>CM077160.1:31029504-32229504 GCA_039583875.1 Platanthera guangdongensis
GCTGCACATTACAAAGTCCAAACCGAACCCGTAGGTCTTCCACAATGGGCTTCTCCTTCAGCAAACAGCATCAAAGGATCCTGCGCATGTTGATCGGCTAAGCGGCACTCCGATTGTGACGTAAGAAGCCGCAAGACCTCCCCTCCTGTCCCAAAAGGACCGTGAATGTCTTTCGATGAAACCTAGCTCTTGTGGTAACTCTCCGGTCAGTGACCAATTCTTCCGTCCTGTAATGCCATTTTACTAGTTGGGTGGGACACAACTCGCACCCGTGATCTCCATGCATCAGTCAGATTTAGAAAACTCTTTGAGACAAATTCCACCATCGGTGCTTTGTTATAATAGCTTTACTTGAGCCTCAAGCAGTTAGCCCTCACCAATCTCCTTGAACCCACAAATCATCAATGTACTCACTTCATGCCTTCGGGTCCTCATACTGCACCCAAGACAATGGGGTTCTAATCTTCTTCCGTAAAGGGCATGGGGCGCCATACTGATTCTAGCGTGATGGCTTTGTTGTAGTAGATTTACCAGTGGTAAGGCCTTTCCATGTGGCTCTTCCAACACACACAACCTCAATAGGTCCTGTTGTTCCAGACTTCGTCCCGTCTGATGATGAAACGCTGTGCTAAAGGTAAGGCACGAACCCTAGTACGCCTGTACAACTTTCCACTCCTTAGATGTAAAATGAACATCCCGATCAAAAACAATTGTCTTTGGTATAGTATGGTACCGTACAAACTGCTCCACAAAGAGGTGTACCAAGACATCCACGTGAGACTCTTTCTTCATAGGGATGAACCTCGCTACCTTTGTCAGGAGATCAACAATCACCCACACAGAATCATTCCCTAAGCGTGAGCGAGGTAACTCGTGAACGAAGTCCATGGAGATATCCTCAAATTTCCACTCGGGGATGGGCAATGACTGTAACAAACCACCGGGGCTCTTGCACTCTGCCTGCCTTCACCCTTTGACAAGCCCCGCAGTGCGTAACAAAATATCTGACATCCCTCTTCATTCCCGGCGAACACATGGTCTTTCGTAGGTCAGCATACATCTTGGCAATACCCGGATGCACTAAATACTGAGAACAATGCGCCTTTCTCAAGATATCTTCTCGAATTCTATCGCCCCTGGGAATGTAGAGCCGGCCATGAAAATGAACGAGGCCATCTTTTAAGGAGTACTCGTCAGCAGTCCCATCCTCAATTGAATTTAATGACAAGGCCAGAGTGGCTTCCTTTCCTTGCTCTACCCGAATTCGGTCTCGAATGTCACAGACTATGCTTATCGCATTCAAGTACCCCATATACTCTTCCGAATGGTATTTATACACCAAGGTAATCTCCATCTCCTCGAGCATCCGAGCTAATTTCATATTCATCGTTCAGGACTCAGGACTTGCTTCCGGTACCTTTCTGCTCAGAGCATCAGCTACAGAATTTACTTTTCTGGGGTGGTAGTTCAAAGTAAATTCATAGTCACACAAAAAATCCAACCACCGTCGTTGTCTCAAATTAAGTTCCTTCTGAGTGTGAACATACTTTAAATTTTTGTGGTCTGAAAATATCTCGCAATGAACTCCATATAGATAGTGTCTCCAAACTTTGAGGGCGAACATCATCGCTCCCAATTCTAAATCGTGAACTGCATAGTTAAGTTCATGCATCTTTAGCTGCCTTAAGGCATATGCAATTACCTGACCATACTGCATCAGTACCGCTCCCTCCCTTGATAAGATGCATCGGTGTATACTTGAAATCCTTCCTTACCAGATGGAAGTGCTAGGATGGATGCAGATGTAAGTCTGTCCTTCAATTCGTGAAACGCAACTTCACACTGGGGTGTCCACTCATACGACACACCTTTCTTTGTCAAATAAGTAAGAGGAAGGGCAATCTTCGTGAGTCCTTTTACGAACTTGCGGTAGTACCCATCAAGTCCAAGAAAGCTCCGCACATCAGCCACTGACTTCAAGGGCGACCACTTCTTCACGACATGCACTTTGGCCGGATCCATATCTAGTCCATCCCCACTGATAACATTGCCCAATAAGGCAACCTCCTTAAGCCAAAATTCGCACTTGCTGAACTTGGCAAACAGGGCGTGCTCTTTTTGTTTCTTCAGTACCAAGGTCAGATGTTCGACATGCTCCTCCTCCGTCTTTGAGTAGACCAGAATGTCATCGATGAAGACGATGACGAAGATGTCTAGATAAGGCTCAAAAACCTTGTTCATCAGACTCATGAAAGCTGAAGGGGCATTTGTGAGCCCAAATGGCATTACGGTGAACTCGTACAGTCCGAATCTTGAGCTAAAAGCCATTTTCTGGATGTCCTCCTCTTTTATCCTCAACTGATAATACCCCGAGTGCAAATTCAACTTGGAAAACCAATGCGCTCCTACCAGTTGGTCGAACAACTCCTCAATCCGGGGTAGCGGATAGGTGTTCCGTACCGTCAACCGGTTGAGCTCCCGATAGTCTATGCATAGCCGTAAGGTACCATCCTCTTCTTAATGAATATAATAGGGGCTCCCTAAGGTGAAGAGATGGGACAAACAAACCCTGATTCCACCAGTTCCTGCAACTGAACTCTAAACTCTGCGAGTTCCTTCGGGCCATCCGGTAAGGGGTCCTAGAGACAATCTTGGCACCCAGTACTAGCTTAATTTGAAAATCTACCTGTCTATACGGGGGTAATCCTGATAATTTCTCAGGAAATACCTCGGGAAATCATGCACCACCTGCACATCCTTAATATCCAACGTCAAATCCTTCAACTCGAAAAAAATCATGAAGACTTCTTCCCTGTTCATATTGGATTTTACAGCCTGAATCGAAGATAATAACAGACGAGGTGCAAATTTTATACCTTGGAAGATGACATCAGTGTCTCCATGTCTCAAGTAAATTCGTTTCTCCACGCAGTCAATTCTTGCGAAGTGCCAGTCTAACCACGCCATGCCCAGAATGAGATCAAATTCTGGCATCCTCAAGACTGTGGTAGGGGAATCAAAGGCCTTTCCCTCAATGAATATCTCTAACTCGCACTTAGCGGTTGCGACAATGTCAGAGCCATCTGGGAGGCGTACTCATTGAGTAATACCAGTGAAGTATTGCACTTCTTCTCCGTCTTTAATGAAGTCCTCAGAAATAAAAGAGTGCGAGGCACCGGTATCAAACAACGTATGGGCCAGTTTCCTGCCGACCACCACAGTGCCTAGGTACCAAAAACAATCCTCAATGCTAGATATCTAGTACGTATTAAGCAACTTAATGTTTAACAATAAAAATGTCATAACTAACTATAACATACCTGCAATCACATCCTGGGGGTTTGGCCCCTGCGTCATGTCCAGAGTGAACATTTGATCCCGAGCCGGTCCGGGGTTTCCTCCTCATGGTGCTCGTCCTCAACCATGCATGTGTCCCCTCCCTCGATGTGCTGCCGGAGGGAGAGCAAGAGGAGCATTCCAAAACAACTGCGGGCAGTAACGTCGAATGTGGCCCAGTTGATTGCATTCGAAGCACACCCGCCCATAACGCCCCTCTGGTTGTTGGAACTGTTGAGGCTGTGGAGGTGGAGGCAATGCTGGAGGCTGTAGAACTGGGTGCTCCACTCTATAATTCCGGTGGAAACGTCCGCCACCTCTCTGATGTCCTCTTGCTCCTCTATAGTCATGTCTCCTTCTACTGCTTGGGCCTTTCTTCCATCACACCCTCAGCAAGCCTCTTACCACTTCCCAGGTGGTCCACTTCTAGCATCTTTGACATGTTAATTATTTCTGCCAAGCTGGAGTCCGCTATAAACAAAAGGGCCTGCCTTAGGGGGTCCCGCAACACTTTGCAGAAGCGCTTAACGTATCCTATGTCATTCAATTCATATGAGTCCGCAAATCTCGCGAGATGTTGGAACTCTCGCTGATACTCCGTAAGCGACTTCGATCCTTGCTTCAGCAGTAGAAATCTCTCTTCAATTTCATCTCGAGCGGTCGAGGGAATGAAGTGGTCTATGAAGACTCCTGAGAACTCGCTCCAGCTGATCTCTGTATAAACTCGCCCTTGAAAGGTAGAGCCTATAAGGGACTTCCACCACCTCTTGCCGTGCAGTTCCAGGATGGACACTGCCAATGTTACAGCCATGTTGGCTGGGCAACGGATTCCTGCCAATAGCTCATGTACCCTATCGAGCCATTCTTCTGTGCGCACGGCTGACTCTATTCCGAGATAGGCAGGAGGGGAGAGAGCCCGAAAAGTGCTCAACCAGTTTGAGCCCGGAGCCCTTACTGGACTGGGGTCTACTGCGACCTAAAGGCGTCCAGGATGGACGTGAGCATTTGTCCCAATTCTGATTGTTGGAACTGAGTAGGTATGGAATGGGCAGGAGTGCCCCCCACTAGCTCAGCGTGCACATGAATCTACACGTAAAGTACAAACCTATGATCAGGTTGGCTAATCTTAAGGTCAACGTTGGACATACTTAGTGTGAATTACATATGGGCACATCACTGCTTCCGCTAAGTCTGTTTGTCCCCAAACTGACTAATCGAATGGGGGTGGTACCATTGTTGAATGACTTCTTTAGTTCAGGATAAGAGTAAGCTGATACAATTTGTAAGACCCCCCCTCCCGGAACACAAAACACGACACGAAGGGGGTCTTATGCCCAGAACAGCCGCCTTGCGGTAGCATTAGCACACATACTAACCTGTACCACAAGACTCCTATCCTGCCAGCTATAACCAATATCAACCAAATGTCAGCCCAACCAAAACATAACAGAAGCCAATCCACACTTAACTAGTATAAGTCCAAAGGTACAACAATAAAAGAAGCTAAAAAAAGCTTCTAAAGTATCAGAGTACAACAAATATACCCAAAGGGGCTACATTAAAACCTCTCAAAACTCACATCGGTGACTGACGGTAACAACGACACTGTCCCTTTAAGCCTTGTTGTCCTGGCCTGGCTGTCCTGCTGCATAGTCTGCGGCTGCTCTACCTGCGGGGATTCCTCCTAAAAAGGAAGACGTAGCAACCGTTAGTCGAAAAGACTAAGTGGCTTTCACATCCGCTCGCCCGACAACTCCTCGGCACCAGGCGGAGAAAGGAACAAGGGTACAATATATAAATAGTAATATAAGCAAGTACAAGCAGATGGATTATCAGATGGATTAAGTACACCTATCGTGAGCAGTAATAGAAGAAATGTATAACATGATTATCAGTAGTCTACTCTAGCAATTCTACACGAGCAATATCAATCCATCAAGTATATAAATCTAAAACAGGAAAGTAACTTAACTTATAAGAACGCCTATACAGACATATAAGTTAAGGATGTAACAACTCCATCCGTTCACATAGTATATACTAGAAGGTCCGGCCGGGGCCCACAACATATACCACAAAACAAGCGGCGAAGTCACGGAGTGATATCAGAGTTGCGCATCCTAACACATAACATTCTAGCGAAAGCTTATAACACGAAGCTGAACTCCAAACATGAATGTCCACCATATAAAGATCCACATTTATATATAACAGGAATGTTCACCAAATACAAATCAGTTGGCCTTATGGCCTTACAAGTCATTTTACAACATGGGCTTTAAACATTGGCGCGCAGCTGGCCACATATAAACAAAAACACATTTTTAAGCTTAACCTTCAAGGGCAAGTGGCAGCAGCATCAACAACAGCAGGGACTTCAGCTTTTATATGTCCCCCTCGACTCTCCAGCACCTGTATAAAGACATTCCACCCAATGGTGGCAAACAAGGCAACGTTCAACATTCAGCTGACCAATTTTATAACGACCGTACCCCTTTCCCGGGGCAGTGGTATTCCTTCCCTGTAGGCATAACAAATCACAAGCAGATATATATATCACACACTGTGCTCTCACGCACATACATTCCATCGCAACTATCAGCCAAACGACCCAATGGTCCGTGCACTCAGGGCACATTTTTGGTGTACCGGTGAACCAGTTGCCCACCACCGTATCAGGGCTGTAACCCATCGACAATATTGAGCATTTTACTCCATGGCGTGCAGCCGGAGACTTTAGTCTTAATGACCCAGGATTGACCCATAGCCCCCATTGTGTCATAGCGCGCATGCCTAAGACTCTCACTATGCGTTTCTGCCAATGCCAATTCATCCACATACCCATGGCAGACAACCGTAACGCGGATATAGTTCAGCATTATCCCGTTGCTCAAATCGTTAGTTCTATAAGCAGACTAACGTGGGTCGGCATCCCCTTGTCCGTTCAGTAAATAGTCGTAGTGTCCTCACAGGACAAGCTTCAAAATCACAGGTTAGCTAGGTGTCGCGCTCAATGGTAGCGACATAACTCATATTCCATCCGTAACTCTAACCATTTGCGGGTATTTTCCTGGGCTTTCCTACCAATACTTCCTGCTACTACCCTTCACAGGCTCAACCCAGCAAGCAACACAAGCATCAAGGGTATTTTCGTGACTTACCACGCCAGTACTTCCTACTACTACCCTTCACAGGTACCACCCATGAACATCAAGCATTGAAGGGTATTTCCTGGACTTCCAATCCAGTACTTCCTGTTACTGCCCTTCACAGGTACAACCCATTCAACACAAGCATTATACGAGTTTTTTCCTGAACTACCACTCCAGTACTTCCTGCTACCGCCATTCATAGGTTTAACACATCGACTCCTAAACTACATATTTCATCACAGAGTCTTCTTCAGTGCGTATATGCAACATCACCAATCCAGACCAACCTGTCCAGATGGGCGTCACACAACATGTCTATTCCGTACTCCATTTCCGGATCTATATGCCAAATTAGTGGGGATTCCAAGAATCAACCCAAGGGAACCCTTCATAAGCCACCCTCTGGTGGGGGAATCCCATGCATATGCCAAAACAGAAGCCTTCACATGGCTAGGAAGAAAGATCGTTACCCTTGACGATTGTTTTGGCTCCATGAACTCCTAGTCGGCTGAACAACACCGCAGCGGCCGTGCCTCCACAACACTAGCCTCAGATTATGAATAGGAACTCTGCAGTTCCACCGGTGGTCGGCTCTCCTTCCTCCTCCTCCTTCTTCCTCTCTCTCTCTCTCTCTTACTTTATATAAAGATAGTGTCCAAAAGCAAATGAGCTTTCTCATCTCATTTTCCGCCCTTAAGGAAGCAGGGAGGGAGCTCAGCCATTGGATCCCAGCTGAGTAAATGAACGGCCACGATTTTGCCATAAAAGGATAAATTTTGCCTGACACGGCCTGTGACACGCTCGTGTCACAAGACGTGTACCTTAAGCGGTACATAACTGACTCATCCAGTCCAGTACACGCCCATGTGACATGCCCATATCACGGGCCGTGTCACCTGACACGCCTTCTGACACACCCTTGTATGTGGCCGTGTACATCAGGCTGAACAAAACCAACTTCAACCTGATCGGGACACAGCCAGTGGCACGCCCGTGGCACAGGCTGTGTACCCTAAGACACACCTGTGTCATGCCCGTGTTCACCAGGACTCAAATGCCCTGAGCACATCCAACAAAGGACATGGCCAGTGACACGCCCGTGTCACCGGCCGTGTACTTTTACATGGCAGCAGACACGCCCCAGCTCAACTTTGTCGAACTGACTTCATTGACCAGAGGAGGACATGGACTCTGACACGCCCATGTTAGAGGGCGTGTTCCCTCATTTTTTCCTAGAACATATTTTCGTCGAACTCTCGCCGACTGCTCACCTGAGCAGGACAGGCCCTAGGACACGTGCGTGTCCCAGACCGTGTCATCCAACTTTTCCCAATCCTGGGATTTGGGGTGTTATAACCCTTCCCTCCTTACAAAAAGTTTGTCCCCGAAATTTGCACAGAGTAATGAATCAAACACAAGAGGTTCTATTCCATACATGTTCAATACAACTCAACACACACTGCATAACAGTTACACAAAGAGCTCGGGAAATTCAGCCCGCATGGTTTGCTCTCGCTCTCATGTTAGCTTCTCATGGCCACAATTGTCCCACCGGACTTTGACCATCCCGATCATCTTGTTCCACAACTGTTTATCAACACGATCCTCGATCCGAATGGGCCTAACCTTCGTCGTTAGCCCATACTCCACTGGCACACGATCATTTTCGATCACTTGAGCTGGATCTTTGACGGCTTTCCGAAGTACTGAGATGTGAAATACATCATGTAATCCACCTAAGTATGCCGAGAGAGCTAGCCGATATGCAGCTTCCCCAACTCGCTCTACCACTTCAAATGGACCAAGATATCTCAGACTCAACTTTTTCAGACGTCGAATCCGGGACATGCCTTTGAAGGGTTTGATCTTCAAGTATACCAATCGCCCACCGCGAACTCCACATTCTAGTGCTTGGCATTGTAGTATTTCACTTAACGATCCTGGGCAATTAGTAGCCTTTCTCGGATAGTGCATATCATCAAGTTCGCTTCATCGACTTCGTTACACCTATACACTTTGGATTCACCTACTTCTGCCAAGCCAACGGTGTACGACACTTCTAACCATACAGGGCTTCATACGATGCCATACCGATGCTCGCTTTGTAGCTGTTATTGTAGGTAAACTCCACCATATAGAGATGATCTTCCCATCTCTTGCCAAAGTACAGGGCGCACATTCGGAGCATATACTCCACTGTTCTGATGGTCCTCTCAGTCTGGCCATCTGTTTGGGGATGAAAGGCCATACTGAACATCAACTTCGTGCCCAACAGCTGATGCACTAGCCTCCAATCATTCGATGTGAATCGCCCATCACGATCACTTACGATGCTCCGAGGAACACATTGTAGCCATACAATCTGCTCAACATAAAGCTTTGCCAAACTTTCCACAGAATTGTCCCGTTTATTCGGAAGGAAGTGTGCCACTTTCGTCAACCGGTCTACAATCACCCAGATCGAATCATTCCCATGTTGAGATCTTGGCAACCTGTGCACAAAATCCATGGAAATATCATCGAAGTTCCATTCCGGAATCGGTAACGACTTCAAGAAACCGCGAGGCTTTTGGCATTCCGCCTTCACCAAAGTACAAGTTTGACATTTGGCCATATAATAAGTGACATAATTCTATAGTACTGGCCACCAGAACAACTTCTTCATGTCCCTGAACATCTTTGTGCTCCCAGGGTGAATTGAGTACTTCGTATAATGCTCTTCATACATCAACTCTTCTCTCAACTTACCCAAACTCGGGAAGCACAACCAGCCCTCTTTCCGCAAAAGGCCGTCATCCCAGGAGAATTTGCCCTTTGACTCTTCCTTTGCATAGCGTTGGAGACTTTCATCCATCTCCATTGCTCGTCGAATCCTGTTCGCAAGGTCATATTGCACCTCCGTCCAGTTCAGACATGCATTGGCTGTAGAATTCTTGTCAACGCAAGAAATCTCTAACGCTTCCAACTCTTGGATTAGACGTTCATCGTGCTTCTGCAACCAATTAGCCCTTGCCGGAGCCCGTCGACTCAAGGCATCAGCGACCACATTTCCCTTACCGGGAGTATAATGAATCTCAAAGGTATAGTCCCCAAGGAACTCCAACCATCTTCATTGTCGCATATTTAGATCCTTCTGCTCCAATAAATACTTTAGGCTCTTGTGGTCTCTATAGATTTCCACTTTCACGCCATAAAGATAATGCGGCCATAACTTTAGTGCAAAGATCACTGCCGCCAACTCTAAGTCATGGACAGGATAATTTCTTTCATGCACCTTCAACTGACATGAGCCATAAGCAATCACTTTACCATTTTGCAGAAGAACGCAGCCTGAGCCGCTCCCTGAAGTATCACTGTAGATTTGGAATCCGTCAGTACCACATGGCGATGTCAACACAGGCGCCGTGGTCAACCGACTCTTTAGCTCTTCAAAAGCTCGTACGCACTCCGGAGTCCAAATGAACTTATGATCCTTTCACATCAGTGTGGTCAGAGGAAAAGCAATCCGCGAGAAGTTTTCAACAAACCGTCGATAGTAGCCCACCAGTCCAATGAAGCTCCTGACTTCGTCCACCGAGGACAACACCGGCCATTCCTATATGGCTCTTATCTTCGCCAGATCCACTGCTATAACCTCTACGCTTACCACATGGACAAGAAAAGCAACCGACGATAGCCAAAACTCGCACTTCGAGAACTTGACATGGAGCTTATTCTTCCTCAAAATATGCAACACCAACCGCAAGTGGTTTTCGTGATCGGCTTCAGATTGTGAGTACACCAGGATATCATCAATGAACACAATCATGAACAAGTCCAGGTACTCTCGGAACATTAGGTGCATCAGGTCCATAAACACCGATGGCGCATTGCACAACCCAAACGACATTACCATGAACTCATAATGCCGTAATGTGTTCCAAATGCGGTCTTGGGAATGTCACCTTCCCGAATCCTCAATTGGTAATAACCAGACTTCAAGTCCAACTTGGAATAGACGGTTGATCCCACCAGCTGATCGAACAACTTATCAATCCGTGGAATCGGATAATTGTTCTTCTCTGTCAGCTTGTTCAGTTCACGGTAGTCAATACATAGCCGCAAACCACCGTCTTTCTTTTTCATAAACAGAATAGGTGCGCTCCAAGGTGACATGCTTGGGCGTATATAACCCTGCTCCAGCAACTCTTGTAGTTGGATCTTCAACTCAGCCATTTCCTTTAGCGCGCCGCGATATGGCGAGCAGGCCACAGGTTTTGCACCTGGCACCAACTTGATCGTGAAGTCAATCTCTCACTGGGGTGGTAGATCAGGGAGATTCTTGGGAAATACATCTGTAAACTCCGATATGATCGGAACATCACACATATTGAGCTTGGGCTCAATAGCCTGAATCAGCGTGAAGTATTCCTCCGCGCCCTTCCAAAAAACCTTGACTACTTGGAGTGCAGACATTTGGGTCCCACCCACTCTCACATACCCGCGAACGTAGTCTCCTGCTCGATATTCTGGCCCAATGTGATCTCTTTAGACTGGCAATCAATAAAGGCAAGCTGCTCCGCGAGCCAATCCATTACGAAGATCACATCGAATTCTGATATCGGCAATACAGATGCAGTCAAACAAAAATCCTGACTTCCATTTGAACTGCCACATCGCAAACCCTATTCGTAAGCATCAACAACCATTCGACAACAACACCTTGCCGCTCTATGTATTCACACGACTAGGTACTCCAATGCGAGCTACAAAGTCTTGAGACAGAAATGAATGCAAAGCACCCGTATCAAAAAGTTCTCGCGCCAGCATGTTCCGAATCATAACAAAGCTTGTGATAAGCATATCACAAACACAAGCCATATACAAAGCATGCATTAAGCAAAGCAATCAATAAATTAACTTGTACATGTGACGACGTCACTATTCTTGATGGCCTCCTGTAGGCTAAGGTTGTAGACTCAGGGCTGCGCTTGGGATGCAGAAGACTCCACAATTGCCTTTCCATTCTTAGCATAAGACACTCCCGCCTTCTTCTCACCCTTTGGTGGACCACTCCGACAATGATGGCGATATGCCCCACTTTGCCACACGTGAAGCAGGTACGTGTCTCCTGCCTTAAAGAGGCCCCCGACGTTGCACCCGATGCAACCGTAAAAGGGGCTTGTCCAGTCGACTTGGACCTCTTGCCCCAATTCGTTTTATAATATGATTTCCCAGGTCGGGGCAACTTGAACTCCGGCTGTGTCATAGCCAAGGCCCTCTTCCCTTGCACCCTCTTCATGTCCTTTTCCAATGCACACATAGTGTCAACCAACGCCTGTAATCCTTGGTTTACGGAACTAGAGAGCAGGAACCGCAACTCATCCCATAATCCTTCGTAGAACCTATTCGTCTTCCTCTGCTCATCGGCAAAGATTGAGCCCTCATATCGTCCCAACTGTGTGAACTCATGCAGGTAAGTTTCAACACTGCCTTCTCCTTGGTTCAGCCTTTGGAACTCGTTTTCCATGGCAATGCGCTGTGCCGCTGGTAGGTGCTTTGCCAGGAATATGCGAGAGAATTCCTCTATCGACACTTGTGTTAACGGCCTTCCCGCCAAGTGGTGTAAGTCCATTTCGTCCAACTATAACCGAGCCTCTCCTTCCAGTAAGAAGGTGGCTAAGTTGACCTTCTGATCATCCTCCGTCCTAATTGTCGTCATTATCCGCTTGACGCGCAACAACCAATCGTCTGCCTGCGTGGGAGATCCCACTCCCGCAAACGTAGGCGAATTGAAGCTCATGAACTACTTCAACTGCCTTGTAGCTGCTGGAGGATCCACAGCCTCAACAGGTTCTGTCCTCGCCGTAACCTGTTCTGCCACCACTGCTGGCTGCGCTTGCCTAATCGGCTGTGCTTGAATCATCGCAAACAAGGCCTGAGCAACTAATCGCACAGTTTCCACAGAATGTGGATGTGTAGGTACCTCAGCTGGTGTCGTACTTTCATCAGAACGTTGGGGCTCCGATTGCCCAGCACCACTCCGCGTCACCTATAGGTGAAGAAGAAACCCATATTAGCGACCTCACACAAGCAATAACAACACAATAGGAACACACAGGTTACTCAAACACATGTATTTGCATTCCTAAAGTGGACATTCACGAGTTCATTAGTGTTAACATGGTTCGAATAGACACGTGCTCGCCACCCCACAAAAGAATTCGACCACGAATGCGAAAGTGAAACACCGAGACAGCTGATACCAAAAATGTAATGACTCCATCCGTTCACATAGTATATACTAGAAGGTCCGGTCGGGGCCCCACAACATATACCACAAAACAGGCGACGAAGTCACAGAGTGATATCAGAGTTGCGCATGCTAACACATAGCATTCTAGCGGAAGCTTGTAACACGAAGCTGAACTCCAAACATGAATGTCCACCATATAAAGATCCACATTTATATATAACAAGAATGTTCACCAAATACAAATCAGTGGGCCTTATGGCCTTACAAGTCATTTTAAAACAGTGGCTTTAAACATTGGCGCGCAGGCTGGCCACATATAAACAAAACACAGCATTTTAAGCTTAGCCTTCAAGGGCTAGCGGCAGCAGCAGCAACAACAGCAGGGACTTCAGCCTTTATATGTCCCAATCGGCTCTCCAGCACCTGTACAAGGACATTCCACCCAATGGTGGCAAATAAGGCAACGGTCAGCATTCAGCTGACCAATTTTATAACGACCCTACCCCTTTCCTGGGGCTATGGTATTCCTTCCCTGCAGGCATAGCAAATCACAAGTAGATATATGTATCACACACTGTGATCTTACGCACATACATTCCATCACAACCGTCAGCCACGCGCCCAACGGTCTGTGCACTCTGGGCACATTCTTGGTATACCGGCGAACCAGTTACCCACCACCGTATCAGGGCTGGAACACAACAGCAATATTGAGCATTTTACTCCATGACGTACAACAGGAGACTTTAGTCTTAATGACCCGGGATTGGCCCGTAGCCCCCCATTGTGTCATGGCGCGCAGGCCTAAGACTCTCGCTATGCGTTTCTGCCAAATGCCAATTCATCCTGACACCCATGTCACACAACCGTAACGCGGATATAGTTCAGCCTTTGTCCGTTGCTCAAATCATTAGTTCTATAACCAGACTAACGCGGGTCGGCATCCCCTTGTCCGTTCAGCAAATAGCCATAGTGTCCTCACAGGACAGGCTTCACAATCACATGTTAGCTAGGTGCCACGCTCAACGATAGCGACAGAACTCATTTTCCATCCCTAGCTCTAACCATTTGCGGGTATTTTCCTGGGCTTTCCTACCAGTACTTCCTGCTACTACCCTTCACAGGCACAACCCAGTAAGCAGCATAAGCATCAATGGTATTATCCTGACTTACCACGCCAGTACTTCCTGCTACTACCCTTCACAGGTACCATCCATGAACATAAAGCATTACAAGGTATTTCCTGGACTTCCAATCCAATACTTCCTATTACAACCCTTTACAGGTACAACCCATTCAGCACAAGCATTATACATGTATTTTCCTGGACTACCACTCCAGTACTTCATGCTACTGCCCTTCACAGGTTTAACCCATCGACTCCTAAACTACACGTTTCATCACAGAGTCTTTTCCGATACGTATATGCAACATCACCAATCCAGACCAACCTGTCCAGATGGGATTCACACAGCATGCCTATTCCGTACTCCATTTCCGGATCTATATGCCAAATTAGTGGGGATTCCAAGAATCAACCCAAGGGAACCCTTCATAAGCTACCCTCTGGTGGGGGAATCCCATGCATATTCCAAAACAGAAGCCTTCACATGGCTTGGAAGAAAGATCGTTACCCTTGACGATCGTTTTGGTTCCATGAACTCCTAGTCGGCTGAACAACACCGCAGCGGCCTTGCCTCCGTAACGCTAACCTCAGATTATGAACAGGAACTCCGCAGTTCCACCGGTGGTCGGCTCTCTTTCCTCCTCCACCTTCTTCCTCTCTCTATAACTTTGTAGAAAGATAGTGGCCAAAAGCAAATGAGCTTTATCATCTCATTTTCCTGCCTTAAGGAAGCAGGGAGGGCTCTCAGCCATTGGATCCCAGCTAAGAAATGGACGGCCATGATTTTGCCACAAAAGGATAAATTTTACCGGACACGACCTGTGACACACACGTTTTACAGGCCGTGTACCTTAAGCGGTACACAACCGACTCATCCAGACCAGTACACGCCCATGTGAAACGCCCATGTCACAGGCCGTGTCACCTGACACGCCTTCCAACATGACCGTGTCTATGGCCATGTACATCAGGCTGCACAAAACCAACTTCAACCCAATCGGGACACGGCTAGTGACACGCCCATGCCTCATGTCGTGTACCCTAAGACATACCCGTGTCGTGCCCGTATTCACCAGGACTCAAATGCTCTGGGCACATCCAGCAAAGGACACGACCAGTGACATGCCCGTATCATAGGGCGTGTTCCCTCATTATTTCCTAGAACGGATTTTCGTCAAACTCTCGCCGACTGCTCACCCGAGCAGGACACGTCCTGGGATATACCCGTGTCCCAGACCGTGTCATCCAACATTTTCCCAATCCTGGGATTTGGGGTGTTACAAACGATCGGTTAAACAATAAAGTAACTCATCGTATAGGAGTGCCCATAAAAACCTATACGATGAGGATCTTGATATGCAATGTATTGTATGGTATGTATGCAATGCAATGACTCACCCATGAATATGCATATGCAATTGTTATGTCGACACAGACTCGTAGTTCCCACTTTTTGAGTAGGTAGCTAACCTCTCAGGTGTCAACCGTCGTGGCCATGCGATGACAGTAGAGCGGGCTTCTCTACTACTAAGCGGGAATCCACAATACTTTTCTTAGGCCTCCGTATGCCTCAACGCTAAGAACATAACAATGGAGCCCCCATGCGTACTATGGCCCAGCGGGAGTCTCCGGTAGATGTTCACCGAGAACTAAGCCCCAAACTGGCCTTGTGTGACCCGGAAGGAGCCTCGAAAAAAGCATGAGGATCAAGCACAACCGTCCACTTGGCGCGGAAGGAGCCCCTGGAAATGGGCACCGAGGGCTAAGCCCAACCGCCCAAGGTCTAACTATCAACTACCGTCGGTGTGACGACTTGCGAGCCCGTAGACCTGCCACACTATCCTTAACCCAGGATTACGACACCGCGTGTCGATTCACACCGCATTAAACTCCACATCACCGTGGCACGAAAGGAGCCTCGTTAATGAACAATGAGGACTAAGCCCAACCGTCCATTTATGACTCTTCTCAAAACTAACCAAATCGGTGCGGTCAAACACCTGCACCTACATCCTTTAACAATGCTTCCCATAGGGAGATGCCACTCTAAGCATTGGAATACTAAATTCCTTCCGTTATTCAATTATTCACATGGCCATAGATTAGAATCCAACATTTCAATTCCAAATGACTGCAACACATTATTAACATGATGAACATTTCTTTTGGTTCACCAATTTCTACCAAATCGTTTCGTTTAAGTACGCTTCACATCACAATTCATTTACGTAGGAAACCATTCATCAAACTTCATCATGCATTGAACTATGATGGTTAACATAAAAGAGTTCACCCAAACTCAATGTCAATTTGCTACATTGTCTCTACCGAGTCCAAACCCGGTTCTACACCACCCCTGAATTTTAGGTGCAGGATACCTTCAGGACAGCTACTTCGACCGGAGATTACCAAAGCTACAGGAATCCGATGAAGGCATTTAACCCCTCATTGGAAAGAGCTTTCCATGGGTTACAACATTCATGTTTAGACCACAACCCAGATTCGACAGTAACACACTTGAATTCAGCTTTAAACTCCGCTGCGTACATAACACAATTTATGCACGCTTAGTTTGTTAGCCGTCAATTTCGTTCAGACTTTCCCGTGGATACAGGCTTCACCTGAAGTCATGAAACACTTGTTGGAAGGGTATTTTCAAGGACTTCGACTTTCGTGTTTAGTCGAAAGCCCAGTTATGGCCATATCACACTTGAAAATGGCCAAGAAGATCGCTGCGTGCAGAACAGAGATTCTGCATGCATCTTAAGGCGGAATGAACGACACCGGTTCATCTTCCTCCTCAAGACGATCTTCCCCAAATCACATCCAGACTTCCACCTCCCTTATTCACCCTCAAAAGGCCACTATTCTTCATGAAACCACCCTCCATCATCACATAGAAGGAGAGAGAGGTTGAAGACTTCTAAACCCTAGAACACAAGTCCTAACATGGCCTTTCCTAGGAAAATTCTCCTCTCACATCTAGATTCTCTTGAGTCGATATCTCTCCTAGGAAATAACTAAAGATTTAGCACCAAGGGAGAGGGGAGGAAGCTCACCTCGTTTCCGGCATTTCCACCATTTCTGGCCAAGGATCTTGTCACACTTCTCGACGACAACTTCTTCTCCTCGACGACGGCGGTTCATCACGGGATGAAGACTTGCTCCAGCATCTTCTTCCTCCTCTCCAACAGTTGTTTTCAAGAGAAAGGGTTTGGAATAAAGAATGAAATTGCTAGGGTTTCATTTCCCCCTTATATGTGAAAATGACACCGGTAGGGATACGCCCATGTCCTTACCCGTATCCCGCTCGGGCGAAGTGTCGTCGACGGTTCGACTACCATTTTGATACCCAAATACGGGTAGGGACAAACCCGTGTATTGACCCGTGTCCAAGTGACACAGCCATGTTGGTGGTCGTATCCTGATCGGGTCTTGCTTCGTCGAGTTCCACTTGAAGCACACGGGTAGGGATACGCCCATGTCTCTACCCGTGTCCTCACACACACGGGTAGGGACACGCCCGTGTCCATACCCGTGTCCTCCTTTGGAACTACTCGAGTAATCAACTCGAGTGTTGGCTGGAGACACACGGGTAGGGACACGCCTGTGTCTCTACCCGTGTCCTTCTCGGGACGCTCTTCGTCAAAGTCCACTCGACGCACATGGGTAGGGACACGCCATGTCCCTACCGTGTCCTCATACACACGGGTAGTGACCCGCTTGTGTCACTAACCGTGTCCTTCTCTGGAATAACTCGAGTCGTCGACTCGAGTAATGGGTGGACACACACGGGTAGGGACACACCCGTATCTCTACCTGTGTCCTTCTCTGGGCTGACTTCACCTCCCCTACACAAGTGTAAACCTAGCTCCCAACACTTCCCTGAGCCCAAACCAGCTCTTTTGTGTCAAAAGCGTGCACGAGGGTGTAACACCCCAGATTTTTTTTGATTGCGTACGCTTGATGGGCGTTACGTTGGCTTTGACCGTTGTTCGAGCATGGTTTTTCCCGCGGGCTTGCGAGTGGCTATTTTGGTAGCCGAGTTGCACGATTCCCCAGCAAACCGGAGTACAAATTGGGGACTCGGTGAGGCCTCTTAGGGAATGTTTGCACTTTTTCGTGCCCGGGTAATGTTGCTCAAAACGGTTGCTACAAAAAAGGGTAAAAAGTGCTTAAGGCAAAAATGGTCTAGGACGACACAGAAACACTTTTCAAAACAGGGAAAAATAATCATTTTTGTGCGTGACACGCCCCCCGACACGGGCGTGTCGGGCCATGACCCAGGGCGTGACCTGGGCGTGACCTCCTTGACTCGACGAATTTTTCTTGTGTCGAGTTGAGCTCGACGAATGGGGTACACGCCCCGTGACACGAGCGTGTCACGGGCCATGTCCCGCAGTGTCGAGTGTCGAGTGTCGAGTGTCGAGTGTCGAGTGTAGGGTGTAGAGAGAGTGGACACGGCCTGTGACACGGGCGTGTCACAGGGGTGTCAAGCTGTGTCGAGTGTCGACACTTTTGGTCGACGAGGTGTCGAGACACGGGCTACACGCCCTAGGTCACGGGCGTGACCGACCCGTCACGGGCGTGTACCCGGCCGTGTACCGTGTGGATAAACTTGGATTTGCCGACTTTCTGCGCCGCTTAAGGTACACCCCCTGCGTCACGGGCGTGACACAGGGCGTGACAGGGCCGAAAATTGACTTTTTCCAGTTTTTTTGTGCCGTTCATTTCCTTGGTTTTGCATCTAACGGTCCAGCTCTGTTCTGGAGGAAATAAGGCCGAAATATAGTTTCTTCTCCTCATTTCACCTTCTCTTCATCTTCTTCCTCATTCCAAAAGGAACTCAAGGGAGCAAGGGCTAAAGCAAGGCAAGGAAAGAGAGGAGCAGCCGTCGCGACATCGTCTCAGTTCAGGCAAGCGGTGTTCTGCACCCTTGCCAATCTTATTTCTTATTCTTTGATTGGGCAACATAGCTAGTTTTCCTCTTTCCATTTCCTAGCTTGTTCTTCTTGTTTTGTGTTATCCCTCACAAGTCTTATGATGCTCTTGAATTTCACTATGCTTAATGAATTCGATTTTCCATGCTTAGTTTTGTTTAGTTATCAAGTCTATGCTAGGTTGATTCATGTAATTTATCTTGTTCATGTGATTCATGTAGCTATCTTGATTCATGTTCATGTAGCCTTTCTAATTTATGTGCTTCTTTCTTGTTCCAAACATGTGATTCATGTACTTAAGTTAATCAAACGCTATCATGTGATTCTTCTTTGATCAAAAGCATGTGATTCATTTCATGTAATTCAATTCATCAAACTCTACGTTGGCAATTTGTAGTCATGTGTGAGGATGAAGGAAGGGAATGTGTGTACTTGGGTTATGGTGAGATTGCTTGTGGTGTTAAGGTTAGGTTAGTTTATGGTGAGTTTTGCGAGGAGAATGGTGAACCATGGCAGAAGCGTTTGTGTGAGGATTCGATAAGGGGTGGTGTGGGTTAAGCCTTTGTGGCCACCGGGTTTGGATTTGTGGTATAGAGCACGATTTTGGCCCCGATTTGGGCTGGCTTTTATTGGTGCGTTCCACTTTAGGGCTGCCACCAAAAGACCCATGCTGAATCGCATTTAACCGCTGCTTATGTTTCACTCGTATAGTTGTTTCTTGTACTAAGGATGATGGAATGGGCATGTGTTTTGCCCCTTTGCTCCTGCGGGTTGAGCAGGACTTGCTGAAACTTGTACGCACTTGGTGCGTTTGACATGTGTTTTGGTGCGTTTTCCACTTGTTTTGCTCACTCTTTTTATTTACATGAAACATTGCTACGGGGTCGGTAAGCCCCTTCGTCATATTCTCTGAACTTCCTACTATATTGTGTAGCTTTGATGATTGCTGAGGTGTTCTTTCTTGAATGCCTCAGGTGCAGGTTGTAGCCGGTTGAGCGGCTAGTGCTTGGATCGAGTTTCTTGGGAGCTAGCCGAGCTTACTGAGCGAGGTAGTTCTTTTCTTTGTTGTACAGACATACATGTGCCCCAATGGGTTCATGTCAGCTTGTTGGCGCCCATTGGTGGCTTTCTTACTTGTGATATATGAATAATAGACTGCTAATGTGACTCATTTGGATGAGATGATGTCTTCTTGCTCTTGGGAAGAATTTATGGTAGGTTGCATTATGTATTTTGAAGCTAAACATAACTAGTATTGTATCCATGCATAACATGTTTTGGTCACCGTACCTGTATTTTCCAAATCACGTAACCAAGATGATTTCCGATATTATTATAAATATAGACTGCATATAGAAGATAGTCATAAATAAACAAAGTATTTCCGCCGCGTACAAATACAGTTTTTGATACCTAAGGCTGAGGGATACGACCATTAAATCCAAAGGTTTTCTTGCATTTAACTGTTGAATTTCAACTCATAAAGTAAGCGTCAAGGGTTGCCTGAGCGTGTGCAGTTATCCCCTGCACGACGTGGCATCATAACCCGTAGTTCCTCTTGCTCTGATACGAGGTACTCGTTGAGGAAATGCGGGTTGCGACAGTTGGTATCAGAGGGAGGTTTGCTTGACAATTGGTCGGGCAAACTTTCTTTTTTGGTTGTAAGCATCATATCATACACACACCAAGGTGCCATCAGTATGTCTTGGCCGACGCACGTACACTACACTCATGGCATGACAAGAAGTATACGGGGCATATTATGTAGTATGGGATGCATAATATGTGGTTGTATATGGATCCACCATAGGGTCAACATGTGCGGGTTATGTAGTATGGGATGCATAACCTTACCACATGGATGCAACCAGCACGTTTTCTTTTCTTCGTTGCATGCAATGCTATGTAGTATGGGATGCATAGCATTGTGATGCGTACGACTGCTCATGGCATGCATTAAGGCCTTTCTAGATTGCATCGCACAACACACATAACATAACATTGCATGAGCACAACGTGCCAAGCTAAAGATGTACATGATGACACCTGTACACTCATGGTTTTGGGTCAAATAAAATCATGCATTCATCGGTTAGGCACAAGTTAGTGGGATGACGGTGAGTCATCTTTAGGTTAGGCATACCATCAATCTCAAACTCCCAGAGCAAGTTAGCAGTTGATATTCATATTTATATATGTATGGTCTGTACATAGCCGTTGTGTGTTTTGTTGGGTTTGAGTTTGACAAGAGTGAATGTGTTTATAGGATTTCAAAGCGTCTAGTGACAAGGCAAACTCCCCAATCCGAGGGCGAGTCTTTGGGCGTGCAGAATAATGCCCTGATGGATAGTCTTCGCCAAAGTAATGAGGCTTTGACGAGGCAGGTGCAGGAGGTGCAGTCCCAGCTCTAAGCTATGTCATTAGCGATGTCTGGACTGGCACCAAGAGGGTAAGAGACTGTCCGAGGCCCCACCATTTCTACTCCTTCCGTGGCAGTGATACCCCCAGTTGTGGTTCCCCCTGCGATGACTTTTATCTCACAGTTTCAGCGACTTGGACCACCGACTTATGATGGAAAAGCGGATTTTGTGATCTTGGATGATTGGGTGATCACATTGGAAGAAATGTTTGGTTATTCTGGCGTTACTGAGGACCAGAAGGTGATGCTTGCCGCCTATCAACTCAAGGGGTTGGCTAAAGGTTGGTGGTTGCGAGAAAAGGAGAGCTTAGGGGCGGGATGTTCGTGGGAAGCCTTCAAAGAAATGTTACGGCGCAAGTTTCTACCGTCAGTTGAAAGGGACCGCCTGATGAATGACTTCTTGTACCTGAAGCAAAGGAAACTCACAGTTAGTGAGTATGAAATTGAGTTTAGTAAGTTAAGTCGGTTGGCTCCGAGCTTGGTAATTATGGAAGCTGACCGAGTAAAGAGATTTCTTGGTGGACTCCGCAGTGACGTGCAGCAGTTCGCAAATGCTTATGGAGCGACGAGTTACACCACTATGGTTGAGGCTGCGTTGAAGGTTGAAGCTATCGAAAATGCAAAACAAAGAGGACAACTGATGAGGAAGGATAAGAGGAAGCTGGTGGGAGGGAAAAGCTCCCAAGACTCAGACGTAAGGAAGAAGAACAAGGAGACGTGTAGTTTCTGTGGCCGGTCAGGTCACCCGTTTGAGAAATGTTTCAAGCGGTTGGGGATGCAAAAGAAGGATCAGGTGCACGCCATTCAATGTGCGCCAACCAGAGACTTGGAGTGTACAGCTTATGGGGGAAGATGTCATGAGATGAGCCGCTGCTGGGTCAAGGACAAGGTGTGCTTCCAGTGTGGCAAACAGGGACATCTGAAGGCAAGGTGCCCACAAAACCAGCCCGTGCTGCAGCCAATGCCACTCCAGGCTTTGCCTCCGCCTCCGCATTTGGACAAAGGAAAAGGGAAGTTAAATGAGATCTCCTCAGAGGAAGCTCAGATGTCACCCCAGGTTATCTCAGGTTCGATTCATTCCTCTGGTTCACGTTTTGTTTATGCCTCTTACGCGTAGTTCTTAGCTACATATGTACCCTTATAAGAAACTTTAAGGTAAAGAACCGTTGGGCGCGTGTTCTCTTCGATTCTGGTGCGACCCATTCATTTGTGGCTCGAACCTTTCTGGATCGGTATCATTTGACACTAGATCGAGTGGGGAATGCCTTTTTGGTGAAGTTCCCTTCCGGTGCTACTGTGGTGGCAGACTGGGGTCTTCTTGATTGTCCCATTTTGTTGGGCGATTTCTTAGCGAAGGCTGATTTCAAGGTGATCAATTTGGAGGATTTTGACGTCATTCTAGGCATGGACTGGTTATCCCGCTATGACTCCGTCATCCAGTGCAAAGGGAAGCGCTTGGATTTTATCAA
This sequence comes from Platanthera guangdongensis, assembly GCA_039583875.1. Lineage (NCBI taxonomy): Eukaryota > Viridiplantae > Streptophyta > Magnoliopsida > Asparagales > Orchidaceae > Platanthera > Platanthera guangdongensis. Next base: position 31,052,182 of record CM077160.1, read on the forward strand.
GGACAATGGTCAGCCGGAAAGTGTTTATGGTGATTCATGCCAGGATACTCCAGGGATATCGGCGTTATGTGTTCGGACGTTGTTTGTTTCCGACTGTTTTGCTTGTCTAGTCTCGGTTGTGGGGACTAGTGTTGTTTTGTCGCATTTGGAGGAGACTCCGGTTGTGCGTGAATTCCCAGATGTTTTTCCGACTGATCTTCCTAGTCTTCCCCCTGATCGTGATGTCGAGTTCGTTATTGATTTGGAACCGGGTACGCGGCCTATTGCGAAAGCGCCGTACAGAATGGCCCCACGTAAGCTATCAGAGTTGCGTACCCAGCTGGATGACTTATTGGCAAAAGGGTTTATCAGGCCGAGTTCATCACCTTGGGGTGCACCAGTGTTATTTGTGAAGAAGAAAGATGGGTCGATGCGGCTTTGCATCGATTAACGGAGTTGAACAAGGTGACGATTAAAAACAAGTACCCACTGCCAAGAATCGATGATTTGTTTGATCAACTGCGTGGCAGTTCCATATTTTGAAGATTGATCTCCGCTCGGGCTATCATCATCTCAAGGTCCGGTCTGAGTCTGATATTCCGCGGACTGCATTTCGATCAAGACATGGTCATTTTGAATTTCTAGTGATGTCGTTTGGTTTGACCAACGCACCATCATCCTTCATGGATATGATGAACATGGTGTTCAAGGACTACTTGGATAAGTTTTTGGTGGTTTTTATTGATGACGTTCTTGTCTACTCCCGCATTGCTGAGGAGCATGAACATCATCTGCGATTGGTATTGGCCACTTTGCGAGACCAACGGTTATTTGCCAAGCTAAGCAAATGTGAGTTTTGGTTGCCTCAAGTTCCTTTCTGGGTCATGTCATTAATCACCATGGAATTTCAGTGGATACCGAAAAGATTGCTGCAGTCATGGAGTGGAGAAGACCGGAGACACCCAAGGAGATTCGAAGCTTCTTGGGATTGGCCGGCTATTATCGCAGATTTGTCGAAGGTTTTGCTATGTTGGCTGCACCTTTGACTCGCTTAACCCAGAATAATGTGTCGTTTGAGTGGAATGACAAGTGTGAGGTGTCCTTCCTGGAACTCAAGAACAGATTATGTACCGCTCCTGTGTTGATCTTGCCGACAGAAGGGATAGATTATGATGTTTTGTGGATGCGTCGCATGTTGGACTTGGATGTGTATTAATGCAAGACAAAAAGGTGATTGCGTATGGGTCTCGGCAGTTGAAAAGTCATGAAAAGAACTACCCAACGCATGATTTGGAGTTCGCAGCGGTGATATTTGCATTGAAGTCATGGAGACACTTACTTTATGGTGCGCAGTGTAAAATCTTTACGGATCATAAAAGTTTAAAGTACGTCTTCTCGCAAAAGGAACTGAATCTGCGCCAACGACGATGGCTTGAATATGTAGCTGATTATGATGTGGACATTCAGTATCATCCGGGGAAAGCGAATGTTGTGGCCGATTCATTGAGTCGGAAGACGGGGAAATTATTTCATCTTTCAGTCGACCGTCTTGTGGAGGACTTTCTATTGATGGATATTTCCGTGGGCAAATATGACCCGCAAAGTCATTCGATGGTAGAAGAACCTTCATGGCTGGTGCTTGCAAGACAACATCAAAAGGATGATCCTGATCTTTTACATTTGTTTCTTCGAATAGAAAAGCGTGAATTACCGGATTTTTCTATTGAGGGGGGCACGTTAAAGTATCGTGGTCGATTTTGTATTCCTGCAGTTGGAGACATTCGCGAGATGGTGTGTCGGGAAGCACATGGCTCAAGTATGGCCTACCATCCAGGCTCAACAAAAATGTACCGTGATTTGAGACAAAATGTCTGGTGGTATGGAATGAAAAGAGATATAGCGCGATTTGTATCTGAATGTCATACCTGCAAGCGGGTGAAAGCTGATCATGGGAGGCCTGGTGGCAAGTTGACACCATTGGAGATTCCAACATGGAAGTGGGAAAGCATCTCAATGGATTTTATTATAGGCCTACCAAGATCTCCACGAGGACATGACTCCGTGTGGGTGATCGTGGATAGATTGACCAAGTGTGCTCATTTCATACCATTTAAGGTCAACTACCCGATGAAGACAATAGCAGAGCTCTATTTGAACGAGATCATCCGACTGCATGGTGTGCCAGTCAATATCATTTCCGACCGGGATTCCTTATTTACTTCTCGTTTCTGGAAGAGTCTACAAGAGGGTTTGGGGACGGATTTGCGGTATTCCACTGCGTACCACCCTCAGACGAATGGCCAAACAGAACGAGTAAATCAAATTGTGGAAGATATGATTCGATGCTATATTCTTGAGTATGGCGGGGCATGGGATGAACGTTTGCGGCTTATGGAATTCACATATAATAACAGCTATCAAGAAAGCTTGCAAATGGCTCCGTTCGAAGCTTTATATGGGCGTCGATGTCAGACTCCTCTCTTTTGGACTGAGGTTGGTGAGCGGCCTTTGTTGGGCCCAGAGGCGCTCAAGGACATGGAAGTTGCCGTACGACTTATTCGGGAGAAGCTCCGAATCGCCCAAGAGCGATATGAAAAGTACGCCAACCGACGAAGGTCGGAATTAGAGTTTGCGGTGGGGGATTCCGTTTTCTTGAAAGTCTCCCAAATGGTTGGAATTAAACGGTTTGGAAAAGAGCGCAAATTAGACCCAAGGTTTGTGGATCCCTTCAAGATTCTTGCGCGAGTTGGTGCATCCGCTTACAAGATAGAATTACCCGTGAACTCTCCTGGTGTGCATGACGTGTTTCATGTTATCCAACTTCACAAGTGTATGCGAAATGACAAGCAAGTGTTGGACGTGGTGTCGTAATTGGAGCCAAACCTTTCTTATGTGGAGATGCCCATCCGGATATTGGACTCCCAAGATCGCGTGTTGCAGAAAAAGAAGATTCCTATGGTCAAGGTGCTATGGAAAAATTAGAATGTGGAAAGCGCGACGTGGGAGCTCGAGTCAACGATGAGGGCGGCTCACCCTCATTTGTTCCCGTAAATAAGCTGGTATGTGAATTGGTGTTTTTGTTGCATTGCTGTTTTTGGTTTGTTGCCTTATTTGATTGAGATCAAAATGATTGAAAAGTTTTGAGGCGAAACTTTTTGTTAGGGGGAGTGATTGTAACACCCCGGATTTTTTTGATTGCATACGCTTGATGGGCGTTACATTGGCTTTGGCCGTTGTTCGAGCATGGTTTTTCCCGCGGGCTTGCGAGTGGCTGTTTTAGTAGCCGAGTTGCACGATTCCCCAGCAAACCAGAGTCCAAATTGGGGACTTGGTGAGGCCTCTAAGGGAATGTTTGCACTTTTTCGCGCCCGGGTAATGTTGCTCAAAACGGGTTGCTACAAAAAAGGGTAAAAAGTGCTTAAGGCAAAAATGGTCTAGGACGACACAGAAACACTTTTCAAAACAGGGAAAAATAGTCATTTTTGTTCGTGACACGCCCCCCGACATGGGCGTGTCGGGGCGTGACCCAGGGCGTGACCTGGGCGTGACCTCCTTGACTCGACGAATTTTTCTTGTGTCGAGTTGAGCTTGACGAATGGGGTACACGCCCCGTGACACGGGCGTGTCACGGGCCGTGTCCCGCAGTGTCGAGTGTCGAGTGTCGAGTGTCAAGTGTCGGGTGTCGAGAGAGGGGACACGGCCTGTGACACGGCGTGTCACAGGGCGTGTCAAGCTGTGTCGAGTGTCGAAACTTTTGGTCGACGAGGTGTCGAGACACGGGCTACACGCCCTAGGTCACGGGCGTGACCGACCCGTCACGGGCGTGTACCCGGCCATGTACCGTGTGGATAAACTTGGATTTGCCGACTTTCTGCGCCGCTTAAGGTACACGCCCTGCGTCACGGGCGTGACACAGGGCGTGACAGGGCCGAAAATCGACTTTTTCCAGTTTTTTGTGCCGTTCATTTCCTTGGTTCTGCATCTAACGGTCCAGCTCTATTCTGGAGGAAATAAGGCCGAAACAGAGTTTCTTCTCCTCATTTCACCTTCTCTTCATCTTCTTCCTCATTCCAAAAGGAACTCAAGGGAGCAAGGGCTAAATCAAGGCAAGGAAAGAGAGGAGCAGCCGTCGCGGCATCATCTCGGTTCAGGCAAGCGGTGTTCTGCACCCTTGCCAATCTTATTTCTTGTTCTTTGATTGGGCAACATAGCTAGTTTTCCTCTTTCCATTTCCTAGCTTGTTCTTCTTATTTTGTGTTATCCCTCACTAGTCTTATGATGCTCTTGAATTTCACTATGCTTAATGAATTCGATTTTCCATGCTTAGTTTTGTTTAGTTATCAAGTCTATGCTAGGTTGATTCATGTAATTTATCTTGTTCATGTGATTCATGTAGCTATCTTAATTCATGTTCATGTAGCCTTTCTAATTTATGTGCTTCTTTCTTGTTCCAAATATGTGATTCATGTACTTAAGTTAATCAAACGCTATCATGTGATTCTTCTTTGATCAAAAGCATGTGATTCATTTCATGTAATTCAACTCATCAAACTCTACGTTGGCAATTTGTAGTCATATGTGAGGATGAAGGAAGGGAATGTGTGTACTTGGGTTATGGTGAGATTGCTTGTGGTGTTAAGGTTTGGTTCGTTTATGGTGAGTTTTGCGAGGCGAATGGTGAACCATGGCAGAAGCGTTTGTGTGAGGATTCGGTAAGGGGTGGTGTGGGTTAAGCCTTTCTGGCCACCGGGTTTGGATTTGTGGTGTAGAGCACCATTTTGGCCCCGATTTGGGCTGGCTTTTATTGGTGCGTTCCACTTTAGGGCTGCCACCAAAAAACCCTTGCTGAATCGCATTTAACCGCTGCTTATGTTTCACTCGTATAGTTGTTTCTTGTACTAAGGATGATGGAATGGGCATGTGTTTTGCCCTTTTGCTCCTGCGGGTTGAGCAGGACTTGCTGAAACTTGTACGCACTTGGTGCGTTTGACATGTGTTTTGGTGCGTTTTCCACTTGTTTTGCTCACTCTTTTTATTTACATGAAACATTGCTACGGGGTCGGTTAGCCCCTTCGTCATATTTTCTGAACTTCCTACTATATTGTGTAGCTTTGATGATTGCTGAGGTGTTCTTTCTTGAATGCCTCAGGTGCAAGTTGTAGCCGGTTGAGCGGCTAGTGCTTGGATCGAGTTTCTTGGGAGCTAGCCGAGCTTACTGAGCGAGGTAGTTCTTTTCTTTATTATACAGACATACATGTGCCCCAATGGGTTCGTGTCAGCTTGTTGGCGCCCATTGGTGGCTTTCTTTACTTGTGATATATGAATAATAGACTGCTAATGTGACTCATTTGGATGAGATGATGTCTTCTTGCTCTTGGAAGAATTTATGGTAGGTTGCATTAGGTATTTTGAAGCTAAACATAACTAGTATTGTATCCATGCATAACATGTTTTGGTCACCGTACCTGTATTTTCCAAATCACGTAACCAAGATGATTTCTGATATTATTATAAATATAGACTGCATATAGAAGATAGTCATAAATAAACAAAGTATTTCCGCCGCGTACAAATACAGTTTTTGATACCTAAGGCCGAGGGATACGGTCATTAAATCCAAAGGTTTTCTTGCATTTAACTGTTGAATTTCAACTCATAAAGTAAGCGTCAAGGGTTGCCTGAGTGTGTGCAGTTATCCCCTGCACGACGTGGCATCATAACCCGTAGTTCCTCTTGCTCTGATACGAGGTACTCGTTGAGGAAATGCGGGTTGTGACAGAGGGTCCTAGCAGGAATCATTACATTACAGGCCGAAGGGTTAGGGTGGAGTAATACTTAACAAATAATGGGGGAACAAACCTTAGATAAAATGAAACAAGAGAAATTCGTCAGATATCGTCGAGGATATCTGTCGAATTCATCGAGTATCGCTGGGTGATCCTCGACGCACTCGACACCAGAAGTGGAGAAACATTTACGTGAAATTCGTCGGATATTGCTGATGATATCCGACGAATTCGTCGAGTATGATGATTATTCGTCGAGTATGGCTATCTGATACTCGACATAATCAACGCCAAAACTTGAGATATCAGCCAAGTAAAATTCGTCGAATATCAGCATTGATATCCGACGAATTCATCGAATATGGTGGGGAAGGATTCAGCAAGAGAAAATGTAGGAAATTCAACTAAGGAGAATTTGTCGAATATCACTAAGGATATTCGATGAATTTGTCGATTATCAATTAGCCGATTTGGCGAGATTGGAGGAGAATTCGTTGAATATACCCGGTTATATTCAACGATTCGTCGAGTATGAAAGACGATACTCGCCGAATTTGACTTTTGCATTTTCGGCATAGGCAGAATTCGCTGGCTTGTACAGGCGGGTTGAACTAGACTTCGAGATTCATGCAAAGTGATTCTTTGGATTGCTCATTTCGAATAAGACTTAATTTAGGCAATTATGGGTGGTCCAATAACACGATATGTGGCAGAGTGACTTAACCCTAATACGGATTATAAAAAGGAATGAAGTGAAACCCTAGCCGTCACCTTGCCATTCTTACTGAGCTATTACTCTGCGAAACTGTCGAGTAGAAGTTCGCCGGAGTCGGAGTTCTGGGAGGAAGAGACGTTCTTGTCCGTAATGAAAAAAGTCCAACGTAGGTGAAGAAGATGCCGCAAAGAAGGGTGACAAATCCATGGCCGGAAATGTTAGAACCGCCGGAAATAAGGTGAGCTTCCTAACCTCTCCATTGGTGCTAGATCTTTAGTTATTCCTAGGAGAGATGTCGACTCAAAATATTCTAGACTTGTGAGAAGAAGATTTCCTAGGAAGAGGCCATGCTAGGACTTGTGTCCTAGAGATTTGTTGTCTTTAACCTTTCCCCTCTTCGTTGTGGAGAGGATGGACTTGGTTTCATGAAGAGAAATGGTCATGTGAGGGTGAATTGGGGAGGAGGAAAATCCGTACTGAATTTTGAGTGCATGGCTAGACGAGGAAGAAGAACCGATGCCATCCGTCTTGCCTTAAGATGCATGAAAAAATTTGTTTTCTGCGCGCAGCGAACTTCTTGGCCATTTTTGGATATGATACATCCAGATCTGGGCTTCGGCTAAACACAAAAGTCATATCCCTCGGAAATACCTTTCCAACGGATGGTTACACGTTTTCATATGAGGTCTGTACCACTGGAAAGCCCAACCGAACTTCCTCGTCTGATACATTAATCATGCAAAAATCTGTTTCCTGTAAGCAGTAGATTCAAGGCTGATTTCGAGTACCTTACGTTCTGATCTGTGTAATAGACCAAATACAAAAGTTGTAGTCCTTGTAAATACCTTTCCAACGGATGGTTACACGTTTTCATATGAGTCATATAGACTCTGCAATGTCAAGTCCAAGTTGTTGTACCATCAAGTCCGGTGTGCGTAATATTCTCGGGTTAGTGTAAGATGTAGCTTGGTTTGAGTAACGAAATTGTAAGAATAAAGGTTGAGGTTTTAGCAAACTTGGTCCTATGTGAATGTGATAAACAAATGGTTGGGAAACATAGTGGGGGCATGAATGTAATTTGTGAAATGGATAAAGTTTGGAAGAAGATGCGACGCTCGATAATTGAACTAGTAAACCGTAAATTCTTGAAAATGCTTGGGGTAAATTATCTTTATGCTGATGCAATTACCGTGATGGAAGCATAATGTCGGTGGATGCTAGATCCTTAAAAGAAATCAGAAGAGGTTGAAGCATGGCCATGAGATGTGTTAAATAGGAAGGTGTAAAGTGATCCACTGCTTAGAGCCATGCCTTCCTTTGGGTATTAGTGTGAGATTGGTGAGTTGTGTAAGGTGGCTTGCCACCCATTTAAACCATAAACCCTTGATGGGTATGGGAAAGTGGAAGGCTTGGAAGTGTGATGGTGTTGCCACACAGAAACGACATGTTGGTAAGGGACTCGGTATGGAGTCCTTGCATGCTGTTGAGCGCGGTGTGAGTTGACACGCGGTGTCATAATCCTAGGTTAAGGATAGTGTGGCAGGTCTATAGGCTTGCCAGTCATCACACCGATGACAGTTGACAGATAGACCTTGGGTGTTAGGGATTGGTCCTCGGTGCTCACTCCGTAGGCTCCTTCTATGGCAAGTGATGGTTGGGCTTGGTCCTTTGGTGATACGCTCCCATAGGCTCCTTCCATGCCACGATGATAGGCCAGTTGGGTTGTGTTCTTGGTGCACATCTACCCAAGACCCCTCTGAGCCGTAGTACGCATGTGAGCTCCGATGTTATGTTCTTAGCATTGAGGCATACGGAGGCCTATGCCAGGTAGTGTGGATGCCCGCCAAGTAGTGGAAAAGCCCATTCTACTGTCGCCATCTAGCGACGACAAATGGTGCCTGAGAGGTTAGCTACCTGCTCGAAAATTGTGAACTACGAGTTTGTGTCGACATAGTAGTTGCATGTGCATGAACATAGGTGAGTCATTGCATTACATTCATATCATCATCATTATATTACATACACAAGATCCTCATCATATTAGTTTGTATGGGCACTCTTATACGATGAGTTACTTTATTGTTGAGCCAGTCCTTAACTTATATGTTTGTATGTGCATTTATATAAGTGAAGTTACTTCCTATCATAGATTCATGTTGTATACTGCTGTTGATTGTAGAACTCCTAAAGTAGATTGTTAGATTCACATGATGTATTTATATTGACATACTGATAAATGATTTATCCTACACCAGCTATTTGTACTACTATTTCTATATATATTGTACCCTTGTTCTTTTTTCCGCCCGGTGCCGAGGAGTCGTCGGGGGAGCGGTTGTGATAACAACTTATTCTTTATGACTTACGACTGCTACGTCTTCCTTTTTAGGAGCAGCAGGTTACACAGGAGTGCAACCAGGCAAGTATGATAGGGCCTGACGCGACGATACCATCATTACCATCGGTGACTGATGTGAGTTTCGAGGGACTCTTTTTGTAGTCGTTTAGCATTGTGTACTCTGATGATATTGAAGCCTTGGTTGCTTCTTATTTCTATTGTACTTGTGGACTTATATACTAGTGTGAAATTTTGACTTCTGATTAATATTCTTATGTTGGGTTTGTATGGATGATATGTTTAGCCAGCAGGAAAAGCTGATTGTCTCTTAGATATCTACAAGGAGAAAATAACCAAACTAACAATTCATCAAGGCAAGTATACTTATCGAAATGCAGCTAGGGGACACAAGTGTCGTATTGAAATCCGGAAACAGTTGAGTAAGCTTACTCACACGAAATCTATTATTTTATCGACGGAAAAATTAAGTTTTTTTTTTTGAAGAAAGCTAATCGTGTTAAAGGAAGAGAACTACTTGCAATGAAAGAGAGCTACTTGCATGAAAAGTTAAAGAGAGCTAAAAGAGCGATTAACTTAAGCTTAGTAACGATGAAGGGGAAAATGCACTCGATCAGAAATCACCTCGGCAAGAGTGGTTAGAAAAATACGATAAATAAACCTAAGCTAATTACGGTAAAGGTCCTTGACCGTGGAGGTTCCATGAATATTGACACGCTTCTCTCGAAGGCCGTGCCTAACTGAGTTTAGGAAGGTCCGACCGACTTTCGCCTAAATCGGAGGCCTAAAACTCGCTTTACGCGGTGAACCCCTCCTCTATTGGATTTTACTCCAATCCGGGAGATTTGAACGTCTGCCTCTCTCGAGGGGTGCGAACAACTCCCTTTACTCTTGAGTGCTCATTTCAAACTTTCGGCCTCTCGGCTAGCCCAGAATGAAAGCAAAGGTGGAGAGTATATATCGATAATATACCTCCAACCCGTGATAAATCAAGAGTAATTCAAAGCTAAACCCTAAAAAGGAAAGGTAAGATTCAAAGCATCATAACCTAATCACTCAAACCTCGGATCTTTAAGATCGAGTACATGGAGGATTAGTTAATCATGGTGAGGTGGAAGAGGGGGGATGAGTAGAAGAAAAATACTGAAAACAGAGCAGGAACGAAAAAGAAAACAACACTTTTTATTAAGAGAAACAGCGATCTTACAGCTTGAAAACCAGAGATTACAAGAACATGAGAAGGAAACTACACTATCATTAGCATCGTACTACAGAAATAAGCTAGGAGCTAATACAGGGAAAGCATAAAGCTAGAGCTACGAACTAAAAATGGAAAGACATGCTTAAAAAGTTTAGAAATACAAAGGACAGAACCTCCCCTCTCAAAGCGAAAAGTTGTCCCTGAACTCCTGGAGTTGGGCTCTATTTATAGAATTTTTCGGGTCGGTCACGCCCCCCTGTCACGCCCTGGTCGGTCGTGACCCTGGGGCGTGACACATTCGGCGCGACTTTTTCGGGCAGGAATTGAATTCTGACGGAGTTGTTGCGGTACACGCCCACAGGTCACGCCCTGGTAGGGCGTGTACCTGGGGCGTGTTGTTTGCGGCTTGACTTTGTTGAGAGGAAATTGAATGCTGGAGGTGACAGGCAGAATTGCTGCAGTACATGCCCATATGTCACGCCCAGGTCAGGCGTGACCCTAGGGCGTGACACTTTCGGTGCGACGGTGGAGCGGGAAAAACGAGCGCGTTGCGGCGATTCCTCGGAACCTGGGGACACGCCTCTAGTACACGCCCGTAACGGGTGTGACACGGGCGTGACCGAGGGCGTGTACACTAAGTTTCCACGGAATGCAGTTTCGGACAAATTGCTTCATTCCTCTGGGTTACACGCCCTAGGTACACGCCTGGGTAGGGCGTGACCATGGGGCGTGTCACAGCAAACTTCGGCTGAAAGCCGTGAAAACCTGCAAAAAGCAGAAAAAATGCATTAGCGACAAAAATATATACAAAGGGGAATCAAAACAAGTACTTTACAAGACATGATTTGCTCTAAAACCCCGAAAATATCCTAATAAAATTGACTGCAAACCATATTATCAAATTCCCCCAAGCTTAAGTTTTGCTTGTTCCCAAGCAAAGATATAAAGACAAGCTAATCATAAAAAGTGACTAATTCAAAAAGTTTTAATCATACTCAAACAAGTACCATGCGAAATTCTTGGCAGGGAGAATGTAAAACGTAAATCTAAAACAATTATTTAGGTATGGTTTAACTTTTATAAACTTTACTTAATAAAAATAAATCATCCAGAATTTTGACGAAATTCTTTAAATAGATTTGAGCAAAGCAATGAAAATGAAAAGAACGTATTGAGTTATTACTAGATCCAAGCAACGCATTATAATTATATCAATTAAATAACAAAAATCTAAGTTTAAATCCAAAAGTAAAACTGATTTACTCTTCTTCTTTTCTTAGTTGTTAAATAAAATTTTAAAAAAAAGGCGTGACTCAAAAGGACTTAAAAGGACCGAAACGTTTGGTTTAGGAATATGAATAGGAGTGGAATTCAAATATAAACATGGAGGCTTAAAAATCACACTAAACCAAAACAACGAGTTTCAAAAAAAAAAAAATTTTTTTTTAAACAAAATATGTATAAATAAATTTATTTTTTTTTTGTTTTTCTTTATAATTATTTATCCTTTTTTTGTATTATTATTTTCATTCATTTTTTTTTTCAATGCATTGCTTTTGAGTACACTTTTTTCAACAATTTCTCCAAAGACTTGATTGTCTCCAAATTATCACACAAAATTTCCTATCAAAAAAAATTTGCGTGATTAGATAGGTAGGAATTTGGGCTTTGGTGAAAATGAAATGCTGTGTGGAGTTATCAAATGAATTTGGAAAAAAGGCTCAAAAGCGGCTAACTAGTGGTAAAAGATTTTAGGTTGGCAGGAAAGCTCAAACGTAAACAAAAATGGCCTAAATCATTTTCATGCTTTTTTTTAAAATTTATTTAAAACATAGAGTCGATAAATTTCAAAAAGCAAGTTCGAGATAATAAAAGAAGATTGATGAAATTATCTTGAAAATAAGAATAATATGTGACTTGGATCGTTCATATCTACTACGTTATTCAAAATTTGTTCTTACAAAAATTATCTAAAGACGAAAAGGAAAATAATGGATGATAGATTTTTAGAGAAAGTAAAGAAAATAAAGAACGGAAAACCATAATAGAAATGCACGTTTTAGAGAAATATTTTACCTTAACATGCTACCGTGAATTAGAAACACAGCAGGGCCAACATTTTACTTGTGAAATATGATTAAAAAAAATGATTAGAAAAATTAGAATTAACTGCGTTGTTTATTAAGAAGTTTGCGAAAAACAAAACATAAAAATGGGGTACTATTGAAATACCAAAATGCAGCTCTATAATTTTTTTTGTTTTTGATGTTTTGGATATTTACAAAACAAAAAGAAGGAGGAGGTCCTCCCCGAAGCTTAAAATCTACATTGTCCGCAATGGAGAAGGAGGTTGGAGAACGAGAGAAAAGTAAAGGACAGAAATGAAAGACATAATGGAAAAAAAATAGGTACTTCCCCGGTTTTATTATGCAGGGCAAGTTGAGTGATGCCGCTCCTCCATGCCTGTGCTGTGGATCTTCATGAAACGTCGTCCGGCGGACTTTGTCATGGAAGCAGAATCGTTGGAGCAGGCGATCGTAGAAGTTTCAGCTTGCCGGAGCCATTCGGGGCAAAAAGTGAAAAATAAAGAAAACAAAAAAAGATAACTTGGGTTGCCTCCCAAGAGCGCCCTTTGTTTAAAGCGTCGTTTGAGCTCGACGGATCAAAATAATAATGTCCCAAATATTGTTTAAAAAATAAAGTTCGAAAAAAGTCAAAGTTTTTGAGAAAAATAAAGTTCAGAATAATCAAATGTCAGGACCGGAAAGATAAAGTTAATAGGGTTGAGACTGACATCATCACAGAAATACAGTTTAAGACGCTGACCATTCACTTTGAAAGTACACTTATCAGGGTGGGAAATTAAAACAGTACCATAAGAAAAGACTTCTAAAACAGTAAAAGGCCCAGACCAACGTGATTTTAATTTACCCGGGAATAAACGTAAACGAGAATTATAAAGAAGCACTTGGTCGCCCGGCTTAAAGATTTTTGGGTGCCTAAGATGTCGATCGTGTAAACGCTTCGTCCGCTCTTTATAAAGTCTGTTATTTTCATACGCGTAAGAGCGCCACTCGTCGAGTTCGTTAAGTTGAAATTTTCTAAAATCGCCGACGGAGTGGGGATCGAAGTTTAAAAATCGTAAGGCCCAAAAGGCGCGGTGCTCTAATTCTACGGGCAAATGACACGATTTTCCATAAACCAACTGATATGGCGTACATCCGAGGGCGGTTTTGTACGCTGTTCGGTAGGCCCATAGAGCATCGTCTAATTTGGCTGACCAGTCTTTTCTAGATGTGGAAACAGTCTTTTCTAAAATTCTTTTTATTTCTCTATTCACTACTTCGACTTGTCCGTTAGTTTGGGGGTGGTAGGCAGTGGAAAGCTTATGAGTAACGCCATATTTAGTTAGGATTTTTGAAAATTGTGCGTTATAGAAATGGGAACCCCTATCACTAACGATAGCGCGCGGCGTACCGAATCGAGAAAATAATTTTTTGAGGAAATTAACTACGACTCGGGCGTCATTCGTAGGAAGAGCTTGGGCTTCGGCCCAACGCGAAACATAATCAACGACAACTAAAATGTACTTATTCCCGAAGCTAGAAGGAAAAGGGCCGACAAAATCAATCCCCTAGAGGTCGAAAACTTCGCACTCTAGGAAATAATTTTGTGGCATTTCATTTTTATTCGAAACAAGGACAGTTAGACTTTGGGCAGTTGGGCTTGGTCCTCGGTGTTCATGTCCCGGGGCTCCATCCGTTCCAGGTGAATGGTTGGGCTTGGTCCTCATGCTTTCTTTCGAGGATCCTTTCGGGTCAAACAAGGCCAGTTCGGGGCTTGGTTCTCGGTGCGCATCTACTCGAGACTCCCGCTGGGCCATAATACGCGAGGGGGGGGGGGGGGGGGTGGCTTCGCTGTTGTGTTCTTAGCATTGAGGCGTATGGAGGCCTAAGTGAAGCAGTGTGGATCCCTCTTAGTAGTACAGAAGCCCGCTCTACTATCGCTGCCTGGCCTCAGCGGTTGATGCCTGAGAGGTTAGCTACCTTCTCGAAAAGTGGGAACTACTAGTCTGTGTTGACATAGCGGTTCCATGTGCGTGATCATGGGTGAGTCATTGTATTGCATACATATCATTACATTACATTGAACAAATAAGATCCTCATGGTATAGTTTTGTATGGGCACTGCTTTACGATGGGTTACTTTATGTTAAACCGATCCTTAACTTATAAGCTTGTATGGGCATCCTTATAAGTTAAGTTACTTTCCTGTTGTAGTTACTTATACTTGTTGGATTATTATACCTCATGTAGAACTGCTAGATAAAATGTTGTTAATCATATTGTACTTATTCCACCTACTTGTACCTGCTTAAATCACTTATTATATATTGTACCCTTGTTCCTTTCTCTGCCCGGCGCCGAGGAGTCGCCGAGGGAGCGGATGTGATAGCCACTTAGTATTTTTGACTAACGGTTTCTACATCTTCCTTTTTAGGAGGTCACCCCACAGGTAGAGGAGCCACAGACTTTGCAGCAGGACAACCAGGACAGGACGACAGGGCCTAAAGGGACGGTGTCGTCGCTACCGTCGGTTACCGATGTGAGTTTTATTGAGCGATTTGATGTAGCCCTTTTGGGCATATGTTAGCTGTACTCTGATACTTTGTAGAAGCTTGTTGTAGCTTCTCTATTTTGATGTACTTTGGACTATTATGCTTTGTGTGGTTTGAATTCTAGTTTATATTTTGGTTGGGTTGACATATATTGATATTGGTTGTAGCCGGCAGAATATACGTCTTGTGGTACAGGTTAGCCTGTGTGCTAATGTTACTGCAAGACGGCTGTTCTGGGCATCAGACACCCTTCGCGCCGTGTTTTGGGATCCGGGAGGGGGGTCTTACAGTTGGTACAAACCATTTGAGAAATATTGCTAATCGTTATGGCCCGATAAGCTAAGTATTATAATGCCAAGCATAGGAACGTGGAGTTCGCTGTTGGCAACTGGGTGTACTTGAAGATTAAGTCGTTCAAGGGTTTCTCACGGGTTCGGTGCTTGAAGAAGCTAAGCTCGAGGTACCTTGGACCATTTGAGGTTCTGGAGAGGATTTGGGAAGCAGCTTATCGATTAAAGCTATCAGCAGAACTGGGTGGTCCACATGACGTATTCCACATATCGGTGCTACGGAAGGAGGTGCAAGAGCCTTCACAAGTGATTGCGGTCGATCAAGTACCAGTCGGTAATGGGTTGATGATGAAAGTCAAGCTCGTTTACATTGAGGACTCGGAAGTCAAACCACTGCGTAACAAGGACATCAGAATTGTCAAGGTCCGTCGGGACAACTGCGGTCGGGAGGAGCTCTCGTGGGAGCGATAGCAGACCATGCTTTAGGAGTACCCAGAGTTATTCCACTCAGGTACCGTTTAAGTTTTGTTCATATCTTTTCTTTTATGTAATTTCAGGACGAAATTCTTTTAAGAGGGAGAGAGATGTAACGCCCTGAAACTCAAAAGAGAAATGGGTAGCATTTTGAGCTGAGTTTGGGACTTGGTAGTGGTCACACGGCCTGGGATACGGTCGTGTCTCATGGCCGTATCGTGCTCGGGTTCGACGATCTGGCTGTGTGGTCGATGAAAGTGTAGTCGATGATCGTCGAGACTACGAACACGGCCTGAGACACAGGCGTGTCCCAGGCCATATCTTGCTCGGGCTGTGAGCCATACTGTGTCTTGGGGGGAACATGGCCTGGAGCCTAGTCGTGTTCAACCTGACACGAGCATGTCAAATTCGATACGGGCGTGTCGAGTACCGGTATTCTCTTCTGGTTGGTTTTGGTCCAGTGTCGATGGAGGAACATGCCTTGCTACACGGGCGTGCCCTGGTAGACATGGGCATGTCGAGCTTGACACGGGCGTGTCGAGAGCCCATTTTCTTTTCTGGATGGGACGGTTTCGGCATCGATTGAGGTACACGGCCTTGTACACGGGGGTGTCATAAGCCGTGTTCGGCCCAAGTTTTGGATTTTAAGTGCGAATCATGGCCCTCCGTTTCCTTATTTTTGGATCCAATGGCTCCGGGCTATTCTTGTTGGTTTATTCCTGGGAATAGTGTTAGAAACCCTCATTCCTTTTTTGGGTTTTCTCTTTCGAAGAGTTCTAGAGAGAGGGGAGAGCAAGGAAGAAGAAGGAGGAGAGATTCGGCCTCCGGTGGAGCTTCGGAGCCCTAAATCGCAAGTCGAGTTCGAATTTATGGAGGTGAGGCCGTTGCGGTGCTTTTCATAGGTCTAGATCCTTATGGCGCCAAGGAGAAATGCTAGGGTAACGATTCTCATCTTGGACATGCGAAGTCCTCTTTCTTTCTGCATGGGAAACCCGCTCTCGTGAGTATGCGGTTAGTGTGAGCTGTTCCTTCGGGTGGATATGAATAGTCCCCCTTGTTTGCATGTAGAGTCTAGAATCGAAGTACGGACATAGGTATAGTGTGTGAAGCCTACCCAGACAAGTTGGTCTTGATAGGTGATGTTTCATTATGCATGGATAGCCGGAGAAGACTCCGTGTCAATGGTTATTTTAGGGATTTCTACGTGGTAGATTGCAACAGGAAACCTTGGGGACTAACTCCAAGGTGCAACCGGAAATCTGGGCAGAAGCGTGATTCTACCATCTTGGTGGCATGTGTGCCGACTTGCACATAACTGGGTTATGTAAAATATGTGATCGGTTTGGGACTCGGGGAAGCTTGACTCACGCATATGGCTTAAATTGACGTTGCGGTGTGAGCAATGGGTCAGGCAGAACCATACCCACTCTATGTCATTCGGTTATAGAGACCGATGCTACGTGGTACTCGCCATTGGCATAGATGGAGGGTTTTAGGCATAGGACGGTAAGACTATAATGCTCATGAGATTTGTCATCCAAGGGGCGGTGGTGAGACCGCAGATTTTGACCGGGTTGACCAAGAACGTGCCCTGAGACCACGGGGTGTGTGGCCGTGCGAGCCTACGCCTATGATGATGTGTAATTTCACAACTGTTAAGCTATGCTAATAAAGTTCAGGGAAGGAGCAATGCCACCCCGAGTATAGGGGTGGGGTCATTATAATTTCGTCAGCTTTAGCTGACCGTTGCTTTTGGTTGCCACCGCTTCAGTGGATTGTTGCTTGCAGGTGCTGCGGAGCCTAGTGGCAAATAGCAGGCAAAAACCCTTGTTGCTGAGCCGGCCCTCGAAGGCCTATATATGCATGTTTACTTTTATTCTCATGTGAGACCAGCCTGCGTGCCGAGGTTTGGATGACACTTTTGTTTGAGTAAACTCTTGTAAGGCCATAAGGCCAAGTACTTGTGTATTTGTACGTTCATTCGTGTTGGGTTTATGTAGTGGACATTCGTACTGTGGCTGGTTTCTTAATTTACAACTTTTAAATTGCTTCCGCTAGAATGTACTATGTGTAGGACGTTGCTTTTTGGAAGGATGGTTCCATTTCGTAACCCATCGGTCTGTCTATGGTATATGGCGTCGGGCCCCGGCCGGACCTACTACTATATGATATGCGACGGAAAGGGGGTGTTACACTAGTACTCACTCTCACTCTATTATCGTAACTATAATTAAAATCGGTTGTTAACATTACTAGGAGTAATTAGTTAAAGTGACATTGGAGGATTTAGGATGGTAAAAAGCAGATAATCTAAGAGTAATCAAATGAGAATATTTACTCATTAATTCAATTCTATGTACCCACGTTTTAACAATATCATCAAATTCGTTGTATTGTAAGGGTTCAATCTTTCTCGAATTCTCTCTCGAGCAATTCAATACCTAAACTTAAGTTGAGTAAATTTTCTCTTGAACAATTCACAACACTCAAATTTGCATTAATATAAAGTAACCCTGTATAATACAAAAATTCATGAAATCCTATCTCTATGGTACCATGAATCTCATTATCCGTATTATCGTTATTCAAACAACATATCTCTCGAACATGAAATTTGAAATTCAAAGAGATAGAACACCTGAGAATGAAATTATAAACCATCATCACAATCTTCCAATTTCTCAATCTAGAAGTTTGGGATTCATATAAAACAAATACTAACTTCAAATCTATGATCAATCTCTTTGTTTGAAACCACACATAAGAATAAAATACCACAAGTACGACATGAAAACCAACATACATGATTACTTAATCGCTAGAGAAAATTAAGTTTAGATCCACTAAGAGAAGGGGGAAATTAAAGGTGATACATAAAAATTAAGATCATACAGATTATCTCTTTCGTCTTCCCCTTCGCTTGAGTGATCTACTTTCATACTTCAGAAAATCCCAAGAACTTGAATCCAAAAAAGCCCCTCTTCTATTTGATGTGCAGGTTTTTATAGTCTTCTTGCAAACAGATGTCGAACAAGGGTTCCAACACGGCCGTGTCACAGACCGTGTAGGGTATGAACCGGTGTGTCTCGGCGATTTGGCATGAAAAGGTGTGCATGGTCGTGTGTCGTGTCAGTTGACACGACTGGTAACACAGTCGTGTGTTCTTCATGGCTCCACACAGATTCTTCCCTATAAGGACACGGGTAGTGACACGGGCGTGTCCCTACCCGTGTTCTGCTCTTGTAAATTTTGATGCCTTTTCTTCAAAGCTTTGTGATCATATCAGTAGAGAAGGACATGGGTAGTGATATGGGTGTGTCCCTACCCATGTGTGCCCAATACAAGACCTTTGCCATCAGTCATGTTGAATCCATGAACACCTCTGTTTGCTCAAAGACTTTTAGTTCCAAGGACTTGCAATACCTGCATTAAGAAGATTAATAAATAAATAAATAAATAAATAATCTAATAAAGGAAAAAAAAGGAAAATCTATATTTTGCTCTTATATTCATGATAATTCAAATTTTTAACTATTTTCATGCAATTATAACGAATGGAGATAGAAAATAGTGGACATGATTACAAATATGAGAGTAAAAAGGACTTATATAATTGTACTCATCAAATAACCCCAGACTTAAGTGTTTGCTTGTCCCTAAGCAAACTTATTCAAGCATTTGGATTACCAATAATTAATTTTTTTTCCGCAAGCTGGTTGCTATGAATTCAAAGAGTAATTTGATGTTGTAATTGCATAGGAAATAGTATGGCAGACTTTTCTAAATATAACATTATCTTAATATTCCTTACATATATCTCGTAACTATCCTTCACTCTTTCCTCGAAATAAAATTACAATCATCCATAACAAATGTGAGGAGAAAATAACAATCATAATTATGTAGGCATTAGTGTTTCAAAACTTATAAGTATCAATATTGATAGCCATAAGCTTCCCTTTTCACACCCTCTCCACAACACTAATTAGGATTAGCATGGTCGGATCCTTAGGACTTGTATTAGGATGTAATTTTTTGGCTTAGGATACAAGATTATAGATTGAGTAATCAAAGATAAACTCGATCGTTCTTATCACCCTTAGATCACGATTGAGCCTTTTGCTATGTAATTACCCAAACAAACATCAACATTATAAAAGAAACCCCAGAATTCACAATTATTATACTTTCCCTTTTTTTGTATTATTTTTTTCTTTCTTCAATCCTTTGTTTTTCTTCTTCCTTCTTTTGATACATACTCACATTTTTCTCTCTTTTTTTCTTCACCAATAAATAGCTTATCAAAGTGCTTTACACCATCTGTTTAAAATTTTTAATTCATGTAGCAAAAGGTGTAAACTCAATGAATGATGTGCTAATAGGTGTGGGTTTTTAGCCTTGGCGAATTTTAGTAGTGGTGTATCGAAAGAAATAGGGATTAGGTCCAAATTGGGTGTGCAAGGGTATAATGTTTATGGTTTTGGGCTTGCAAGGCTCAAGCTATCTAATGGGAGGCCTAAGTCATTTCTGCCCTAACTAATTAACTTATGCAAATGTTTTGAGGATCGCTATGTAACGACCCCATCCGTTCAAATAGTATATACTAGAAGGTCCGGCCGGGGCACCACAGCATAGACCACAAAACAGGCGGTGCAGTTACGATGTGATACCAGAGTACCGCAGCGCACCCTAACACATTGCATTCTAGCGGAAGGCTATAACACTACCCTTGAACTCCACACTTGAATGTCCAACCATAAAACCTCCACATTTTATACAT
This sequence comes from Platanthera guangdongensis, assembly GCA_039583875.1. NCBI lineage: Eukaryota > Viridiplantae > Streptophyta > Magnoliopsida > Asparagales > Orchidaceae > Platanthera > Platanthera guangdongensis. Next base: position 31,072,381 of record CM077160.1, read on the forward strand.
GATAGGAATGTCTTACACATACAAGTAGTTGGCCTTATGGCCTTACAGGGCTGTCAAAACAATGGCCTCAAACATTGGCACGAAGGCCGGCCACATCAAAAGAAAACATAACATTTTCATTTCTTTTAGCCTTCGAGGGCTAGCAACGGCAGCAGTAAATGCAGCAGGGACTTCAGCCCTTATGTGTCCCGCTTGGCTCTCCAGCACCTGCACAGGGACATTCCACCCAATGGTGGCAAACAGAGGCAATGGTCAGCATTTAGCTGACCAAATTATAACAACCCTACCATTTTTCGGGGGCAGTGGTAATCTTCCCTGCAAGCATAGCATTTCAAGCATATATATATCACAAATGTTCTTTTATGCACACATTCGATCACAACCATCAGTCTCCTGGCCCGACGATCCGTGCACTCAAGGCACATTCTTGGTGTACTGGAGAACCAGTTGCCCACCACCGTATCAGGGTCGCAACCCAACGGCAAATCACCTGAGCATTTACTCCATGGCGTGCAGCCGAAGTTTTATAGTCTTAGTGAACCGGGATTGGCCCGTAGCCCCAAATTGTATAAATACGCGCAGGCCTAAGACTCTTGCTATGCGCTCCAACAGACCACACTTTCAGGTCTCACGTCAGACGGACATAATGCAGGTCGGATCCTCCACACCCCATTGCTAAAATCGCATTGCCATCACTGACCACAGCGTACTCGCGGCTAAAGAAAAGGCACGGGTTTGTTTCACCGATCCAGTTCTTGCATTCAATCCTGGGTGTTTTCCTCGGCGCACCAGTACTTACCATTACACCCATTTTGTATCACACATCAGCGGGTCTTTTTTGGGCACACCAGTACTTCCTGCTACTCTCTTCACAGCTATGACACCGCAAATATCACCAATGTCCGGGGTCTTTCCTGGCTACCATGCCAGTACTTCCTGTTACTCCATTTCACAGGTACCACCTTTGAACATTAAGCATTACAAAGGGCTTTTCCTAGACTTCCAATCCAATACTTCCTGCTACTTCCTTCACAGGTAGAACCCAGCAGCACAAGCAACTCAAGCATTATACGGGAATTTTCCTGGACTACTACTCCAGTACTTCCTGATACTTCCCTTCACAGGTCTAACCCGTCGACTCCTAAACTACGTGTTTATCACGGAGTCTTCTCCGGTTCGTATGCAACATCACCAATCCAGACCAACCTATCCATATGGGCTTCACACAGCATGCCTATTTCATACTCACGTTCCGGATCAATATGCCAACGAATTGGGGATTCCATGAATCAACCCAAAGACTCCCACAACAAACCACCCTCTGGTGGGGGAATCATATGCATATGCCAAAAAGGAAGCCTTCACATGGCTAGGAAGAAAGGTCGTTACCCTTGAAGACTGCTGCGGTGCCATGAGCTCCTAACTAGCTAGGAAGAACCGCAACAGCTTTTCCTCCGCAACGCCAGCCTCGAATCTCTCGTCGGAAAAACCGCAGCACCACCAGTGACTAGCACCTTTCCTCCTCCTCCTTCTTCCTCTCCCTTTCTCTCTCTAGGATTTTGAAAGATGAAAGCCAAGTATGAAATGAATTCTTTCATCTCAATCCACGACCTTAAGGAAGTAGCGAGGCAGCTCCCCCCTTAGATCCCAGCTGAAGGAACGGACGACCACGATTTTGCCACAAAAGCATAATTTTCGCTTGACACGGCCTGTGACACGCCCATGTCACGGGTCGTGTGGCCAATAAAGTGATCAACTGACTTATCTAGTCCAGTACATGCCCATGTGACACGCCCGTATCATGGGGTATGCCACCCGACACGGCTTCAGACATGCCCGTGTCTGTGGCCGTGTCCACCAGGCTGCAGAAAATCGAAATCAACCCGAGACTCACACGGCTAGTGACACGCCCATATCCCAGGACGTGTTCCCATACACGGCACCAGACATGCCCCAGCTCACGCCAAGTTCATCGTGTAACACCCCCTATACATCGCATAGCATATAGCAGTAGGTCCGGTCGTGGCCCGATGTCATATAACACAGACAGACCGGGTGGTTACTCATTGGAAACCATCCAACCAATCCAATGTCCTACACAGAGCATTCTAGCGGAAGCAGTTTTATAAGTTACAATTAAAAGAACCTAGCACCAAGCAAGAATGTCCACTAATACACCAAATAGGAATGTAGTACATACACAAGTACTGGCCTTAAGGCCTTACAAATGGTTTATTTCAAATTACATGTTTTACAAACTACGGCACGCAGGCCGGTCATACATGAATAAAAGCAAGTAAACACTTCAATTAGGCCTTCAAGGGCCGGCTTCGCAATTTGGGCTTTAGCCCGCTATTGACCGCTTGGTCCAGCAGCACCTGCAAGCAACAAACTACCGCACGTTGGCAAACAAAAGCAACGGTCAGCAATGCTGACCAAATTATAATGATCCCGCCCCCAACTTGGGGCGGCGATGCTCCTTCCCTGCACTTATTAGCATAACCAAGCAGTGTATAAATATTCATTTCATCACAGGCGTAAGCTAACACGGCCACACACCCCGTGCACTCAGGGCACATTCTCGATGAACACAGTCAAAGTCTGCAAACTCACCACCGTCCCTTTGGATGGCCAAACAATGAGCAATTTGTCTTCCCGGCATGGGTCACAGTAATTAAAACCATAGACCGTCGAAGACCCTCATCTATGCCAACGGTAAGTGCCACGTACCCTTAGGTCTCTTTAACCGAACGACATAGAATGGGTATGGTTCCATCTAACCCGTGCTCACATTGCAACGTTAATTCAAAACATATGCGCATGTCAAACTTCTCCCGAGTCCCGTTTCCATCACACATTTCACATAACCCGGTTATGTTCAAGTTGGCTCTCAGGCCTCCAAATTGGCAAGATCACGCATCTGCCCAGTTTTCCGGGTGCACCTTTGGGTTAATCCCCAAGGCTCCCTGTTGCAATCTACCACGTAGAAAACCTGAAAAACAAACAATCGCACGGAGTCTTCTCCGGCATTTATGCAATGCAACATCATCGATCCAGACCAACATGTCCGGGTAGGCTTCACATATCATGCCTATGTCCGTTCTCATTTATGGACTCTACACAACGGAGACTATTCATGTCTACCCAAAGGAACGCCTCCAACTCACCGCAAACTCGCGAGAGCGGGCTTCCTATGCAAATAAGGAGAGCTTCACATGCTCAAGTAGAGAATCGTTACCCTAGCGTTCTTCCTCGGCGCCATGGAAATGTAAGCCGATGAAAAGCACCGCACTCTCTTTGCCTCCGTAGATCCGAAGTCGGCTCGCGATTTGGAGCTTCGAAGCTCCTCCAATGGTCGGATCTAAGATTCTTCTTCCTCCTTTGCTCTACTCTCTCTAGACTTAGAAAGAGAACCACTCAAAAGAAATGAGGGTTTCAAGGGTCTAATCCCGTGTATATCCCATCAAGAACAACCCCCAGCCGTTGGATCCCAAATTAATGAAACGAACGGCCTTGATACGGGCCTGAAATACTAAAACTGGGCCGAACACGACCTGCGACACGCCCGTGTCCAGGTCCGTGTCACCCATTCGCCGTCAAAATCGACGCATCTGGAACAGCACACGGGCATCCGACACGTCCGTGTTCCACCTGACACGCCCGTATTCCAACTAACACAGACGTGTGGTCGGCCGTGTGCCTCCATCGACACAACCCCGAAAATAACCCGAGACTCACACGGGTCTTGGACACGCCCGTGTCCACGCCCGTGTCACTCCCGAACATGCCTGGGCCCCAGACTGTGTTCACGGTCTCGACACTTCGTCGAGCGAAGTTTGTCGACCACACGACACGGCCTTGGACACTCTCGTGTCCTAGTCCATGTGCCTTGTCTCGACACATCGTCGAGCGAAAATCATCGACTTCCCTGGCCGATCGTCGACAAGGGCTCGACACGCCCTGAGACACGCCCGTGTCTCAGGCCATATTCCCAGCTCGACGATCGTCGACTCCAAATTTCATCGACAACGCGGCCAAATCGTCGACTGGAGCCTGACATGCCCTGGGACACGCCCGTGTCCCAGGCCGTGTGCCTCCTGCCAGAATCCAGATTTGGCCCAAAATGCCTCTGGTCGCTCTTTTGAGTTTCGGGGCATTACAACTCTCCCCCTCTTAAAATAATTTCGTCCACAAAATTACATAAAGGAAAGACAAGTACCAAAATTAAATTGTACCTGAGCGGAACAACTCCGTATACTCGTCAAGCATAGTCTACTCTCGTTCCCAAGAGAGCTCCTCTCGACAGCAGTTGTCCCATCAGACCTTGACCATCCTGATCTCTTTATTACGTAGACGCTTGACCTTCGAGTATTCAATCCGCACGGGCTTGACTTTTGTCATCAACCCACTATCAATCGGCACTTGATCGACCGCGATCACTTGCGTAGCCTCTTGCACCGCCTTCCGAAGCACCGAAATATGGAATACATCATGTAAACCACTAAGCTACACTGAAAGCTTCAACCGATAGGCTGCTTCACCAACTCGCTCAAGAACCTCAAACGGCCCAAGGTACCTCGGGCTTAGCTTTTTCAATTGTCGCACCCGCGAGACACCCTTGAACGGCTTGATCTTTAAGTACACCCAGTCGCCCACAGCGAACTTCACGTTCCTGTGCTTGGCATTATAGTACTTCGCTTGCCGGTCCTGAGCGATTTGCAGCATCTCCCGAATGGTTCGCACCAATGAAGTAGCATCCTTCAATTCTAATCGCTTATACAACTTTGACTCACCCATTTCTAGCCAAGACAACGGCGTGCGACATCTCCTACCATATAGGGACTCGAAGGGCGCCATTCGAATACTTGCCTGGTAGCTATTGTTGTACGCAAACTCCACCAAATAAAGATGGTCTTCCCATTGCTTTCCAAAGTCCAAGACACACATGCGGAGCATGTCTTCCATAGTTTTATTGACCCTCTCGGTATGCCCATCTGTTTGCGGATGAAAGGCTGCGCTGAATTTTAACTTTGTTCCCAACATTTGTTGCACAAGCCTCCAATCATTGGACGTGAACCGCCCATCTCGGTCACTCACGATGCTGCGGGGCACACCGTGAAGCCGTACTATATTATCCACATATAGTTTTGCCAACTTCTCCACCGGATCATCCTTCCTATGCAGAATGAAATGCGAAACCTTCGTTAGCTGATCTACGAACACCCAAATGGCGTCGTTCCGATTTTGCAACATTGGCAAACCGTGAACAAAGTCCATAGATATGTCGTCGAATTTCCACTCCGGAATAGGCAAGGACTTCAGAAATCCTCCCGGCTTTTGGCACTCCGCCTTCACCAAGGCGCAAGTTTGACACTTCGCCACATAGAGTGTCACATCTTTCTTCAAACCCGACCACCAAAACAGTTTCTTTACATCGCGGTACATCTTCGTGCTCCCCGGGTGAATCGAGTACTTGGTATGATGTGCCTCGTACAACAATTTCACCTGCAATTTGCCCACACTTGGGACGCACAGATGACCGTCTTTCCAAAGCAATCCGTCCTCCACAACGAATTGGGAATTTGACCCATCCAGAGCCTTTACCATGAACTGCTTCATATGGACATCCATATCCAAATCCTGCTGAATCCGATCAGCCAGGTCATATTGGACTTCAGTCCAATTCAGTACTGCTTCAACACTTGATTGCTTATCCACACAAACAATCTCCAATGCCTCCAACTCCCGAACCAACCGCTCGTCATGGATCGATAGCCAATTGGCTTGAGCTGGGGCCCGACGACTCAACGCGTCCGCAACCGCATTACCTTTACCAGGCACGTAGTGGATCTTAATGTATAGTCCCCCAGGAACTCCATCCATCTACGCTGCCGCATATTCAGATCTTTCTGATCAATCAAATACTTCAGGCTCTTGTGATCGGTGTAGATATCAATCTTCACACCGTACAAATAATGCCTCCACAGCTTCAAGGCAAAAATCACGACCGCTAACTCCAAGTCATGGACTGGATAGTTCCTCTCGTGCACTTTCAGCTGTCTCGAGCCATAAGCTATCACACTTCCGTGTTGCAGTAGCACGAAACCCAAACCGCTGCCCGAAACATCACTATAAATCTCATAGCCTTCGGTCCCACTCGGCGAACTCAGCACAGGCGCCGTGGTCAACCGACATTTCAACTCCTCAAAAGCTCGCGCGCACTCCGGCGTCCAAACGAACTTCTCCTCCTTCCTCGTCAAAGTAGTGAGAGGTAACACTATTCGCGAGAAGTTCTCTACGAAGCGCCTATAATAGCCGGCAAGCCCCAGAAGGCTCCAGACTTCTGCTACCGTAGAAAGCTCAGGCCACTCCCGTATCGCAACAATCTTCGCTGGATCCACTGCAATACCTTCTCCACTCACTATATGACCAAGGAACGCACTGAGGATAACCAAAACTCGCACTTCGAGAACTTGACATACAATTGATTCCTCCTTAGCGTCTCCAAAACCAAATGAAGATGCTTGAAGTGATCTTCCTCACTCTACGAATACACCAAAATATCGTCGATGAAGACAATCACAAAATGGTCCAAGTACTCCCTGAAGGTCCTGTTCATCAAATCCATGAACACTGACAGCGCATTAGTCAGCCCAAGCGGCATGACCATAAACTCGTAATGCCCGCATCTCGTACTGAACGCTGTCTTCGGGATATCACTCTCCCTTATTCGCAGCTGATAGTACCCGGACTTTAGGTCCAACATTGAGTACACCGTCGACCTGACCAACTGATCAAAAAGATCATCGATCCGAGGGATCGGGTACTTGTTCTTTTCCGTCAACTTGTTGATCTCCTGATAATCAATACATAGCCTCAAGCTTCCATCCTTCTTCTTAACAAAGAGGACCGGCACGCTCCAAGGCGAAGAACTTGGGCGCACAAACCCTTGATCCAACAACTCTTGCAGTTGAACCTTCAGCTCTGCCATTTCATTAGGCACTAGCCGATACGGAGACCGTGATACAGGCATTGCGCCTGGCACTAGCTCAATCGTGAAATCTATCTCCCGCTGAGGCGGGGCTCCCGGAAGATCTCTAGGGAACACATCAGGGTACTCCGATACCACTGAAATACAATCCAAACAGGGCTTAGGCTTTGCAACCTCCACTAGTGTAAAGAACAATTCTGCACCGGCACGAACCGCCTTCACCACCTGAAGAGCAGACATCAACGTCTTGCTCGACCCCTTCAAGATCGTAAAAGTCGTCTCACGACTTGCTCCCAACTTGACTTCCTTGCTACTGCAATCAATATAGGCTTGCTGCTCCGAGAGCCAGTCCATGCCAAATATAACGTCAAACTCCACCAACAGTAGTAACGACGCTTGCAGATCGAACTCTTGATTCCCAATGCAAATCTTAACACCGCAGATTCTATCCGCGCGCATCGAACACCCATTGGGCAACAACGCATCCAACTTATCCTTCTCCATCGAAGAAGGGACTCTGATGCGTGATATAAATCCTTCAGACAAGAAGGAGTGTGAAGCTCCTGTAATGAAGAGTGCTCTTGCCGGATTTTCACAAATCAAAACAAATCATAAACAAGCAGTGGTAAGGTAACATGTGCATAACAAGTATTTCAAGAAATTAACTTGCTATAAATTAAACCGTACCTGTCACCACATCCGCCTGTTTGATGGCCTCCTATTGGCCAATATTGTACACCCTTGGTTGGGTCAGAGCATAATGGGACGCGGTTGACTCCACCGCCTTGCCCTTCTCTTCATAAGTTGCTCCCGACATCCTTTCGGACTTGGGACGTCCGCTCCAACAATCACGGGCAAAGTGCCCCGACTTTCCACAAGTAAAACATGCACCCGGGGTCCGACCCGTAGTCACCCCAGAAGCACCAGAAGAGGGAGCTGGACCCAACGTCCTATGCTTCTTGAAGAATCTTTGATAGCCGGACTTTGAATTAGTTGGCACTTTGAACCCAGACTTCTTATCACCAACGCACTTCTTCGCTTGAACATTCTTCATGTCCTTCTCCAAGGACCGGGCCATGTTGACCAAGGTTAGGAAACCCTGCGTCATCGTCCCCGAGAGTAGTAACCTCAACTCATCTCTCAACCCTTCATAGAATCGATTCGTCTTGCGCTCCTGATCCGCTATGGTGGAGCTAGCATATCGACTCAATCGAGTAAACTCGTGGAGATATTCATCCACGCTACTGTCCCCTTGTACCAACTTCAGGAACTTGTTTTCCATCGAAATCCTCTGAGTAGAAGGGAGGTACCTTGCCAAGAACAGTCCCAAGAACTCTTCAATCGGGACGTCTGTAAGTTGTCTACCTCTCAAATGATGCAGCTCCAATCCTTCCCACCACAATCTCGCTTCACCGTCCAGTTGAAACGTAGCAATGGTGGTCATTTGCCACTCCTCTGTCTCCATTGTTATCATGACTCTCTTCACCCTGGAGAGCCACTCTCCAGCTTGAGATGGGGTTCCCAACCCCGAGAATACCAGAGGATTAAAGCTCATGACATGTTTGAGCTATCTCTCGGTTGCCCTCCTTGGCACCAATGGCTCCACTACTACCTGCTCCACCGCAGGAGCGGGCTACTGGATTTGCCTTGCAGGCTGCGCATTAATCATGGCCAACACTGCTTCGGCCACCAACCGTATGGTCTCAGCCGATGGAGGTGTTGCAGGAGCTTCATTAGGTGCACTGCTAGCCTCAGAAACTCGACGTTCCGACGGCCTGCACCACTTCTAGTAACCTATAGTGGTACAAAACACCGTTAAGCGACCAAATAAAATTGCAAACAACAATTATAGGAACACACAGGTTCCCCAAACACGTGTATTTTCATTCCTAAGTGGACATTCATGGGTTATTTTACTGTTATAATGATGACGCACACACATGTGCTCACCACCCCTTAAAAAGAATTACCCACGAATTCAATTTAAGCCTGACCGAAACCAGTATTCTGATACCAAATTGTAACACCTCCTACCCATCGCATAGCATATAGCAGTAGGTCCGGCCGGGGCCCGACGCCATATACCACAGACAGAACGGGTGGTTACTTATTGGAATCCATCCAACCAATCCAACGTCCTACACAGAGCATTCTAGCGGAAGCAGTTTTATAAGTTGCAATTAGAAGAACCCAGCACCAAGCATGAATGTCCACTAATACAATAAATAGGAATGTAGTACATACACAAGTACTGGCTGTAAGGCCTTACAAATGGTTTACTTCAAATTACATGTTTTACAAACCACGGCACGCAGGTCGGTCATACATGAATAAAAGCAAGTAAACACTTCAATTAGGCCTTCAAGGGCCGGCTTCGCAATTTGGGCTTTAGCCCGCTATTGACCGCTTGGTCCAGCAGCACCTGCAAGCAACAAACCACCACACGGTGGCAAACAAAAGCAACGATCAACAATGTTGACCAAATTATAACGATCCCGCCCCAACCTCGGGGCGGCGATGCTCCTTCCCTGCACTTATTAGCATAACCAAGCAGTGTATAAATATTCATTTCATCACAGGCGTAGGTTCACACGGCTACACACGTCGTGCACTCAGGGCACATTCTCGGTGAACACAGTCAAAGTCTGTCGACTAACCACCGTCCCTTTGGACGGCCAAACAATGAGCAATTTATCTTCCCGGCATGGGTCCCGGTAATTAAAACCATAGACCGCCGAAGACCCTCATCTATGCCAACGACAAGTGCCACGTACCCTTAGGTCTCTTTAACCGAACGACATAGAACGGATACGGTTCCATATAACTCGTGCTCACATCGCAGCGTTTATTCAAAACATATGCGCAGGTCAAACTTCTCCCGAGTCCCGTTTCCGTCACACATTTCACATAACCCGGTTATGTTCAAGTTGGCTCTCAGGCCTCCATGTTGGCAAGATCACGCATCTGCCTAATGTTTCGGGTGCACCTTTGGGTTAATCCCCAAGGCTCCCTGTTGCAATCTACCACGTAGAAAACTCGAAAAAAAACAATCGCACGGAGTCTTCTCCGGCATTTATGCAATGCAACATCACCAATCCAGACCAACATGTCCGGGTAGGCTTCACACATCATGTCTATGTCCGTTCTCATTTACGGACTCTACACAACAGGGACAATTCATGTCTACCCGAAGGAACGCCTCCAACTCACCGCAAACTCGCGAGAGCGGGCTTCCTATGCAAATAAGGAGAGCTTCACATGCTCAAGTAGAGAATCATTACCCTAGCATTCTTCCTCGGCGCCATGGAAATGTAAGCAGATGAAAAGCACCGCACTCTCTTTGCCTTCGTAGATCCGAAGTCGGCTCGCGATTCGGAGCTTCGAAGCTCCTCCAATGGCCGGATCTAAGCTTCTTCTTCCTCCTTTGCTCTCCTCTCTCTCTTGACTTAGAAAGAGAACCACTCAAAAGAAATGAGGGTTTCAAGGGTCCAATCCCGTGTATATCCCATCATGAACAACCCCCAACCATTGGATCCCAAATTAAAGAAACGAACGGCCTTGATTCGGGCCTGAAATACTAAAACTGGGCCGAACACGACCTGTGACACGCCCGTGTCCAGGGCCATGTCCCCCAATCGCCATCAAAATCGACGCGTCTGGAACAGCACACTGGCATCCGACACGCCCGTGTTTTACCTGACACGCCCGTGTTCTAACTAACACGGCCGTGTGGTCGGCCGTGTGCCACCATCGACATAACCCTGAAAACAACCCAAGACTCACACGGGTCTTGGACACGCCCGTATCCACGCCCGTGTCACTCCCGAACACGTCTGGTCCCCAGGCAGTATTCACGGTCTCAACACTTCGTCGAGTGAAGTTTGTCGACCACACAACACGGCCTTTGACACGCCCGTGTCCTAGGCCGTGTGACTTGTCTCGACACATCGTCGAGCGAAAATCGTCGACTTCCCTGGCCGATCATCGACACGGGCTCGACACGCCCTGAGACACGCCCGTGTCTCAGGCCGTGTTCCCTGCTCGACGATCGTCGACTCCAAATTTTGTCGACAATACGACCAAATCATCGACTGGATCCTGACACGCCCTGGGACACGCCCGTGTCCCAGGCCGTGTGCCTCCTGCCAGATTCCAGATTTGGCCCAAAATGCCTCCCGTCGCACTTTTGAGATTCTGGGCGTTACACATCGACCACGCTGACACGCCCTGTGACACACATGTGTCACAGTCCATGTCGCAACCACTCGACGATCGTCGACCAAATTTTGTCGACCACTCATCGACTGTTCACCCAGGATGCACACACCCTGGCACATGCCCGTGTCCCAGGCCGTGTCACCCAATTTTTCCAATTTCTGGATTTTGGGGTGTTATAATCCTCCCCTCCATACAAAAATTTTGTCCTCAGAATTTGCACTAAGGAACTCAAACAGAAGGATTTTCATACCACAATAGTTTCAATACAAGTCGATGCACACTGTATTACCGTTACACAAAAAGTTCGGGAAACTCAGCTAACATGGTCTGCTCTCGCTCCTATTTAAGCTCCTCATAGCGGCAATTGTCCCACTTGACTTTAACCATCCCAACCGTCTTGTTCTGTAACTGTTTCTCGGCTCGATCCTTGATCTGAATGAGCCTAACCTTTATCGTTAGCCCATACTCCACCGGCACTTGATCATCCCTGATCACCTGAGCTGGATCTTTCACGTCCTTCCGCAGCACTGAGACGTGAAACACATCAAGCAATCCACCCAAGTCTGTCGAAAGAGCTAGCCGATATGCGGCTTCTCCAACTCGCACGACCACTTCAAATGGGCCAAGGTACCTTGGACTTAACTTTTTCAGACGTCGATTCCTGGATACGCATTTGAAGGGTTTGATCTTCAAGTATACCAAATCGCCTACCGCGAACTCCACGTTCCGGTGCTTGGCGTTGTAGTATTTTGCTTGTCGATCTTGAGCGATCAATAGTCGTTCCCGAATAGTGCGTATTGTCGAGTTTTCTTCATCGACTTCATTACGCCTATATACTCTGGCTTCGCACATTTCTACCCAAGCTAAAGGAGTACGGCACTTCTGTCCATACAGAGCTTCATACAGTGCCATGCCGATGATTTCTTGGCAGCTGTTATTATAAGCGAACTCCACCATATAGAGATGATTTTCCCATCTCTTTCTGAAGTGGAGGGTGCACATCTGAAGCATGTCTTCCATTGTTCTGTTGGTCCTTTCAGTTTGGCCATCCGACGGGGGATGAAAGGCCGTGCAAAATGTCAACTTCTTGCTCAACATTTGATGAACTAGCCTCCACTCATTCGATGTGAACCGCCCGTCTCGATCACTAACGATGCTTCGGGGAACAACGTGTAGCCGCACAATCTGGTCAACATACAACTTTGCCAAATTTTCAACCGAATCATCCTGCCTGTTTGGTAGGAAATGTGCCACTTTCATCAGTCGGTCGACAATCACCGAGATGGAATCATTTCCTCGTTGCGATTTCGACAACCCGTGTACGAAATCCATAGAAATATCGTCAAACTTCCATTCTGGAATCGAAAATGACTTCAAATAACTGCATGGCTTCTAGCATTCCGTTTTCACCATAGCACAGGTTTGGCATTTGGCCACATAAAGAGCAACATCTTTCATTAGCCCCAACCACCAGAACAGCTTTTTCAAATCCCTAAACATCTTCGTGCTACCCGGGTGAATTGAGTACTTCGTATAATGCGCTTCATATTGCAGTTCTTCCCTCAATTTACCCAAATTCGGGATGCACAAACGGCCCTCTTTCCGCAAAAGACCGTCATCCCAGGAGAATTTGCCCTCTGGCCCCTCGTTAACATAGCGTAAGAGATCTTCATCTAATATCGTTGCCCGTCGAATCTGATCTGCAAGGTCACAATGTACCTCCATCCAGTTCAGACATGCATCGGTAATTGTATTCTTGTCAATAAACGAGATCTCCAATGCTTCCAACTCCTGGATGAGACGTTCATCATGCCTCTGTAACCAACTCTCCCTTGCCGGAGCTCTTCGACTTAAGGCGTCCGCAACAACATTCCCCTTTCCGGGAGTATAATGAATTTCAAAGGTGTAGTCCCCAAGGAACTCCAACCACCTTCTTTGTCTCATATTCAGGTCCTTCTGCTCCAACAGGTACTTTAGACTCTTTTGATCAGTATAGATCTCCACCTTCCCTCCATAAAGATAGTGTCGCCACAGTTTTAGTGCAAAGATCACTGCCGCCAATTCTAAGTCATGGACGTGATAGTTTCGTTCGTGCACCTTCAGCTGGCATGAGCCATAAGCAATCACCTTTCCATGTTGCAGAAGAATGCAGCCTAAGCCGCTCCCTAAGGCATCACTATAGATTACAAATCCATCGGTGCCACATGGCGAAGACAACACCGGCACCGTGGTCAACCGAAGCTTCAGCTCTTCAATAGCTCGCTTGCACTCTGGCGTCCAAATGAACTTCTGATCTTTTCTCGTCAGTGTGGTTAGCGGCAAAGCGATCCACGAGAAGTTTTCAACAAATCTTTGACAGTAGCCCGCTAGTCCAAGGAAGCTCCTGACCTCGGCCACTGAAGACAAGACTGGCCATTCCTGTATGGCCATTATCTTTGCTGGATCCACTGCTATGCCTGCTCCACTCACCACATGGCCCAGAAAAGCCACCGATGATAGCCAAAACTCGCACTTTGAGAACTTGGCGTAGAGCTGATTCTGCCTCAAAGTATTCAATACCAACCGCAAGTTCTTCTCATGGTCGGCTTCTGATGAGTCCACATTTTACACTGATTTTTGGACTCATCTGGGCTAGTTTTATCGTCTTAGCACTACACTTGAGAGCCTTTATTGCTTATTTGTGCTTATGTACCTATTTCATGATTAAGTGCACTGTAGGCCCGCTTCTGTGTGCTTTCTGTGTTTCTATTTTGTTGTTATTCTTTAGCCCTATCTCGGGTATGTGGTGTGCACGTTCTGGTGGCCTATATGCCCCTTCTGCTGGTACAGTGGTCGTGTGCATGCTCCGGAACTGCTCGGGAGACTCCGACGATGCAGGAATACTGCGCACGACCACTGGACTTACTACGCACGACCACTGGTCGTGCGCCCCTGATCGTGCGCATTACACCCCCTTTTTCATAATCCTGTCTCGGTAATCGCACGAGCACTGGCCGTAGTGCGCACGACTACTGGTCGTGTGCCACTACTCGTGCGCATATATGCTGATACTTCTTGTCCAGGTTGCAGGTTTATTTGGAAAAGCCGCACGATCATCGACCTAACGTGCGCACGACCACTGGTCGTGCGCCACTGATCGTGCGCACTGCTTCTGCTGCCTCCGTATTTAAGGCCCTGCTCCGCATTTTAGGTCAACGCCTGTCATTTGCTGCGATCGGAGAGTGCGCGGGAATCGCCATTTCACTTCTCCAGCTGCTCCATCACTTCCACCTTCGTCGGGAAGCCATTGCCAACTACTCCGAAGCTTTTCAACTCTCCGACGAAGCCCTCGGCCATTGATGACTTCAACTCCAAGCTTTCCTGCTGAGTTGGTGAAGTAGATAACCTAGAGAACGGACTTAAAGGCCTTCGAGGTGACAGCTCGTTGGTACCGGAAGCCTCCTTGGACTGAGCCCGGAAGCGGATTGACAACTCGCTACTCCAGCCACGACCCGCAGTGGATCTTCAATCTCTTTTGGTTTACTCCGCTTCCCCTTCCTCTGTAGTATGAATGTTTTGAGCAGTGTAATGAACATTTCCCTCCATGAACATCAAGTTTATTTTATAGCTAATGGAATGTTAGTATTTTCTTCTGCTTGTGTGTATTGTCTGTGAATGTGCCTCGCTCACCCCACATCCACTTCATTCCCGTGTCTTGTCCGATTGCAATCCACACAAGAACACTGCAATCCATTAGCTTCCCTTCCACTCGCCCAACTGAAGTTCGGCATCGCGGCCGACAAACCCACTCCACCTTGCGAAGCGGTGCCTTCGACCCGCATAGCTTTTACTAGTTCAGTAGATCAAACATCCACATTCTCTCAAGTCCTCTATTTCCTTTTTGTTCTATTTTTAATTCTCATAACGATATTCTCGGTACTGTTCCCGTTCTATGCTAATTGCATTCCTCAAGAGACCGACACTTGGGGATTTATTCCCAAAACTTATTACTTGTGCGACCGGTGCGCTTGGCGATTTACACGCATTAAGTTTTTGGCGTCGTTGCCGGGGAATGAAACTGTAGAGCGACTTCGGATAACTTCCAATATTGTTATAAGAGTTAGTATTGTTTTGTTTTGACAGCTGTTTCCTTCTATTGTGTAGTGTTTGCCATAGTGAATGCAAGGCCGAGCTACAAGAGATTTTGTCACCTACGACCCAGAGATCGAACGTACTCTCCTAGCACGAAGACGCGCCGCAGCCATCATTTTTGCACCAATGGGAGACCAGCTGAATATTGATGCAGGCAACCGAGTTGGAGGGATACCTCATGTCGACAGAAATGACGACGAAAATGAAGTGAATCCTCCCCAAGTCCGCACCATGAGGGATTATACTACACCTACTGTCGGGAGCATATACCCCGGTTTCGGACCTGCTATCACCAATCCACAGTTCGAGATTAAACCAGCTATTCTGAATATCATTCAGAACAACGCTCAGTTCTCCGGAATGGCCACTAAAGACGCCCATCGTCACCTTACAGAATTCTCCGAAATCTGCACCATGTTCCGCTACGCTGGAATCCCAGACGAAACAGTCAAGCTCCGCCTCTTCCCTTTTTCATTAAGGGACAAAGCCAAGACATGGTTTCACTCCCTCCCACCTGGAACAGCCCCCACCTGGGAGATTTTGACCACAAAATTCCTAGCTAAGTTCCATCCGGTGGATCGGATCGTGAGCATGAGGCGCGCAATAGCCAACTTCCGGCAAGCCGATCAAGAAAGTTTAGCCGAAGTTTGGGGAGCGTTTTAACGAGCTGCTGAGGAAGTTCCCTTATCATAGATTCCAAACGTGGAATATCGTCGAAAGTTTCTACTTTGCTATTGATCCCCACCACCGAGCCATGATCGATGCTGCCTCCGGAGGAACCATCATGAATCTTGCTCCAGATGATGCTCTAGAAGTCTTACAAGACACCGCAACCCACAGTGCTAAAAGAAAACTGTTGTCGACCTAAATCACCTAGAGGGGGGTGAATAGGTGGTTTGTGCGTCTTTTGCGGAATAAAAATTAATTAGAACGCAGCACAGAAATATCTACCAATATCACAGACGACACAAGATGTATAGTGGTTCCCCAACCTTGGGTACATCCACTTTCCCTCACCGATCTAGCAATCAACTAGACTCGGCTACTCCACTATCTCGGATCAAAAATCGATCCTACCCTCGGAACAAAGTTCCTACAAACTCGATCCAACAAAACGGATCTACACCTCGGAAGATAGCACTTCCTACAAACTCGGAGTGAAAAACTCCTACACTTGGAGAAGATTTCTCCTACAAGATTAATAAAGAGTTTTTTTTAGAATACAAACAGTAAATCACTCAGATCTGAAAGAAATGACCAGTATCTTCTTCTTTTCAACTTTGCAGTTTTTTCAGAAATCGGTGAAGAAGGTCTCGGCCTCGATCTGGATCTACTTCCTTTTATAGAAATCGAGAGAGAGTATGATCAGTGAAGTCGATCTCGATATGTAACTTTTCTTCAGAATAAACCTCTGAAAGTAGAAGCTTTGGCCGGAGAGGAAGGCGGCGGCGATGGCTTCCGTTTCGCGAAAGTCTGAGAGAGGCGGCAAAAGAATATTTCTCGAAAAAGAGATTACAAGAAAGCTTTGAGAAAAACTTAGGGTTTGTCATTTTCTGGTAAGACCTTATATAGGAGAGACTAACGGTCATAATCGGTCTTAATGATGTACACGTGGACCAATCATGTCGCGTGATTTGAAAAATCTCGTTAGAAAAATGACTTAGAAAATTTTCGGAAATAAATGGCCAACTACACGAGTAAGTCAATAACTACTCGAGTAGTTGAATAGCTACTCTAGTATATGATGGGAAACATACTCCGGTAAGTATAAACAGACTACTCGAGTATATAGAGATCAACTACTCGAGTATATAGACAGAACTACTCGAGTATACTAAGAGACCTACTCGAGTATATAGAGGATCTACTTGAGTATATTACATAACCTACTCGAGTACATGAAGTCCTACTCGAGTGGAATACTTAAAAAAATTCTGAAGAGGTCTGCTGGCAACTACTCGAGTAGTTGAACTAAACTACTCGAGAGGAAGTAACCTACTTGAATAGGTGAAGGTTCTACTCGAGTAAAAGACTTAGAAAAAATTCTAGAGTAGGGAAATTGCAAGGTACACGGGTAACACAAGAACTACTCGAGTAGGTAAAGTGAACTACTCGAGTATGTTTCTATGTACTCGAGTATGTGAGTAAACTTACTCGAGTATATGACTTAGTCTACTCGAGTAGATGACTTAGCTACTCGAGTATATGACTATGTCTACTCGAGTACAAGATTCCTTTACTCGAGTAACTTATACCCAGACTACTCGAGTAGGTGAAAGCACTACTCGAGTAAAACACTTAGAATTTTTCTGATGTTGTAAAAATTGATTCTTCTAGAGTAGCCAACTCCCAATGCCTTTCCCATAGTCCAATAGCTTGAATATGAAGTGTATCCTAATAGAGAGACCACACATGAGTCAACACTTTGGAATATGCAATGAGGAATTAAATTGCACAGTTCTTGTGTTTGGTGACCCACTGTGGGCTGACATTGGCCTACACTTCCCAGTGAAACTCCTGCACACATATAGCTCAAACCAAGCATCAAATACAACTTAATTCATCTTAGTTCCAGGGTGACTTCATCAAATCTGGGTTCATGTGGATGAAATACCCAACAATCTCCCCCTATTTGTGGAAGTCAGAACCCTTTACACTAAGGTGAATTATGGACATAAAAGAGACTAAGTAGAAAAAAAATATGAGGAGGTAAGCAAAGGATAATGAAAAAGATAATTAGACAGAATGAAGAATTGTATATATATATAAGTTTCCAAAAAAAAAACATCAAGTCTACAATTGTCATTTCAATTTCTCATCATCTTTTTAGGTTTGGGCTTGGGATTGCTGCTTATCCATCTTCTCTTGTTGTCTCCTTAGGTAACTGAATGGCTTTGGGAAGTACTTAGGAGGCCTTGGAGGAGCAGCATGGTTATTTCTCCCAAACTCTTTATTATGGATCTTCCTTTTCAGCATAGACTTCTCATATAACTCCCATTCTTGGGAACTATAGTGCATGTTCCTGTTCTCATTGTGATCCATGACCAACCTGAGTGTGTCCAAGATGAGAGACTTTGAAATTGGACACCATGCTTCAGCATGTTCAGGGGCCTTAGAAGGAGCTATCCTGCTGGCAGAGGGGCCTTCACCATATTTCCTTTTCTTCTTGGTTCTGATCTCTGGAGGAGCTTGAAGGAATATATCAGCAGGATCGTCTTCCCAGCCTGGGACATAAGTATCTGGTGGAGCAACTGAGTCTCCAGGCCTGGGAGAGAAGGTGGGTTGAGGAGGAACAGCTGGAGCAGTAACATCTGTGGCCAGAGGGTTGAGATGATGGGGAATGATGTTTCGGTCAACTGCAAGATCTGGCAAGATCTGGTTGTGCATCCAGACAGCAGTGTCATAGGTGTGAAATTTGACACTCTGTATCTGGGCAAGCACATCATCATGAATGGTCTTTATATGAGCTTCCCATTCAACTGTCTTCTGAGCATTAGATTTTTCTACTTGTTCTTTGAGTTCTTTTATCAAGCCCTCCCCCTTTCTGATTTCAACAGATACTTTCTCTATGGTGTCATCTTTGAAGGTTCCAACCTCTTCACACATTTTCATCTTGTTGGCTTCAGTCCTCTTATCTAGCTCAATCTGATTGTTTGCCAAGGTTACACCTTGTTCCATGACATTGCCAAGACTAGTGATAGTATGGTCAAGAGCTTTACCACCAAGTTGGAACATGTACTTTAGCTTGTCAGTGTTATGCTGAATTTCAGCAAAACCTCTACTCATCTCAGTCTCAAGAGCAGTGACCTTGTCAGTGACCACCTTTAGAGAGGTGTCAAAATGATGTCTTTGTTCTTGAAGAAGAATGGCAATGCTTTGCAGCAGATCTGAGGAGGAGGAAACTGTAGCAGCAGCAGTAGAGGGAGCAGCAGTAGGGATAGGAGGAGTTACCCAGGGAGCTATTTCTTCAATAACCACTGAGCTGAGAGCTCTGGTGGTATGAGTGACAGCATCCAGTTCTTCTGTATCATGGGGAATGGAGAAGTCAAGGTTTCTGAGAGGGGCCTCAGCTGGCTCAGGAGAAGGCTCATCAGAAATGAGGATGGTGTCTGGCTCATCTGCTGGAGGAGGAGGAGCAGGTGTTAGAGTTCTGGCTGGAGAATGGGCAGGAGACTGTACTGGAGACAAGTCTTTGTGATGTTCACTTGTTGGAGCTGGAGGAGATAGAGGAGGAGGGGGAAGCACATCTTCAGTGAGCTCTGCAATCATGGCATCTATGGCAGCAGCTGTGGACAGAAGAGTGTCTTGAGGGACTTGATCTGAGGAAGTGGTTGGACTCTTTGGAGTATGAGGTAGGGATGAAATCTCTGACTGAGGAGAGGGTTGCCTCACTGGGCTAGAAGGAGCAGGCTCCCCCTCACTTGGTGCACCAGAGGAGCTGGCCACATGATGAGGAGAGGGAGATGGAGTACTGTCCTTTGCAGCTGGAACTTTTGGAATTTCTGAAACCTTTGTAGCTTGGGCAGAGTTCTTGAGCTTGAGATCCCATCTCTGAATTGAAGAGATGGAGACCTTCTTCATGTGGTGAAGAGGAGTCCCTTTTGAGAAGTTGAAAACTTCAGGATTGGTTTCATGAAGGAGCAGAGATATAATTCTTGCGTAATTGGGGGATTTTATGCTCTGCTTTATCTTGTCCAGAATCAACATACCAAATTGGTACTTCTTGCGGCATATAATGGCTTGCATTGTATCGAAGAAGTATGAGGGAATTTCTCTGATGGAGTGAGTTTTGCACAGTAAGATTTTTCCAATGACATCAACCAAGAATTTGCCTTCTGCATTCATATCTGACCGTTTGAAATATTGAGCATCAGTGGAAAAGCCACAGAAAAGCGCTGTCCTGTCGGAATCCTCAGCAACGAGGTGATCCTCTTCATCAACAATTGGTAAACGGAGAAGTTGAGAGACAGAGGTCTTGGTGAACTTTAGTTTCAAACCCTTTACTGTAGATTTTAGGACTTTGCCATTCCGTCGAACCTTGAGATTTGTGAAGAATTCAACAACGGCGGGGAAGAGAACGCGACAGGGTTCTTGGAGTATGAAGGAGAGGCCGGCGGTGTCGAGGAGGATGAGGAGGTTATGGAAATCGTCGGAACGTTCTGCAATACCGTCGGTGACGAGTTCGGAGCCCACGCCAATCTTGTGAGAAGTCGACATGGATGCAACTGTCTGGAGGAAATTAGAGAGAGAGAGAAAGCTCTGCAACTTCGTCGGAGGCGAGTCAGCAGGGTAGGCGAAGAGATAGGGAGGGTACGTGAGAGATAGAAATGAAGTCGAGTAGGTTTGATGTTTCGGAATTTCATATATATATAACTCATAATTTCTGCTAATTAAGTTTAAGAAAGAGGCGGCATATAGCCTTGGGTGGCGAATAGAACAAATTTTGAAAAACTGGAAATCAAGACACGAGAGAGAGGAAGGCTACTCGAGTAGATAAAAGAGCTACTCGAGTAGGTCGACTGGAGCTACTCGAGTATGTAAGAAGAACTACCCGAGTAGATAAGGACGTACTCGAGTAGGTGAGAGACTTACTCGAGTAGGTATTGACTTACTCGAGTAGGTCAGAAACTTACTCGAGTAGATCTTGACTTACTCGAGCAGGTCAGAAACGCACTCGAGTAGATCTTTAGGTACTCGAGTAGGTCAGTACACATACTCGAGTAGGTTCTTTCATATACTCGAGTAGGTCTTTAGTTACTCGAGTATGTCTCATAATTCTCGAGTGGAATTTTGAAAAAATTGAGAGAGAGTGGATTTTGTGACTAACCCTTTTGCAAATACTTGCTTCTTAGTCATTCAGCCTTCTTTAGTCCTCCTTGTTGAGCATCCCAAGCTCTGTCTTGAAGAACGAGAACTTGGTCTCGTCCAGTGGCTTTGTGAAGATATCTGCAACATGCCTATCGGTAGGCACATATTGGAGATCTATGTCTCCATGCTCCACATGTTCCCGGATGAAGTGGTACCTTAGCTCAATGTGCTTTGTCCGGCTGTGAGAGACTGGATTGTTGGCTATTGCAATTGCACTGGAGGAGTCACAGTACAAGGGTATATCCTTGAACTGCAGGTTGTAGTCCTCGAACTGATTCTTTATCCATAGCAAATGTGCGCAACAACTGCCTGCAGAGATATACTCTGACTCGGCCGTTGAGATTGCGACACAGTTCTGCTTCTTGCTACTCCAGGAAATTAGCCTTCTTCCAAAGAATTGGCAAGTCCCTGAGGTGCTTTTCCGGTCGTCTTTGCTCCCTACAAAATCTGCATCTGAAAATCCAATTAGTTCGCTATCATTACTTCTTGGGTACCATAAGCCAAGATTTGGTGTGCATTTAAGGTATCTCAGGATCCGCTTTGCAGCAGTGTAATGAGATTCCCTAGAGTTCACCTGAAATCTAGCACAGACACATGTTGAGAACATTATGTCAGGCCTACTGGCGGTAAGGTAGAGCAAGAATCCAATTATGCTTCTGTACTTGGTTTCATCAAAAGGTTTCCCTTTTTCATCTTTGTCCAGATACATAGTTGAGACCATTGGAGTCCTCATAGAGGTTGCGTTCTCCATTCCGAATTTCTTAATGAGCTCTTTGGTGAATTTGGTCTGTGAGATGAAAATTCCATCTTCAGATTGTTTCACTTGAAGCCCTAAGAAATACTTCAGCTCGCCCATACTGCTCATTTCAAACTTCCCTTGCATAAGTTTTGAGAACTTTTTGCAGAGGTGGTTGTCTGTAGAGCCAAAGATAATGTCGTCGACATAGATTTGCACTAGCAAAATCTTGCATTTTATTTCCCTAAGAAATAATGTCTTGTCTATATTTCCCCTTGTGAACTTGTTCTTAAGTAGAAAGGTAGACAACGTTTCATACCAAGCTCGAGGAGCTTGTTTCAGACCATATAGGGCCTTGTGCAGGAAATAGACATGATCGGGAAAGTTAGGATCAATGAAATCTGGAGGTTGTTCCACATACACTTCCTCCTTTAAGTTACCATTCAGGAAGGCCGACTTCACGTCCATCTGATAGACGGCGAAGCCTTTGAAGGCAGCATATGCTAGGAACAACCTTATTGCCTCCAGCCTGACCACTAGAGCATAGGTCTGGTCTAAGTCGATTCCTTCTTCTTGACGATATCCTTTAGCGATGAGTCTGGCCTTGTTCTTTATGATAGTCCCGTCTTCATCCATCTTGTTCCTGAAGACCCATTTTGTTCCAATGATGTTCTTTCCCTTGGGTCTTGGAACCAGTATCCACACATTGCAGCGCTTCAACTGATTTAGCTCTTCTTCCATTGCCATTATCCATGATGCGTCTGAGTTTGCTTCCTCAAATTTCTTTGGTTCAACCTGTGAGAGAAAACTCAAATGAAGATTCTCATTAGTTGTACCTCATCGAGTTCTGACACCATCCCGGGGATCTCCTATAATCTGGTCCATGGGGTGATCCTTCAGATGTCTGAGCTCTAGGGTCCTTGCATCTGGAATATCTTCAAGCACCGGAGTGATTTCTTCATCCTGGATGACTTCTTCATTTTGATCATCAGCCTCTCCAATGGGAGTGGGAGTGGTGATATTAATGAACTTCTCGCCTTCTTCTTCGGACGGATCATCCAAGCTAGTTTCTTTCAACTTTTCACCTGCATCTTCAATGAGCACACTAGACGGATTGCTTTGCAGCAAGCTCGTCTCATCAAATACAACATGTATCGATTCTTCCACCACCAGGGTTTTTCTATTAAAAATCCTATATGCCTTACTATGACTACTATATCCTACAAAAGTACATTCAAAGCTCTTTTCGCTGAACTTGGTGGTATGATACTTGTCATTGTTAAGTACGAAGCATTTGCAGCCAAAGATTCTAAATTAAGAGACTGTTGGTTTTCTGCCTTTCAGAAGTTCGTAAGGAGTCTTATTGTGGTCTTTGTTTATGAGTGCTCGATTTTGCACGTGGCATGCAGTGTTGACGGCCTCGGCCCAGAAGTACTCCGGTAGTGAAGCATCACTCAACATGGTCCTGCAGGCCTCTATGAGTGTTTTGTTCCTTCTCTCAGCCACTCCATTTTGTTGTGGAGTACGAGGAGAGGAAAACTCATGAAAGATACCTAAGCTTTCACAGAATTCTATCATGGCCCCAGATTTGAACTCTATTCCGTTGTCACTTCTGATTTTGACTATGGAGCAGTTGTATTCATTCTGAACTTGCCTGACAAAATTGGTAAAGATATCGAAGGTATCTGACTTGTGTTTCAGAAAGAACACCCACACAAAACGCGAGTAGTCATCAACAATTACCAATGTATATTCCTTTCCTCCCAAACTTCTAATCTGCAGTGGACCAAACAAGTCCATGTGTAATAGATGGAGACATCTGTTAGAGTTTTTGCCAACAATGCTTTTAAAGGTAGCCCTTGTTTGCTTGCCTTTTACGCATGCATGACAAGGTCTGTCTTTGACGCATTTGACATTTGGGGCATCACGTACCAAGTTCATTGAAAATAGTTTATTAATTGTTTTGAAATTAATATGTGCTAGTCTCTTGTGCCATTGGTCACCAAGAGAAGCACTATCTTTTGCCAAAAGACACACTGATGTGGAGGAATCTATACAGATGAAATTTAAACAAAAAATATTCCTACTTCGAGTGCCGGATAGAATCGTTTCCATATTGTCAACGGATTTTATCAAGCACTTATCAGCATGGAACTCAACTATGTATCCTTTGTCGCAGAGTTGGCTTATGCTAATGAGATTGTGTTCCAATCCTTCAACATAGGCCACATCCGAGAAGGATACATTGCCGTTAGTAATCATACCATAGCCTCTAGTAATTCCATGGTCTAAACCTCCAAAGATGACCTTTGGTCCATTCACGACTGGAGTAAAGTTCTGAATGAGGCTTCTCGTCCCGGTCATATGCTGAGAGCATCCGCTGTCCAAGTACCAGATAGGCATTTTGTTGGCCTTTGGACATCCCTGCAATTACAATCAATTCGCCTTAGGAACCCAAACACGTTTGGGTCCTTGGTCTCGGGTTAGAGTGCTCCCCCTGCGAGTGTTGGAATTATGAGCGGTCTTTCTCATATTGCTGACATGAGGGGTTGCAGCGTTTCTGGAATTGAACCAGCAATCTATGGTGAAGTGACCAACCTTGTCACAGCACCAACAGTCAAATCTGTTGTACCTTTGCCTCAAAATCTCCTGCTTGACCTTTTGGAACTTTGGTCTAGCAGGGGTAGTATTCTTGGAGGAAGATGCCTTGTTGGGTACATTGGTCAAATGTACCTGATTTGAAGAAGCCTCACCCAACTCAATGATATACATCATAATGTATTTGATGTATGTTTGAGTTACTTGTGCAAGTTAAGAAAGTACTGGACTGAAGCAAAAAGTTTCTAAGTCCATGTGTCGACACCCAGAGGGAAAGTGTCGACACTTAAGAAAGCTTGTGTCGACACCCAGACAAGCTATGTCGACACTTGGAGTCATTGTGTCGACACCTGGATGCAAAGTCGACACCAGACAGAAAGTGTCGACACTTGGAGCAGTGTCGACACTCAGTGAAGAAAAGTGCAAAGATGTGTCGACACAAGGAGCTGTGTCGACACCCAGCAAGACTGTGTCTACACCAGAAAGTGTCGACACTTGGAGCTGTGTCGACACTCAGCAAAAGTCTGCAGAGTCTAAGTAAAAGTGTCGACACTCAACACAATGTGTCGACACTATGCAGAAGAGTCAGCATTTGAAGAATGTGTCGACACTCAGCACAATGTGTCGACACACTACCAGAAGAGTCAACACTTGAAGTAAGTGTCGACACCTAGCACAATGTGTCGACACTTAGCTAAAGACTCAACACCTGAAGAAAGTGTCGACACAAGGAGCTGTGTCAACACTTAGCAAAGAACAGAAAGAACAGCAAATTATTCTAAGTACAAGTGTCGACACTAAAGGAATGTGTCGACACTCAGCTGAAGTCTCAACGACAAGAAGGTGTGTCGACACAAGGAGCTGTGTCGACACTCAGCAAGAATCAACATAAAGGACTATGTGTCGACACCTAGAAGCAGTGTCGACACTTGACAGATACAACACAAGAAGTTGTGTCGACACAAAGGAGATGTGTCGACACATAGAAGAATTCAGCAAAAGCTAGAAGAACAAGTATTTGTGTCAACACTCAATTTTAGTGTCGACACATGCAGAAGAATCTGTGTCGAGACATACAAGGAATTGTGTCGACACCTTGTAGACTTGTGTCGACACTTACACAACATGTGTCGACACTTAAACTATAAGTGTCGACACGTAAAGATAGAAAGTCTCGACACTATCAGACAGATAGAGATTTTCAAGAAGTGACTGGTTGACATGACAGGTGCCTATCCAGCCGGTCTACAGCAACTGTCAGAAAAGTCAGAAGTCAATTATGAACCGGACCAGCCGGTTACCATGAAGGATGCCTATAAATAGGCACCTACAGTTTACAGAAACTGTTGTTGAAGTTATTGAAAGAGTTGATCAAGTGATTAACAAGTAGTACAAATTATTCAAGTAATCAGAAAAGTAGTACACAGAGTATCATCACAAGAAGATCTTGCAGTCCAACTGCAGATCTAAGAAGTTGGAGAGAGAGAGCTCCATACAAAAAATCAGCCTTTGGAACTAGGTTGAGAAGAAGGATTCAGATTCAATTCTGATTCTTAAGTGGCAGAGGTCAAGGAACAACTGCAGAGGATTCAGCCTTATTCAGTTCTACTCAAGAAGTTTTGAAGAAAGCTAAGTCAGGGTGAATCCAGCTGAGTTCTTCCAAGAACTCATCAAGAATCTCTCAACTCCTCTCTTATTATTCTGAGTTTTAGAGTTATATTTTGTAATATCTTTTTAACTTGTAGGATCCATTGGATCTGAGTGATTGTAAGCCTATATCTATAAAGGCTGAGGGTAGGGCTTGTTATCCTGAGTGTAAGAGATTGTAATCTCTGAGTGTAGGCCTTGTTGGCTGAGTGTAGGCCTTGGATTGGCTGAGTGTAGGCCTTGATTGGCTGAGTGTAGGCTTTGGGATAAAGCTGAGTTGTAAGGCTTTGGGCCTGAGGTAGGAACCAATTTGGGTTCTGAGACAGTGCAGGAGTTTGGCCGAATCTAGTACACTGCTAGATAGGCGAAGGGGGAAAGTGGATGTACCCATATCCTGGGGAACCACTATAAATCACTGTGTACTGTGTTGTGAATGTGCTGTGTATGTTTGATTATTGCTGATTGCTGAGATAAACTAGTTAGAAATCTGTGATATAACTGTTTGGCTGCCAACAAAGTTAGAAAAGGATTAGGTCACCTATTCACCCCCCCCCCCCTCTAGGTGTTTAGGTACCATATCTTTCAAGTGGTATCAGAGCCAGGTTCCTCAAAACAAGGACTAACATCCTGAGGAAATCCTGTTTGGCAGATTCAGAGTAAGGTATTACACAGTTTCAAGAAAATCAAGAACATCAAGGAACATGGGTTCTTATGAGAATCACAAGGAATTGGGTTCCATGAAATTACCCATATGCAGGAAAGAGATCTTTGGGATCTGGAAAGAGAGGGTAAGGCTATTTATGGAAGCCTCTGACCCTAGAATCTACATTACAGTTAAGGAAGGGCCTTATGTGCCAATGAAGATTTCAGTATTGGATGCAAATCAGAGAACTCCAAAGGATTTCTCTGAGATGACTAAGGATGAAATTGTCCTGGCCACCATGGACAAGAGGGCACAAAACATAATAGTGAGTGCCATTGATGATGCCACTTTTCAGAACTTAATTCACTGTAAGACAGCAAAAGAGATGTGGGATACTCTCATTGTCTATATGGAAGGTTCTGAAGAAGTTAGGCAAGATAGGAAGTCCTTGCTAAATCAGGAGTATGAGAGCTTTAGGCAAGGAAAGAGTGATAGCATCACTGAGTGCTATAAGAAATTTTACAGAATAGTTAATGAACTTATGTCTTATGGAAGAGAGTTAACTAACTATGAACTAAATGACAAGTTCTTAAGGTCCCTAACCAAAGATTGGGACACCAAGATCTGTGCCATAAGAGAAATGGCTAAGTTGGGGGAAATTCCACCTCCCACACTGTTTGGCAAGCTATTGTCATATGAGATGCAGTTAACAGTGAGAAAAGAGGAGGAAAAATCAACAAGGACTGAGCATAAGGAAAGAACTGTTGCTTTCAAAACAGAAGTACCCAGAAAGTGCAGGAATAAGTCTTTGACTCCACCACCAGAGGTAGTTGAATCAGAATCTGATGAGTCTGTCAGCACAAAGAGTGAGAGCAGTGAAAGTGATGAAGACTTTGTTGCCTTCACTAGACATTTTCAGAAATTCCTGAGGAAGAAACAGTGGAGGTCAAGACCCTCTTCTTTAAAGGGAAAGGAAGTCTTTCATCAGGAGAAAAAGTCTTCAAAGAAAGACAGGAAGAGGACAAAGTCAATCAAGGCAACTGGTTCAAAGATTGTTTGCTATTGCTGCAATAGACAGGGCCATGTTATTGCAGATTGTCCAGAGAAGAGAAAGGATTCTGGTGACAGGAAAAAGACTTACTTCAAAGGGAAGAAAGAAAAGTCTTTTGTTGCTAAGAAGGAGAAGACTCTATCAGATATATCATCTTCAGAAACTGAGTCTGAGGCTGAAGCCTACATAGGGCTGTATGCAGAAGAAGAAGAGGAAGAATTCATGGAGATCTTGGAGTCAATTTATGAACAAGAAGACAGTCATTGCCAAGGGCTAATGGCTTTGACAGACAGTGCCAAAATCCTGGAGCAGCCAGGACCCAGTCAGGTACAAAGTTCAAGTTTAAATTCAGATTCTTGTTCTAGTTCAGAATCAGATTCTTCTTCATCAAGTGATGAGAATGTATCTGAGTCTGAGGAAGATATTCATCAGCTTATAGATGAATATAAGGTGCTGTGGCAAGCTTACAAGAAATGCAAGACCCTAGCCAAAAGTCAGGCAAAGGAGATTGCTGATCTCAAGGATGTTGCAACAGATTTTGAGAAACAATTTGATCAAAAACTGAATGAGGTAGCCAGGCTGAAACACATTACTGTGATTCGGATGGGAACTATCACCTATAAGAATGATCAAATTAAGAGACTGGAGATCAATCTTCAGAAAGAAAGAGGGCTTGTTGCTAGGTTTTCAAAACCTAAATCAGTGCTACCTTTAATTGATGAATTTGTTCATCAAAAAGGCAAGGCTGGACTGGGCTTTGTTAGACCTGCAGGGGCTGAGCAGTCCAAGTTTAAGTCCAAGGGCAAAGCCCCAACATTCAACAGGTCTGATGTAGATAAAACAGCAAAGGTTGTACCTAAGCAAAGATACAACAAGTTTGAATGCTGGTGCTGTGGCAAGATTGGCCATTTTGCAATGGACTGTTGGTACAATTCCAGTACCAAAGTAAGTAGCAAGCTACCTGGTGGAAAGCCAGTAGGTAGCTTTGTCAAGTTACAGACTAACAAGTACCAAGGACCCAAGATTGCTTTGGGTTCTAAGGTCCATTAATCTGTTTTGCAGGTGAGTCCAAGTGGCCATACCCCTACATGGTACTTGGACAGTGGATGTTCCAAACATATGACTGGAACTAGGGGACTACTGAAGGACTACATTCCAATCAAAAATGGTCCTAAAGTGACCTTTGGTGGTTCTGAGAAAGGAATCATCAAAGGGTTTGGTAACATTTCTTCAAACCTTATTACCATTACTCAAGTGGCTTATGTTAAAGGGTTGAAACACAACCTAATAAGTATAAGTCAGTTAAGTGATGTAGGGTATGACATCTCATTTGTTAAAAATGGTTGTCATATCAAGAGGTCAAGTGATCAAGAGATCATCTTGACAGGTTATAGGAAGAGAAATGTCTATTGCCTAGACATTATGATTGAGAACAATGGTTCTCCAGTTTGTCTTGTAGCTGATGAGACAGTCTCTCATTGTGTCAAATGGCACAAGAGGCTAGCCCATCTTAACTACAAGACAATTAGCAAACTCTTTAGCAAAGAGTTAGTGAGGAATGGTCCTCAGGTTAAGTGTGTCAAAGATGGTATTTGCTCAGCTTGTCAAAAGGGCAAGCAGACTAAATCCACCTTTAAGAGCATAGAAAACAAAGATGCTGTAAGATGTTTGTTTCTCTTGCATTTGGATCTCTTTAGTCCAATGCCAGTTCACAGCTTAGGTAGGAAGGTCTATACCCTTGTAGTTGTAGATGACTACTCAAGGTTTTCCTGGGTGTTCTTCTTAAGACAGAAATCTGAAACACCTAGTGTCTTCTACAGCTTTGTCAAGCAAATTCAGAATGAACTAAATAGTACTGTGGTCAAGATTAGAAGTGACCATGGTACTGAGTTTCAATCTGAAAGCATGACAAAACTATGTGAAGACTTTGGGATATTTCAAGAATTCTCTTCACCTAGAACACCTCAGCAAAATGACATTGCTGAAAGGAAAAATAGGACCTTGATAGAGGCTGGTAGAACCCTACTAAGTGATACATCACTACCAGAGTATTTCTGGGCTGAAGCAGTTAACACTGCATGCCATGTTATAAATAGGGCTACCATCACTAAAGGGCTAAACAAGACCCCCTATGAAGTTGTGAAAGGCAGGAAACCAAACCTATCCTACTTCAGGATCTTTGGTTGTAAATGCTACATACTTAACAATGGGAAGTCTTACCTAACTAAGTTTGCTGCCAAGTCCCAAGAGAGAATTTTTGTTGGGTACAGCAATAATAGTAAGGCTTATAGAATCTACAACTTGACTACACAAGTTGTAGAAGAATCAGTGCATGTAGTTTTTGATGAGACTAAACTTATTAATAATGAGTTGTCTAGCAATGTATGCAGCCCCACAGGTTTGACAAAGACAATGGACAAGCTGACTATAGAAGAAGTGCCTGCTGCAAGACAGCAAGGAGAAGAGAGTAGCTGTTGTCCAGGGGGAGAACTACATGTGCCAGTTGCTGAAGAAAGACAAGGAGTACAGCATGATGCAGATGCTGAAGAGGTTCAACCTGAAGTAAGGATGCCTCCAGCCCACAGGCATCTTAGAGATCATCTAGTAGAGCTGATTATTGGAGATCCAAGACAAGGAGTACAAACCAGGAGTAGAAACATGAATGGTGCAATCTATTCCAGCTTTTTGTCTCAAGTTGAACCTAAAAGATTTGAAGAAGCAATACAAGATCCACAATGGACTGAAGCTATGCAAGAAGAGCTTAATCAGTTCAAGAGGTGCAAGGTTTGGGAACTGGTTCCTAAACCTAAAGACCACAATGTAATAGGAGTTAAGTGGATCTACAGAAATAAGATGGATGAACAAGGGGTCATCATAAAGAACAAAGCAAGATTGGTTGCAAAAGGATATAGGCAAGAAGAAGGTATTGATTTTGATCAAACCTTTGCTCCAGTAGCCAGACTGGAAGCCATAAGGATGTTCTTGGCCTATGCAACCTATCACGGATTCAAGGTTTACCAGATGGATGTCAAGTCAGCATTCTTAAATGGTAATTTGAAAGAAGAAGTCTATGTGGAGCAGCCTTCAGGTTTTGTTGATCCAACTCAACCTCATTATGTCTATAGACTTAGGAAAGCATTATATGGGTTAAAACAGGCCCCTAGAGCTTGGTATGAAACCCTATCTAGTTTCCTCATTGAGAACAAGTTCTCAAGGGGGAAAATAGATAAGACTCTATTCCTTAGGGAATCTAGAGGCAATGTCGTACTAGTCCAAATATATGTAGATGACATTATATTTGGGTCTACTGAAAGCAGCCTTTGCAAAAAGTTTGCAAAACTTATGCAAGGTCAGTTTGAAATGAGTAGTATGGGAGAGCTGAAGTTTTTCTTGGGTCTCCAAGTTAAACAGACTGAGAGTGGTTTGTCCATTTGTCAGACAAAGTTCACCCTAGAAATCATAAGGAAGTATGGTATGGATTCATCCAGTACCATGAAGACTCCTATGGGGTCAAGTATGTCTCTTAGCAAGGATGATGCAGGGAAACCTGTAGATGAAACCTTGTATAGAGGGATAGTTGGCTCCCTATTATACTTGACTGCTAGTAGACCAGACATCATGTATGCTACATGTGTTTGTGCAAGGTATCAAGCCTGCCCTAAAGAGTCTCACTTGACTGCTGTCAAGAGAATTTTGAGATATCTAAAGGGCACTCCCTATCTAGGCCTCTGGTACCCTAGGAATGGAGACTTTGATCTAACAGGTTATTCAGATGCAGACTTTGCAGGATGCAAAGAGGATAGAAAGAGCACTACTGGAACCTGTCAATTCCTAGGTGGAAGACTAATTTCATGGAGCAGCAAAAAGCAGACTAGTGTGGCTATCTCCACAGCTGAGTCAGAGTATGTGGCTGCAGGAAGTTGTTGTGCTCAACTTCTGTGGATTCAACATCAGCTAGAGGACTATGGATTTCAGGTAAGTAGAACTCCACTTTATTGTGATTATACAAGTGCTATTTCAATAGCTAATAACCCTGTATCTCATAGTAGAACTAAACATATTGAGATTAAATATCACTTTCTTAGAGAACATGTAGAAAGAGAAGATATTTCACTTGAATATGTTAAAACAGATGAACAAGTAGCTGATATGTTTACTAAGCCACTAGAAGAAGCTAAGTTCAATAGATTCAAAATTGAACTAGGTATGATAAACTTAGACTAAGTTTACAGAATAGAAAATTGGCTAAGTAAAAAGGTGTCGACACATAGACAAGTCTATGTCGGCACAGAATTGTGGGGTCGACACTTCAGGAAAAACGTGTCGACACATATAGGAATAAGGTGTCGACACTTCAGAATGTTAGTGTCGACACATGTCAAGTAGGTGTCGACACATCCAAAATGGTGTCGACACTTATGTTTTACTCAGAATTTTCTAAGTAAAGTCTCGACGATGTGTCGAGTTATGTTGTGTCGACACATAACCAAGTGTCGACACATAATATCAGTTGACTAAACTTGTGTCGACACATGTGTGTCGAGACATTATAAGTCAGTGTCGACACTTATTGCCAGTGTCGACACATGTTTAGCTTGCTGTCCCGCCTGTTCATCTTCAAAATTAGAAAGTTATAAATAGGGTTCTGTCTCTGTTTGTCGACACGCTTTCAAAGTTTCGAGACCAAAACTCCTGTGTCGACATTTCTCTCTTCTCAAGACTAATTCTCCAAACCCTAATGGCTCCCAAGATCGAGGAGAATGTTAACGAAGGCTATGAACTTGTGCGCGGCGCGTTCGATGATGGAGATCAAGAAATCCAATCGGTTGTAACCCTAGTCAGCGATTCTGGACTAGAATATTTTGTTTCAGAACCAACCAAGATTTGGAAGAAGGAAGTTCTTGAATTCCTTACTGGAGCTGCAGTTGATGACTCTAGATATAGAATCAAATCCAGAGTGCATGGATCCAAAGTCAAGGTCTCACCAAAAAGTCTGAGGAAGGTACTCCAGCTACCTAAGACTCAAGATGAAGAAGAAGCTTCTACATCCAAGACCAGGGAAGCTCTTACCTGGTGTGGACTTGATCCAAAGCTGAAGATAGGTTCTGTCTTTAACAGGAAAGGCATGAACAGTCAAGGAAAATTCCTGTCTTAAATTGCTGGAAAGGTCATTCTCAGTAAGCCTGGAGGGCATGACAGGGTGTCAGCCTCAATGTTCAATGTCATGACAAGAATTATCTTCACCCTAAGAACAGATTGGTCCATGGTAATCTATGAGAAAATCAAGGAGAGCTTGAAGAAGCCCAACCTGGGCAGAATA
Organism: Platanthera guangdongensis; assembly: GCA_039583875.1. Lineage (NCBI taxonomy): Eukaryota > Viridiplantae > Streptophyta > Magnoliopsida > Asparagales > Orchidaceae > Platanthera > Platanthera guangdongensis. The sequence goes on from CM077160.1 coordinate 31,105,584, forward strand.
CTAAGTCTCTACCTAGCTGGTACAATACCAGAGGTAATGAGCAATGCTGCTGGAAGCAAGATTAACCACATGAGGAAGATGGATTCCAGGATATTTTCTAGATGGGAAAGGGTGCTGTCAAAGGAACTGCCCACTCTAGAGAAGCCAGTTACTAAGAAAGATTCTCCTCCCAGGAAGAAAAGGAAAACTGCTGTTGTGACACAAGAGTACTCAAGCAGTTCTGAGAGTGAAGAACAGGTGGTGTTCACACCTGATGAGCAAGAGGAAGAGACAGTAGTAAAGACCCCTGCTGCTCAAGATGTAGCTGAGATCCAGGGGGAGCTGCCTCAAGCTAGCCCCATCCATAGGGATCACAGCCAGGGGGAGCTTCCAATAGTAGAAGAACCATCTACTCTGGACAGTGAGCAAGCCACAATCATTATCCAAGAGGTACTCACTGACTTAAAAACTTTAGACTATATTATAGAAGATGCTAATTTGTCTGATGTCCATCAGCAAACTCAGCTAGACAGTCAAGTACCAGATGTTGTTTTAGAAGACAAATCTGCTGAACAAGAAGTGGTACCTGAATCAGTGGTTGAAGAGCAAATACTGTCTCCAGCTCCATCTCCACCTGAATATACAATGGAGGATTTATTCTTAAATCTAGATCAAGAGGATTTTTATATGGACAAGGATGCTGCTGCTGAAGATAAGAGTGCTGCTGCTGAGGGGGAGCACATGGAAGTTCTGGAAGAGCCTATTAGGCTGGAAACTGAGAAAGCAACTACTGTGCCAGCTGACAAACCTCAAAGCCCTAAGGACAGGGTTGATATTGCCAGCACTTCTGCCTCTGAGGATGAGGAGAGTGCAAGGGCCAAGAAGAAGAAACTCTTTGTCTTCAAGAGGAGAAGCAAGAGTTATAAGAAAGCTTTGCAATCCATTGCCCCACAGCCTATAGTTCAACAAGCTCCAACAGTTGATTATAGTGCTTTGATGATTGGCATGCAGATCAAGTTGGATGAGCAAAGGAAGGCAATAGAGGCTTATGTGGATGAAGGGCACAAGTCCCTACAGTTTGATCTTGCACAGGACATAAAGTCTATAAGGTTTGAGATGAACCTTAATAAAAAGGAGATGACTGACTGCTTCCACAAGGGTGGGAATGCAGTAGTCTATTTGGCAACTCACCAGGAGAAGATCAAGGCTCAGGTAGATGATATAGCATTAAAGCAAGTGTATGTGCTGGAGAATCAGTTAAGAATGAATGATAATTTGACTGCCTCACATAATGCTATAGTCACTGAATTGAAGAATAAGTCTGCTGAGCCTTCAACATCTACTGCTGCTGCTAAGGCTGACTTTGATAAGGTCTTTCAAGCTGAGATTTCTGCTGTCAAGACTGCCATTAAAGATTCCCAGAAGGCCATCTCTGAACAGCTTACTAAGCTCAGACCTTACTTTAAAGAGGGCATCAGATACTTGGACAGTCAGATAAGGTTTCAAAAGGATGATGTCAGAGACCATATGGCCAGAGAAGTCATAAAGGGGGAGAGAGTCTTAGTCAAAGCTAGCTCTGACCATGCCAAATGGATATCTAACTCCATCAGAGCTACACTGGGCTATCCTCCACTTTGTGATGATGACAATGTTGCTGAATCAGGAGTTCAAACTGCATATCTTGGAGGTGAGCAAGCAGAAGTAGCTCAAGTAATATATCCACCTCCAGATTTTGATATGGTTCAAGCAGATGTCAGCACTATGTATAGCCCAACTGAGGGCAAGGCCAAAGTTCATATTGAGAAGGTTGTTCAACCTATTTCTGAAGCTCTGCAGGAGGCCATGAACAAAGAAGAAGAGGCAAGGTTGTCAAAGAAGAGGTTTAGGGAACAAGCTGAACAAAAGCCAGATTTTGAACAATGGAGCCCTACCTCTAGAAATATAATTCTTACTGCCTGGAAAGCCGCAAAGGACAATGCTCATGAAAGGAATAAATGGTTCTCTGAGGCAGAATGGAGAAAGCATGAGATTAGGCAGGAGGCTATAGTACAATTCAGAAGGAAGGCTAAGATGGGAAAGCTACCTCCAACTGCTGTGGAGCCTAGCAAGTACTTCCCCAAGCCATAGCACTACTTTGAGATGCAGAAAATAAAAGCAGAAGAGCTGAAAAAGAAGGACTTAAAAGGAAAGAAGCCTGCTGTTGCTGAACCTGCTGAAGCCCCTGTCAAAGCTCAAGTTCAAGCTGGAAAGGGAATAGTTATCAAAGAACCTGATCAGAAATAGATTAGGAATTAAACTTGAAGCTTGTTGTAATCTGTTGAATGGAAAACATTTTTGTACACCATTGAAAATGTATAAGGAACAATGTTAAAACAATATATGATAAATATATTATGATTGTTCTGAGAAGTGTCTATTTTTTATTTGTTCTGCAATGCTGAATGTGTATACATGTGTGAATTTATTACATGTTTATGTTTACCCTGCTGCTTATAATCTGCTGTACATCATTTTGTAATTTTAATTATGGATGGTGTATATCATTGACTAAGGGTTATGACTTCTCCAAATAGGGGGAGATTGTTGGGTACATTGGTCAAATGTACCTGATTTGAAGAAGCCTCACCCAACTCAATGATATACATCATAATGTATTTGATGTATGTTTGAGTTACTTGTGCAGGTTAAGAAAGTACTGGACTGAAGCAAAAAGTTTCTAAGTCCATGTGTCGACACCCAGAGGGAAAGTGTCGACACTTAAGAAAGCTTGTGTCGACACCCAGACAAGCCATGTCGACACTTGGAGTCATTGTGTCGACACCTGGATGCAAAGTCGACACCAGACAGAAAGTGTCGACACTTGGAGCAGTGTCGACACTCAGTGAAGAAAAGTGCAAAGAAGATGTGTCGACACAAGGAGCTGTGTCGACACCCAGCAAGACTGTGTCTACACCAGAAAGTGTCGACACTTGGAGCTGTGTCGACACTCAGCAAAAGTCTGCAGAGTCTAAGTAAAAGTGTCGACACTCAACACAATGTGTCGACACTATGTAGAAGAGTCAGCATTTGAAGAATGTGTCGACACTCAGCACAATGTGTCGACACACTACCAGAAGAGTCAACACTTGAAGTAAGTGTCGACACCTAGCACAATATGTCGACACTTAGCTAAAGACTCAACACCTGAAGAAAGTGTCGACACAAGGAGTTGTGTCAACACTTAGCAAAGAACAGAAAGAACAGCAAATTATTCTAAGTACAAGTGTCGACACTAAAGGAATGTGTCGACACTCAGCTGAAGTCTCAACGACAAGAAGGTGTGTCGACACAAGGAGTTGTGTCGACACAAGGAGTTGTGTCGACACTCAGCAAGAATCAACATAAAGGACTATGTGTCGACACCTAGAAGCAGTGTCGACACTTGACAGATACAACACAAGAAGTTGTGTCGACACAAAGGAGATGTGTCGACACATAGAAGAATTCAGCAAAAGCTAGAAGAACAAGTATTTGTGTCAACACTCAATTTTTGTGTCGACACATGCAGAAGAATCTGTGTCGAGACATACAAGGAATTGTGTCGACACCTTGTAGACTTGTGTCGACACTTACACAACATGTGTCGACACTTAAACTATAAGTGTCGACACTTACAGACAGAAAGTCTCGACACTATCAGACAGATAGAGATTTTCAAGAAGTGACTGGTTGATATGACAGCTGCCGATCCAGCCGGTCTACAGCAACTGTCAGAAAAGTCAGAAGTCAGTTATGAACCGGACCAGCCGGTTACCATGAAGGATGCCTATAAATAGGCACCTACAGTTTACAGAAACTGTTGTTGAAGTTGTTGAAAGAGTTGATCAAGTGATTAACAAGTAGTACAAATTATTCAAGTAATCAGAAAAGTAGTACACAGAGTATCATCACAAGAAGATCTTGCAGTCCAACTGCAGATCTAAGAAGTTGGAGAGAGAGAGCTCCATCCAAGAAATCAGCCTTTGGAACTAGGCTGAGAAGAAGGATTCAGATTCAATTCTGATTCTTAAGTGGCAGAGGTCAAGGAACAACTGCAGAGGATTCAGCCTTATTCAGTTCTACTCAAGAAGCTTTGAAGAAAGCTAAGTCAGGGTGAATCCAGTTGAGTTCTTCCAAGAACTCATCAAGAATCTCTCAACTCCTCTCTTATTATTCTGAGTTGTAGAGTTATATTTTGTAATATCTTTTTAACTTGTAGGATCCATTGGATCTGAGTGATTGTATGTCTATATCTATAAAGGCTGAGGGTAGGGCTTGTTAGCCTGAGTGTAGGAGATTGTAATCTCTGAGTGTAGGCCTTGTTGGCTGAGTGTAGGACTTGGATTGGCTGTGTGTAGGCCTTGATTGGCTGAGTGTAGGCTTTGGGATAAAGCTGAGTTGTAAGGCTTTGGGCCTGAGGTAGGAACCAATTTGGGTTCTAAGACAGTGCAGGAGTTTGGCCGAATCTAGTACACTGCTAGATAGGCGAAGGGGGAAAGTGGATGTACCCATATCCTGGGGAACCACTATAAATCACTGTGTGCTGTGCTGTGAATGTGCTGTGTATGTTTGATTATTGCTGATTGCTGAGATAAACTAGTTAGAAATCTGTGATATAACTGTTTGGCTGCCAACAAAGTTAGAAAAGGATTAGGTCACCTATTCACCCCCCCCCCTCTAGGTGTTTAGGTACCATATCTTTCATGCCTCATGGTGATGGCAATCACATGGCTTCTTCTCCTTTGTAGGCTTTTCTACAACAGGCTTTGTCTTTGGTGCATTCTTGAAGTTATGCCCATGATTGAAAGGGCCATAGCTCTGAAGAACAACTTCTTCATAAGGTGCCTTAAAGACACTTTCGCCAAAGTTTCGGGGTCGAGCCCATCTTTGATAGCGGGACTTTGGCTCTACATGAGTAGGCCTAGCAAAGTGCCCGTATGATGAGTCAAAATCAAACTCATTTGTTGGAAAGATGACCTTTGTGAATGTGGTTTGATTAAGAGGGGCTTTTCCCTTTTCTTCGGCTGAGGCCTTTTTGGCGGCCTTATTTTTTCGTTGGTTCTTGTTTCTCCTAGAGGATTTACTAGGAGCTTCTTCATGGCCGAGTCCAGCTCCCTTGGCCTTTGCTGAGAATTTAGCAACGAATGGAAGAACCGTCTTGGGCTTAGAGAAACTCTCAACAAGTTTCCTTTCAGCCGCAAGTTTGGCTTCCAAACCTTTGATGATCTTCTCCTTCAGGTCAAGGTGCTCGTGAGCCTTGTTGTATTCTTCAATAGCATTATTGAAGTTTTCTTCGAGGGAGTCAGTCTTTGCGACTTTATCTCTCAAGTTGCTCTCTTCGGCTTTTAGAGATTTGATCTCTTTAGCCTGAGTCTTCACGACTCGACGACATTTGTCGTAAGCCATGATTAACTCCTTATACTGGGCCATCAATTCTGACTCATCGTCAGAGGAGCTGCGCTCGCAATCATGTTCAGAGACTTCAGACTCTGAGAGAGGGGTGTGAGAGTTTACCTTCCCAGTGAACTAGGGCTCTTGTTCATCATCTGTTTGAGCCATTAGCCCAAAGTAAGCTTCTTCTTCTTCGCTTGACTCTGAGGAGTCGGAGTCGCTAAGAGTCTTTCTCCTCTTGGCTATGAGGCTCTTCTCTTTCCTCTTTCTGTTGTGTGAGGATTTCTTATCTTCCCTTCTGCCACCCTCCTTCTTCTTGTGGGGGCAGTCAGCGATGACGTGACCTGGCTTATTGCAATAGTAGCAAATGATGTCAGTTGAAACGTATTTGTTCTGTTTAGTGTTATACCTGTCGTGGCTGCTTGAGTCTTTTCTTTGTCGATCGTCATCGCGCCACGATCTTCTGTGTGAGGCATCCTTGCATTTCCATTGTTTCTTTTTATTAAGAAACTTCTTGAATTGCCTTGAGAGCAAGGAGAACTCTCCTTCAGATAGTTCAGAGCCTGAGGTGCTGGGCTCTGATGTTTCTTCTTCTTCATCAACTTCTGGAGCTGGAGCGGGGGAGGCAGCCTTAGTCTTTCTGGAGGTGTCTGCCTTCAAAGCGACAGATTTCTCCTTTAGAGCAGACCTGCCCTTCTCTTCTTCAGCTTTTCTTGTATTGATTTGGAGTTCATAGGACATAAGCTTTCCAAAGAGATTTTGCGGGTCCATTTCAGCTAGCTTCCCGAACTCCCTGATGGCATATACCTTGTTATCCCATTCCTTGGTTAGGGATCTCAAGAATTTGTCGTTCAGTTCTCCGTTTGTGAAGACACGACCATACACCCTTAGGCCATTTACAATCTTGAAGAAGTTCTCGAAGGTGTCGGCAATTGTTTCCTTGTTCTCTTGTCGGAACGCTTCATATTTCTGATTGAGGAGGGATCTCCGATCATCCCATACTTCTTCAGTCCCTTCCATCAAAGTGACTAAGGAGTGCCACATCTCCTTAGCTGATTGACAGTGAATCAAATTCTGCAGCATCAATTCATCGACTGCACTTGCTATGATGTTCTTAGCTTTCTTATCGAGAGAGACAAGTGCAATCTCGTCTTTGTCGAGATCCATTAGCTTTTTGGGAACTTTCTTGGTAGGGTCGATAGTGGACACAGTCATGGGAATGTAAGGACCTTCTTCAACAATCATGAAGATCCTTGGATCCACAGCTTCCATGAAAAATTTTATCCTTTCTTTCCACATGGGGAAGTTGTTTTTGTTGCACAGAGGAAGCTTGGCGAAATCATTGCCCATGTCCATTTTATGGTAGAATCTTTCAGACAACAGATCTGGATCTAATCAAGGTATTAACCTTTTAACGATGAACCTGGCTTTGATACCAATTGAAAGAAAACTGTTGTCGACCTAAATCACCTAGAGGGGGGTGAATAGGTGGTTTGTGCGTCTTTTGCGGAATAAAAATTAATTAGAACGCAGCACAGAAATATCTACCAATATCACAGACGACACAAGATGTATAGTGGTTCCCCAACCTTGGGTACATCCACTTTCCCTCACCGATCTAGCAATCAACTAGACTCGGCTACTCCACTATCTCGGATCAAAAATCGATCCTACCCTCGGAACAAAGTTCCTACAAACTCGATCCAACAAAACGGATCTACACCTCGGAAGATAGCACTTCCTACAAACTCGGAGTGAAAAACTCCTACACTCGGAGAAGATTTATCCTACAAGATTAATAAAGAGTTTTTTTTAGAATACAAACAGTAAATCACTCAGATCTGAAAGAAATGACCAGGATCTTCTTCTTTTCAACTTTGCAGCTTTTTCAGAAATCGGTGAAGAAGGTCTCGGCCTCGATCTGGATCTACTTCCTTTTACAGAAATCGAGAGAGAGTATGATCAGTGAAGTCGATCTCGATCTGTAACTTTTCTTCAGAATAAACCTCTGAAAGTAGAAGCTTTGGCCGGAGAGGAAGGCGGCGGCGGTGGCTTCCGTTTCACGAAAGTCGGAGAGAGGCGGCTGAAGAATATTTCTCGAAAAAGAGATTACAAGAAAGCTTTGAGAAAAACTTAGGGTTTGTCATTTTCTGATAAGACCTTATATAGGAGAGACTAACGGTCATAATCAGTCTTAATGATGTACACGTGGACCAATCATGTCGCGTGATTTGAAAAATCTCGTTAGAAAAATGACTTAGAAAATTTTCGGAAATAAATGGCCAACTACACGAGTAAGTCAATAACTACTCGAGTAGTTGAATAGCTACTCGAGTATATGATGGGAAACATACTCGGGTAAGTATAAACAGACTACTCGAGTATATAGAGATCAACTACTCGAGTATATAGACAGAACTACTCGAGTATACTAAGAGACCTACTCGAGTATATAGAGGATCTACTCGAGTACTGGAAGAGCTACTCGAGTATATTACATAACCTACTCGAGTACATGAAGTCCTACTCGAGTGGAATACTTAGAAAAATTCTGAAGAGGTCTGCTGGCAACTACTCGAGTAGTTGAACTAAACTACTCGAGAGGAAGTAACCTACTCGAGTAGGTGAAGGTTCTACTCGAGTAAAAGACTTAGAAAAAATTCTGGAGTAGGGAAATTGTAAGGTACACGGGTAACACAAGAACTACTCGAGTAGGTAAAGTAAACTACTCGAGTATGTTTCTATTTACTCGAGTATGTGAGTAAACTTACTCGAGTATATGACTTAGTTTACTCGAGTAAATGACTTAGCTACTCGAGTATATGACTATGTCTACTCGAGTACAAGATTCCTTTACTCGAGTAACTTATACCCAGACTACTCGAGTAGGTGAAAGCACTACTCGAGTAAAACACTTAGAATTTTTCTAATGTTGGAAAAAGTGATTCTTCTAGAGTAGCCAACTCCCAATGCCTTTCCCATAGTCCAATAGCTTGAATATGAAGTGTATCCCAATAGAGAGACCACACATGAGTCAACACTTTGGAATATGCAATGAGGGATTACATTGCACAGTTCCTGTGTTTGGTGACCCACTGTGGGCTGACATTGGCCTACACTTCCCAGTGAAACTCCTACACACATATAACTCAAACCAAGCATCAAATACAACTTAATTCTTCTTAGTTCCAGGGTGACTTCATCAAATCTGGGTTCATGTGGATGAAATACCCAACAAGTGCTTACTGGACCGCTGGAAGAAACATCCCACGAAGCACCAGTGGAGTGTTTTCCTTGGATATCCCCAAGCCTGCTCCTGCCGCCCCAGTGATGGCAATATCATGTCATGGGTGCGGAAGCACCTATCATCACAACTTCGAACGCTTAGGAGTTGAGGTACAAGATGAATCTTTGTTTTTGAATGAATCCGTTAATTTTGTTGCCAATCAAAACAGGAGAGTGCCTTACGGGAATACTTACAACCCGGGGGTGAGAAATCACCCCAACTTTTCTTGGAATCCTAACGCATCTGGCCAAAGATGGCAACCGGGGCAGCATCAAAACGATGTGTATGCTTCCGGTAGCCAACCACGGCCGCCTCAACCGAATTATTCCCAAGGGCCCCCCATCGTTAAGAAAAATTCTTTGGAAGAGATGTTCGAGAAGTTCGTTGAGATTTCCCAAACCAACATGACAAATCAGGCCGCCTCGATGCGCAAACTGGAGGCACAATTGGGCCAATTGGCTCAAGTGGTTTCCGAGTGCACCCAAGGCACCTTACCGAGCAACACTGAAAAGAACCCCCATGAATAGAGAAAGCTCCTTGGGGAGGACACTTCGGGAAACCGCAACGAACTTGTCATTAATTGTAAAATCAATAACATCGACACTCCAGCATTATGCGATTCCGGGGTGTCCAGCAACATACTCACTTTGCAAGATGTTGCAAAGATGCAGTTACAAGTTGACATTGAAAATCGGAAATAGCTTATCTTAGCTAATGGCAATCTGGTTGACACTGAGGGAGGTGTTTGGGACGTTGAAATCGAGGTTAATGACACAAGTATCACCACTGACTTTCAGGTTTTGGGATCACAGGACAATAACTCCATTCCTATATTAGGAGTCCCATTCCTAACAGCCAGTGGCGCATCCCTCGACCTTTCCAAAGGCCGTGTCACTTGGTCCTAACGAAGAGTCCACCCTCGATAACACATCCATACATTCTTCTCCCATCCAAAATAATAATTCTCTGAGTGTCACAGATATCAAGCTGGATTCAGGTCCCCCGCATTGGAAGCACATCTGGCGGAGACGCCAAAGAAAGGACTCCCTCAGGAAGTTGATGAGAAGCAAGAGCTACTGGTCCACGAAGGGATCAATTGTACCAACGCCACGACTGCCTTTCTACTGCCAGCCAACTCTGTTGTTGAGCATGGCGAACCAAGTTTTATTCGGGCGAAATCCCTGGACACTAATTTGTATAATTCTGTTAAACGATCTGTCGCTTGGGCTGATCCGATTGCCGTCACGGTGCCGGATAGGCCGCCACAAACCACGACACAAGGAAAACCCACAGCCTACCTCCATTGGAAGTCTCCCACGGTGGAGAAACTGAAAGAGGCCAAGCGTTTACGCGAATAGCGCTACGCTGCCTTCCGGCGCGCGAAAGAGTGCACTCGCAGTAATGGGACAATGCCTACCCCGAATGCAAAAAGACACTCTGCTGTTCGCTCGCATCCCACCGGGGTGACTTACCATAAATCTTCTTATAGCTGATTGTGCCACCCTCATTCCTCTTTCCATCCTCTTACTCGCTACTTGTTGAATGCTGGTTGCTCTACTTTTAATTTTGTTTCCTTTTGCTACTGCCAATAACTCTCTATTTGAACTGCTAATACAGGTATTTGGTCCACCTTAAGGACGGTAAACAAAAGGGCTTTCGGGAGACAACCCAAGTTGGACCGTTTGGTCCTATGCTGTGTTTTGAGTTCTGTTTATTTCTTCATATATATATTCATGTATTCCTGTTTCCATATTTTTTTTGGCTAGCATCCTTTAATCGCAGGTGCAGAAATATTTGAGGCGCGGCAACTTGGCCGCACTTGGACATCTCATTGCATGACTGGTATGCTCAATTTTGAGCATAGGTACTTCCTACCCTAGCTGTTTATCAAATATGACTCGTTGATTTTTACTAGTTGTTGACTTTAAGTCTGGGGGGGAAGAGCATGCATGTAGTCACTTCACCACACTTTCTGTTGCATACCAGTTTCTTGTTTACTTATTTCTTGCTTTATGTTGCACATACTGAATCACCCACACGAATGCGCTCTTACCCACGTGCACAACCCGAGTCAAATTTATTGCTTTTGTGTAAACTTTAAATTAGTGGTACTGGCTTAGGATTTCAGGATTGAGTAGTTCGAAACTCATGCAGTGCTCCTAATCGAATACTCATGGTTTGTGTAGAGTTAGGATAGAACTAATTTTTCTTTATGCTCGTAGATTAATTCTTTTCTGCACACGTAAATATTGTTTGTACTGCTCAAAATCTAAATCTGGGATAATCGAACGATAATGTAGGAATGTGTGTAGCCGCCACTAGACTCGTATTGCTCGAGTTGGGAGGAAGGATCATCTTTCTCGGTGGCTAAGAACTTGCCCTAAGCTACTCTCGAAGCATTGGTGCACGGTTAGTCAAGCGTGAACATGACGTAGGCCTTCATTTTGGCTAGTTTGAGACTTGTTTAGCCATTCCTACCTGTTAACCATTGCATGCCAAATTTGTGCCTACCCTTCCTTTGATCCAGCTCCACTCACTTTCACCAAGGCCTGAAGCTAAACCCACCTTCGCAATCAAATGCTTGAGCTGATTTGTATTTACTGTTTTGCCGAGGTTGTGATAAGTGGACATGTTTTTGGGGGTGCTGAATTTATTCCCGTTTTGATTGCTCCGTTTGGGGATTGCTAGCGCAGAAAAGAAAACAACAATTTACGAAAATAAAAAGCTGATTCGCGCAAAAGAGAGAAAAATATGAAAGAATTGCTTTGAGATTTCGATCCCCAACCTCTTTATTGATTTTGGTCGGGTTCAGCCGTGTTCACACCCGGATTTCAAGCTAAGTATGGGGGTGAGTGCCCCATTCATTTCTAAGTGGCTGTTTTGGTTTGGGTTGTTTTCGCTCGCTTTGGTTGCATAGAGCCTTCATGTTTATCTTTGACTACCAAGCCGTCGCCTAAGCCCCATTTCCTCCTACAAGTCCTACTGATTCACGCTTGAGTCTAACCCGCGTCGTGGAGAGAGTGTGAACGTGCAAGCGTATGGTCCCCGACATTGGTGGATTCCTTTGGAGTTGATCCTGAGTCCCAAACTTTGGCAATGCTCACCTTAGTGGGCTGCCTACTTTCTTCCTGCACATTATCGCGGATGAGGTGAAGAGAATGGAGGAATGAGGGTCGTATGCACCTCTTCGCTACGCATGCCACTAGCAATTGCTAGTGCGGCTAGGGCGGATGGATGGTGGATGGACAAATAGGCGCACCCCAAGTAAATATAACGAAAATATACAATCACATAGACATGATTACAGATAAACGTATATTACACTAAGCATAGCTTCATCAAATACAAAGAGTTCAACTAAACTATCAACAACAAGAGAATAAAAGTGTGCGAAATAGACCGAATCAGAAGCCTTGCTGAGGATTCACGGTTGGAATCGTCGGGTTGTCAATCCGCGTCCAACCTCGGTCCGCAACTGCGTCCGGGGTAGAGAAGGGCTGTCACCACCTTCCAATGGCCCGTCTTCTTCGTGTCACAATCCGATGGAGGATGGCACAACTTCCCCTAGCTTGATGGAGAAAGCTAGGTCAAACCCTTCTTGAAGCTCAAGGATGAAGGAGGAGGCCGAGAGGAAGCTCCGGCTTGGATTTGGCGGTGAAAGCTTGCCTGGAGCACCCCCCTAGGGTGGAGATTGAAGGAGGATGGCGGAATCCCTCCTCGGAGACGAAAACGGCGGAGGAAAAAAATGAGCGATCCGGAATTAGGGCGGAACCTGCGAATTTATAGATTGCAGAAATTATAATGCACACAACCAGTGGCGCACGACCAGTGGTAGTGCGCACTATGTCCAGTGGTAGTGCGTTTTCCCCAGGCAGATTTTGGAAAAATATGGAATCAATGCACACGATCAGTGGCGCACGACTAGTGGTCGTGCGCACTGTGTCCAGTGATAGTGCGCATACCCCAGGCAGATTCTGGAAATCAGGGAACATTGCGCACGATCAGTGGTCGTGCGCACTATATCCGATGAGCGTGTGCAGTATTCCTGCTTCCAAACATCCCCGAAACATGCACACAACCCCTAAACCCAGCACTGATATGTGCAGACATTCCAGGCAATAACAAAAAGGGAGTACAAACATTAAAAGTACAAAAATACACAACCACGGGCCTAAGTGTGCACTTCCTATATAAATAAAGATAAGATGAAATATATACGATAACGAACTAAAAGTCAAGTGCAAGCGAAGGAAAACAAGCCTAGATGAGTCCGGAAATAGGTATAAAACATGGACTCATCAGCTTCCGATCTCGAGTACACCTCAAGATATCATCAATGAACACTATCACGAATAGATCCAGGTATTCTTGGAATATTCGGTGCATCAAGTCCATAAGTACCAAGGGCGCATTGCACAGCCCAAATGGCATTACCGTGAACTCATAGTGCCTGTACTGTATTTCAAATGCGGTTTGGGGAATGTCACCTTCCCGGATTCTCAACTGGTAATACCCAAACTTCAAGTCCAACTTCGAGTAGACGGACGATCCCACTAGCTGATCGAACTACTCATCAATCTGCGAAATCGGAGACTTGTTCTTCTCTGTCAGCTTATTCAGTTCGCGGTTATGAATACATAACTGCAAGCCACCGTCTTTCTTTTTCACAAAAAGCGCAGGGGCGCTCCAAGGAGACATGCTTGGGCGTATACACCCCTGCTCCAGCAATTCCTGTAGTTGGACTTTCAACTCCGCCATTTCCTTTGGCGCGACGCAATATGTCGAGCGGGTCACAGGTTTCGCACCAGGCACCAACTCGATCGTGAAGACAATCTCTCGCTGGGGTGGTTTCCCAAGGAGATCCTTGGGAAACACATTTGTAAACTCCGACACGATCGGAACATCGCACACACTGGCCTTAGGCTCCACAGCCTGAATCAACGCGAAGTATAACTCCGCGCCTTTCCGAAAAGCTTTGACAACTTGGAGTGCAGATATCAATGTCCCCCCAACTCCTCGCATACCCGCGAACCTCGTCTCCTGCTCGGTATTCTGGCCCAACATGATTTCTTTGGACTGTCAATCAATCAAGGCATGCTGCTCCGCAAGCTAATCCATACCAAATATTACGTCGAATTCCGATATCGGCAATACAAATGCAGTCAAGCAGAAATACCGACTTCTTATTTGCAATGCAACATCGCAAGCTCGATTTGCGAGCATCAAACAACCATTCGGCAACACCACTCTGACGCTATCTATCTTTACACGACTAGGTATCCCAAGCCGCGCTATGAACTCGCTAGACAGAAAAGAGTGCGACGCACCCATATCAAACAGTGCTCGCACCAACGTGTTCCGAATCGTCACAAAACATGTGACCATCATGTCACACATATGCAATAAACCAAGCATACAAGAAATACAATGCGAAAACCTTAACTCGTACCTATGACGACGTCACTCTGCTTGATGGCCTCCTGCAGGCCAAGATTGTAGACCCGGGGCTGCGCCTGCGATGCAGAGGATTCCACCACTGCCTTGCCCTTTTACGCATAGGACGCTCCCTCCTTCTTTTCACTCTTTGGCGGCACCCGACAATCTCGGGCTATATGCCCCACCCATCCACAATTGAAGCACGTACGAGTATCCGGCTTTGAAGTGGTCCCCAATGTTGCTCCCGATGCAACCAAAAAAGGAGCTTGTCCCGTCGTCTTGGGCCTCTAGCCCCATTTCTTCTTATAAAATGACTTCTTCGGTCAGGGCACTTTAAACTCCGGCTGTGTCACAGCCAATGTCCTCTTCCCATGCACCCTTTTCATGTCATTTTCCAGCGCGCATGCAGTGTCAACTAACGCCTGGAAGCCTTGTTTTACGGAACTAGAAAGCAGGAATCTCAACTCGTCCAGCAGTCCTTCATAGAACCTATTCATCTTCCTCTGCTCATCAGCAAATATCGAACCCGCATACCGCCCCAAGCGTGTAAACTCATGCAGGTAATCTTCCACGCTGAATTCTCCTTGTGTCAGCCTTTGGAATTCGTTCTCAATGGTTATACACTGTGCCGCCGGAAGGTGCTTCGCCAGGAAGAGACGAGAGAATTCCTCCATCGACACTTATGTTAACGGTCTACCTGCCAAGTGGTGTAGCTCCATTTCGTCGCACCACAAACGAGCCTCTCCTTCCAACAAGAAGGAGGCTAAGGTGACTTTCTGATGCTCCTCCGTTCCAATCGCCGTCATAATCCTCTTGACGCGCGACAGCCAATCTTCAGCCTGCGCAGGATATCCCACTCCCAAGAACGTAGGCGGATGAAAGCTCATAAACCTCTTCAACTGTCGTTCAGCCGCTCGAGGATCTATAGCTACAACAGGTTCTGGCCTTACAACCAATTGTTCTGGCCTCAACGCCGGTTGTGCCTGCCCAATCGGCTGGCCTTGCATCATGGCAAACAGAGCCTCACCAACTAAAAGCACATGTTCAGCAGACGGTGGAGGTGTAGGCACCTCAGCTGGCGTCGTACTTTCATAAGACTGCTGGGGCTCCGATTGCCCGGCACCACTCCGCGTCACCTAAAGGTGGACAACACACACATTAGAGACCGTACACAAGCAAGATTAAAAGGTTAGGAACACGCGGGTTCCTCAAACACATGTATTTGCATTCCTACAATGGACATTCAAGAGTTCAATCGTGTTAACTTGGTTTGCACAGACATGTACTCGCCACTGATGTTATAGATCACGGCAGTGAACCGGTCGCACAAGTAATATAAAATGGGGATTTTCCCAAGTATCGATTTCACAAGAAACACAGTAAGGTGGAGTTAATTTCGAGGAGGACTTGAGATTGAAGTCCTCAGGTCAGACCTAACTAAGGGGGGTTTTGATGTTGCGGAAACAGAAAATAAAATGTTAACAACTACTCCTATGCAACGCCGCTATGCGATGCTTCACCAGGCTGGATGGAAGACTAGTCGGGCCGCTATGCATCGAATCACTAGGCGGATGGACGAGAAGGCTAGCGGATGAGGTGGTTAGAACGGCGGAATGAGGGTCGTGAGCACCTCTTCACAACGCACGCCACTAGCAATTGCTAGTGCGGCAAGGGTGGATGGTGGTGGATGGAATAATAGGCGCACCTCAAGTAAATAATGAACACAAACAATCACATAGACATAATTGTAAGAACGTTTTACAAATAAGCATACATCATCTATAAATAAGGTTTACAACAACACATAAACAACAATAAAGGAAGAACAAGTCAAGAGATCGACCGAATCCGAAGTCTTGCTGAGGATTCACGGTTGAAATCGTCGGGTTGTCATTCCGCGTCCAAGTTCGGTCCTCAACTGCGTCCGGGATAGAGAAGGGCTGTCACCACCTTCCAATGGCCCGTCTTCTTCGTCTTACGACAGCGGACGAAAGTTGAAAGCTTCCCTTTGCTTGATGGCTATGGCGTTGAAACTTGACATGAATCCAAGAGATGATGGAGGAGGCCGAGAGGAATCTCCGGCTCGGATTTGGCGGTGAAAGCTTGCCCGGAGCACCTCCCTAGGGTGGAAGATGAAGGGGAACGACGGAGAAGGCGGAAAACGGCGGAGGAAAACGAGCGATCTCCGGATCTTCAGATTAGGGCGAGACCTGCACTATTTATACAAAAGCAGAAATAAACAATGCGCACGATCACAGCGGCACGACCAGTGGTCGTGCGCACTATGTCCTGTGCTCGTGCGCACTGGAATGGAATAACAGGAAGAAGAACTGGGATAATGCGCACGAGTAGTGGCGCACGACCAGTGGTCGTGCGCACTAAGTCCAATGATCGTGCGATTACCCAGACAGGACTCCAGAAAAGAGGAATCAATGCACACGATCAGTGGCGCACGACCGGTGGTCGTGCGCAGTATGTCCAGTGGTCGTGCGCTTACCCCAGGCTGATTCTAGAAAACGTAGAGTAGTGTGCACGATCAGGGGAGCACGACTAGTGGTCGTGCGCATTAGATCCCATGATCGTGCGCAGTATTCCTGTTTCACCACCATCCTGGAACACGCACACGACCCCTGTACAGAAAGGAAAAACCAATCACTAATCTGTGCAGACATTCCAGACAATCACAAAAAGGAGTACAGACTATAAAAATAACAAAATACATAACCACGGGCATAAATGTGCACTTCCTATGGAAATATAGGCAAGATGAGATATGAATGATAAAGAACTAAAAGTGAAGTGCAAACGTGTGAAAACTAGCCCAGATGAGTCCGAAAATAGGTATAAAACATGGACTCATCACACCCCACAGACTTAACTGTTTGCGCATCCCGAGTAAACAAAATCTAAGCAGAAAGGGAAAAATACTAGTTAACAAAGAAATTGCGATACGAAGTACCATGCGAAGTCGCATGCTCGCGCACGTAAAAATATAATAAAAGAAATTTCTAAGTATACAAAATAGTTTATACTTTTCACAATGCGTATCAAAATTTTATTATTACTCAAAAATAGAATCACGGTGAATCATTCGGTCACGTGTAGGGAGAAAGTAGACTAATCGCTAGGCGAGCATTGCCGAAGATCGGGGCTCCGGATAACCTCCAAAGGAATCCACCAATGTCGGTGACCATATGCTTGCCCTTTCGCATTCTCTCCACGACACTGGTTTGGTTCACACACGAATCAGTAGGACTTTTGGTGAAGAGATGGGGCTTGGGTTTTGGTGAGGTAAACAAGGATAAACAAGAAGGCTATGCACCTAACCCATAGGAGCTAGTATAAAGGGAATCCATCAGCTAACCAAAATATATGCGGGTACACCACACCCCCAGACTTAATTTTTCAAATATGGGTGTGTGTACCGCCTACTCCAAATACATTCTCATTTCCAAAATGATTTTCAATTAAAACTTTTTTTTTCTTTTCACTTTTTTTTTCTTTACTTTTTCTTTTTCTTTACAAATATTTTTCTTTTTCTTTTTCTTCATTTTATTTTCACAATTTAGCAAATATAACATTGGAGCACATCCACATAATCACAAGTAAAATCACCACATCACATCCCAACATTAAAATGTAAACACTAAAGCTCAACTTGGGAGTGCGACTAGGATCGGCTGTGAGGCTTTGGTGAAATCATGGTGGAGCTGAATCAAAAGGAGGGGTAGGCACAATGGGGCTAGCAAGGATAAGACGTCAGGAATGATACAAAGCTCAACCGGGCCAAAATGATGGCCTACATCACACTCATGCATGACTAACCTATACCCATGCTTCAAGAATAGCTTGGGGCAAGTTCTTAGCCAACAAGAAAGACTATCCCTCCTCCCGACTCGAGCAATACAAAACTAACGGCCGTCTACACACATCCCTAAGATACCGTCGGATTCACACCGGATTCACCAACTTTTGAGTAGAATAAAAAGTATTTACGCAATTAGAAAAATATAAAACTATAAGCATACAAAAAAATTAAATCTACTCGAATTTCTACACGAGACGAGAGCAGTTGACTAGAAACACAACAAGGCCAACATTTTACTCCGTCTCACAATCCTATGTCAGCACCATAATTTTCCCAAATCTAACGAAGAAATGAGTTTAACTCGCAGCACGCAAAAAGCTAAGCACGCGCTCATGTGGGTACAGTGGTGTGTGATGCAATGAACTAATCAAAATAAAACAATAAAGGCTTCTAGTATGCACATGAGATGTGCACGTGCAAAAAGTTACAAAACTGGCTCTTCCCCAGACTTAAACTAAATGACACAGCATATGATAGAGAAATTAGAATCATAAAAAGCTAAGGGAAGAGGTTACCCAATGCTCAGCTTGTGAGCATACCAGAAGATGCGTGGAAACCGAAGCAGGCCCGCCATACGAAGAATCAGAACCCTGCCAATGCAATTTTCCAAGAATACCTGCAGGGGTGAGCTCCGCAAAAACAAAACAAAATATACAAAAATAAATGCTAAAACTAAAAATAGACAAGAAAAATAAAATGCAGAAAATGAAAGATAAGTACTGGGGTTATTGTCATCCCAGCACGACTTATTACATTCTAAACAGTTCTAGCTTATAGGCCTATGAAATAAAAAGTGCACAGGTAATTGTTCCAATATCCGTTACCCCTCTGCCTAAATAATCATACCTGCTCCTCACAGGCAGAGGAAATAGGAAGTAGGATGAGTAGGAGGCCTGGTCCTCACTCATCTCACCACAAAATGAATCCTTGCACAGCAAGGTATCGTCTATCACAGGCCCGCAGGAGACGATGGCAACGACATGAGCACAAAGCTCATCGTCATCCCAACGTACCTGTGGAGACTCATCATGCACAGGCTCAGATAAGGAAGGGGGATCAAGTAATAAAAGAGAATAAGAACTAAAAGAATCAGAAAATGGGAGAGTGATCTCGGTCTCACTCTCAGCAGGATCCAAGCAGAGATCATCGTTGGTATCATACGAGTCGTACCGAGGGGAATCCGAGAACACAAGGTCCGCGGTGGTAAGAAGAACGGCCTCATCCAATAAGGAGGTGCAAACCTCTGCATCGGAAATAGGGTATTCCTCATCCCACCGGGGTGCGTAAAAATGTTCCGAAGATCCACCGTCTTCGTCGGAGATAGAGGAAGCATCATCCCACTTCGGCGCAACCTCGGGCACCGAATCATCCACAAATACGGCATCATCAACCGACTCACAAGAAAGAGGAATAGCACAATCTGGCAAAAATTGCGGAGGGGCAAGGCTGCTCTCAAAATCAAGCACTGAATGAGCAGGCCCCATCACAAAATCATTCGTTGACGCCACCCCGTCGACGATCGGAACAATCTTATCGTCCCATACAGGAGCGTCCATGAGTTCCTGCTCCACTTTTTGTTGGCTAACACCAGAGTGATCATCATCACTCAAGGAAAGCTCGTAAAAAGGGATCGAGGGACCCATGAAAGAGCTGTATGCGGCCAGAGATTCTTCAGTAATCTCAACGGGTAAAGAATGAGCAAAGTGCGTTATGTCAGTGTGTGGGCCAGGCATGTAACACCCCAGTTTTTCAAGAGGCTCAGTCTGCAGTTCAGAAAAATTTTTGGGTTTCTGGCAGGAGGCACACGGCCTGCGACACGGGCGTGTCGGGCGTGTCGAGGCCGTGTCGACACTCGGCCCAAGTGTCGACACTTTCGCTCGACAGAGTGTCGAGAGTGGAGAACACGGCCTGCGACACGGGCGTGTCTCAGGGCGTGTCGAGGCCGTGTCGACACTCGGCCCAAGTGTCGACACTTTCGCTCGACAGAGTGTCGAGAGTGGAGAACACGGCCTGCGACACGGGCGTGTCGCAGGGCGTGTCGAGGCCGTGTCGACACTCGGCCCAAGTGTCGACACTTTCGCTCGACAAAGTGTCGAGAGGGTGGCACACGGCCTGCGACACGGGCGTGTCGCAGGGCGTGTCGAGGCCGTGTCGACACTCGTCCCAAGTGTCGACACTTTTGCTCGACAAGGTGTCGAGACTGGGGCACACGGCCTGTGACACGGGCGTGTCACAGGGCGTGTCCCGCTTGGTCGACGATCTTCGCTCGACGTTTTTTCCGCGGTGTCGACACAAAGCCTGTCGACGGGTGTCGAGACTTGGCACACGGCTTGGGACACGGGCGTGTTCCAGGCCGTGTCACCTCTCGGGTTGGTTTCGGGGCCGTGTAGTTGGAGGCACACGGCTAGCCACACGGCCGTGTCACTGGGGACACGGGCGTGTCAGATGGAACACGGGCGTGTCGGATGCCCGTGTGCGATTCCAGGCGCGTCGATTTGAGACGGCGAATGGGGCACACGGCCCTGGACACGGGCGTGTGCCAGGCCGTGTTCGGCCCAGGTCTTCTGTTTTCCAGGCGAATCGCGGCCATTCTTTTTCTGGTTTTGGGATCTAACGGTTCAGGCCATCTCCTGGGAAGTTAAGTCCGAATTTAGGGTTGCAGATCCTCATTTTTTTTCAAGTCTTCTCTTTCTAAGTTCTTGAGAGAAACTAGAGCAAGGAGGAAGAAGAAGAAGGTCTTGGGCTGTAGGAAGGGTTTCGGAGCTCCAAATCGCGAGCCGAGTCCGGATCCGTGAAGCTTAGAGCGTTACGAAGATTTCCATCCGGCCATTTTTGCCATGGCAAGGAAGAGGAGTCGGAAGGTAACGACATCTCTCCTCTCGGTCTTTAGGATGCACGTTTTTAGCATCGTTTTCTTCTAGATTTTTGGGCACCAAACTCTCAAATGAGAGGGGCTTTGGTTTGCCAAGGTTCAAGAGGAACCTCCGGGTTGATTGAGTCCGTCCCCGGCATATCTTGCATTAGAGATCCGCTTCGCTAGTGGATTAGGCATGGTGGGTGAAGCTGTAGTCGCGACCGTTAGTCCGACTCGGTGATGTTGCATACGACCTTAGGGATTCGTAGAGATTTTCCGTTGCGGCAAGATGTCGTTTGTGTGGTGGTGGTGATTGTCCCGTTTGCTTGAAAAGGTACGTGTAGTCGAACCCGGACAAGGTTAGCTCCTCGTGGCGGTAG
The DNA here is from genome assembly GCA_039583875.1 of Platanthera guangdongensis. Lineage (NCBI taxonomy): Eukaryota > Viridiplantae > Streptophyta > Magnoliopsida > Asparagales > Orchidaceae > Platanthera > Platanthera guangdongensis. Next base: position 31,126,796 of record CM077160.1, read on the forward strand.
ATGGTTTCCTTGAGGGACAAGGTTAGCTCCGTATGAGTTGGAGATGGTTTCCTTGGTGAACAAGGTTAGCTCCGCACGAGTTGGAGATGGTTTCCTTGGTGCGCGGGAACGCTGCAGTACAAAGAGGGATTACGATGTATTTAGTCTTGGTTTGTGTTGTGCCAAGGCGTGGCTATGTCTCCGTGGTCGGCTGGCTATCCCGTGACATGTGCGTCATGTGTGGAGAGTGTCCCGGCGAGACTAGTCCCCTTCTGTGAGACTGACGAGAATGCCAAGCTTGGGGCAAGCCCGGGCAAAGAGGCCATGAGCGGGTGGGGTCCAGCAAGGCTTCTTAGAATCGGTCGGTCTGTGTTTGTTGGAATCCTGACATGAGATGTCAGAGCTTGCAGGCAAGCCCGGGGCTAAGCCCACGAGCGGGTGGGGCCTTGGCAAGAATTCCTTGTGGCGGCCTGTGCGCCGCTTAAGGGAGAGGTGACTCCCTTAGTGTTTGCAGCTTTATGCCAATTGGGGAAACGTGAGTACCCAAATGATGTGATGTTGTGCTAGATGCATACGCTGTAGGGTACCTTGGGTGAAGCCCGAGTGTTGCATTCATGTTGCATAGTAGGCCCCTTACTTTATATGCTCAACCAATAGAGAACATGTTTGATGATTGAGACATCCAAGCCTGTTTTAATGCTTTTCTATTTATAGATGTTTATTTGCATATGAAGTGCTGACTTGCAGGTTGGAGGGTTCCCCGGGGTCCGTTAGGGGCGGCCGGGAGGAGATGTGTTGTTACACAGTTTGAGGTCAGCCTTTGCTGACCCACGTTACTAATAATTTTTACAGGGCAAGGATCGCATGCAGAAGCTAGCATGCCGGCCAGAAAGGCCTAAGCCCCATGAAGTGTTTTTCCCCTCTTTTGTAGCACTACATTTTTGATGATGTTTGTTTGAGACTCTTTTGTCCGGCTTGCACGCCGAGGTATACTAGGAGTGCTATGCACATTCATGTTTGATGTACTATTTACTTTTGGACATTTGATGTAAGGCCTTAAGGCCATTTGTTTACTCTTTTGGTTAGTGGATAACTTCTAGTTGTGCTTGGTTTTCCGCTGTGTTGTGCAAGTGTTTTGAGTTTGGGTAGCTATATCAACTTATAATACTAAAGCTGTGGCGTTCGTATGTTGTGGGGCCCCGGCCGGACCCATATTATACGTCCACTACAGGGGAGGTGTTACAATTTGGTATCAGAGCCAGGTTAGATTCGAGGTCGGTTTGTAGAGAAGTTATCCACATAAGAGTAACGCGGGACCGTGAGTGTCCTTATGTTTTAGTCTTGATATTGGAGACTAATCCCTTATTTCTTGTTTTCCTGAAGAGTGCAAGCAACGAGGCGGGCACTTCAAGAGCAAGGGATGATCTCTCGGCGAGCAGTGCTACTGCTCCAGGCCTTTTGGGCACGGGTGTAAACCCGGCCGACTTCTGCCGTATGCTTGCAGAAGCGATGGTGGCAGCCCAAGCGGCGGCTGCAGCCCAGGTAGCAACCCCTGCTACACCGGACACGGCGACGGCCGTGCCAGGCGGAGAAGCCAGGCGAGTGGAGCCTTTGGCAGAAAGGGTGGTGGTAGGACATGGAGACCGACACATGAAGTATTTCCTGAGTTTCCATCCCCCGTCCTTCAAGGGTGTTGGAACGCCAACGGATGCGGAGGATTGGTGGGTTCGTATTCAAGAACTACTAAGGGCGGCAGAGACGCCAGAGGAAAAGAAAGCTGAGTATGCGGCGTTCATGTTGGAAGGAGACGCCAAGTTGTGGTGGGTGAGCCTTAGTGGCCGCCAGTTCTCTGGACGCACCCCGTCGGTGGAGGAATTTGGGGACGCTTTTCTAAAGAGATATATACCAGTTTCTACGCGGCTGGCCCTGCAGAGGCAGTTTCTGCATCTAATGCAGCGAGACAAGACGGTGGACGAGTACGTGCAAGAGTTCACCCGTTTGGGTCGTTATGCGGGAATGACAATGGCTGATGATGTAGAGAGGGATAACCTCTTCTACCAAGGGTTGAGGGAAAATCTGAGACAACCCCTCATCTCCATGAAGAGGGCGGGATTTAATGATCTAGTTGAAGCCGCCAGGAGTTTGGAGAATGATCTGGAGCGAACCCAGCGTCGAAAGGGTTTTACCCCCAAGCAAGGGGAAGGGAAGCCTTCCCAATCTCATGGAAAGTCTGATGGGAGTAGGTGGAGGAAGAAGCCTCACACTCCCAGATCTGGTGAGAGGAGCAACTGGACGCCTGGGGGTTCCCACTCTAGGGGACCGCCGACGTGCTACAACTGCGGGAAGGTTGGGCATATAGCCCGTGCTTGTTAGCAAGGGGGAGCGGGGCAAGAGGCAAGGCAGGAGCAGACTGTGCGCTCCGGCCCCAGTGCTGCAGAGAAGGGAAAGATGGTGGAGTCGAGCGCTTCTCGGTTCCAACCGGTGCAACCAAGGGCCTACAACCTTGGACAGCAGGAAGCGATCCGCCAGACTGATGTGGTGACAGGTATGAAGAAAATTTAAGTTTAAATTTTGTGCTTCATCCTTTTAGACTTTTGTGAAATGTCTATGTTGTAGGCTTCGTGTTAGTTTCCGGATACCCCGCTAGGGTATTGTTTGATACGGGAGCATCGCACTCCTTTCTTGCGGAGAGCTTCATCCGGAGAATAGGAGTTGAGTCTTTTTCGTCGGGAGCAGAGCTGAAAGTGCGCATGCCCAATGGGTCATCTATGACCACCGGGGCTAAAGGGCGCATTTGTTGGGAGCTAGACGGAGTTGTCTTCGCTCTGGAAGCAGCAGTGTTACCTTTAGTAGAGTTCGATGTCATTTTGGGCATGGACTGGCTTGCAGAGCAGCGCGCCAGCATTGATTGTTTATCCAAGGTAGTGACTCTAAGGAGTAAGGGGCAAACGGAAGTCAAATTTGAGGGCCTTTGTGGAGTGGCCTGTTCCCTGATTTCGGCCATGCAGTTGGTGCGGGCGGTTAACCAGGGTGGTGTAGCGCTTGTAGCGTTATTGGAGGTTCGTCTCTCCCAACTGTCTATTGAGGAAGTGCCTGTGGTGGCAGAGTTCAAGGATGTATTTCCGGATGAACTTCCTGGAGCGCCTCCTCGGCGGGAGATCGACTTCTCGATCGAGTTAGTGCCGGAGGCTAGACCGGTGTCACGTCCTCCTTTTAGGATGGCACCAAAGGAGTTGGCGGAACTTAAGGTACAGTTACAGGAACTGTTGGAGCAAGGGTATATTAGACCCAGTTCTTCACCGTGGAGCGCACCGGTGTTGTTTGTAAAGAAGAAGGACGGTAGCATGCGCCTATGCATAGACTACCGAGAGCTGAACAAATTCACCGTCAAGAATAAGTATCTGATCCCTCGGATAGACGATTTGTTCGACCAATTGGTGGGGTCAGTGGTATATTCGAAACTGGACTTGAAGTCAGGCTACTATCAACTGCGAATTCGAGATGAGGACATACCCAAAACTGCCTTTGGTACAAGGTATGGACACTTTGAGTTTACGGTGATGCCGTTCGGGTTGACGAACGCACCATCGGTGTTCATGGATCTGATGAATCGGGTATTCCGGGAATACTTGGATTCTTTTGTGGTTGTTTTCATTGATGATATTTTGGTGTATTCCAAATCGCAAGTGGAGCATGAGACCCACTTAAGAATGGTTTTGCAAGTGTTGAGGGAGAATGAGTTGTATGCAAAATTTTCCAAATGCGAGTTCTGGTTGGAGAAGGTGGCATTTTTGGGCCACGTGATTAGTGGTGATGGGGTGGCAGTGGATCCAGCGAAAGTGGAGGCCATCAGAGATTGGCCGGTGTTGAGGACCGTGGCGGAAGTCCGAAGTTTTCTTGGACTAGCCGGGTATTATAGGAGATTCGTGGAGAATTTCTCGAAGATAGCTCTACCCCTCACCTCTCTCACTCGCAAAGACCATAAATTTGTGTGGACCCAAGAGTGCGGTCAAGCATTTGAGGCCCTGAAGGAGAGGCTTATGATGGCTCCGATCCTGAGTTTACCGCAAGGGACCGATGGATTTCAAATTTTCAGTGACGCATCGGGATGCGGTTTGGGTTGCGTTTTGGTGCAACATGGGAAGGTGATAGCTTTTGGGTCTAGACAGCTGAAACCTCATGAGAGGAATTACCCCGTCCATGATTTGGAGTTGGCGGCGGTAATCTTCGCATTGAAAATTTGGCGACACTATGTGTATGGCGCAAGGGTGGAGATCTTCACGGACCATAAAAGCCTGAAGTATCTCTTGGATCAAAAGGACTTGAACATGCGGCAACGCAGATGGGTTGAGTTTCTTGGAGACTACGAAGTGGCGATCCAGTATACGCCGGGTAAAGCCAATGTGGTGGCGGATGCGTTGAGTAGAAAGTACTCGGGGCAAGGAAATTGGATCGAAGCTCATGATGAGCGGTTGGTACGGGAATGGGAGTCCCTTGGATTGGAATGTGTTGCGAGAGGCGAGTCTAGCGTGGCTCGGTTGAACTGGATTGAAGTGCAAAATGACTTGTCCGATCGTATTCGGGAAGCGACTCGATTATATGTGGAGTTTCAACCTTTTGTGTTGGAGGCTCAAACGGGCGAGAGCAGCACCTGGGAGATGATCGGGGGAATCTTGAGAAAGGATGGAAGGGTTTGTGTACCGCAGTTTGGCAATTTCCGTGAGGAGTTGATGTTTGAGGCTCACTTCTCAAAGTACTCCATTCACCCAGGCAGTACAAAGATGTACTTGGATATGAAGAAATCCTTTTGGTGGCCGGGGTTGAAGCGGGATGTAGCTTTGTATGTGAGTCGTTGCCAAACATGTGCCTTGGTGAAGGCCGAATGTCAGAAACCGGGCGGGTTCCTGAAGCCCCTTCCAATTCCTGAGTGGAAATTTGAGGACATTTCCATGGACTTTGTGCATGGTTTGCCTAGATCGCAGCATGGTAATGATGCTATTTGGGTGATCGTGGATCGCCTAACCAAGGTGGCTCACTTCATCCCGAATCGGAAAGAGGACAGCGTGGAGAAGCTGGTGGAGTTGTATGTTCACAACATTGTGCGACTGCACGGAATTCCTAAGAGCATAGTCAGTGATCGCGATGGACGGTTTACGTCCAAGGACTGGAGACTGGTTCAGAAGAGTTTGGGCACGAAGCTAAAGTTCAGTACGGCGTTCCATCCTCAAACTGATGGGCAAACGGAGAGAACGAACCGTACTATGGAGGATATGTTGAGAATGTGCGTTCTTGATTTTGGCAAGAGGTGGGAGGATCACCTCTTCATGGTAGAATTTGCTTACAATAACAGTTTTCAAGCAAGCATAAAGATGGCGCCATACGAAGCTTTGTATGGGAGGCGGTGTCGAACGCCAATGTCTTGGGCAGAGGCAGGAGACACCAAACTTTTGGGAAAGGATGTAGTAGTTGACGCTTGTGAGTTGGTTCGGACCATCCAAGAGCGTATGAAAGTGGCGCAAGACAGGCAAGCAAAATATTTTAATGCTCGTCACCGGAAGTTGGAATTTGCAGTTGGTGATTGGGTTTATCTGAAGGTTAAGCCGTTCAAAGGCGTCTCACGGATTCGCCGACTCAAGAAGTTGAGCCCAAGGTTTTTGGGGCCTTTTGAAATTGTTGAGCGGATAGGAGAAGCAGCCTATCGGTTGGCGTTGTCCGCAGATTTGAGTGGATTACATGACGTCTTCCACGTCTCCGTTTTGAGGAAAGCCTTGGTGGAGGCTAGCGTGGTGATTGAGCCGGCATCGGTGCCGATTGAGGAAGACTTGAGGACGCGAGTCCTTCCAATCGCTATAGAAGATTCGGAGACTCGGCAGTTGTGGAATAAAGAAGTTAAACTTGTGAAAGTTCGTTGGGACAACTGCGGTCGTAAGGAGTTCTCTTGGGAGCGAGAACAGGCCATGCTAGAAGACTATCCAGAACTATTTTTGTCAGGTACAATTTAAGTTTTGTACCTCTTTTGTTTTGAAATTTCGGGACGAAATTCTGTTAAGTGGGGGAGAGTTGTAACACCCCAGTTTTTCAAGAGGCTCAGTCTGCAGTTCAGAAAAATTTTTGGGTTTCTGGAAGGAGGCACACGGCCTGCGACACGGGCGTGTCGCAGGGCGTGTCGAGGCCGTGTCGACACTCGGACCAAGTGTCGACACTTTCGCTCGACAGAGTGTCGAGAGTGGAGAACACGGCCTGCGACACGGGAGTGTCGCAGGGCGTGTCGAGGCCGTGTCGACACTCGGCCCAAGTGTCGACACTTTTGCTCGACAGAGTGTCGAGAGTGGAGAACACGGCCTGCGACACGGGCGTGTCGCAGGGCGTGTCGAGGCCGTGTCGACACTCGGCCCAAGTGTCGACACTTTCGCTCGACAAAGTCTCGAGAGGGTGGCACACGGCCTGCGACACGGGCGTGTCGCAGGGCGTGTCGAGGCCGTGTCGACACTCGTCCCAAGTGTCGACACTTTTGCTCGACAAGGTGTCGAGACTGGGGCACACGGCCTGTGACACGGGCGTGTCACAGGGCGTGTCCCGCTTGGTCGACGATCTTCGCTCGACGTTTTTCCGCGGTGTCGACGCAAAGCCTGTCGACGGGTGTCGAGACTTGGCACACGACTTGGGACACGGGCGTGTTCCAGGCCGTGTCACCTCTCGGGTTTGTTTCGGGGCCGTGTAGTTGGAGGCACACGGCTAGCCACACGGCCGTGTCACTGGGGACACGGGCGTGTCAGATGGAACACGGGCGTGTCGGATGCCCGTGTGCGATTCCAGGCGCGTCGATTTGAGACGGCGAATGGGGCATACGGCCCTGGACACGGGCGTGTGCCAGGCCGTGTTCGGCCCAGGTCTTCTGTTTTCCAGGCGAATCGCGGCCATTCTTTTTCTGGTTTTGGGATCTAACGGTTCAGGCCATCTCCTGGGAAGTTAAGTCCGAATTTAGGGTTGCAGATCCTCATTTTTTTTCAAGTCTTCTCTTTCTAAGTTCTTGAGAGAAACTAGAGCAAGGAGGAAGAAGAAGAAGGTCTTGGGCTGTAGGAAGGGTTTCGGAGCTCCAAATCGCGAGCCGAGTCCGGATCCGTGAATCTTAGAGCGTTACGAAGATTTTCATCCGGCCATTTTTGCCATGGCAAGGAAGAGGAGTCGGAAGGTAACGACATCTCTCCTCTCGGTCTTTAGGATGCACGTTTTTAGCATCGTTTTCTTCTAGATTTTTGGGCACCAAACTCTCAAATGAGAGGGGCTTTGGTTTGCCAAGGTTCAAGAGGAACCTCCGGGTTGATTGAGTCCGTCCCCGGCATATCTTGCATTAGAGATCCGCTTCGCTAGTGGATTAGGCATGGTGGGTGAAGCCGTAGTCGCGACCGTTAGTCCGACTCGGTGATGTTGCATACGAACTTAGGGATTCGTAGAGATTTTCCGTTGCGGCAAGATGTCGTTTGTGTGGTGGTGGTGATTGTCCCGTTTGCTTGAAAAGGTACGTGTAGTCGAACCCGGACAAGGTTAGCTCCTCGTGGCGGTAGATGGTTTCCTTGAGGGACAAGGTTAGCTCCGTATGAGTTGGAGATGGTTTTCTTGGTGAACAAGGTTAGCTCCACACGAGTTGGAGATGGTTTCCTTGGTGCGCGGGAACGCTGCAGTAAAAAGAGGGATTACGATGTATTTAGTCTTGGTTTGTGTTGTGCCAAGGCGTGGCTATGTCTCCGTGGTCGGCTGGCTATCCCGTGACATGTGCGTCATGTGTGGAGAGTGTCCCGGCGAGACTAGTCCCCTTCTGTGAGACTGACGAGAATGCCAAGCTTGGGGCAAGCCCGGGCAAAGAGGCCATGAGCGGGTGGGGTCCAGCAAGGCTTCTTAGAATCGGTCGGTCTGTGTTTGTTGGAATCCTGACATGAGACGTCAGAGCTTGCAGGCAAGCCCGGGGCTAAGCCCACGAGCTGGTGGGGCCTTGGCAAGAATTCCTTGTGGCGGCCTGTGCGCCGCTTAAGGGAGAGGTGACTCCCTTAGTGTTTGCGGCTTTATGCCAATTGGGGAAACGTGAGTACCCAAATGATGTGATGTTGTGCTAGATGCATACGCTGTAGGGTACCTTGGGTGAAGCCCGAGTGTTGCATTCATGTTGCATAGTAGGCCCCTTACTTTATATGCTCAACCAATAGAGAACATGTTTGATGATTGAGACATCCAAGCCTGTTTTAATGCTTTTCTATTTATAGATGTTTATTTGCATATGAAGTGCTGACTTGCAGGTTGGAGGGTTCCCCGGGGTCCGTTAGGGGCGGCCGGGAGGAGATGTGTTGTTACACAGTTTGAGGTCAGCCTTTGCTGACCCACGTTACTAATAATTTTTACAGGGCAAGGATCGCATGCAGAAGCTAGCACGCCGGCCAGAAAGGCCTAAGACCCATGAAGTGTTTTTCCCCTCTTTTGTAGCACTACATTTTTGATGATGTTTGTTTGAGACTCTTTTGTCCGGCTTGCATGCCGAGGTAGACTAGGAGTGCTATGCACATTCATGTTTGATGTACTATTTACTTTTGGACATTTGATGTAAGGCCTTAAGGCCATTTGTTTACTCTTTTGGTTAGTGGATAACTTCTAGTTGTGCTTGGTTTTCCGCTGTGTTGTGCAAGTGTTTTGAGTTTGGGTAGCTATATCAACTTATAATACTAAAGCTGTGGCGTTCGTATGTTGTGGGGCCCCGGCCGGACCCATATTATACGTCCACTACAGGGGAGGTGTTACAAGGCAACACCCTGGTAGGCCTGTCCACAACAGTCTTCCGCAAACGGGAGGTTGTTGTGCACACGCCCTCAGAGGGAGAAGGCTTGCACAAAGGAGGGCAATCCTTCAACATGTGGCCCTCACCTTGACATAACAAACACCGAATGCAATGCTCGACATTCATAACAACAATGGCATCGATGGATCGGCGCAAAGTGTCAAGGATACGGCACTCAGCATCAGAATCCATCACGAACAAAAATAATTACTGAAAAAGTGCTACACAGCTAAAATGAAAATAGCACGGATCTGCTATCTAAATCAAAAATCAGAAAAGGGTAAAATGAAATAAGCAAAATAAAAATTCTAATAACAAAAGCAAATAAAAAAAATGATATGCACAAAAGGAAAAGGGCTTCAATCTATTATCTCCCTCTCCACAAACTCACACGATTGTGTTCCCCGGCAACGGCGCCAAAAACTTGATGCTATAGATCACGGCAGTGAACCGGTCGCACAAGTAATATAAAATGGGGGTTTTCCCAAGTATCGATCTCACAAGGAACACAGTAAGGTGGAGTTAATTTCAAGAAGGACTTGGGATTGAAGTTCTCAGGTCGGAGCTAACTAAGGGGGGTTTTGATGTTACGGAAACAGAAAATAAAATGTTAATAACTACTCCTATGCAACGCCGCTATGCGATGCTTCGCCAGGCGGGATGTAAGACTAGTCGGGCCGCTATGCACCGAATCACTAGGCGGATGGACGAGAAGGCTAGCGGATGAGGTGGTTAGAACGGCGGAATGAGGGTCGTGACCACCTCTTCACAACGCACGCCACTAGCAATTGCTAGTGCGGCAAGGGTGGATGGTGGTGGATGGAATAATAGGCGCACCTCAAGTAAATAACGAACACAAACAATCACATAGACATAATTGTAAGAACGTTTTACAAATAAACATACATCATCTATAAATAAGGTTTACAACAACACATAAACAACAATAAAGGAAGAACAAGTCAAGAGATCGACCGAATCCGAAGTCATGCTGAGGATTCACAGTTGGAATCGTCGGGTTGTCATTCCGCATCCAAGCTCGGTCCTCAACTGCGTCCGGGATAGAGAAGGGCTATCACCACCTTCCAATGGCCCGTCTTCTTCGTCTCACGACAGCGGACGAAAGTTGAAAGCTTACCTTTGCATGATGGCTATGGCGTTGAAACTTGACATGAATCCAAGAGATGATGGAGGAGGCCGAGAGGAAGCTCCGGCTCGGATTTGGCGGTGAAAGCTTGCCCGGAGCACCTCCCTAGGGTGGAAGATGAAGGGGAACGACGGAGAAGGTGGAAAACGGCGGAGGAAAACGAGCGATCTCCGGATCTTCGGATTAGGGCGAGACCTGCACTATTTATACAAAAGCAGAAATGAACAATGTGCACGATCACAGGCGCACAACCAGTGGTCGTGCGCACTATGTCCTGTGCTCGTACGCACTGGCATGGAATAACAGGAAGAAGAACTGGGATAATGCGCACAAGTAGTGGCGCACGACCAGTGGTCGTGCGCACTAAGTCCAATGATCGTGCGATTACCTAGACAGGACTCCAGAAAAGAGGAATCAATGCACACGATCAGTGGCGCACGACCGGTGGTCGTGCGCAGTATGTCCAGCGGTCGTGCGCTTACCCCAGGCTGATTCTAGAAAACGAAGAGTAGTGCGCACGATCAGGGGCGCACGACTAGTGGTCGTGCGCATTAGATCCCATGATCGTGCGCAGTATTCCTGTTTCACCACCATCCCGGAACACGCACACGACCCCTGTACCGAAAGGAAAAAACCAATCACTATTCTGTGCAGACATTCCAGACAATCACAAAAAGGAGTACAGACTATAAAATAACAAAATACACAACCACGGGCATAAATGTGCACTTCCTATGGAAATATAGGCAAGATGAGATATGAATGATAAAGAACTAAAAGTGAAGTGCAAACGTGTGAAAACTAGCCCAGATGAGTCCAAAAATAGGTATAAAACATGGACTCATCAGCCACCCCACAAAAGAAGTCGACCACGACTTCGAGAGGGAAAGAACAAGAGAGCTGATACCAAAAATGTAACGACCACATCCGTTCACATAGTATATACTAGAAGGTCCAGGCAGGGCCCCACAGTATAGACCACAAAATAGACGGTGTAGTGAAAGAAATTGTACCTAATCACCTAGAGGGGGGGGGGGGGTGAATAGGTGACTAAATCTTTTTTAAACTTTTAGGCAGATTGTAGATAATATCACAGATTTATAATTACTTCTTCACAGCAAACAATTAGCAATCACAGAATAAACATGCACACAGTGAACACACAGATTTATAGTGGTTCCCCAAGGTTTGGGTACATCCACTTTCCCCCCTCGCCTATCTAGTAGTGTACTAGATTCGGCCAAACTCCTCCACTATACCTCAGATCCTCAGATCTTACACTCAGAACCCCAAATGGTTCCTACAGCTCAGGCCCAAGGACCTAAAACTCAGTCTTCTTCAAAGACCTACACTCAGCCACAAGGCCTACACTCAGCCACAAGGCCTACACTCAGCCACAAGGCCTACACTCAGAGATATGGATCTCCTACACTCAGGCACACAGGCCCTACCACTCAGCCTTTATAATTACAGGCTTACAACTCAGATCCCTAAGGATCCTACAAGATATTAAGAATACAAAGTGTAAACCTACAACTCAGAATGAGAGAGAAGAGTTGACAGGTTCTTGATGAGTTCTTGGAAGAACTCTGCTGAGATCATCCACATTTGGCTTTCTTCAAAGCTTCTTGAATGTAGAACACAATAGGGTTGATACTCTCTGCAGCTGATCTTCAATCACTACAACTTAAGAATCAGACCTTGATCTGAAACCTTCTTCACAGCCTGGTCCCAACGGCTGTCTTCTTGGAAGGAGCTCTCTCTCTCCAACTTCTTAGATCTTCACTTGAATTGATTCTTCAATGAATAGCTAGATCTTCTTCTCTTTCTCTTGTTGTTAATTAATTTTTAAATTCTCTTCTTCTGTTGACAGAATAAGCCTTTATATAGGCCTTCTTCATGGTGACTGGCTGATCCGGTTCCTAACAGCTTTCTGACAACTCTGACAGTTGTAGTAGACCGGCTGGAATGGCAGCTGTCATGTCATCCAGTCACTTCTTGAAATATCTGTAACTGTCTGAAAGTGTCGAGATAATCTGTCTTTAAGTGTCGACACTTATAGACCAAGTGTCGACACTAGCCTTCAAGGTGTCGACACAACTCCTTGTGTTGTAGAAATTTCTTCTCGACACTGCTTCTTCATCATGTGTCGACACTGATATTGTGTGTCGACATAACTCCTTGTTCTTCGGTACTCTGTTGATTTCTTGTAAGTGTCGACACAACTCCTTTGTGTCGACACATCTTCTTGTGTTGAACTTGTTAAGTGTCAACACATCTTTTTGGTGTCGACACATGCCTTCAGTGTTGATACTTTTGTTGAGTGTCGACACATCTGCTTGGTGTCGACACTTGTACTTAGTCTTCATAGAAATTTGCTGAGTGTCGACACAGCTCCTTGTGTCGACACTTTCTTCATGTGTTGAGAATTCTGCTGTGTGTCGACACATTCTTCATTATGTCCACACATTCTTCTTGTGTTGAGACTTCTGCTGAGTGTCGACACATCTCCTTTGTGTCGACACTTGTACTTAGAATTTGCTGAACTTTGCTGAGTGTCGACACAGCCTCCTAGTGTCGACACTTTCTTCATGTATTGAGTCTTCTGCTGTGTGTCGACACATTCTTCATTATGTCGACACTTATACTTAGACTCTGTTGAAATTTGCTGAGTGTCGACACAGCCTCCAAGTGTCGACACTTTCTGATGTAGACACATTTCCTCTGGGTGTCGACACTACTTCTAAGTGTCTACACTGCTTCACTGAACATTTCTTTATTGAGTGTCGACACACCCTGTATGTGTCGACACTATCTGTCTGGTGTCGACTCTGTATCCCTGGTGTCGACACAATTACTCCAAGTGTCGACACTGCTTCTCTAGATGTCGACACAAATCTTCTTAACTGTCGATACTTTACTCCTGGGTGTCGACACATGGACTTAGACACTTTTTTCATCTTTCCCTGTAAATACTTGACCTGCACAACTAAACTCAAAATACATCAAATACATTTTGATGTATATCATTGAGTAGGGTGAGGCTTCTTCAAATCAGGTACATTTATTCCAATGTACCCAACAATCTCCCGCTGTTTGGAGAAGTCATAACCCTTAGTCAATGATATACACCATACACAATAAAATCACAGTATGATGTAAAACAGGATTATATAACAGTGTAAATTCATAAACATGTAATAAACAAAGCATGTATATACAAATATCTCAGAACAAGAATATAACACATATCACATAGTTCTAAGAACTTCAACATTTTTATTATCAAAAGTTTACAGAAAGTTTTAATACAAGTGATTACACATAGTACACTTAAGATAATTCTATTCTATTTCTTCTCAGCCTCCTTGATAACTATGCCCTTTCTAGATTGTATCTTTGCTTGAACATGGGCTTCAACATCTTCAGCAACAGCAGGCTTCTTGCCTTTAAGATCCTTCTTTGTCTGCTCTTCAGCCTTGATCTTTTGCCTCTCAAAGTAATGATAAGGCTTGGGAAAGTACTTGCTAGGCTCCTGGGCAGTAGGAGGTAGCTTTCCCATCTTTGCCTTTCTTCTATATTCCACAATTGCTTCTTGCCTGTTCTCATTCTTCCTCCACTCCACATCAGAATACCATTTGCCTCTGTCCACAATATTGTCTTTGGCAGCCTTCCTTGCAGTCAGAATGATATTCCTTGAAGTGGGGCTCCACTGTTCAAAATCAGGCCTTTGTTCAGCTTGCTCTTTGAACCTCGTCTTAGACAATTGGGCTGCTTGTTCCTTCAGTATAGCTTCTTGTATAGCCTCAGGCACTAGCTGAACCACTTTTTCTATGATGACATTTTGCTTTCCCTCAGGTGGGCTATGCATTGACTGTATATCTGCTTGTATCATATCAAAGTCTGGTGGAGGGTAAATTACTTGAGCCACTTCAGCTTGCTCCCCTCCAAGATATGCAGGATTAATCCCAGACTCTGCAATATTATCATCATCACATAATGGAGGATATCCAAGGGTGGCTTTGATGGAATTTGAAATCCATTTGGCATGATCAGAGCCTGCTTTGACTAACACCCTCTCCCCCTTTATGACTTCTCTTTCAATGTGATCTCGTAGATCATCTTTCTGGAATCTTATTTGTGCATCCAAATAGTTTACTCCATCCTTAAAGAAAGGTTTCAACATTTGGAGTCTGTCAGTTATAGCCTTTTGAGAGTCTACTATAGCAGTTTTAACAGCAGTTATTCCCTCTTGTAATGCTTTATCAAATGCTGCCTTAGCTGTAGTATTAGCTGTAGTCTGACCAGTAGCTATATTTTTCAATTCCGTGACTATTGCATTGTGTGAAGCAGTTAAATTATCATTCATTCTTATCTGGTTCTCCAGTACATAGCCTTGCTTCACTGCAATTTCATCTACTTGAGCTTTGATCTTCTCTTGATGTGTAGCCAAGTAGACCACTGCATTCCCACCCTTGTGGAAGCAGTCAGTCATCTCCTTCTTATTCAGATTCATTTCAAATCTGATGGACTTAATATCTTGGGCCAGATCAAACTATAGAGACTTATGCCCTTCATCCATATAAGATTGCAAAGCCTATCTTTGCTCATCAAGCTTTATTTACATTGCAACCATGAGAGAACTGTAATCTGCAGATGGTGCTGGTTGTGGTGTAGGCTGTGGTGCAATGGTTTGCAGAGCTTTCTTATAATTTTGGCTTCTCCTCTTGAAGACTTGAAACTTTCTCTTTTTAGCTCTAGCAGCCTCCTCATCTTCAGAAGCAGATGTGCTTGCAATATCAACCCTGTCCTTAGGGCTTGGAGGTAACTCCTTCTGCACTTCAGGTTCCTTCCTTGCAGTTTCCTCAATAATAACTACTTGCTCCCCCTCAACAGGAGCATTCTCCCCATCAGCAGCAACACTTTCTTTCTCAAAGTCTGTTTGTAGAAGATCTGGGAATAGCACTTCTTGGGTAAATTCCTGTTGAGGATGGGGTGGAGATTCTCTTGTCTCATCAACAACTTGATCCGATACAACTTGATCTGTAACAGATGTGTCCTCCATGACAACATCTTGGGGTTGACTATTTGTTTGTGTTTGTTGATTAACATTATTTAATGAATCAGACAAAACATCATTCCCAATATGGAAATCTAATGCATTAATCTCAGTGATTACCTCAAGTATAGTGTTGGTAGCTTGTTCACTTTCTAATGGAGTTGGCTCTTCCACTAGTAGAGACTCTCCCTGGATGGAATCCTGGTGTACTGGGCTAGCTTGGGGTAGCTCCCCCTGCCTTGGTGCTTCTTCTTCTCTTGCTGGAGATTGTCTAGCATTTCCTTCTGCGTCCTCATCAGAAGTAAAGACAACTTGCTCCTCAGAGCTGCTAGATGATTCTTGAGCCACTGCGGCTGTCTTCTTCTTCTTCTTTAGGGGTGTTACTTTCTCAGGAGTTGGCAATTCCTTGGTCAAGACCCTATCCCATCTAGAGAAGATTCTCATGTCCATCTTCCTCATGTGATTGATCTTTGATCCTGCAGCTTGGCTCATTACTTCTGGTATACTACCAGCCAAGTAAAGACTTAGAATCCTACCCAAATTGGGTTTCTTTAGGCTCTCCTTAATCTTCTCAAACACTACTATAGACCAATCAGTTTGTAGTGTGAAGATAATTCTGGTCATTAGACCAAACATATGGGCTGAAACTCTGTCATGCCCTACAGGCTTGCTCAAGATCACCTTGCCAACAATTTCAGAGAGAAATTTGCCTTGGCTGTTCATGCCTTTTCTGTTGAACACAGAACCTATCTTCAGGTTGGAATCCAGTCCACACCATGTTAATGCTTCTCTAGTCTTAGAAGCAGAAACTTCATCTTCTTCCTTAGTTTTTGGTAGGTTTAGTACCTTTCTCAAACTCTTAGATGAGATCTTCACCTTTGCCCCATGAACCCTAGACTTTATCTTTAGTCCTGATTCATCTAGGGATGCTCCATTCAGAAATTCCAGAACTTCTTTCTTCCATATCTTGGTCGGCTCTGAAACAAGAAAATCTAACCCAGAGTTTGCAACTAGGGTTACCACATCCTTGACCTCTGGTTCTGCGTCATTAAACGCATGCCGCACCAGTTCATATCCTTCATTCACGTTCTCTTCGAGCTTGGGCGTCATTAGGGTTTGAAGAATTTGAATTGAGAGAAGAGAGGTGTCGACACACAAGTTTGGTCTCGAAACTTTGGTGAGCGTGTCGACAGACAATGGCGAAATCCTATTTATACCTTTCTAGGATTGAAGATGAAAGGGCACGTTAATAAACTTAAATTGTGTCGACACTGGGGAAAAGTGTCGACACAGACTTATAATGTCTCGACAACTATGTGTCGACACAAGTATAGTCGACAGAATATATGTGTCGATACTTGTTTATGTGTCGACACCACTTAGCTCGACACTTGGTCGAGACTTTACTTCACTAATTCTGCATAAAGTCTAAGTGTCGACACCACCTTGGATGTGTCGACACCTATCCTGTATGTGTCGACACTAATTTTATGAAGTGTCGACACCAACTTCCTAGATGTGTCGACACTGTTTCTCTGAAGTGTCGACACCAATTCTCTGTCTCGACACAGAGAATGTTGTGTGTCGACACTATTTTACTTAGTCATTTCTGTAAACTTATTCTAAGTTTATCATACGTAATTCAATTTTGAATCTATTGAATTTGATATCTTCTAAAGGCTTAGTATACATGTCAGCTAGTTGATTATCTGTATTAACATACTCTAGTGAAATATCTTCTTTTTCAACATGTTCCCTTAGAAAATGATATTTTATTTCAATGTGTTTAGTTCTACTATGACAAACAGGATTGTTTGCAATAGATATAACACTAGTAGAATCACAAAATAGTGGTGTTCTACTTACTTGAATACCATAATTCTCAAGCTGATGTTGTATCCATAGAAGTTGAGCACAACAACTTCCTGCAGCCACATACTCTGATTCTGTTGTGGAGATAGCCACACTTGTTTGCTTCTTGCTACTCCATGAGATCAGTCTTCCATATAGGAATTGACAGGTACCAGTTGTACTTTTCCTATCTTCCTTGCAGCCTGCAAAATCTGCATCTGAATAACCTGTCAGTTCAAAGTCTCCATTCCTAGGGTACCAAAGGCCTAGATAAGGAGTGCCCTTAAGATATCTCAGTATCCTTTTGACTGCTGTCAAATGAGGCTCTTTAGGGCAATCTTGGTACCTAGCACAGACACATGTAGCATACATGATATCTGGTCTACTTGCAGTCAAATACAATAGGGATCCAACTATCCCTCTATACAAAGTCTCATCTACAGGTTTCCCTGCATCATCTTTGCTAAGAGACATACTTGACCCCATAGGAGTCTTCATGGTACTGGATGATTCCATACCATACTTTCTTATTAATTCTAGGGTGAACTTAGACTGGCATATGGATAAACAATTCTTAGTCTGTCTAACTTGGAGACCCAAGAAAAACTTAAGTTCCCCCATACTGCTCATCTTAAATTTCCCTTGCATAAGTTTTGCAAACGTTTTGCAAAGACTACTTTCAGTAGACCCAAATATTATGTCATCTACATATATTTGGACTAGTATGATCTTGCCTCTGGATTCCCTAAGGAATAGAGTCTTGTCTATTTTCCCCCTTGTGAATTTATTCTCAATGAGGAAACTAGATAGGGTTTCATACAAAGCCCTATGGGCTTGTTTTAACCCATACAAAGCCTTCCTAAGTCTATAGACATAATTAGGTTGACTTGTATCAACAAAACCTGATGGTTGTTCCACATATACCTCTTCCTTCAGATTTCCATTTAGAAATGCTGACTTAACATTCATTTGATATACTTTAAACCCTTAATAGGTTGCATAGGCCAGGAACATCCTTATGGCTTCCAGTCTGGCTACTGGAGCAAAGATTTGATCAAAGTCAATACCTTCTTCCTGCCTATATCCCTTAGCAACCAGTCTTGCTTTGTTCTTAATAATTACTCCATGTTCATCCATCTTGTTCCTGAAGATCCACTTAGTTCCAATTATGTTGTGGTCTTTTGGTTTAGGAACAAGCTCCCAGACTTTGCATCTCTTGAACTGATTTAGCTCCTCTTGCATTGCCTCAATCCAATGAGGGTCTAGGATGGCTTCTTCAAATTTATTTGGCTCAACTTGGGATAGAAAACTGGAGTAGAATGAACTAAGATTTCTGCTCCTTGTTTGTACCCCTTGTCTTAGATCACCAATAATTTGATCTGCTGGATGATCTCATAGATGCCTAGTAGTTGGAGGCAGCCTGGCTTCATGTTTAACTCCTTCAACTTCTTCAACTTGCTGCACTCCTTGGTCTTCTTCTGCATCAGGTGCATCTAATACTCCCCCTGGATAGCAGCCACTATCATCTACATGCTGACTTGTAGTAGATCCTTCTTCAATAGTGAGCTTGTGCATCTTCTTAGTTACACCTGTGGAGCTACAAATACTTCTAGACAACTCATTGTTAATAAGTCTAGCTTCATCAAATACTACATGTACTGACTCTTCTACAACTTGAGTAGACAAGTTGTAGACCATATAAGCCTTACTATTATTGATGTACCCAACAAAGATCCCCTCTTGGGATTTGGCAGCAAACTTGGTTAAGTAAGACTTACCATTGTTAAGTATAAAGCATTTACAACCAAAGATCCTGAAATAGGATAGGTTTGGCTTTATGCCTTTCACAATCTCATAGGGGGTCTTATTGTGGCTTTTAGTAATGGTAGCCCTATTAATTACATGGCATACAGTATTAACTGCCTCAGCCCAGAAATATTCTGGGAGAGATGTGTCACTTAATAGGGTTCTACCAGCCTCAATCAAGGTTCTATTTTTCCTCTCAGCAATGCCATTTTGCTGAGGTGTTCTTGGTGAAGAAAATTCCTGAAATATCCCAAATTCTTCACATAGTTTTGTCATACTATCAGACTGGAATTCAGTACCATGGTCACTTCTTATTTTGACCACTATACTGTCTAACTCATTCTGAATTTGTTTGACAAAACTATAGAAGATACTAGGTATTTCAGATTTCTGTCTAAGGAAGAACACCCAGGAAAACCTTGAGTAGTCATCTACAACTACAAATGTGTAGACCTTCCTACCTATGCTGTGAACCAGCATAGGACCAAAGAGATCCATATGCAAGAGGTATAAACACCTCACAACATCTTTGTTCTCAATGCTATTAAAGGTGGATCTAGTCTGCTTGCCCTTTTGACAAGCTGAACATATTCCATCTTTAATACACTTAACTTGAGGACCATTCCTCACTAACTCTTTGCTATAGAGTTGGCCAATTGTCTTGTAGTTAAGATAGGCTAGCCTCTTGTGCCATTTGACACAATGAGAGACTTTCTCATCAGCTACAAGACACACTGGAGAAGGATTGTTCTCACTCATAATGTCTAGACAATAGACATTTCTCTTTCTATAACCTGTCAAAATGATCTCTTGATCATTTGACCTCCTGATATGACAACCATCTTTGACAAATACGATGTCATATCCTAAATCACTCAGTTGACTTATACTAATAAGATTATGTTTCAAACCTTTAACATAGGCCACTTGAGTAATTGTTATAAGGCTGCTAGAAATATTACCAAAACCTTTGATGATTCCTTTTTCAGAACCACCAAAGGTGACTTTAGGACCATCCTTGATTGGTGTGAAGTCCTTTAGCAATCCTCTAGTTCTAGTCATGTGCCTGGAACATCCACTATCTAAGTACCATATTGGGGCATGGCCACTTGGACTCACCTGCAAAACAGATTAGTTGACCTTAGAACCCAAAGAATTCTTGGGTCCTTGGTGCTAGTTAGTTTGCCTCTTAACAAAGCTACCTGCAGATTTTCCAACAGGCAGTTTGCTACTCACTTTGGCACTTGAATTGTGCCAACAGTCCATGGCAAAGTGGCCTACCTTGCCATAGCACCAGCACTCAAATCTATTGTACCTTTGCTTAGGTACAACCCTAGCTGTTCTATCTACAGCAGGCTTATTGAGTAATGGGGCTTTGCACTTAGACTTGGACTTTACAGTCCTAGCTGGTTGTGTAAACCCTAATCCAGTTTTACCCTTGTGAGGTATAAACTCATCTATCAAAGGTAGAATTGATTTTGGTTTAGAGAACCTTGGTACTAAATCTCTCTCCTTCTGAAGACTAATCTCCAGATTTCTGATTTGATCATTCTTAAATGTTATAGTCCCCATCTGAATAACAGTTATGTGCCTCAGTCTGGCTATTTCATTTAGCTTTTGATCAATCAACTTCTCAAAATCAGTTGCATCCTCTTTGAGACTAACAATCTCCTTTGCCTGACTCTTGGCCAAGGATTTGCTTTTCTTAAAATCTTGCAACAGTACTCTATATTCATCAATCAACTGATGAATATCCCCTTCAGATTCAGATCCACTGGCATCATTTGATGCTGATGTAACTAAATCTGAACTAGCACTAGAAATTGAACTTAAAGAACAATTTTGTACCTTACTAGGTCCAGGCTGATCCTGGATTTTGTCACCTTCTGTTAAGGCCATCAGTCTTTTGCACTGAATGTCCTCTTGCTCATATATAGAGTTCATTATCTGGATGAACTCCTCTTCCTCTTCTTCAGCAAACAGTCCTATGTATGCTTCAGCTTCTGACTCAGTTTCTGAAGAAGATATGTCTGACAGGCTTTTGTCCTTCTTGGCAACAAAGGACCTTTCACTTTTGCCCTTGGTTTGAATCTTCTTCTTATCATTAGACTCTTTCCTTTTCTTTGGACAGTCAGAAACAACATGTCCTTGTCTGTTACATCAATAACATACAATTTTTGATAAAGTTGCTTTGCTTGACTTAGGCTTTCTCCTGTCTTTCTTTGATGACTTCTTGTTCTGATAATAGTCATCTTTTCCCTGTGAAGTGGATGGCTTTGACCTCCACTGTTTCTTCTTTGGAAACTTCTGAAAGTGTCTTGTGAAAGCTGCAAAGTCCTCATCACTCTCACTGCTTTCAGAATTTCTGCTTTCTGATTCATCTGACTCAGTCTCAGCCACTTTTGAAGGTGGAGATGGAGACTTACTTTTATATTTCTTGGTGGCTTCTGTCTTGAATGCCACTTTCCTTTCTTTATGCTCACTTCTTGTAGTCTTCTCCTCTTCTTTCCTTACCATCAACTGCATCTCAAATGATAGCAGTTTTCCAAACAATGTTGGAGGAGGAATGTCTGCTTACTTGGTCATTTCCCTTATGGCATAGATCTTGGTGTCCCAATCCTTTGTTAGAGACCTCAAGAACTTATCATTCAGCTCATAGTTGCTGAATTCTCTTCCATAAGACATCAACTCATTGACAATCCTATAGAATTTCTTATAGCATTCTGTTATGCTATCAGACCTGCCTTGCCTGAAACTTTCATATTCCTGGTCTAACAAAGACTTTCTATCCTGCCTAACTTCTTCAGAACCCTCCATATACACTATCAAAGTATCCCACATCTCCTTAAATGTCTTACAGTGTATCAAGTTCTGAAATGTAGCATCATCTATGGCACTCACAATGATATTCTGAGCCCTCTTGTCCATGGTGGCCAGAATAATCTCTTCTTTTGTCATTTCAGAAAAGTCCTTAGGTGTTCTCTGATTTGCATCTAACACAGATACCTTCATAGGCACATATGACCCTTCTTTAACTGTGATATAAATTCTAGGGTCTGAAGCTTCCATAAACAGTCTCACCCTTTCTTTCTAGATGCCAAAAATCTCTTTTTTGCAAATTGGCAACTTCATGGATCCAAGTTCCTTATGATTCTCTGTTGAACCCATTTTCTTGATTTTCTTGATTATGCTGAATCTGTCTTTGATTTCACTGAATCTGCCAACAGGATCTACTCAAACAGTTATGTCTTTTTTTTGAGTAACCTGGCTCTGATAGCACTTGAAAGAAATTGTACCTAATCACCTAGAGGGGGGAGTGAATAGGTGACTAAATCTTTTTTAAACTTTTAGTCAGATTGCAGATAATATCACAGATTTATAATTACTTCTTCACAACAAACAATTAGCAATCACAGAATAAACATGCACACAGTGAACACACAGATTTATAGTGGTTCCCCAAGGTTTGGGTACATCCACTTTCCCCCTTCGCCTATCTAGTAGTGTACTAGATTCGGCCAAACTCCTCCACTATACCTCAGATCCTCAGATCTTACACTCAGAACCCCAAATGGTTTCTACAGCTCAGGCCCAAGGCCCTACAACTCAGTCTTCTTCAAAGACCTACACTCAGCTACAAGGCCTACACTCAGCCACAAGGCCTACACTCAGCCACAAGGCCTAAACTCAGAGATATGGATCTCATACACTCAGGCACACAGGCCCTACCACTCAGCCTTTATAATTACAGGCTTACAACTCAGATCCCTAAGGATCCTACAAGATATTAAGAATACAAAGTGTAAACCTACAACTCAGAATGAGAGAGAAGAGTTGACAGGTTCTTGATGAGTTCTTGGAAGAACTCTGCTGAGATCAACCACACTTGTCTTTCTTCAAAGCTTCTTGAATGTAGAACACAATAGGGTTGATACTCTCTGCAGCTTATCTTCAATCACTGCAACTTAAGAATCAGACCTTGATCTGAAACCTTCTTCACAGCGTGGTTCCAACGGCTGTCTTCTTGGAAGGAGCACTCTCTCTCCAACTTCTTAGATCTTCACTTGAATTGATTCTTCAATGAATATCTAGATCTTCTTATCTTTCTCTTGTTGTTAATTAATTTTTAAATTATCTTCTTCTGTTGACAGAATAAGCCTTTATATAGGCCTTCTTCATGGTGACCGGCTGATCTGGTTCCTAACAGCTTTCTGACAACTCTGACAGTTGCAGTAGACCGGCTGGAATGGCAGCTGTCATGTCATCCAGTCACTTCTTGAAATATCTGTAACTGTCTGAAAGTGTCGAGACAGTCTGTATTTAAGTGTCGACACTTATAGACCAAGTGTCGAAACAAGTAGACTAAGTGTACATCAGGGTCTTGCCAATTCTTTGCAGGTAGCAAAGACGACCGGAATAGGAATTCAGGGTCTTGCCAATTCTTTGGAAGAAGGCTAATCTCCTGGAGTAGCAAGAAACAGAACTGTGTCGCAATCTCAACGGCCGAGTCAGAGTACATCTCTGCAGGCAGTTGCTACACACAGTTACTTTGGATAAGGAATAAATTTGAGGATTACTACATCAAGTTCAAGAATATCCCTCTGTTTTGCGACTCTTCCAGCGCAATTGCAATAGCCAACAATCCAGTCTCGCACAGCCGGACAAAGCATATCGAGCTAAGGTATCATTTCATCCAGGAGCATGTAGAGCATGTGGACATAGATCTCCAATATGTCTCCACAGACAGGCAAGTTGCAGATATCTTCACGAAGCCGCTGGACGAGACCAAGTTCTCCTTATTCAAAACTGAACTTGGGATGCTCAACAAGGAAGATTAGAGCAGTTTAGATATCAAGGAAGCAAAGGAAATTAAAAGGTTAGTCAAAATCTGGATTTTCAAAGGTTTCTTAGTTCTCTGACTCAAGTAAAACATGACCTACTCGAGTACTCAAAGTACCTCCTCGAGTACTCAACAGACCTACTCGAGTAGTCCTTTAACTTACTTGAATATGGCAATTAAGTACTCGTGTAGTACACTTCATCAACTCGAGTGAGTCAATTCTTCTACTCGAGTCATTGCAGATTCTTTAGACCTGCTCGAGTACCTTCTTTAGACCTACTCGAGTAACTCTCTATATACTCGAGTACCTTCTTTAGACCTACTAGAGTAACCCCCTGTGTACTCGAGTACCTCTTTTACCTCTCGTGTATATGCCGTTTGGCTTTCAATTTTTCCCGTGCCGCCCTTACTTTAAATTATTTTCCTCTAGATGATTAGACTTAAACCTAGGGTTTTATAAATTCGAAATTCCATATTCCTTCTACACAAAATCATTTCTAAGCACTCGAGTATTCGTCCGCTACTTCATCTTCATTCGAGAAATTGTAGAGTCGCGACTGTTCCTATTCCCTGACAGAATTTCTTCCCATTTTCTGGATCATGGCCGCCGTCTCCAAGATTGGCGTAGGATCAGAACTTGTTACCGTCGGGATTGCCGAGCTCTAAGACGACTTTCACAACTTGCTCATTCTTCTAGATACCGTAGGGCTCTCCTTCATCCTGCAAGAAACCTATCGGATTCTCTTCCCAGAAGTAGCCGAATTCTTCTCAAATCTGAAGGTCAAAAGGAATGGAAAAGTCCTGAAATCCAAGGTGCAAGGTTTGAAAATTAAACTCAACAAGACGTCTATCTCTCAACTTCTCTGACTGCCGATAGTAGACGAAGAAGATCACTTAGATGCTGAAGACTATGACAGAACAACCCTATTCTGTGGCATTTCAGCTGATGCTCAGTACTTTAAAAGGTCAGACATGAACGCAGAAGGCAAATTTCTGGTTGATGTTATTGGGAAAATTTTACTGTGCAAGACCAACTCCATAAGAGACATTCCATCGTATTTATTCGACGTAATGCAAGCCATTGTCTGCCGCAAGAAATTCCAATTTGGTATGCTGATTCTGGATAAAATCAAGGACAGTTTAAAATCCCCCAACTACGCCAGAATAATCTCTCTGGTCCTCCATGAAACAAATCCTGAGGTTTTCAACTTCTCCAAAGGGACCCCTCTTCACCACATGAAGAAGGTCTCCATTTCTTCCATTCAGAGATGGGAGCTCAAGCTAAAGAATCCTGCCCAGGCTGCAAAGATTTCAGAAGTTCAGCAGATCTAGCATTAGAAGATAGGACTCCATCTCCCTCTCCTCATCATGTGGCCAGCTCCTCTGGTGCACCAAGTGAGGGGGAGCCTGCTCCTTCTACCTCAGTCAGGAATCCCTCTCCTCAGCCAGCAATTCCTTCCCTACCTCATACTCCACAAAGTCAAGCAACTCCCTCAGATGAGATACCTCAAGAATCTCTTCTCTCAACAGCTGTTGCCATAGATGCTATGATTGCAGAGCTCTCTGAAGAAGTGATGCCCATTCCTCCTCTATCTCCTCCAGCTCCATCCTCTGATTGTCACAAGGACTCCACTCCAGCACAGTATCATATACATTCTCCAGCCAGAACTCCAGCCAAATCTCCAGATGCCCTCAAAGACCAGCAAGACAGCATTCTTATTTCTGATGATCCCTCTCCAGAGCTAGCAGAAGCTCCTCTCAGAAATCTAGATTTCTCTCTCCCTCAGGTTACAGAAGAAGGGGTTGCTCTCACTCCTACCACCAGAGCTCACATCTCTGTGATCATTGAAGAAATAGCCCCTTGGGTAACTCCTCCCCTTCCTTCTGCTGCTCCTTCATCTGCTGCTCCTGCTGCCTCTCCCTCTCAAGATTTATTGTCCCAAATCTCTTTCTTGCTGCAAGAACAAAGAAATTATTTTGATACTTCTATAAAAACTATAACTGACAAGGTAACTGCTCTCGAGACTGAGATGAGCAGAGGCTTTGCTGAAATTCTGCATAATACTGACAAGCTCAAGTATTTATTTCAACTTGGTGGTAAAGCCCTTGACCACACTATCACTAGTGTTGGAGAAGTTATGGAACAAGGTGTCACCCTTGCAATAATCAGATAGAGCTAGACAAAAGGAATGAAACCAACAAAGTGAAACTCTGTGAAGAAGTTGGTCTTTTCAAAGAAGATACTATAGAGAGGTTATATGTTGAAATCAGAAAGTGGGAGGGATTGATCAAAGAACTCAAAGAACAGGTAGAAAAGTCAGCTGCTCAGAAGTCAGATGTATGGGAAGCTCATGTGAAGACAATTCATGATGATGTGCTAGCACAGATACATAGTGTCAAATTTCATACCTATGACACTGCTGTCTGGATGCACAATCAGATTCTGCCAGACCTTGCTGTTGACCCCAACATCATTCCTCATCATTTAAACCCTCTAGCTACAGATGTCTCTACCCCAGCTGTTCCTCTGCAACCTACTTTCTCTCCCAGGCCTGGAGACACAGTTGCCCCTCCAGACACCTATGCTCAAGACTGGGAAGAAGATCCTGCAGATATATTCCTCTAAGCTCCTCCAGAGATCAAAACCTACAAGAAGAAAAGTAAGTATGGTGAAAGCCCCTCTACTAGCAAGAATGCTCCTACTAAAGCCACTGAACATGCTGAAGTTTGGTCTCCAACCTCCAAGTCCCTGATTTTAGAAACTCTCAGATTAGTTATGGAATTCCATGAGAGCAGGAACATTCATTACAGCTCCTTTGAATGGGAAATTTATGAGAAGTCCATGACAAAAAGAAGAATCTATTACAGAGAATATGGGAGGAACAACCCTGCAGCCCCTCCTAGGCCTCCCAAGTACTATCCAAAACCCTACTGCTACCAGAGAAGACAACAAGAGAAACTGGACAGACAAAATCAAGGCTGATCTTCAAGGATCTTTGAAAGGGTGGAATGATTGACAATAGAAATGAAAATTTTGGATATTCTTATTTATATAATTCTAAGTATTTGCTCTTATTATCCTTTATCATAGTCTATTGCTTACTTGCACATTTTCTACATAGCTTCTTTTTATGTCTATAATTCACCTTAGTGTAAATGGTTCTGACTTCAACAAATAGGGGGAGATTGTTGGGAACTATGTCCACATTATCCCATATTTGATGAAGTCACCCTGGAACTAAGATGAATTAGGTTGTATTTGATGCTTTGTTTGAGTTATGTGTTTTTCGGACTCCAATGGGAAGTGTAGACCAATGTCAGTCTATAATGGGTCACCAAACACAGGACCACACAGTGTAATCCCTCATTGTGTGTTCCAAAGTGTTGACTCATGTATAGTCTCTCTATTTGGATACACTTCATATTCAAGATATAGGACTGTGTAAAGACTTGGTGCTGATTCCCTTCTAGTAGAAGAAGAAAATTGCTGACAGAAATTTTTCTAAGTATTTCTCTCGAGTAGGTCCCTAACTACTCGAGTAGATTGCTTGAGATATACTCGAGTAAGAATATTTTTCCTCTCGTGAAGTTAAGTAAAACACTCGTGTAGTTCATTGACATACTCGAGTAGCTTACTTAACTACTCGAGTAGATCATTCTTCCTACTCGAGTTGCCCAGAATTCAGGTTCCAAACTTTTCTAAGTAAAACACTCGAGTAGTCCAAGTCATATACTCGAGTATCTCATTCTCTCTCGAGTAGTTCATACTCGAGTAGTATATTCTTCCTGTTCCAGATTCATTTTTCCCAGAATTTTTATAAGTCATTTACTCGATTAGGTACTTTAAATACTCGAGTAAGTCTCGACACTGTGTAGTTAAGATATACTCGAGTAAGTCTTTCATATACTCGAGAAGATTTCTTCTCTCTCGAGTAGTTAACTCTAACTACTTGAGTAGCTGTTTTTCCTGTGTGCAGAATATTTCTAAGTGTTTGTCTCGAGTATTTTTTCTAACCACTCGAGTAGTTTAATTCTGCCTACTCGAGTAGTATAACTTGTACTCGAGTAGCTCAAATCCTTCCCGAGAAAAATTTCTGTGTACTCGAGTAGATCTTCTAGGTACTCGAGTAGTTGCTTATATGCACTCGAGTAGCTGTCTTCAACCTATTCGAGTAGTCTTGATTTGTATACACGAGTAATTTCTCTCTGCTTACTCGAGTAGTCCTTGACCTACTCGAGTAGTTTTATACATACTCGTGTATATGACTTCATTTTCTCTGAAATTTCTTCTAAGTCCAGATTTGACAGATTTTCAAATACCGTGATATGATTGGTCCACATGTACGTCATTATACCTGATTATGACTGTTATTAGTACTCCTATAAAAGGTCTTGTCTAATCGACAAACCCTAATGAGAAAACAGAATGTTCAGGAAGAAAATTCTTCTGAGTTTTGTAGCCGTCGCTTTCCAAAATAATCGTTATTTCCTCTCTCTCTCTTCACGGAACAAAATCCGCCGCCGCCGCTGTTCTTCTCCGGCAAGGGTTTTGATCTTCAGAGGAAATAGACTGAAAAAGCTCCCCAGATCGAGATCGTTTTTCACATATTCATCATCTGTCCAATCGTGGAAGCAAGAAGTTCAGATCTACTGATTGCCGAGAATCCTTCTTCAACTTTTCTGATAAAGCCGCATGCCAAGAAGAAGATTCCAGTTTCTGTTTTATTTTCAGATTTGAATCAGACGATTTCACTGTTTGTATTTTTCAATACTTGAATTTCTTTTCTGTAGGAGAATTTTTCTCCGAGTGTAGGAGTTTTCCACTCCGAGTTTGTAGGAAGGTGTTTCTTCCGAATTGTAGATCCAGTTGGATTGGATTGAGATTATAGGAACTTTGTTCCGAGGGTAGGATTGATTTTCAATCCGAGATAATGGAGTAGCCGAGTCTAGTTTATTGCTAGATCGGTGAGGGATAGTCGTTGTACCCAAGATCGGGGAAACACTATAAATCTTATCTCGTCTGTGATATTTTAGTAGATAGATCTGTGTTGTGTTCTAAGATCATTTATTCCGCAAAAGACGCATAACTCACCAATTCACCCCCCTCTAGGTGATTTAGGTTAACAACTATTATCTTTTAGTTTATATACCCACGGGAGGTGGGATTCGGGGAGACATACTAATGGAGGCACAATGCCCATGGTATTCAGTGCACCCCGGTATCACCAAGATGATGGCGGATCTTCGGAAGAGCATGTATTGGCCCGAGATGAAGAAGGATATCAATGATTTTGTGACACACTGTGAGGTATGCCACCCGGTGAAGGCCGAGTGCAAGAGCCCTGGAGGATTACTGCAGCTACTCCGGTGCCAGAGTGGAACTTCGAGTATATTTTGATGGATTTTGTACAATGGTTTCCTCACTCTCACACCGGGCACGATTCTACATGGGTCATCATGGACTGATTGACCAAGGTGGCCAGGATAATCCTGGTCGGAAGGACGCTCCAGTCGGTGTATTGGTGAGACTATTCGTGGAGCAATTTATGAGGTACCACGATGTGCCCATGACGATTATATCATATCGAAACAGTCGAATTACCTCTCGGGAATTAAGGGCGGTATAGGAGTACATAGGTTCCTAGCTCGCATTTAGCACTGTCTTTCATCCACAGACTGATGGGCAGACCGAGTGGACCAATTGGACCATGGAGGATCTATTGCAGTTGTGTATACTTGGTACAAGGATGCCTTGGGACCAGCTATTTCCATTTATTGACACAACAAGCCTATATTTGCATGGCTCCTTATGAGGATCTGTATGGGAGGAAGTGTCAGACACCGCTATCTAGGTTCAGGATAAGGACACGAAGGTGCTTGGGTCAGTTTACGTCAAGGAAACGGGCATGTACATTCGGCTGATTAGAGATAGGATGTTAGAGGCTCAGAGTCGACAGGAGAAGTATTACGATGTGAAACATCATAATGAGAGTTCCTGGTGGGGGACAAGGTGTTTTTGAAGATATGTCTGATGCATGGTGTTTCGTGGGTGCGTTGGCACAAAAAAGCTCAGCCATAGATATATGGGGCCTTATATGATCCTTAGAGAGGATCGGTCATTTGGCATATAGGTTAGAGCTACCGCCAAAGTTGGAGAACCTGCACGACATCTTCTATGTCTCCTCACTTCGAAAAGCATTACTTCGAAAGGAGCAGCATATTACTTCTACCTCTAGCCCGGATGCATCTGATCGGTTAATTTGTTTGGAGCTAATTCGGATCAACGATAAAACAGTACGAGTTATGTGGAAGAAGGGCATCACTTTGGTCAAGGTGATGTTGTCCAATCATGGGTAGGAGGAGCACACTTGGGAGCCCTTGGAACTTATGCAGAATGAACACCGAGAGCTCTTCACCTCATGTACATACTAAATCTCATACAAGTTAATCTTTCCTTCACTTCTGAAACCCCGTAGACCCAAGCTTGAATTTCATAATTTCAAGCCTTGCCAGCTAGTGGGAGCCTGGCATCAAGATCTTCTCGGGGTCTAGGGAAGAATCTCTCGAGTGACATCCAGCCCTACTATTTAGTGGGAGCCTGGCAGCAGGTTCTTCTCGGGGTTTGGGGAAGACTCTCTCAAGTGACCTCCAGCCCTGCCAGCTAGTGGGATCCTGACAACGGGATCTTCTCGAGGTCCGGGGCGGACTCTCTCGTATGACATCCAGCCCTGCTAGCTAGTGGGATCCTGGTAGCGGGATCTTCTTGGGGTCTGGGGCAGACTCTTTCGAGTGGCATCCAGCCCTGCCAACTAGAGGGAGCCTGGCGGCGGGATCTTCTTGGGGTCTGGGTAGACACTCTTTAGTGACATTCAGCCTTGCCAGTTAGTGGGAGCCTGACAGCAGGATCTTCTCGGGGTCTGGGGCAGACTCTCTTGAATGACATCCTGCCTTGTCTGCTAGTGGGAGCCTGGCAGCGAGATCTTCTCAGGGTCTGGGGTAGAATCTTTCGAGAGACATCCATCCCCTCCATCTAGTTGGAGCCTAACATCGGGATATTCTTGAGGTCTAGAGCAAACACTCTCGCGTGACATCCAGTCCTACCATCTAGTGGGAGCCTGGCAGCAGGATCTCCCCGGGGTCTGGGTAAAACTCTCTCGAGTGACACCCAGTCCTGCTAGCTAGTGGGAGCCTGAAAGCGAGATCTTCTCGGGGTCTGGGGCAGACTCTCTTATGTAACATCTAGCCCTGCCAGCTAGTGGGAGCCGGACATCGGGATATTCTCGGGTTCTATATCATGAACATCACCTGCCACACAAACTATTGCAAAAAGATCTAAAAAGTTACGATATCTCATATTTACAGAAGAGGATATTACACTTTGTTAATTGGATAGAAGCACTTCAAGTTATCACCGCCCCAGGTGAGACTGAGGGCCTCGCCCTCCACATTCTGGAGGAGATACCCCTGGCAACAATATCTCTTTGATAATGTGTAACAACCCCATCCGTTCATAAATATATACTAGAAGGTCCGGTCGGGGCCTCACAGTATATACCACAAAACAGACGATGAAGCTACAGAGTGATACCAGAGTAGCGCAGCGCGCCGAACACATTGCATTCTAACGGAAGCCTATACACTTGAACTCCTCTCTTGAATGTCCAACATATAAAACTCCACATTTTATAGATTATAGGAATGTCTTACAACACATATAAATAATTGGTCCTTATGGCCTTACAGGGCTTTCAAACAGTGGCCCAAACATTGGCACGCAGGCCGGCCATACAAAGAAAACATCACACTTTTATTGCTTTAGCCTTCGAGGGCTAGCGACGGCAGTAGCAACAACAACAGGGACTTCAGCCCTTATGCGTCCCGCTTGGCTCTCCAACACCTGCACAGGGACAGGCCACCCAATGGTGGCAAAAGAGGCAACAGTCAGCATTCCACTGACCAAATTATAACGACCCTACCCCTTCTCTCGGGGGAGCGGTATTCTTCCCTGCAAAGCATAGCATGTACAAGTATATATATATATCTATAGCTCATTCAATGTGCACTCACGCACATCCACTCCATCAAAATCGTCAGCCCCGCGGCCCAACGATTCGTGCACTCAGGGCACATTCTTGGTGTACCGACGAACCAGTTGCCCACCACCGTATCAGGGTCGCAACCCAACGGCAAGTCACTTGAGCATTTACTCCATGGCATGCAACCGGAGTTCTAGTCTTAACGCAACAGGATGGCACGTAGCCCCCCATTGTGATATGGCTCGAAGGCCTAAGACTCTCACTATGTGCTCCAACAGACCACACTTTCAGGTCTCACATCAGACGGACATAGCGCAGGTCGGATCCTCCACCCTATGTTGCTCAAATCGGCTTTGCCATCACCGAGTACCACGTACTTGCGGCACATAAAAGGTGTGGTTTGGTCTCACCGATCCTGTTTGGCATTATAGCCTGGGTATCCTCTGACACCCATTTCTAGCACAACATTGGCGGGTCTTTCCTGGGCACACCATTATTCCTGCCTTAACAGGTACCGCACCACAAAGATCACAGCGTCGGTGGGTCTTTCCTGGGCACACCAGTACTTCCTGCTTCTACAGGTACCACACCACGCATAACACAAATGTTAGGGGTCTTTCCTGCTTACCATACTAGTACTTCCTGTTACTCTCTTCACAGGTACCACCTAAACATTCTGCATTACAATAGGCCTTTCCCGGACTTCCATCTGGTACTTCCTGCTATTATATTCACAGGCATGACCCAACAGCACTAGCATGACAAAGATATTTTCCTGGACTACCACTCCAGTACTTCCTGCTACTTCCTTCAAAGGTCCAATCCGTCGACTCCTAAACTACATGTTTATCACAGAGTCTTCTCTGGTTCGTATGCAACATCACCAATCCAGACCAACCTGTCCAGATGGGCTTCACACAGCATGCCTATTCCGTACTTTCATTTCCGGATCTATATGCTAAACACTTGGGGATTTTGAATCAACCCAATGATCCCCATAACCGACCACCCACTGGTGGGGGATTCATGTGCATATGCAAAAAGGGAGCCTTCACATGTCTATGAAGAAAAGTCGTTACCATCGAAGAACGCTTCGGTGCCATGAGTTCCAAGCTGGCTCGAACGACTCACAAGAGCTTTTCCTCCACAACGTCGGCCTCGGATCTCTCGTCGGCAAACCGCAACACCACCGGTGATCAGCCCCCTCTCCTCCTCCTCCTTCTTCCTCTTTCTTTCTCTTTCTAGAAGTGAAGTAAGAGAAAGTCAAAAGCCAAATGAGTTTCCCCAACCCATTCTCGACCTTAAGAAGACAGGGAGGCCTCTCAGACCTTGGACCCAGGATGAAGGAATGGATGGCCACGATTTCACCAAAAATCATAAATGTTGCCAGAAACGGCCTGTGACACGCCCGTGTCCATGGCCATGTTCCCTAAGCGGTGCTCAACCGGCTTATCCAAACAAGTGACACGCCCATATGACACGCCCGTGTCACCCGACAAGCCTTCAGATGCGCCCATGTCTGTGTCTGTGTTCATCAGACTGAAAAATCTCAAAATCACCCGAGACTCACACAGCCTGTGACACGCCCGTATCCCAGGCCGTGTGCCCATACACAACACTCGACACGCCCCATCTCAAATTCGTCGGGCTGAGTTTGTCAACCGCGCTGACACGGCCTGTGACACGCCCGTGTCATAGGCCGTGTCCTAAACACTCGACACTCTTTGTCGACCACTCGTCGACTGTTCCTCCCGAACACTCGTCGAACGCAGGACACGCCCTGGGATACCCCGTGTCCCAGGCCGTGTCACCCCAAAAATGAGCCTGCTAAAAAATGGGCTGTTACAACCCTCCCCTCCTACAAGAAATTTCGTCCTCAAAATTTGTATACAGAAAGGAAACTAGCAACCAAAATGTTTATAACATTAACCGTTTATGTTACAACAAAATTTTCTCGATGCACGCAGTTACAGAAATAGCTCGGGAAACTCCGCTCGTATGGTATGTTCTCGCTCAGATGTCAGCTCCTCACGGCTGCAATTGTCCCATCGGACTTTAACCATTCCGTCTGTCTTGTTCCGCAACTATTTCTCGACTCGATCCTCGATCTGAATGGGGCTAACGTTCGTTGTTAGCCCATACTCCACCGGCACACGATCATCCGTGATCACTTGTGATGGATCTTTCACGGCCTTCCGAAGCACTGAGATGTGAAACACATCATGTAGTCCACCCAAGTCAACCGAAAGAGCTAGCTGATACGCAGCTTCTCCAATTCGCTCAACCACTTCAAATGGACCCAAATATCTTGGACTCAACTTTTTCAAACGTCGAATTCGGGATTCGCCTTTGAAGGGCTTGATCTTCAAGTAGACCCAATCTCCAACAGCGAACTCCATGTTCCGGTGCTTGGCGTTGTAGTACTTTGCTTGACGATCTTGGGGTATGAGTAGCCTCTATCGAATAGCATGAATGGTTGAGTTTGCTTCATCGACTTCATTACGATTATAAACTCTAGCTTCGCCCTCCTCTACCCAAGGCAAGGGAGTACGACACTTCCTTCCATATAGAGCTTCATACGGTGTCATCCCGATGCTCGCCTGGTAGCTGTTCGTATGAGCAAACTCTACCATGTATAGATGATCTTCCCATCTCTTCCCAAGTCTAGGGCGCACATGCGGAGCATGTCCTCCATCATTCTGTTGGTTTGTTCTGGTTGGCCATCCGTTTCGTGCACAACAGCTAGTGAACTAGCCTTCATTCCTTTGACGTGAATCGCCCATCTCGATCACATACGATGCTCTGAGGAACACCGTGAAGTCATACAATATGTTCCACGTACAGCTTTGCCAAACTTTCCACCGAATCATCTCGCTTGTTTGGTAGAAAATGTGCCACTTTCTTCAGTCGATCAACAATCACCCAGATGGAATCATTCCCTCGCTGAGATCTCGGCAACCCGTGCACGAAATTCATAGAAATATCGTCAAAATTCCATTCTGGAATCGGCAATGACTTCAAATAACTGCCCGGTTTCTGGCATTTCGCCTTCACCATAGCACAGGTATGGCATTTGGCCACATAAAGAGCAACATATTTCTTTAGCCCTGGCCACCAAAATTGCTTTTTCATATCTCTGAACATCTTCGTGCTCCCTGGGTGGATGGAGTACTTTGTCTAATGCGCTTCATACAGCAGGTCTCCCCTCAATTTACCCACATATGGGACGCATAAACGACCTTATTTCCGCAAAAGACCGTCATTCCAGGAGAACTCTCCTTCTGGCCCAGCTTTCACATAGCGTTGGAAATCTTCATCCAACTCCGTTGCCCGTCGAACTCGGTCCGCAAGGTCACATTGCACCTCCGTCTAGTTCAAACATGCATTAGCAGTGTCATTCTTGTCAACACCAGAAATCTTTAACGCTTCCAACTCCTGGGTGAGACGTTCATCATGCCTCTGCAACCAAGCAGCTCTTGCCGGAGTCCGCTGACTCAAGGCATCCGCGACAATATTCCACTTCCCGGGAGTATCATGAATCTCAAAGGTGTAGTCCCCGAGGAACTCCAACAACCTTCGTTGTCGCATATTCAAGTCCTTCTGCTCCAATATGTATTTCAGGCTCTTGTGATCTGTATAGATCTCCACCTTCACACCATAAAGATAGTGTCGCCACAGCTTTAGTGCAAAGATCACCGCCGCCAACTCAAGATCATGGACTGGATAATTCCGCTCGTGCACTTTCAGCTGGCATGAGCTATAAGCAATCACCTTTCCGTTTTGTAGAAGCACGTAGCCTAAGCCGCTCTCAAAAGCATCACTGTAGATTACAAATCCATCGGTACCACATGGCGATGACAACACAGGCACCGTGGTCAACCAAATCTAAAGCTCGCGCGCACTCTAGCGACCAAATGAACTTCTATTCTTTTCGCGTCAACGTGGTTAGCGGCAAAGCAATCCGTGAGAATTTTTCAACAAATCGTCGGTAGTAGTCTGCTAGTACAAGGAAACTCCGGACCTCGACCACTGAAGACAACTCTGGCCACTCTTCTATGGCCCTTATCTTCGCTGGATCCATAGTAATGCCCGCTCCACTCACCATATGGCCCAGAAAAGCCACCGACGATAGCCAAAACTCGAACTTCGAGAACTTGGCATAGAGTTGATTCTGCCTCAATGTAGTCAACACCAACCACAAATGTTTCTCATGATCCGCTTCCGATTTCGAGTACACCAGGATATCATCAATGAACACTATTACGAACTGATTCAGGTACTCGCGGAATAGTCGGTGCATCAAGTCTATAAATACCGAGGGCGCATTACACAGCCCAAACGGCATGACCGTGAACTCATAGTGCCCGTACCTTGTTCCAAAAGCGGTTTTGGGAATATCTTCTTCCCGGATTCTCAATTGGTAATAACCAGATTTTAAGTCCAACTTCGAGTAGATGGACGATCCCAATAGTTGATCAAATAGCTCATCAATCCGCGGAATCAGATATTAGTCTTCTTGGTCCGCTTATTTCGTTTGCGGTAATCAATACATAACCGCAAGTCACTGTCAAAAGCACAAGGGTGCTCCAAGGAGACATACTTGGGCGTATATAACCCTGCTCTATCAATTCTTATAGTTGGACTTTCAGCTCCGCCATTTCCTTTGGCGCGACGCGATATGGTGAGCGGGCCACAGGTTTTTCACCTGTCACCAACTCGATCGTGAAGTCAATCTCACGGTGGGGTGGTAGCCCAGGGAGATCTTTGGGAAACACATCTGCAAATTCCGACACAATCGGAACATCATGCACACTGGCCTTTGGCTCAACAGCCTAACTCAGAGTGAAGTAGCACTCCGCACCCTTCCGAACAGCCTTCAATACTTGGAGTGCAGACAACAACATCAATCAAGGCATGCTACTCCGCAAGCCAATCTATAACAAATATCACATCGAATTACGATAGTGGCAATACAGATGCAGTCAAACTGAAATCCCTACTTCATATTTGGACCGCCACATCGCAAGCTTGATCCGCAAACATCCAACAGCCATTTGGCAACACCATTCTGACGCTATCTGTCTTCACACGACTAGGTATCCCAAGCCGGGCTAGAAACTCGCTAGACAGAAAAGAATACGCAGCATCCGTATCAAACAGTGCTTGCGTCAGCGTGTTCTGAATCATCGCAAAGCCTGTGGTGCACGTAACACACACAAGCAACATACACAAGATGCAAACAAAAGCAAGCAATACGATTATCACGCACTCGTAACACTTAGGATTGCGCCTGGGACGTAGAGGACTCCACCACTGCTTTTTCTGTCTCCAAATATGACGCTCTGATTTCCTGCTCAATCAGACGTCGACGACTCTTGATAAGGTTGGGCACAAGTGTACCCATGGCATAAATCATCAACAATCTAGTCATGTTCACAGCTATCGTACAAACACGCTGATTCCACACATCCATGTATGGTAGTGATATAACATAAACGCCATCAAAGAACTATCATCCAAAACGGCTTACTGTACATATAGCACATGCATAATCCACCACACATGAGGAGCCCAATTATTTATGTACATCATTATGTCGACATTTTGATGGGCCCGCGAACAGACTCTTACTGTGGTTGGTTCGGTGAGTCGATCGCCGCGGGCTTGCTCGGGTAGGCAAGTGCACCTATCGCAAGTAGTACTCGATATTTGGGGGAATACCGAGGACGTATTGTTCTCGGGGTCGTGTTGACTATTCTTACTCCTCTGGGAGGACTATTATTTTACTGAAAGAAAGGTGGATTTTTTTTTACTTAATAAAAGACGGAAAAGCAAAGGAGCGAAAAAAAAGAAACGATTTAGAAAGTATTCGATGAAGGGTTAACGCTCGGCATCGAATCGGATTAAGACTAAAACAATTTTTAATAATAAAAAGACTTAGTTTTCAAATTAATAATAAGGCAACTTGGCCGTGGAGGTTCCACAAATGTGAGCTCACCTAGCTATAGGGATATCGCTCACCTAAATGTTAAGACTATTCGACCGAACGTTAGTCCGACGAAGGATTCCTCTTAACGCCCGCTTTACGCTAAGAACCCCGCTATTCGGTGGGGAACCCAATCCGATAGAATTACGCTTGTCCTCTTTCGAGGGTATGCACGCAACTCTATTTACCCAGGGGTGATCGGTCCATATGCACGGCCTCTCGGCTAGCTAGCATATGGACTGCGGAAATAGGGCCCACACATCGATATGTGGTCCTACGCGTCGTAAACCCGGGGTAAACCTTAAGTGCTTAAATTAAAATGAAAATAAAGAGCTTCAATTATTATAAATAATTTCAAATGTCCCAATGCTCTTCGATGCCGAGGCTAATAGCGATTAGCCACACATCGGTATGGGGACGGCTTATAATTTAGTGAGGCGCGAATTCGAAATTAAACACTAATGATTATAAGAAGGGGACACAAGAAAAATAACAACATTTAGAAAACTGAAAAATTAGCTAAAACAAGAACTCACGCACACTCCAAATTATAAATTAAAAAGGAACTAAGTTACACATGAAAGAAATTTGCATATTCAAAATTTGCGAGTCCCACTCAAACGAGTGGGGGCGGTAAATAAAAGCTGAAAATTGCAAGTCCTACTCAAACGAGTAGGACTGAAATGAAAGCGAGTCCTACTCATATGAGTAGGAGAAAATAAATGCGATTACAGGGCTATAAAGTCCGGCCATTAAACTCAAGTGAGTAGGCGGAAAAATAAAGAAAGAAAAATTACAAATCCTACTCAAACGAGTAGGCGGGAAATAAAGTTCAGCCATTAAACTCAAGTGAGTAGGCGGAAAAATAAAGCAAGAAAATAACAAGTCCTACTCAAACGAGTAGGACTGAAAATGATGCGATGCGCCATTTAACTCTTAACGAGTAGGCGGAAATAAATGCACACAAACACACACACTCCATATGAATTTCAAGAAAGCAATAAAGCTAACACCTACACTCACACACTCTACATAATTTGAACAAAGCATTAAAAGAAAGCAATTAAAAGAAAGCATTAAAATTTAACACCTACACTCACACACTCTACACAATTTGAATCAAAGCATAAAAGTTATACACCTACACTCACACACACTTCATGAAGATTAAGAAGAACAAAAGGAAATTTAGGCTCATACACTCACACACACAAATAAAAAGCAAAATGAAAGTTACCTAAAAATTAAAATTTTAACTTTTTCATGCTTAGGTTTTGCCAAAAACAAATAAAAAGAGGAAATTTCAATTTTTAGAAGACAAAAGTTTTTCAAAACAAATTAAAAAAACAAAGTTTTTGGAAAATTAAAATGCCAACATTTTCATTCTTATGATGTTATGAAAGTGAAAAAAAAAGTGAAAAAGAAGATGAAAAGAACAAAAGATGTTTTACAATCCTAAAAAAAAACTAAGTAAAAAAAAGGAACAAAATCACTTTTTGAATCTCTTTTATAAATTCATGAGAATGGAATCAAAATCCTAAGCAAGACAAGTTAAAGGACATGTAAAGTAAATAAATTACACTCATACACACACACACACACATTTCATAAATGAAGAACAAGGATGAAACCAAGGATAAAAAAGGAGAAGAAGTGAGCCATCCAAATGAATTTTCATGCTATATAGAGAGAGAAAATCTAAAATTTTTATTAAAATTATCAAGCTATTACAAAACTAAAAGACAAAGCAAAACAAAACATGAAATAAGAAGGGAGAAATCTCCTTACATAGCACTAGTATCCACGGATTAAGCCCACAAAAAGACACTAAATTGGCCCAAAAATCTGAACCCTTGGACCTTACAGAACTGGGCAATTTATAGGCAAAAAATTCTAAGTACACGCCCTCGGTCACGGGCGTGTGGGGGGGCGTGACAGTACTATTCATAAAGGCGGCCGGCAATTGGACAGGAAAGTTGACTTCGGGCTGAGTTCGCAGCAGTCACGCCCCAGGTCACGGGCGTGACTCTGGGCGTGTCGGGGAGGTAGAACCGGGCGCGGGTTGCGTCGAAAGTCTTTGTCAGCATCTTGTCGGGCCAGCTGGAAAGGTCACGCCCCAGGTCACGGGCGTGACGCTGGGCGTGTCAGTTGGTGTCGACACTCGACGAATGTCGAGCAGAAAGTGACGAGTCGAAATCGTCGAGCGGAAATTGAGTCACACCCCAGGTCACGGGCGTGACGCTGGGCGTGACTGTTGGTGTCGACACTCGACGATCGTCGAGATGAATTTGTCGAGTGGAGTGAACACGGGCTTGGGTCACGCCCCGTGTCGGGTGACACGGGCGTGACCCCAGGCATGTCAAGCTTTTACTTCAAAAATCGTCCGTTTTCACGGGAAATGCACAGTCACGGCCCGGTCACGGGCGTGACCAAATTGTCACGGGCGTGTACTGCCCAATTTTGGCAGATTTTGGAAATTTTCTGCAAAATAAAATAAAACAAGTTAGAAGTAAATTTACAAGAATAGGAGCATTTTATTGAACAAAAATAAGTAAAAATGACGAAAATAAATGAAAATGACTAAATTAATGTGCATAAAAATAAGTATATTTACAATTCATCAAATACCCCCATACTTAGGCTTTTGCTATTCCAGAGCAAAAGTTTGAGGTGAATCTATATGGAATAAAAAAAACTCTAAGTTTTAGCTATCG
The DNA here is from genome assembly GCA_039583875.1 of Platanthera guangdongensis. Lineage (NCBI taxonomy): Eukaryota > Viridiplantae > Streptophyta > Magnoliopsida > Asparagales > Orchidaceae > Platanthera > Platanthera guangdongensis. The sequence goes on from CM077160.1 coordinate 31,167,038, forward strand.
CTTAATTAATTATAAGAGAGATCGAAATAAATATACGGGGTGTAAGAGTTAAGTCCTAAAATTATGTAAATGATTTAAATAGCGCAAAAGTTTTGGCCAAAAGACTTCTTGATATAATCAAATAGAAGGCAACATTTGTAATGGTTAGATTAACAAAAATAGTTTGAAATTATAAGAACCCTAGCTTATACGAGTGCTACTGGAAATAATACAATTTACTAATTATGCTCTCAAAAAGATTTTTGAATTAATTCTAGAATCGTGTAATTGGCTAAGGGGGTAGTGGGTTTATGAAGAGGGTTTTGATATTTGAGGTGAGGTAATTTTTTCTCGAACCTCCATTTTTTTTTTGGATTATTAGGAAAACGAAATCTTATTTTTCTAATATGAATTTTGTTTTTCAACTTCATAAGAATTAACCCAATGTATATTTGTAGGAGTAATGAATTTTATCCTCTTACTCCCTATATAATCTTTTAAAATTATTGGGTGCCTATGTTTACGGAATGAAATCTTGTTTCCATTGACATAGGATCTTTTAAGGATAAAATTTTTCATGCCAAGTAGGTCATGAAAAGTAAGGGGAGAAAGGAAAACTAGATTGTAATCCTAAAAATTTTTGAGAGCAACCTTAATAATTTGTACGTTCCAATTTTTTTCAGAAAGCTAAAAGTAAGTATAATTGAATTCTATAGTCATTATTTCCTAACATAATATACGTGCTCCTATTTATGAAAAATTAGAAGTAGTGCCTAAAACGAGTTCGCTATTTTTAACAAAGTATAATGAATTCTTTAAAACTTAACCCCGGCTATTTAAATTTTTCAATCAATAATTAATAAACAGGTAGTGAACAAAGAATTGATCAAATTCGCATATAAATAAACTCAAAACTGAATTTTTGGATAGCAGAAAAGTTAAGTATGGAATATTTGATTTATTTGTTGCAAAACATTTTTTTGATTTTTATTATCATTTTTTTCTGTTTTTCATTTATTATCTTTTTTTTTTGTATTTTTGTTTTTCTCAATTTTTTTGAAATTTCTTTTGAATTATTATCTTTTTTGTATTTTTTTAATACAATTTTCATAATATGTACAAAAATAAGGGAGAATCATAAAAAGGTTTGTACAAGAATGAGGAAGGTGGAGAGAGAAAAAAAACAAAAAATATATAGAAAGTGAAACTAAATAAAAAAAAATTTTTGTTTTGTTTTTGTTTTTTTTTTTGTTTGTATTTTTTTTTTTTTTTGGAAAAGAGAACAACAACAAAAAATTTTTTTTGGATTTTTTCATTTAAATTTTTTTCATTTTAAGATGTTTTTAAATTTTTTTGTTTTGTTGTTATATGTATTTTTTTTGTATTTTTGAAATGCAGAAAAATTGAAATGCAGAAAGTAAAGCACGAAAAATACCCCCATACTTAAGTCCAACATTATCCCCAATGTTGTAGCGTAAGTATGCGGAACAGAAAGGAAAGACAATATGTACAAAGAAAAGAAAAGGAAGGGGGTAGAAGCTTCCCTGAAACGCGTAGGGGGAGGCCGATCAGAAACCCTGCGTTTATTAGAAAAAAAAAAAAGCAAAGCTAATAAGGAAAGAGCGAAAAAGATAAGCGAGGGGTGCCTCCCAGGAGCGCTTTGTTTAGAGTCGTGTAGCTTGACTATTTTGGCGGGTTTATAATGTGGAGGAAAGTTATGGTTTCGCTAAAACCGATCACTGGGTCGCCTGCTATATAAGACTTTAACCGATGACCGTTTACCTTAAATGAACCTTTGTCCGGGTGGGAGATGAGTACGGTTCCATATGGAAAAACTTCTTCAACTAGGAAGGGACCGGACCATCTAGATTTTAATTTACCTGGAAAAAGCCTAAGACGTGAATTATAAAGAAGGACAAGATCGCCCGGAGAAAATAATTTTTGTGACTTGATTTTTCGATCGTGATATAACTTAGAGCGCTCCTTATAGAATTTATTGCTCTCGTAAGCGTTCGCACGCCATTCATCGAGCTCGTTTAGTTGCAGTTTTCTATTCTGAGCGGCTAAGTTGGAGTCGAGGTTTAAGAGTTTTAAAGCCCAAAGTGCGCGATGTTCTAATTCTACGGGTAAATGGCATGCTTTGCCGTAGACTAACCGGAACGGCGTACATCCAATAGCGGTTTTGTATGCCGTCCGATACGCCCACAACGCATCGTCGAGTTTAACGGACCAATCTTTCCTATTTAGTGAAACGGGTTTTTCTAAAATTCGCTTAATCTCTCGATTTACTACCTCGACTTGGCCACTTGTTTGCGGGTGGTAGGGGGTGGCAAGCTTGTGCGTGACTCCGTATTTAGCTAACGTCTTAGCCATAAGAGCGTTACAGAAATGCGTTCACCTATCACTAACAATTGTGCGAGGCGTGCCGAAGCGAGAAAATAATTTTTTAAGAAATGTAACGACGACACGCGCATCGTTGGTGGGGAGAGCTTGCGCTTCCGCCCACCTCGATACGTAGTCGACCGCCACTAAAATATACATATTTTTGAAAGACGGAGGTAGGGGGCCAACAAAATCTATGCCCCACAAATCGAAGACTTCGCATTCTAAAAACATGTTTTGGGGCATCTCGTCGCGACGAGAGATGTTACCCGACCGCTGACAGCTATCGCATGCGCGCACAAAATTATGCGCGTCTTTGAAGAGAGTGGGCCAAAAGTAGCCCGCCTCTAGCGCCTTCCGAGCGGTCCGGTTGGCTTGATAATGCCCACCGGCTGGACCCTCGTGGCAGTGCTTAAGAATTTGTAAGCACTCCACACCCGCAACGCATCTTCGGACCACTTGGTCCGCGCAGATACGAAAAAGAAATGGGTCCTCCCAAAAGAAATTTTTCAAGTCAGAAAAGAATTTCTTCTTTTGATGACTAGAAAACTCTTTTGGAAGGGCCCGCGCTACTAAAAAATTTGCAAAATCTGCGAACCAAGGCGAAGATGATGAAGATTTATTAATGGCAAGAAGGCGTTCCTCGAGGAATCTGTCATTTATTTCAGATTCGACGAGCGCTTCCGCACCCGGATTTTCTAAACGGGAGAGGTGGTCCGCCGCTAGATTTTCCGCTCCCCGCTTATCTCGGATCTCCAAATCAAACTCTTGTAGGAGGAGAATCCATCGAAGAAGGCGGGGCTTCGCATCATTTTTAGCTAATAAATATTTAAGCGCGGAGTGATCGGTAAAAACGATAACTTTAGATAGCGTTATATACGAGCGAAACTTATCGAAAGCGAAAACGACGGCTAAGAGTTCCTTTTCCGTTGTCGTGTAATTTACTTGTGCGGAAGTGAGCGTCTTGCTAGCGTAATAAATAGGATGAAAATGTTTTTCTACGCGTTGGCCAAGAACGGCACCTAAGGCAATATCACTAGCGTCGCACATTATTTCGAACGGAAGGGACCAATTAGGGGCCACTAAAATTGGTGAAGAGATAAGTTTTTTGTTTTATCAAATTAAAGGCGGACTCGCATTCGCTACTAAAGATGAAACGTGATTCCTTTTCCAAGAGGTGAGTAAGCGGCTTGGTTATTTTTGAAAAGTCTTGAATGAAGCGTCGATAAAAGCCCGCATGGCCTAAGAAACTCCTAATAGATTTTACGTTTGTTGGATGCGGAAGTTTTTCTATAATTTCTATCTTGGCCTTATCCACCTCTATCCCCTTAGACGAAATCATATGGCCGAGGACCAAACCTCCTCGAACCATAAAGTTGCATTTTTCCCAATTTAAAACAAGGCTTGTGTCCTCGCACCGTTGAAGGACACGATCTAAATTGTGAAGGCAATCGGGAAAAGAGCGTCCAAAAACAGAAAAGTCATCCATAAAGACTTCCATAATGTCTTCTACTAGCTCGCCAAAGATCGCTAGCATACATCTTTGGAATGTAGCTGGCACGTTGCAGAGTCCAAATGGCATTCTTCGATATGCGAAGGTGCCAAACGGGCAAGTAAAAGTTGTTTTCTCTTGATCATCGGGGGAAATGGGGATTTGGAAAAACCCCGATAAACCATCAAGAAAACAATAATACGGATGACCGGATAAACGCTCTAAAATCTGGTCTAGAAATGGCAGAGGGAAATGGTCCTTGCGGGTGGCGTCATTAAGTTTCCTATAGTCGATGCACACTCGCCAACCCGTAACAGTACGAGTTGGGACAAGCTCGTTATGCTCATTCGCCACTACGGTAAGACCGCCCTTCTTGGGTACGACATGCACGGGACTAACCCATGCACTGTCCGAAATAGGGTAGATAATCCCCTCATCTAATAACTTAATGATTTCGGCTTTAACGACGTCTTTCATGTTTGGGTTAAGACGACGCTGCGGCTGAATCGTTTTGCGGCAATTATCGTTAAGGAAAATCTTATGGGTGCAAAAGGAGGGGCTAATCCCCTTTAAGTCAGAGATTTGCCACGCAATTGCGTGGCGATGTTTAAATAAAACTTCCAATAAATCGGAAGTCTCCGAATCACTCAAGTCCGAAGAAATGATAACGGGAAGCGTATCGCCTTTTCCCAAAAAAGCGTATTTGAGCGAAGCGGGTAAGGGCTTGAGGTCTAGGATGGGCGGTTCTTCTAAGGAGGTTTTAATTCCTATGTCTTTCTTACCAATTGGTTCGAAAGGCAAGTCTATAGACGTATCCTCATCGCAGTTGAAATTTTCGAGCGCATAAATATCGTCGTTTAAAAATACGGACTCGAAAATGGGAGAAGAACGATCTCCGAAAAAGGTATCTAAAGAATAGCAGAAATCGTCGCTCGATGACAAATTGTCCATCGAGGGATTAATAGAGAAAGTAACTTGGTCATCGCCTACACAGAGGAGAAGAATACCATTACTAACATCTATTAGTGCGCGGGAGGTGGCGAGAAAAGGGCGACCGAGTATTATTGGTACCTCGGTGTCCCCCTCGATATCTAAGATGACGAAGTCTACCGGGAAGGTAAACTTGTCGACTCGGACAAGGACGTCCTCCACTACCCCGATAGGGAACTTAACCGAGCGATCCGCTAATTGGATGCGCATATTCGTAGGACTAGGAGTACCCAAACCTAAACGCGAAAAGAGCGAGAACGGCATCAGATTAATGCTAGCCCCGAAATCAGCTAAGGCGTACTTTACTAATATATCGCCAAAAAGGCACGGGATGGAAAACCGTCCCGGGTCGTTTTGTTTTGTGGGCAATTTATTAGTAAGGGCCGCCGAGCAGACAGCGTTGAGAGATACATGCGAAATATCCTCTAATTTGCGTTTATTAGAAAGTAGTTCTTTTAAAAATTTCGCATATTTGGGCATTTGCGAGATAGCCTCGCAAAAAGGAACATTAATGTGAATTTGTTTTAATAATAAAATAAATTTTTCATATTGCGCGTCCTTACGCTCGTTATCTAATTTATGCGGATACGGAAGAGCCTTGTTTAAAATAATTTTTTCTTTTATAATAGGTAAAGGCGGCGTAAGCGAAGAAAGGGGAAGAGGGGTCGGAGGTGAAATATGTACCTGAGGGTCGGTCCGTTTTGGATCGACCACCTCCTTTCCGCTACGGAGGGTTATAGCGTTGGCGTTCTCCCGCGGATTGGGCTCCGTGTTTCCCGGCAGTGCCCCGAGCGCGTGCTCGGACATCATCCTCGCCAGCTGTCCATCCTGTTGTTCGAGTGTTTTTAGCGATCCGGTGATGTTCCGGATATTTGACTCGTTAGACGCAATATACTTCGAAAAATTTTCCTCCATCGGGGAGGGTTTCGGAAGAGGAGGAGGAGGAAGAAATCCGGGCGCAAAAGGAATAGGGGGACGCTGAGCATTATTCGGGTTGCTCCACGAGAAGTTGGGGTGATTCCTCCAACCCGGATTATAGTTATTACTATAAGGGTTGTTGTTGGGGTTGAAGGGAGGACGACCCGAATTTCCCATGAAGTCCACGAACTCTTCAGCTACGCAGACGTTAGGGGGAATAAAACAAGGCGGAGTGGAGGAGGCAGCAGACATCTCCGCCACTTGCTTTGTTAACCTTTCAACTTGAAGGGTCAAGAGAGCAGTGGCATCCACTTCAAAAAGACCAGCCGCCGGCTTTGGCCGTCCCCGCGGGACGTTCCATTGATAGGCGTTCATAGCCATCTCTTCGAATAAAGCATGGGCGGCCTTGGGGGTTTTGTTGTTAAGCGTACCCCCGGCTGCCGCGTCAATCATTTGACGCGTCTGAAAATTCAGCCCATTATAAAAAATTTGAACTTGCAACCACGTTGGCAGCGCGTGGTGCGGGCAACGGTGGAGGAATTCCTTAAACCGTTCCCAAGTCGCGTATAGAGACTCAGGATCGTTCTGCACAAACGAAGAAATGTCCGCCCGTAACTTTGCAGTTTTTGCGGCCGGAAAGTACTTCGTTAGGAACTGTTCCGTCAACTCAGCCCACGTGGTGATACATCCTCGCAGGAGGGCATTCAACCACGCCATGGCTTTGGACTTAAGGGAAAAAGGAAATAAGCGCAAACGAATGGCGTCATCAGTGACGCCATTAATCTTGAAGGTGTCGCATATCTCCAAGAAATTGGACAAGTGGACATTCGGGTCCTCATCCGGCAATCCATCGAACTGCACGGCGTTTTGGACCATTTGAATGACACTTGACTTTATTTCAAAATTATTATTGGCCACCGCAGGGCGAACAATACTCGACCCAGAATCATCCAGGTTAGGCCGGGCGTAATAAGACATAGTACGCTCGGCCGCCGGGGGAGGGTTAGGCGCGGCCATAACTACAACAGTGGGTTCTCCGATAGATTCCTCGGGATCTAAAGAAGGATTTCGGCGTTGAGATCGAATACGCGCAAGAGAGCGTTCGATCTCAGGGTCGAAGTCAAAATCTTCAGACTCTGAGGGTTGTCCACGGGTCATACACCCAAACAAAAATAAAACAAAATAAACTTCTTTTTTTTGTTTTAAAATAAAGTTTTTAGTTTTGTTTTTTTTTATAGAAAATAAGTAAAATTAATAGACTCCGGAATTCGAAATAGCAACTCGAAAAGAGATTCCCCGGCAACGGCGCCAAAAACTTGATGGGCCCGCGAACAGACTCTTACTGTGGTTGGTTCGGTGAGTTGATCGCCGCGGGCTTGCTCGGGTAGGCAAGTGCACCTATCGCAAGTAGTACTCGATATTCGGGGGAATACCGAGGTCGTATTGTTCTCGGGGTCGTGTTGACTATTCTTACTCCTCCGGGAGGACTATTATTTTACTGAAAGAAAGGTGGATTTTTTTTTTACTTAATAAAAGACGGAAAAGCAAAGGAGCGAAAAAAAGAAACGATTTAGAAAATATTCGATGAAGGGTTAACGCTCGGCATCGAATCGGATTAAGACTAAAACAATTTTTAATAATAAAAAGACTTAGTTTTCAAATTAATAATAAGGCAACTTGGCCGTGGAGGTTCCACAAATGTGAGCTCACCTAGCTATAGGGATATCGCTCACCTAAACGTTAAGACTATTCGACCGAACGTTAGTCCGACGAAGGATTCCTCTTAACGCCCGCTTTACGCTAAGAACCCCGCTATTGGGTGGGGAACCCAATCCGGTAGAATTACGCTTGTCCTCTTTCGAGGGTATGCACGCAACTCTATTTACCCAGGGGTGATCGGTCCATATGCACGGCCTCTCGGCTAGCTAGCATATAGACTACGGAAATAGGGCCCACACATCGATATGTGGTCCTACGCGTCGTAAACCCGGGGTAAACCTTAAGTGCTTAAATTAAAATGAAAATAAAGAGCTTCAATTATTATAAATCATTTCAAATGTCCCAATGCTCTTCGATGCCGAGGCTAATAGCGATTAGCCACACATCGGTATGGGGACGACTTATAATTTAGTGAGGCGCGAATTCGAAATTAAACACTAATGATTATAAGAAGGGGACACAAGAAAAATAACAACATTTAGAAAACTGAAAAATTAGCTAAAACAAGAACTCACGCACACTCCAAATTATAAATTAAAAAGGAACTAAGTTACACATGAAAGAAATTTGCATATTCAAAATTTGCGAGTCCCACTCAAACGAGTGGGGGCGGTAAATAAAAGCTGAAAATTGCAAGTCCTACTCAAACGAGTAGGACTGAAATGAAAGCGAGTCCTACTCAAATGAGTAGGAGAAAATAAATGCGACTACAGGGCTATAAAGTCCGGCCATTAAACTCAAGTGAGTAGGCGGAAAAATAAAGAAAGAAAAATTACAAATCCTACTCAAACGAGTAGGCGGGAAATAAAGTCCGGCCATTAAACTCAAGTGAGTAGGCGGAAAAATAAAGCAAGAAAATAACAAGTCCTACTCAAACGAGTAGGACTGAAAATGATGCGATGCGCCATTTAACTCTTAACGAGTAGGCGGAAATAAATGCACACAAACACACACACTCCATATGAATTTCAAGAAAGCAATAAAGCTAACACCTACACTCACACACTCTACATAATTTGAACAAAGCATTAAAAGAAAGCAATTAAAAGAAAGCATTAAAATTTAACACCTACACTCACACACTCTACACAATTTGAATCAAAGCATAAAAGTTATACACCTACACTCACACACACTTCATGAAGATTAAGAAGAACAAAAGGAAATTTAGGCTCATACACTCACACACACAAATAAAAAGCAAAATGAAAGTTACCTAAAAATTAAAATTTTAACTTTTTCATGCTTAGGTTTTGCCAAAAACAAATAAAAAGAGGAAATTTCAATTTTTAGAAGACAAAAGTTTTTCAAAACAAATTTAAAAAACAAAGTTTTTGGAAAATTAAAATGCCAACATTTTCATTCTTATGATGTTATGAAAGTGAAAAAATAAAGTGAAAAAGAAGATGAAAAGAACAAAAGAGGTTTTACAATCCTAAAAAAAACTAAGTAAAAAAAAGGAACAAAATCACTTTTTGAATCTCTTTTATAAATTCATGAAAATGAAATCAAAATCCTAAGCATGAAGACAAGTTAAAGGACATGTAAAGTAAATAAATTACACTCATACACACACACACACATTTCATAAATGAAGAACAAGGATGAAACCAAGGATAAAAAAGGAGAAGAAGTGAGCCATCCAAATGAATTTTCATGCTATATAGAGAGAGAAAATCTAACATTTTTATTAAAATTATCAAGCTATTACAAAGATAAAAGATAAAGCAAAACAAAACATGAAATAAGAAGGGAGAAATCTCCTTACATAGCACTAGTATCCACGGATTAAGCCCACAAAAAGACACTAAATTGGCCCAAAAATCTGAACCCTTGGACCTTACAGAACTGGGCAATTTATACGCAAAAAATTCTAAGTACACGCCCTCGGTCACGGGCGTGTAGGGGGGGGGCGTGACAGTACTATTCATGAAGGCGGTCGGCGATTGGACAGGAAAGTTGACTTCAGGCTGAGTTCGCAGCAGTCACGCCCCAGGTCACGGGCGTGACTCTGGGCGTGTCGGGGAGGTAGAACCGGGCGCGGGTTGCGTCGAAAGTCTTTGTCAGCATCTTGTCGGGCCAGCTGGAAAGGTCACGCCCCAGGTCACGGGCGTGATGCTGGGCGTGTCAGTTGGTGTCGACACTCGACGAATGTCGAGCGGAAAGTGACGAGTCGAAATCGTCGAGCGGAAATTGAGTCACGCCCCAGGTCACGGGCGTGACGCTGGGCGTGACTGTTGGTGTCGACACTCGACGATCGTCGAGATGAATTCGTCGAGTGGAGTGAACACGGGCTTGGGTCACGCCCCGTGTCGGGTGACACGGGCGTGACCCCAGGCGTGTCAAGCTTTTACTTCAGAAATCGTCCGTTTTCACGGGAAATGCACAGTCACGGCCCGGTCACGGGCGTGACCAAATTGTCACGGGCGTGTACTGCCCAATTTTGGCAGATTTTGGAAATTTTCTGCAAAATAAAATAAAACAAGTTAGAAGTAAATTTACAAGAATAGGAGCATTTTATTGAACAAAAATAAGTAAAAATGACGAAAATAAATGAAAATGACTAAATTAATGTGCATAAAAATAAGTATATTTACAATTCATCACATTTCCTTCTCCTTTATTGCCCGCTACGAGCCAATGCGGCAATCTCGGGCTTTATGTCCTGCTTTACCACATGAATAACACTTGTATTGCTTCTTTGGCTGTTGAACACCATCCCAACATTCACGAGCGATGTGTCCTACCTGACCACAAGCATAACAAGTACGCTTCTCGAGTCTTTGCCTCTTACGGTGAGCAGACTTCCTAACCCTTGGAGTGCGCACTTTCCTGGTCGCAGGCATCTGCTGGGCTCTCATCAAGTAAATTTCCAACAGTCTAGCTACCTCCACCAGTGGTTGGAATCCCAAGAACTTAGGACCCATCAACAAGAAACGGAGTTCCTGACGTAGCCCATCATAAAACCGATTGATCTTCATCCCCTCTGTCTCAAACACAAACTCGGGTTGTTGTCTCATTGCAACAAATGTATGAAAATAGTCCTCAACCGTATCCTCTCCTTGGCTTCACATGTCTATGAAGAAAAGTCATTACCCTCGATGACCGCTTCGGTTCCATGAGTTCCAAGCTGGCTCGAACGACTCACAAGAGCTTTTCCTCCGCAACTTCGGCCTCGGATCTCTCATCGGCAAACCGCAGCACCACCGGTGATCAGCCCCCCTCCTCCTCCTTCTTTATCTCTCTTTCTCTCTCTAGAAGTGAAGTAAGAGAAAGTCAAAAGCCAAATGAGTTTCCCCAACCCATTCTCGGCCTTAAGAAGACAGGGAGGCCTCTCAGCCCTTGGATCCAGGCTGAAGGAATGGATGGCCACGATTTCACGAAAAATCATAAATGTTGCCTGACACGGCCTGTTACACGCCCCTGTCCATGGTCGTGTTCCCAAAGCGGTGCAAAAACCGACTTATCCAAACTAGTGACACGCCCATTTGACACGCCCGTGTCACGGGCCGTGTCACCCGACACGCCTTCAGACACGCCCATTTCTGTGGTTGTGTTCATCAGGCTGAAAAATCTCAAAATCACCCGAGACTCACACGGCCTGTGACACGCCCGTGTCCCAGGCCGTGTTCCCATACACGGCACTCGACATGCCCCAGCTCAAATTCGTCAGGCTGAGTTCGTCGACCGTGCTGACACGCCCTGTGACACGCCCGTGTCACAGGCCGTGTCCTAAACACTCGACACTCTTTGTCGACCACTCGTCAACTATTCCTCCCGAACACTCGTCGAACGCAGTACACGCCCTGGGACACGCCCGTGTCCCAGGCCGTGTCACCCCAAAAATGAGCCTGCTGAAAAATGGGTTGTTACATAATGTATGGACCTTCCCAGTTTCGGTTGAGCTTCCCCACGGCTGGTGATCTCCCCGCGACATCTACCTTTTTGAGGACCATGTCCCCTTCCATGAACTGCTTGACCCTGTTATGCTTGAAAAAATACTTGGCCATCCACCGCTTCTTCCTGCATAATAGATACCACATATCGAAGTTCCTCCACTAGATTCAAGGAGAGTCGCAGCTCATCGTCGTTCTTGGCTCTCCATTCCTATCTTCCTTCTTTCTCCTCGACTACCCGAGGTGTACAGACCTTGAACTCTATTGGGACTACAACCTCACAGCCATGGGAGAGCTTGAATGGGGTCTCCCCTGTAGCCATATTAGGATTAGTTCTAAGAGCCCACAGGACCGAAGGGAGCTGCTCCACCCAGCCCCCTTGAAGTTCTCCACGTTCTTTTTTAGTATGTTCACAATGATCTTATTCATCGCCTCCACCTACCCTTTTCTTTAGGGGTGATGGGCCGATGTGAACCTGAGATCAATCCCAAGCTGTCCATAGAAACTGATAAACCTGGCTCTAGCGAACTGCGACCCATTGTCCGTGGCAATGGCCTGAGGCTACCCAAGCCGGCAGATGACCCCCCCCCCCCCCCCCACAAAGTTCTGAACCACCTGGGAGGTCATCTTGGCTAGCTCCTTCACCTCCAACCACTTAGAGAAATAATCTATCATCACCAGTAAGAACCTCCGTTGCCCACTGGCCTATTGGAAGGGCCCTACCAGGTCCATCCCCCAAATGGAGAAGGGCCAATGCATAGTGATTCTCCTTAGTCTTTGAGCTGGTTGTAGCTAGAGTGAAGCGAACAGTTGGCAGTTCTGGCACTTCTTCACAAACTTGGCGGTATCCCAACATAGGGTCAGCCATAAATACCCTTGCCTTACAATCCTCCCTAAGTGACTCTCACACTCCCTGATGTAGGGATGTCGGATCGGAGATCTCCGCGAAGCTATCTCTCTCCCTACGCACAACACGTCGTAGATCTACCGCACCTACACAGCACCTATCGCCCACAATAGTCCTCGTCACAAAACGCAGCACAAACAACGAGGGAGGAATGGTCGACTCGAAAACGACGATCGGAAATTTGAGTCGGAATATTCCCCAAGAAAACACAAAGGTTGCCACTCCTTTTTGAGAGCAAGACCAAGGCTATAGGACAAGATCCGCTCAAGCAAATAGGATCCACCCGATCCGGAATTAAAAATCCTTGCAACGGCGATTTCGATTCAAAACTTGCAGTGATTAGATTAAAGATCCGGAGAAAATGATTTGCGAAAATCCACCACAACTAAGGAGAAGAATCACACAAGGAGGAGGTAAGGGATTACCCAACCGGAAAGCTTTCACACAAGATAACTGTGGGAGAATCACTCTCTCCACGGATCCACCGGCGTCACACCGAATGGTTTGCAACCTTCTTCCAAGGAGTCGCACAGAAGGAAGCCACGCCGGAGTCGCACCGACGGGGATGGAGGAGGCAAGGCTTGGCTTCACACCAAAGGGGAGGGGGCGGCTATGGACTTCTCCATGGCGGCCGAAATTTCCACAAGGGGGTTTTTAGGTTTCTTTTTCCAATTGCCTTAACTCTTCATGAAAGCCTCCTTTAAATAGGAGTTACAAATAAGCCTTAGCCCTTCATGATGGAGATATAATCTCATCCATCCGAATGGCTAATTGCACACCAAAACTAAAATAGTTCAAATTGAAAATATAACAACACATGCAATGAATATAAAATTATCACATAAGCATAGGATAATTTTATATTCCAATTATAAAATAGAGTGCACGAAAAGGAAATAAATAAAACTAAGGCGTTGTCGTGGCGGTAGCACGGCGCGAGCGGAGGTTGTAGCGTAGCCGTCCGTTAGCGTCATCGTGCCGCCTCACGTCCTTGAGTCGTATGGCCTTAGCAACCGGATCATCAACAGCATCATCAGCATCGTCTTCAACTGGTGGAGGAGGGGCCGCGCCATCAATCCTCCCCCGCTCAAATGCACGCATCTCCGTTGCGTGGTCCAAGCGATAGCGGTGAAGGAGAGCGGCATCCAAACTCTGCAGCTCCGTATCGAGTACCCAAGTGTCATCCGAAGGGGGCCGATCACGCCAACGGATGAGAAAGTGGTGGGTGTCGCCATCAGCAGTGGTAACGGGCTCAGCATCAAGTATCATCTCTGGAGTGGAAAACGTCCATGGAAACCTGGGGAACATATTAGCAGTAGGCAGGAAAGAAGGCAACTTACCATCCATGGGGACCATCATCCGTACTACCAAACATGAGAATTTTCAGTGGGAGAAGAAGACGACAAAGAAATCAACTCTTGTGGTGGGAAAATCGTTAAATCGAAACATGAGATACCCAATAGGCAAGTAGCGTTGTCACCTAGCTTTTTAATAATCCGAAAAGGGGGCGCGCTTTGGTGCTAATTAACGGTGCAGTTGGCAAGCGTTCGGGAAAGACTAGAAAGAAGTCTGATACTCTCCTATGTAAATTAGCGTGCGCTTGATAAGAGTCGTATTGCGTAGTCATCGTATACGTGCGTGTAAATCATGGATGTGCTGGGCGAAGGATTGTGCAAACTGACTTGCCTTGTACGTTGGGGGCAACGACACCAAGTCAAGCGGCACAGGAGCCTTATACCCTTGGACAATCTCATTTGGAGACAGACCCGCAGACCGATTCTTGGAATTATTGTAGGCTAATTGGGCATGGGGAAGGAGAAGATCCCAAGTGCTCTTGTGATCACTCACGAGGCATCATAACAAATTTCCTAAGCTCCGATTAACCACTTCCGTCTGCCCATCAGTTTGGGGATGATAGGCAGAGGAAAACAATAATTTCGTTCCCATTAATATCCAAAGAGTCTTCCAAAAATAACTAGTGAATTTTACGTCCCTATCCGATACTATGGTCTTTGGCACTCCACGGTGACTAACGACTTCTTTAAAATAAAGTTTAGCGACGTGAGACGCATCATTCGTCCTACTGCACGGGATGAAATAAGCCATCTTTGAAAACCTATCCACAACTACAAAAATTGAGTCGTGACGGCGTAGGGTAACGGGAAGGCCTAATACAAAATCCATACTAACGTCGACCCAAGGCATGGAAGGAATAGGCAGGGGTGTATATAATCCTACGTTGGTTTTACTACCCTTAGACACCTGGCACGTGCGGCAGCTACTCACTACCTGTCCCACCATAACCTTAAGTTTTGGCCAATAGAATTTGTCCTCTACTAACATAATGGTCTTATCTCTACCGAAGTGGCCACTCAACCCTCCGCTATGCAACTCCCATATAATATGTAGTCGTAACGATGACTGCGGAATACATAGCTTCCTGTTCCTAAACAGGTAACCATCCTTGATGACGTATGCAGATATCGTCGTGGGGGAGCTATCCTGGGCAGATAAATAGAAGTCCTGGAAGTCAGGACACGTGGCGTACTCATCCTTAATCCGCTCAAAGCCTATAACATGTACTTCCATAGAGGTGAGTAAAAGCGTAAGACGACTAAGGGCGTCCGCGACTCGGTTATCGGCTCCCTTAAGGTGCTTGAGATTAAACGTGTAGCCTTGTAAGAAAGATACCCACTTAGCGTGTCGTGGGCTGATCTTATGCTGGCCGTTGATGAAACGTAGAGCCTCATAATCGGAGAGGATCACAAACTCCTTGGAGAGGAGATAGTGCCTCCAATGGTGTAGACATCGGACTACAGCATAAAATTCCCTATCGTAATTGGAATAGTTCAGTTTAGGGCCGGACAACTTATCGCTAAAATAACTAACGGGATGGCCCTCCTGGCTCAAGACACCTCCAATCCCCACCCCAGACGCATCGCATGTGAGCTCAAAGACTTTAGCAAAGTTAGGTAGACGTAAGACAGGTGCCTCAGTCATAAGCTCCTTGATTTGCTCAAAAGCATGGGTGGCGGACTTCGTCCACGTAAACTCTCCCTTCTTCATACAGTCCGCGATAGGCGCCATAATGCTACTGAAGTCTCTTATGAAACGACGATAAAACGTGGCTAACCCATGAAAACTACGCACCTCACGTAGGGTGGTTGGCACGGGCCAGTCCTTAATGACCTGAACCTTGCCCGGATCGACTCGGATACCCTCGGAGCCGACTATATAGCCTAAGAACTCTACCTCCGAGACATAGAAAGTGCATTTCTTAAGGTTAAGAAATAACGTCTCCTTCCGCAGGGTGGAAAGGATCACTCTCATGTGGGAGATGTGCTCGGTAGTAGAGGTGCTATAAATCAGAATATCGTCGAAGTAGACGACAACGAACTTTCCCATGAATGGCTGAAAGACATGTGTCATCATCCGGGAGAAGGTACTAGGGGCATTGGACAACCCAAAGGGCATCACAAGCCATTCGTACAGACCATCCTTCGACTTAAATGCCGTCCTCCACTCATCGCCCTCTCGTATCCTAATCTGGTGATAGCCACTCCGAAGATCTAATTTGGAGAACACGGTGGCTCCAGACAAGACATCCAACAAATCATCTAGGTGGGGAATGGGGAACCTATACTTAATGGTGATTTTGTTGATAGCCCGGCTATCAACGCACATCCTCCATGTACCATCCTTCTTGGGGGCAAGTAGGGCTGGTACAGTACATGGATTCATACTAGTCCGAATAAAACCCTTCGCTAGCAAGCACTCGATCTGAGACTGCAACTCTAGGTGAGCCGCGGGGTGGAGTCGATAATGGGGCTGATTTGGCAAGGAAGACCCCGGGATGAGATCTATCGCATGCTGGATATTCCTAAGCGGGGGTAACGTGGACGGCAACTCATCCGGGTACACGTCCCTATACTCCTCCAACAGTACCCGTAACTCACTAGGTAGCTCATCCAAAATGCTAGAATCGGGCTTCGCACTCAAGAGGACTAGCGCATACATAATTCCATCAAAGAACGGATCTCTCTCAAAATCTTTCCTACCAATGAGATTCAACGTTTTCCATTCTACCGGGATAGTGGTGTCCTTAGCCAAGACTACGGGCTCCTTCGCGACGGTCGGCTTCAAAGTGATGTTTTGCCATTGAATTTGAACTCATAAGTGTTGGCTCTACCAAAATGGGTAACATCAAGGTCGTATAGCCAAGGGCGGCCTAACAATACATGACAAGCGTCCATCGGAAGGACATCACACCACACCTCATCAATGTAGGATTTGAATGAGAGTGGGACCAGGCATCGCTTGGTAACGGGTACAGAGAGCTTGTTGATCCAAGCGACCTGGTATGGGGTCGGGTGTGGTTCCGTGATCAAGGACATACGTGCAACGGCGTTCTCAGATACGACATTCACGCAGCTACCACTATCAATAATCAACTTGCAAAGCTTCTCGCCACTCTTAAAAATCAGAGAAAATTTGCTCGTCCTCTTCCAATCATCTAATGGACGAGGAGTGGTCAAAATACAACGCATCACCATAAGGGGGTGATCGTCTTCTAAGTCACTAGGGACTCCTTCGGGGTCACTCTCCTCTGCGGCCTCGTATACGTAATCGTCAGGGTCGGTAGTTGGCTCTAATAAGGCTAGTGTTTTTGTCTTTGTTGGGCATCCGTAGGCATAGTGGCCTTGAATGCCGCAAGAGTAACAAGTGGTGTTAGCCTTTCTAACCTTCCCGATAGGGACACACTCACTCGCAGGGTTCTTGGAGTTCCTAGCGGTGATCACGATTGACTTCGACTCGGTAGATTTAAACTTTCCCTTATCAGGATATGTGGAAGAAGATGCCCCAGTGGTGGACTTGTTCTTCGCATGAGCGTAACGGGAGTGAGCCTTAGAGGCTAGGTGTTTTTCAATGTCCAAGGCGGCATTGAAAGTCGTGTTCAAGTCCGTATGCCCATATCGCAAGAGCTTCCTTTGGATATCGGGGTTAAGGCCCTTTCGAAATCTAGATAAAGTGACTTCGGGGATCTCCCTATGGTCACATCGCACGATTCGGTCCTTAAGTTCACCCATATATTCAGCTACCGAGCTTGAGCCCTGCCGCAGAGTGGCAAGCTCATCGAACATCTGTGTCCGATGGTACGCAGGAACGTACTGATCGGTCAACAGGTTCTTCATTACTGGTCAACCTATAAGGGGGGCTCCGTGTCCGGTTCCTAATCTTCGCTCCTCATTCAGCCAGAACGTCTTTGCACGGCCTGTTAACTTCATCCGGGCAACTTGGACCTTTTGGGGATCCGTCAGGTTGTGCCACTCGAAGTAACACTCCATATCCACAGTCCAGTTAAGGAAGATTTGGGGGTCTCCCATGCCATCATACGTGGGGGAATTTATCTTAATGGCCCTAGTAATGTCAAAGTCTCGCTCGGGGCGGTGTCCTCTAGGGGGCACCCGCGGAGAGTCCCATCAGAATCCGAATCAGAGTTATGTTGGTGCCGGTTGGGCCGGTCAACATTAACGGGTGGCGGGGGTGGCCTAGCTTGGTTTTGTAGGATCTGGGCTAAGACGTTCCTAAGCTCAGCCATTTCGGCACGAAGACCCGCTATAGCCGCGGTGTTGGGATCATCATGCTCGTTCGCAGCCATACTAGACGTAGACGGGGTGGCGTACTCCGTTCCTAGCCTAGTGCGCATTCAGGTTTGGGAGGCCCCGGGCAAGATGAATTTTCCTAGGGCTGTAGCTATATTGAAAATAAGATATTTTTATATATTTCCAATGTGAATAACACGTAGATCGTTAAAATTTTTTTTTTTGAAATTTTGCTGAAAAATAAAGATTTCAGCCCGCTATTGGCAGACCACAGAAAATAATTTTTTTTTATTTTCTAACGATCCGATCTCCAACAAGGAACGCAGAGAGGATGTTTGCAACGTGAAAGTTGAAACGACTGCCTCTGATACCAAATTGATGTAGGGATGTCGGATCGGAGATCTTCGCGAAGCTATCGCTCTCCCTACGCACAACACATCGTAGATCTACCGCACCTACACAGCACCTATCGCCCACAATAGTCCTCGTCACAAAACGCAGCACAAACAACGAGGGAGGAATGGTCGACTCGAAAACGACGATCGGAAATTTGAGTCGGAATATTCCCCAAGAAAACACAAAGGTTGTCACTCCTTTTTGAGAGCAAGACCAAGGCTATAGGCCAAGATCCGCTCAAGCAAATAGGATCCACCCGATCCGGAATTAAAAAGCCTTGCAACGGCGATTTCGATTCAAAACTTGCAGCGATTAGATTAAAGATCCGGAGAAAACGATTTGCGAAAATCCACCACAACTAAGGAGAAGAATCACACAAGGAGGAGGTAAGGGATTACCCAACCGGAAAGCTTTCACACGAGATAACTGTGGGAGAATCACTCTCTCCACGGATCCACCGGCGTCACACCGAATGGTTTGCAACCTTCTTCCAAGGAGTCGCACCGAAGGAAGCCACGCCGGAGTCGCACCGAACGGGGATGGAGGAGGCAAGGCTTGGCTTCACACCAAAGGGGAGGGGGCGGCTATGGACTTCTCCATGGTGGCCGAAATTTCCACAAGGGGGTTTTTAGGTTTCTTTTTCCAACTGCCTTAACTCTTCATGAAAGCCTCCTTTAAATAGGAGTTACAAATAAGCCTTAGCCCTTCATTATGGAGATTTAATCTCATCCATCAGAATGTCTAATTGCACACCAAAACTAAAATAGTTCAAATTGAAAATATAACAACACATGCAATGAATATAAAATTATCACATAAGCATAGGATAATTTTATATTCCAATTATAAAATATAGTGCACGAAAAGGAAATAAATAAAACTAAGGCGTTGCCGTGGCGGTAGCATGGCGCGGGCGGAGGTTGTAGCGTAGCCGTCCGTTAGCGTCATCGTGTCGCCTCACGTCCTTGAGTCGTATGGCCTTAGCAACCGGATCATCAACAACATCATCAGCATCGTCTTCAACTGGTGGAGGAGGGGCTGCGCCATCACACCCCAGAGTGAACCTCCTCCAAAATCCTCGAGACCTCCTCTTCCTCTAAGCAACATGCCAGAATCCCTGAGAGGGTCTTCTGATACAACTTCCCACTGTGCAAAATATAGTATGTCGTCTTGTGCTTGAAATGCTTCTTGTCCAGGCCTTTCAGGAACTCACCTGTGGATAGGAAGGAGGCGAAGGGGTCTATCCACGAACGATGTTGGTATACCTCCATCAACTCCCCTTCTTTGATAGAGGGGCGAAAAAGGTCGGTGATTGTTTCCCCTACCCGGGGTCCATTCTTGGCCAATTGATCTACCTGCTCGTTCTCCTCCTGCAGCATATGCCGAATGGAGAATGTTTGGAACATGGCGATAACTCCCTTTACCTTGGCCAGGTATAATTAGAGAGTAAGCTCCCTGGCGTCAAACCCCCCATTGATTAGAGAGGCCACCACCATGGAATTTATGAGCACTTCCACATTATTAACCAGCCAACTCACTTCCTAGACGAAGCCCCATTATTACCGCCTCATATTCCGCCTGGTTGTTGGTAATGGGGAAGTTAACGACCACCGTCTGCTCAATATTTGTTCCGTAGGGGATCTCTAGGATCACTCCTACCCCCAAGGAATGCCTGCCTGAGGTGCCATCCACCTTTACCATCCACGGAACAGGGTGGGTGAGCTCGGCCTTTGCCACTTCAACCACATAGTCGGCTTGGAAGTCATCCATTGCCTGGGCCTTGATCGAGAGGCGAGTGACAAAGGAGATGTCAAACTTGCTCAACTCTATTGAACACTTTGGTAGACTTCCATAGTGCTCCACCCCCTCGAATATGTTGTGGAGGGGATGGTCAGTCACCACCCAGATAGAGTGTACTTTAAAATATGGACGGAGCCTCTGGGCCGATATGACGAGGGAGAAGTCCAAATTCTCTAAAATTAGGTATCAGAGCTCTGCCTTTCTCAATACCTTGCTTACATTATAGATGGGTAGTTATTTCTTTCCCTCATCCTAGACCAAGATAGAGCTTAGGGCCTCAGCCCCGACCCCAAGGTACAGGGATAGATCTTCCCCCTCCTTTGGTCCCTGGAGTAGCGGAGCCTGGGTCCACTGCATCTTCAAGGATTGGAAGGCTTACTCACACTTCTCTGACCATTCGGATTTCTAATTCACCCCCCCCCCCCCCCACCCCCAGCGCTTTGAAAAAAGGTGAGCACTTTTATCCAGCCAGAGAGAGGAACTTGCTCAGCCCCGCCAGCTTCCCTATAAGTCGCTGGATTTCCTTGGCATTCCGAGGCGACTCCAACTCCATGATCACCCTAATATTGTCAGGGTTAGGCTCCACTTATGTGTGAGTGAGGAGGTTGTTAAAAATTCAACAACCTAACACTACTACAACATTGAATTCTCCAGGTGGTCAACAAGATAGCCTGATGTCAAATTAATATTCTCAGCACTATCAAGATCACACCTTGATCACGGGGAAATTTCCCTGGAACCTGGAGTGAGCAGGGGTTATCTCTGTAAGACCCCCCTCCCCCTTACCAAGGAGGGCTACCGGGTTTTATGCCCAGAACCGCCGTCTTACGGTGGCACTAACTCACGGGTTAGTCGACACCGCAACACGCTGATTCTGCCAGCTAGTACGATCATTTAACCTGTAGGCCAATATGATAAGAAAGAAGTAAAACTGTATATAAAACAATCAGTCCACAAGTCACATGGTACAATCATGTAAATGAAATGAAAAGTACATCACTATAGTCCACAGAAGAGTACAAATGAAAGAGTAAAAAAGGCTTATGCCCAGTACATCAAAATCACTCTCTCACAAAATAATAAATGCGGAAGCTAAACTAGAACATCAGCTCTCGTCCCACCTGGGGACGCACAGTAGTGGTAGTAGCCTGCTGAAGCGGTATCTGCTGCTCATGTCCTGCCTCCTCGACGTGCTGGTGCTCCATCTCCCCGGGCTCCTAAAAATAGTTGGTCACCAACCATTAGTCAAAAAGACTAAGTCGTTTCCTCCGCACCTCGCCCCGCAGCTCCTAGGCACCGAGCGGGAGGACGAAGCGGAGGACAACAAAAGGGGTAGCAAAGTGGAAGCAGGTGACAGTATCTAACTAGAGTTGTAATAAGTAATGTAGTTCTACTCTAGCAGTTCTAAGTACGGTACAAGTAATAGGTAAGAGCAGTGCTGTAAAGGAAAGTAAAGAACAGTAATATGAACAAGTAAATAAACTAAACTACCACTATGATATCATCACAAACGTACCCTAACTTATATAAATGCCCATATAAATATATAAGTTAGGGTTTCCAGAAATTTAACTTATCATATAAAAGAGCCCATACTAATTTATATGATAAGGATCTATGAAGCGTATGACCTAATATGAATGAATGATATGATGCAATTTTATGCGCAGGCAAGTGCAACTCACACACAATGACTATGTGATCACAGACCTTTAGTTCCCACTTTTTGAGAGCTAGCATCACTCTCGGGTAGCACCGCTGTGGCTACGGCAGCAGCGGAGCGGGCGTCTCCGCTTCTAGACCGGTATGCACACTACCAAGCCTTAGACCCCTCTCATACGCCTCTGTACACGTCCAAGGTGCACTCTAGAGTCTCGCGTACGTACTTTGCTGACAAACACGTCAGTCTTGTTGGGTCGGATGTGTGTTATCGGGGATCGTCCTCCAGACCGCAGTGTAAAACAACCCATTGGACCCTCTAACTCCCACAACCGCCTGGTGCACCGTACTGCCATCGGTGTGATGAACGGCCAGTACCGCATGCCCCGCCATGATATTTATGCACATGCAAGTATTTCATTCCGAGCATCCCGCTCGCAGGACCAAACCCGTCCTGAATCCCTCAAACCCAAACCCGTGTGAGCATGCACATTAGTGCCTTTATACCAACTCCCTCAAACCCCAAAACGGGTGAGATCGCACATTAGTGCCTTTATACCAACTCCCTCAAACCCCAAAACGGGTGAGATCGCACATTAGTGCCTTTATACCAACTCCCTCAAACCCGAAATGGGTGAGCATATATCAAGAATCTCTCTAACCCTACACGGGCGAGAAGGTACAACAATGTCCTAACCTATTAAACTACTCTTGTCTACGGGTTATTATACTTAGAGATTTAAGGTTAATCCCAGGACTGCCCCCGGTATTCCCTGTGAAGGGCTCTCAAGGGGCACTAGGAACTGTATTGGGATTACGCCCAGCGTTCCCTTTCGCAAGGATACTTATTTTAGTTGATGGCTATCCATGTATCTCCCCAGCTCTCCTTATTGCTCTAGTACAACCCTAGTGACTTAAGGTGTTACCGGGAAGCCGACGGTCTTCCGCCGACACCCACTCCAGTTGTTCATTAAGACTTGCACTTTTGATCCCTCACTAAGACAACTCTACCCACCAGGGTTATTCATGTTGAACTCTCTTATTTCAGCCGATAATCAATCCCCTGGTAATCCCTAAGGCAAGATCTATTTGTGTTATATGCAGACCATGTCCTATGATTACCCTAAAAATGTGATCTTCCAAACCTTAAGGCATCTTGCCTCTAAATATTTATCGTTGGGTGGTATGTACTAAGGGAACTACCCTATGAATTCTCATATTTTTTCTTGGCAAAATAGTCCTTTAGTTAAATCTTTTAATTTAAACACTAGATCACTTTACACATGAAGTACTATGATTTAACATCCTCTGACCTAAGCAATTTTTCCTGAGTTGTATAATGATAAAATATTGCTGCCTACAGAGTTTCATAATTTTCCTTTAATTATTTATTCTCATTTCTTATTTGCTACCAAATTCACATAAATTCCATTTTCCAAATGAAGTATAGGAATTATGTAATCAAAAATTCCAGGAAAATTTTAGAACTTTTAGAACACTAATTTATGACTATTGGCAGAGTATCATCAACATTTATTGTGTAATGGCCTATAAAATTTCATTATAACATATTTACCAAAAATGCCATTGTATTAATTTAACAACTAACAATGCATCCATTAATTCTGAGAAATTCATGCAAAACTAATAATACCATTTTATAGCAGTAGAATAAATTCCAAATTTTTCTGAGGTACATATCCATCATTTCAAGAATTTAATAAGATAAGGGTAAAATGGGCAATTTAAGATATCTAATCCAAAAGCTTTTCAAAACAGAGGGATCATATTTTTCCTAAGTCAAATGTAACATTATCTATGCCTTGGAAAACTTTTAGGATTTGTACTTGAGGAAAATCTATTTTCTAATTTTATTTCCAAAATAGCTATAATTAAAATAAATTCCAATAAATGGAATTTTTGATTCCAAAAATTCCATGATTAATTTGGGGGGATGAAATTTACCCTAATGAACCACTGTAAATAATTCCAAGATCTGTACATGTCACCATTGGGCTAAATACACCATTTTTTGAGGTTTTGCTATTTGCACACCAAGGCAAACATGAGCTAACACATGCAAGTAGATTCTCCAACATGCATTGAATCCAAGGTGCTGGAATTTTTATCATGCACCAAGTATGTCCCCATTGCCCTACCACCAAGATTTGGGACCATGGGGAGGTGTAATACTCCATATATTTCACTTATTTGTATTTTGATATTTTGGCAAAAACTATAGGAAAATGTTCTTTAAAAATTCCTACTTTTTGGCAGGGGCTAAGTATGCCCTAATCATGCATGTGCCCAAAATGTGGGGCCATGGTGACTAATGGTTTGACCAGGGCATCCAATTTACTTTCTGCCCTACTCTAGGACCAGTCCTCGGAGAAATATCCTACAGGAATGTACACTACACCAAATCATATGTTTAAGGTGGCAAATTAAAGATAAGACCCTCAACTACAATTTTCATTCAGAGACTAAGTTCTGGAAATGCCTATAAGAGGCCTAAAATTAACATGCAAAGTGGCTGTAATAATGTGATAGAATCTACACTATTCATCATATATTAATTAAATCATTTAAATATATTGCACGAATCTTAAAGCCTGAAACCGATGGGATCGGTTCATCGTCAACAATGGTTTGACGGCTACGATTTCATTTTCCTGGACAATGTTGGCTGGCATTTTCCGGCCAGCTGAGCCACCACCACCGCCGGCGGATATCGCCACCACCTTCGTTAAGGTGGGGGCTAGCGTTTCCCGGCGGTGGGGCCGTCGGAGTTGGCTCCTCCGGCGAACCCGAGCAAGAAGAGAAAGCTCGGTTTTCTCCATTTTCTTCTCATGGTATCGGGCTCGATTGAGCCTGATATCTCCCTAAATAGATCTAGAAATCTAGTACAGGAAGAGGTAAGGTGAAACGCACCTGAATTGGGGCTTGGCTGCGGGTCAGGCGGCGGTTTGCCGTGGTGGTGGTGCGCCGGCGAGCTCCACCCCGAAAACTCGATTCTCCACCATTCTCCATGATCCAGCACTCGATTTCCACTCCCTTCTATCTCCTGAAGCTTCTGGTGAGGTCTATTTGGACTGATCTTGGCTGTACATGGAGATACACCTAAATTGAGCTCGGTTTGAGCTTTGTTTGCTCCGCCCAGCTGCCAAGTGGCACACTGCCCTGGTTTTCTGCTGGAAATGAAGAGAGGAGGTCGGCCACCTGGTTTTGGGCAGTTAAAACCATCTGATGGGGTGGCCATGTGGCCACCATTTCCCCTCTTTCCATTTTCTCTCTCCTCCTACCCTTAAAATCTCACTTTTACCCCCTTGCATGTATTCTCTCTCCTGATTTAGAGGGATAGGACTGGTCTTGTTCACTTGGGCTGGCTATGGGCCAATTTTGGTGGGCTTGGTCCAAGGGAAAATGGCTTGGTCTTCATTTCACTCCTTTAGGTCAATTTGTTGACTTGTTGACTTGGGGAGTTGACTTGGTCAACCATGGTGGGTGGGCTGACCCTACTTGGTGGAAATGGGTCTAGTGGCACCACCCAACTTGTGTTGGGTCAAGGGGGGGTGCCCTACTTAGGCTAATTGGGCTTATGAGTGTGGGTTTGACCAAATTAAGCTCAAGGTTGACTTTGGTCAATTTAGGTCAAAGTGTTGACCTAGTGATATGCCCTAGGGTCTACTTAGATTGTCTTTAGGGTTAGGGCAATGTGGTGGGGTCATGGTGTGGCTAGGGTCCCCACTTAGGCTAGTTTGACCTAGTTTGACTATGGTCTTATAGTGGGCCCCACATGGTTACCACCCACTACCTAGGGTCAAACATAGTTGGTCTTCCTTAAATCTCACCCAGGCCTAACCCAATCTAAGTTGAGGGGTCCAGAAGTAACATGGGATGTTACAAATTCCAATAAACAAGAAAATAATTTCGTCCCCGAAATTTAAGTTCGGGTCTACGGGGTTCTATTTGCAAGAATTTTTTTTTTTAAGAAATTTTAAAAACATAACTCGAAAGTACCTGATGCGAATAGCTCCGGGTGCTACTCCAGCATCAGATCCCTCGTCTCCCAGGTGTGCTCCTCCCTTCCATGGTTGGACCACAGCACCTTCACAAGAGGGACCTTCTTCTTCCGCAACACTTAGATGGTTGTATCGTCAATCCGGATCGGCTCCAATCTCACTGATCTGTCAGGCCCTACCGGTCCGACTGTAGTAGTAATGTGCTGCTCCGGCCAAAGGAGAGCTCTTCGCAAGGAAGAGACATAGAAGACGTCATGTAATGCACCCAACTCCGGTGGTAGCTACAGTCGGTAAGCCAAGGGGCCGATCCGCTCCAGGATCAGGTATGGCCCCATGTATCGTGGACTGAGCTTCTTGTGCCTCCGCACCCGAGAGACACCGTGTACTGGACGTATCTTCAAGAATACCCTGTCTCCAACCTGGAACTCCACCTTCCGGTGCCGAGCATCATAATACTTGCCTGCCTGCTCTGGGCCTCTAGTAGCCGATCTCTGATCAATCGAATCTGAGCCTCAGTATCCTCTATATAATCAGATCCAAGAGCCCTGGTATCCACATCCTGAACCCATGATAGCGGTGTCCGGCATCTCCTCCCATAAAGTGCCTCGTATGGAGCCATCCTGATGCTAGCCTGGTGGCTGTTATTATACGAGAACTCAATCAATGGCAGCAGCCTCTCCCAAGGCTTCCCCGTATCCAATATGCATAGTCTGAGCAGGTCCTCCATGGTCCGGATGGTCCGCTCAGTCTGTCCGTCGGTCTACGGATGGAAGGCGGTACTAAAAGTAAGCCGAGATCCCAAGTAAGCATGCACGGCCCTCCACTCGCTCGAAGTGAACCGACCATCACGGTCCGAAACAATCGTCCTGGGGATGCCATGATATCTGACGTACTGCTCCACAAATAATCTCACCAGAACTGCAACTGGGGCATCCTTTCGAACTGGAATAAACCGTGCTACCTTGGTCAATCTATCCACTATAACCCATATCGAATCATGCCTAGAGTGGGAGCGAGGCAATCCGTGTACAAAGTCCATAACAATGTCCTCGAACTTCCATTCTGGAACTGACAGTGGTTGTAGTAAACCTCCCGGGCTCTTGCATTCTGCCTTCACATACTGGCAGGTCTCGCAATGGGTCACAAAATCCGTGATCTCCCTCTTCATCCCGGGCCAATACATAGACCTCCGCAAATCTGCCCACATCTTGGTGATGCCGGGGTGCACTGAATATCTCGAGCAATGTGCCTCTCTGAGTATTTCATCCTGGATACTGCCCCTGCTGGTATGTAGATGCGCCCACGGAACCGAAGAAGATCATCCTGTAGCGTGTAGTCCTCGACCTTGCCCCTCTCTAGGGCACTGAAAATCGGCTGTAACGCAGCATCCAGCCTCTGATATGCTCGGATGCGCTCCTGTATATCATCGCCACTGATCACTGAGCTCAAATACTCTCTATATACTACTGGCTCGGTCTCGGACACCATGGTAATGTGCATGTCCTCCATCATCTGTAGCAGCTCTATAGACATCAATCGGGGCTCCGGTCCAGAAGTGCTGGCCCTCCAACTCAAAGCATCCGCTACCGTGTTCGCTTTTCCCGGATGATAGTGGATCTTGTAATCATAATCACAGAGGAACTCCAGCCACCTCCTCTGTCTCAGGTTTAGGTCCTTCTGTGTATCGATATACTTGAGATTCTTGTGATCTGAAAAGATGTCACAATGAATCCCGTATAAATAATGCCTCCATATCTTTAGGGCGAAAACTACAGCCCCGAGCTCTAGGTCATGTACTGGATAGTTATGCTCATGCTTCTTCAACTGTCTCGAAGCATAAGCAATAACATGTCCATGCTGCATCAGGACTGCACCCATCCCCTGATAAGAGGCGTCCGTATAGATCTGAAATCCTTCGCTCCCGGATGGAAGTGCAAGAATGGGGGATGAGATGAGTCGGTCCTTCAGCTCCTGAAAAGTCGTCTCACACCACTCTGACCAAACAAAATCTGTGTCCTTCTTCATCAAGGACGTGAGGGGGAGTGCTATCCTCGAGAACCCCTCCACGAACTTGCGGTAATACCCTGCTAGTCCCAAGAAACTACGGATGTCAGATGCGGTCTTCGGCCATGGCCAATCCCTCACTGTCTCTATCTTGGCCGGGTCCACTGCTAATCCAGCCCCACTGATCGTGTGCCCCAAGAAAGCCACCTCTTGCAACCAGAACTGGCACTTTGAAAACTTTGCATACATCTGGGTCTCCCTCAGCCTCTGCAAGACCTGTGCCAGGTGCTCCGTATGCTCCTCCTGAGTCCGAGAATATATAAGGATGTCGTCGATGAATACAATCACGAAGCGGTCTAAGAAAAGCTCGAATACACGGTTCATTAGACTCATGAATGTGGCAGGAGCATTCGTGAGCCCAAAAGGCATCACCGTGAACTCGTATAATCCATAGCGTGAACTGAATGCCGTCTTCGGTATGTCCTCTTCCCTGATACGGAGCTGGTAGTAGCCGGATCGCAAATCTAGCTTGGAGAACCAGAAGGTTCCCTGTAGCTGGTCAAATAACTCATCTATCCGAGGCAGAGGATAGGTGTTGCGGACCGTTAACCGGTTCAGCTCCCGGTAATCTATACATAATCGCAGTGATCCGTCCTTCTTCTTCACAAAGAGAACTGGCGCTCCCCATGGCGATGAACTGGGCCGCACAAATCCCGACTCGACTAGCTCCTGCAGTTGAGTCCTGAACTCTGCTAACTCCCTGGGAGCCATCCTACAGGGTGCCCGGGACACCGGCCTCGCTCCCGGTACTAGCTGAATCCTGAAATCCAAGTCTCTAGCAGGTGGTAGCCCGGGAAATTTCTCCGGGAATACGTCGGAGAAATCCCGGACCACCGGAATATCTGAGATAGTCGCCTCTGTTCCCACCATCTCGAAGCAGACAAGATAAACTTCTTCACCCTGCTCATGGGCCTTCACAGCCTGTACAGAAGATAACAGTAGGTGACAGATAGGCTGGATACCTTCAACGATAACATGAGAGTCGCCATGCCTTAGCGTGATCCTCCTGGACGGACAATCTATCTGGGCATGGTTCCGATGCAACCAGGCCATGCCCAAAATCAAGTCAAAATCCTGCAGCTTCAGAATAGTTGTCGGCGCCTCAAATGCCTTGCCGCCAATCTCGGCCTCCATATCACAATGTGCAGTGGTCCGCAGCTCCGACCCATCGGGTAGACGCACCCTCATCTCTAGTCCAGGAAACCTCTCCACGCCTTCGAGTCCGTCGATGAAGGCCTCGGATACGAACGAGTGCGAAGCACCCGTGTCGAAGAGAGTATGAGCGGGCTTGCCGCTGATCATAACTATGCTTGAGGTTTGTTTACGTGAAAGTTAATTGTTATCCTATAGTTCCAGGTACTATATATATAATTGAAAATTCAAGAAAATCAATAATTAACTTTAAGTACCTGTGATAACCTCCTCGGGGTTCCTCGGCTCTGTGAGGTCCAAGGCTTATATCTACTCCTGCTCGCATATCCTGCCGTGATATCCCCGGCCTCGGCCTCGGTCCTCGGCCCCATCCTCGGCCCTGCTATACTGGGGCCACTAGAGGTGGAGGAGGAGGAGGGGGATGGAATCGGTGCGGGCACTCCGACCTGATGTGCACGGGCTGGCGGCATCCGTAACAAACCACTTGTCGGTGGCCTCGGTCATCCTGTCTCCTCGGGTCATGCATCTGTAGAGGTGGGGGAGCCAATGCTGGAGTAGGCCCCTGCTCCTGCCTGAAGTTGGGACGACGACGTCCCCCACCCTTCCTGTATTCGATGGTCCTGCCTCTCTGAGAGCCCCTGCTGCTCTCTCCTGATGTCGACCCATCAAATGGTCTCTGTTGGGTATTGTATCCACAATTACCTGGATTTGAGGAAGCCACCTGTCAAGCTAAGATGAATTCACAATGTATTTGATGAAACCTCTTAAGTTGTGCTTGCAGTTCTTCCACGCTAAGTGCACACCAATGTCAGGGTGCAGTAGGTCAATATACACGGGTCTGCACGACGTAATCCCTCGTTGAGCAGATCAGTGTGTTGGCCTACGTGTACTCTCTCTATTGGAGTGCACTTACTTTCAAGTACAGGGCCGTGTTTATGCAAGAGAAGATAAGGAGCAAGGATGGGTCAAGGAGCAGCTCTTGGGTGGAAAGACGGAGATTCGTCTAAGTATAATTCGACGAGAATCACCAAGTGATTCTCGCCGAATCGTCGAGAATCATTAGTGATTCTCGCTGACTCTTTCCGGCTACCTCAAAACGGTGCCAAGTAAGATTCGGCGAGAATCACTAATGATTCTCGCCGAACCCATCGCTAAGCAGATCATGAATACCAAGTAATATTCGTTGAGAATCACTAAGTGATTCGGCGAGAATCACTAGTGATTCTCGACGAATCGTCGAGAATCACTAACTGATTCTCGCCGATTCGTCGAGAATCACCTGCGATTCTCGCCGATTTTTACTTGGTGTTCTCTCTAGAAGCTGCTGGACCGGAATCTTCCGCTGGACTATTTTGAACCGGTTTTCGGGTTTCTACGTGTGGGACCCACAACGGTCATATTGTAAGTGTCTACAGTGTATAAATACATGGGTATTTTTTAACAGTAAAGAGAGAAGAAGATAAGAAATACGCGAGCATGGACGAACCCTAAAATCGCCGCTTCTGCTCCGTCGCCGCCGCCGCCGCTCGCGGTAAGTTGTTCGCCGGTTGATCTTGGTTTCGCCTAGATCCTCCTGCGATAGAAGCCTAGCTAAGCTCAGCGTCTCACGTGTCTAACCGGAGATCTCTTGTCTCTCGATTTGTAGATCGGTAAAGTCTTCCCCATCTGAATCGATCGAGACGATTGATCATAGTGTGACCGTTGGTAGACCTAGCTAGCTTCGCTACGAAGTTTGGATCTCTAAAGAAGTGCAGCCACACATCGTCGTCGCCGCCGATCTCGTGAACCTTGCCGCCGTCCATCTAGCCGCCGCTGGTTCCGGGGAGATCCTTTCCAAGAGAGATCTAAGGTTGTGGACTCCTTGTGGACGTCAAGAACACGTCGTCAACAAAGAGGGACATCTTAGTCTCCAAACGAAGTTTGTATCTCGTGGTCATTCTAGTTTTACTTTTGTTGTAAAGGAACGTTTGTTCCGTGTTGTAAGGGTTGGGTGCAACCCGGTTTGTGGGAGTGTTGACTCCTACGTGTGGAAGGGTTCCTTCCGATAGTGCAAGGATTGGATTTCAATCCTGTTGGAGAAGTGACCGAGTCGTCCCTTGTTGGGAGATAGGTCGAAGGGGGAAAGTGGATGTACCCAAGTCGGGGAACCGCTATAAATTGCCTGTGTATTCTGTGTGCTGTGCTGTTTATTTTTATTGTGCAGGTACAATCTTAAATTCCGCAAAAAAGATGCACGCCACCTATTCCCCCCCCCCCATAGGTGAAGATAGTGGACACTAGGTGAACTTTCAAGTGGTATCAGAGGGACGTTACTCATCAAAAAGGTTTACACCTTGAGTAGTATCCTACCACCGGTGTCAGAAGCATGGAGCTGGATTATGAGATATCGCCACTAAGACTCCCCGCATGTACAAAGGAGTATTATCCCGTCTAGAGGATGAGGGTGTCATATCACTTGGAGGCCATCGATCCTCGAGCATCCTTCATCCTGGAAGAGAGTCCGTTTATCCCTATGAAGACCTCCGACTCTGGAATCCAAGTGCCCAAGTGCATTGCTGAGATGTCAGAGATGGAACTTTCATTATTTAAATTGGACCAGAGGATTCGTCAAATTATCATGGATATCTGGTCTGGAGCTTCTCGCTCTAGATTGGAAAAATGTAGGACGGCTAAATCTATGTGGGAGATGATCGCAGAGCTGATGGGGGGGGTCAGAGAAAGCTGGAATCTGCTGTCAACCAGAGGATGAAGCCTATGTGGGGGTCCTCACCTCTGAGGATGAAGGCATGGATCTCTCGGACAACATCAGAGCTCCAGTGTCCGTGTCATAGACTGAAGAGGCCAGTGAGGAAAGCAGCTCTGATGAGGATGAGACCATGGTCACTGGCTCTAATGACAATAACACAGAAGAGCAGGTAACCTCTTCATCCTGCCCCGTATCTCTTGAAATTTCTGAAGACAAGGAACTGCTTTCCTTCAGAAGATTCTGATTCCCTGAAGAGAGCCCTTCAGAAAAGCAACCTACTTGCTGAGGAGCAAGCTCAAGAGATTGCCCAACTGAAGATCTTGTTGGTTCTCCAATTGGCGTCCAACAAGGTCAAGGACTCTAAGATCTCAGCTCTAGATAGTAGTCTAGAGAATGAGAAAAGAATAGTATCAAACTTTTCCAAGGTTGATGCTATAAAGAGAAAGCAAGAAAACGGGTGGATCTCCCGGATTATCAATTCGTGGAGAAATGGGGAAACAGTATTCCGACCCCCCACTCCAAGCAGGAAGGCAACTCATCATGCCTTCAAGTATGACCACAGGAATAGTCGTGGTCACTACAAGGGTGATCTGTCCCCATGTGGAGACACCCGTAGTGCAAGGGCCGTCGTGGCCACCCATGAGAGAATACCGAAGGCTCATTCTGAGCCCTTTGTATTCACTGCCACTGCCTCAACTCGGTGTGAATCTGCATGTCCTAGCTCACAGAACACTTCTCACCACCCGAGGACACAGGATAGGGAGGTTAGAAGTCATGGTGTAAGTTTTCATGGGGCCTCTGGAAGGGGGATGCCTGAAAGAAGGGCACCACCTCCCCGGCCTCATGACACTCGCAACATGCATTCCTTCCACCCTTCCACGTATCACGATGGAAGAGGAAACTTTGTGAGGAGATCATGCCCTATCCCGTTTAGACCTAGGACCGTGACTAACTTAGTCACTAGATCAGGTCGGAAACGGTGATACAACATTCACCCGTGTTGGTGCTGTGGCAAAGTGGGACACTTTGCCATCGACTGTTGGCACAACCCCTCTATGCCAAAGGCAAGGGCTTATCCACATTCACGGGACAGAGGTAGTCTTCCTGACAGGTTTTCTGGGGGAAGGCAGTCGAGTGCTTATGCTAACAGGAACTAAGGACCCAATATGATTTGGGTTCCTAAGGTAAGGTAATTCTTTCTTGCAGGGTAGTCTAGGTTCCCGTAAATATGAGGGGAACTAGACAGTAGGTGTTCCAAGACTGAATTGGAACATGCATCTGGAATAACAGAAGTGATATCTATATAAGCATTCTAACATCGAGCACCTGGTATGTTATAGTCTGAGAGACTAAATGTTAACTCTCATAATCCCAGGTACTTTTGATCAGTTCAAGGACTTGAGTCATATTGTATCCACATTTACATATATATCTATATATATGTATATTTATACTTATGCTTATACATATATGTGTGCACATCTAAGGATAGGTTACCTCGATACATACAAATCTTTTATACATCAATAAAGAGTTAACGAAGATATGTCATTGTGAATCTCGACAACTCACAATTGACATCAAGAAGTGTTTGGAAAAGCCCCGTTCAAACCCAAATAGATTGGCTTTAAGATATATATATATATTTATAATTTTTAAATTGACTTGACATCAGAAGAATTCGAAAATGCTGCAATGCCTCTTAACTTGAAGATTCCTAGTAAAGAAACCCTTCGATTACAACTTAGACAAATTCCCACCGACTCTTAGCAAAGGGATCCCGTTATAACTTGTTAAACCCTTATTAAAACCTGTCGTTAACGCAAAGAAATCCTGCCGACCTTTCATTTCCATGGGAAACTTACCGCAGAATACTCGTCGAATGAGCAGAAATCCCGCCGACCCTTTATATATTTAGAATCCCGCCGACCCTTCACCTTCCTTAGGAATCCAGCCGAAGGAGCAAACTCGCCGAATCCCGCCGAACTTCGCAGGAAACACGCCCAATCCCGCAAAGGTCTTCACCGAGTCGTCTTCCCGCAAGGTTCCCGCAAAGGTCTTCGCCGAGTCGTCTTCCCACAAGTGATTCTCGCCGAATCGCGCAGGAAAACTCGTCGACTCTCTCCGCAGGGGAAACTCACCGGAAGGGAAGCTCGCCGAATCGGTCTCCATCGAAGGTCTCCCGCCGTATCCCGCTGGATACTCGTCAAATCGCGCCGGAAACTCGTCGACTGCCGCAAGATTAACCGAAGGTTTCCCGCAAGTTTCTCTCCAACACCTTTAGGTAACCACCCCCTCACCCTTACTTGGACTTGATCACTAGTGTCGCTTCTTTTTTGATTTTTTGATTAACCGTATAGTAGGGCTTCTCTCCCTAGATCTACAATGGCTCCAAGGACAACCCCTGGGTTGGTCACTGGTTGCGAGCTAGTTCGAACTGGGTTCTCTCATGCCTCTGACGAATTCAGAAACATCATTCTGATGCTGGAAGAGGCTGGGCTCTCATTCGTCCTGGAGCACCCGTGCAAAATCTAGGACAAAGAGGTGTTGGAGTTCTTCGCTACTGCAAAACTCCGGAATGGCGACTCTCTAATCAAAAGCAAGGTGGCCCGCTTCCTGCAGCTCTCTAGCTCGGAGCACGAGGACTATCTGGAGGACGAATACAAGACCAGGACTCTCTTATTCTGCGGTCTCCCACGAGGAACTCGGTCGATCAAGCGCAAGGATATGAATGAAGAAGGGAAGCTTCCGTCTGACATAATTGGAAAGGTACTCATCTGCAAGCCAGGATCTCATGACCATATCTCTGCGGATATGTTCAAGATCCTGGTGGCTATTGTCTGCCGAAAAAGATTCAACTGGGGGTCATTGCTGTTTGAGAAAATAAAGGACACCCTAAGATCTCCGAGCTTTGGCCGAATCATAAATCTGTATCTCAATCAGCTGAATGGAGACAAGTTTGACATGAGTACAGGTGTTCCTCTACACTACCTGAAGAAAATGGACGCAAGTGTTTTTGACAGATGGGAGAGGCGAATTGGGCAGGCTGCCATGGAAGAACAACAGGAAGTATCTCCAGCAGCAACCCCCAGTGAAATTCCTGATACTTTGACTGCAGGAATTGAGGGGGAGCCTCTACCCACTCATGCTGATGTAGTATCTGACATCTCCCAGGTGGCCAGGGATGCTGTGGCCGAAATACAAGAAGAAAGTGAAACTGTGCTGGTGCATGAGGAGGCCCTGAACCGGAACGATCAAGGAGCCGAAGCTACTGTACAGGAGACTGCTGACAAAGAGTTGGAAGAGGATGCTGATGAAGATGATTTCATGGATGATGAAGGAGAGGAAGACGGCCATGAGGGATATGAAGCATTGGAGACTCAGGATCTCATTGAACCTCCATCTGACAAGCACGCAACTGAAATCGTTCCTGAAAACATTGGTGCACGAGTGGAGGGGGAGTCCGAGAAATCTGCAGATGCTGCCAGTATTCCACCATTAGAGGCTGTGCTCCTGTCCAGCTCTACAGGTGCATCTGATGAAGTGCAAGGCCAAGCAGTGCCTCCGGATCTTCCATTACGAGATGAGCTAGCCACTCACACCGTGAGTGTCATTCAAGGTATAGTGGATGAGCTTAAAGGCTCTTTTGAAAAAGCTCAAAATAAAATGCTGAAAAGGATTAAGAAGTCTGAAAATCTCATGCTCAAGAACATGGTGGAGATCAACCATAAACTTGACATGATGGACAAGAAATTTGAAGAAAAGTATACAGCGGCCGGCCAAGCTGTCACACTTCTTATGTCCGGATTGAAAAAGAACACCGATACTCTTGCGGTTGTGAATCAGAATGCTCATGTTGTAGCAAACAACATTCAAAAGTTTGACGGTAATATGGTAACTCTCAACGCCAATCAGCAGGCCTTGGTCAATGACTTCTCCAGGACTACCAAGCATATTGATGACTCACTGCACTCCTATGCAAACTCCATCGCAGTTGAAGCCAAAAAGGGGGAGAATGAATACATAGCTAAGATGGCTGAGCTCCGAGAAGTCATGATCAAAAACTTCGAACAGTCAAACAAATACGTCTATGACAGCAGCTGGTGGATGCTCCACCAGGCGTTAGGCGTCGCCTTGCCTGAAAATCCTGCGGGTATTCATGCTCCTGAGACTTCTACGACTGCTGAGGGAGTAAGTGCTGCTGAGGGAATAAGTGCAAGTGCTGCAGATGTTCCCATAAGTGAAGCTGATGCTAGGGCTATTTCCAAAGCTAAACTGAGGAGCATGTTTGACCAAGAGGCCCTAGCAAAAGCCAGGGGCAAGAGACAAGCTCAAGAAGGGACATCCAAGGAGTCACTAGCTGAGAAGAGAATCAGACTGAGTGAGGAGGACGTACGAAACGAAAAGTGGAGTCCAGTTTCAAAGCATATCATCTTGGACACCTTCTGGCGACAAGAAAAAGGAGAACTCAATCGAAACGAAGTATACAACCAGTATGAGTGGGAAATGCACAAGACGTATGAAGCGAAACGAAACATCTTCTTCAGAAACAACACGGCAGCAGATAAAGTTCCTCCTCCCAGATATCATCCGAAGCCTAAAGAGTATATGGAGAGGCAAAGGAAGAAGTATTTGGCGCAAAAACTCAAGGATGACTTAGCTAAGGAAAAATAGTCAACAATTTATAGCTTGTCATTCTCTCTTAAGAACATTTAATGCTTATTGTTATTATATGAACAATTCTGAGGTTATATATATATTTATATATATTTGTATATATAATTGAATTTGTGAATGACTCAAGTCTTGATCTGATTACTTATATTCTCTTGTGCTGCATGTTTAAATTCTGAATACTGTTTTTATTATTTGATTAGTGTTATTCATCTTAGCTAGTAGGGTTTTGGCTTCGTCAAATAGGGGGAGATTGTTGGGTATTGTATCCACAATTACCTGGATTTGAGGAAGCCACCTGTCAAGCTAAGATGAATTCACAATGTATTTGATGAAACCTCTTAAGTTGTGCTTGCAGTTCTTCCACGCTAAGTGAACACCAATGTCAGGGTGCCGTAGGTCAATATACACGGGTCTGCACGACGTAATCCCTCGTTGAGCAGATCAGTGTGTTGGCCTACGTGTACTCTCTCTATTGGAGTGCACTTACTTTCAAGTACAGGGCCGTGTTTATGCAAGAGAAGACAAGGAGCAAGGATGGGTCAAGGAGCAGCTCTTGGGTGGAAAGACGAAGATTCGTCTAAGTATAATTCGACGAGAATCACCAAGTGATTCTCGCCGATTCGGCGAGAATCACTAGTGATTCTCGCCGAATCATCGAGAATCATTAGTGATTCTCGCCGACACTTTCCGGCTACCTCAAAACGGTGCCAAGTAAGATTCGGCGAGAATCACTAATGATTCTCGCCGAACCCATCGCTGAGCAGATCATGAATACCAAGTAATATTCGTTGAGAATCACTAAGTGATTCGGCGAGAATCACTAGTGATTCTCGACGAATCGTCGAGAATCACTAACTGATTCTCGCCGATTCGTCGAGAATCACCTGCGATTCTCGCCGATTTTTACTTGGTGTTTTCTCTGGAAGCTGCTGGACCGGATTCTGCCGATGGACTATTTTGAACCGGTTTTCGGGTTTCTACGTGTAGGACCCACAACGGTCATATTGTAAGTGTCTATAGTGTATAAATACATGGGTATTTTTGAATAGTAAAGAGAGAAGAAGATAAGAAATACGCGAGCACGGACGAACCCTAAAATCGCCGCTTCCGCTCCATCGCCACCGCCGCCGCTCGCGACAAGTTGTTCGCCGGTTGATCGTGGTTTCGCCCAGATCCTCCTGCGACAGAAGCCTAGCTAAGCTCAGCGTCTCACATGTCTAACCGGAGATTTCTTGTCTCTCGATTTGTAGATCGGGAAAGTCTTCCCCATCCGAATCGATCGAGACGATTGATCCTAGTGTGACCGTTGGTAGACCTAGCTAGCTTCGCTACGAAGTTTGGATCTCTAAAGAAGTGCAGCCGCACATCGTCGTCGCCGCCGATATCGTGAACCTTGTCGCCGTCCATCTAGCCGCCGCTGGTTCTGGGGAGATCCTTTCCAAGAGAGATCTAAGGTTGTGGACTCCTTGTGGACGTCAAGAACACGTCGTCAACAAAGAGGGACATCTTAGTCTCCAAACGAAGTTTGTATCTCGTGTACATTCTAGTTTTACTTTTGTTGTAAAGGAACATTTGTTCCGTATTGTAAGGGTTGGGTGCAACTCGGTTTGTGGGAGTGTTGACTCCTACGTGTGGAAGGGTTCCTTCCGATAGTGCAAGGATTAGATTTCAATCCTGTTGGAGAAGTGACCGAGTCGTCCCTTGTTGGGAGATAGGTCGAAGGGGGAAAGTGGATGTACCCAAGTCGGGGAACCACTATAAATTGCCTGTGTATTCTGTGTGTTGTGCTATTTATTTTTATTGTGCAGGTACAATCTTAAATTCCGCAAAAACGTTGCACGCCACCTATTCCCCCCCCCCCATAGGTGAAGATAGTGGACACTAGGTGAACTTTCAGTCTCTTCCCTCCGGCTCGCACCATCAGCTGGTCAGCCTCCAGCTTCTTCGCCATCTCGATGATCTGCCTAGATGTGCCATGAGAAATGAATAGCAAGGCCTGCCTCAAATCATCCCTGAGGCCCCGGTAGAACCTCTTGGCATACCTCCTATCATCGGTATCCTGAATCCCCGCGAACCTGGCCAAATGGGAGAACTCTCTCTGATACTCTATCACCGATCTAGTCCCCTGCTTGAAGTTCAAAAACCTCTCCTCCAAGGCATCTCTGTCCGTAGCAGAGACGAAGTGGTCAAGAAACACATCGCCAAACTCCTCCCATGATATATCTGACAGCTCAAAGTCCGCATAAGTAGACTCCCGGACTGATTTCCACCATCTGTTCGCATGAGCCTCTAGCACGGAGGTGGCTAGAGGTACTGCTTCGCCGACTGGGCAGCTGATGCCTGCTAAGATCTCGTGTATGGCCTCCAGCCATTCTTCCGTCTTCATCGCATCCTCTGTCCCACGGTACGTCGGTGGGGACAGGCTCTTGAATGCACTCAGCCAGCTCGACCCCGGATTTGGCTGTGGAGCCGGGACTTGCTGGGCTCTGAAGGCATCCAGAATCGCCGTCAAGGTCTGCCCCATCTCCGTATGTAGGAATGGGGTGGCAGCTGGAGGGGGAGGAGCCACATTTTGCGGCGCGGCGACCTGTGGAGGTTGCATAAAGGTAAGGTTAAAACAAAACTGGCCTAACTCATTGTACTTTGTGGACCATTTATGTGACTTTACACATGGGCACACCACTGCTTCCGCTGCATAGTTTGTCCGCAAACTAATGCTCGAGCGGGGGTGGTCCCATGTTGTGGGCTTCTTTCTCATATGATCGTTGTTCAAGTGATACCAGTTTGTAAGACCCCCCTCCCCCTTACCAAGGAGGGCTACCGGGTCTTATGCCCAGAACCGTCGTCTTATGGTGGCACTAACTCACGGGTTAGTCGACACCGCAACACGCCGATTCTGCCGGCTAGTACGATCATTTAACCTGTAGGCCAATATGAGAAGAAAGAAGTAAAACTGTATATAAAACCATTAGTCCACAAGTCACATGGTACAATCATGTAAATGAAATGAAAAGTACATCACTATAGTCCACAGAAGAGTACAAATGAAAGAGTAAAAAGGGCTTATGCCCAGTACATCAAAATCACTCTCTCACAAAATAATAAATGCGGAAGCTAAACTAGAACATCAGCTCTCGTCCCACCTGGGGACGCACAGTAGTGGTAGTAGCCTGCTGAAGCGGTATCTGCTCCTCATGTCCTGCCTCCTCGACGTGCTGGTTCTCCATCTCCCCGGGCTCCTAAAAATAGTTGGTCACCGACCATTAGTCAAAAAGACTAAGTCGTTTCCTCCGCACCTCGCCCCGCAGCTCCTAGGCACCGAGCGGGAGGACGAAGCGGAGGACAACAAAAGGGGTAGCAAAGTGGAAGCAGGTGACAGTATCTAACTAGAGTTGTAATAAGTAATGTAGTTCTACTCTAGCAGTTATAAGTACGGTACAAGTATTAGGTAAGAGCAGTGCAGTAAAGGAAAGTAAAGAACAGTAATATGAACAAGTAAATAAACTAAACTACCACTATGATATCATCACAAACGTACCCTAACTTATATAAATGCCCATACAAATATATAAGTTAGGGTTTCCAAAAATTTAACTTATCATATAAAAGAGCCCATACTAATTTATATGATAAGGATCTATGAACCGTATGACCTAATATGAATGAATGATATGATGCAATTTTATGCGCAGGCAAGTGCAACTCACACACAACGACTCTGTGATCACAGACCTTTAGTTCCCACTTTTTGAGAGCTAGCATCACTCTCGGGTACCACTGCTATGGCTACGGCAGCAGCAGAGCGGGCGTCTCCGCTTCTAGACCGGTATGCACACTACCAAGCCTTAGACCCCTCTCATACGCCTATGTACACGTCCAAGGTGCACTCTAGAGTCTCGCATACGTACTTTGCTGACAAACCCGTCAGTCTTGTTGGGTCGGATGTGTGTTATCTGGGATCGTCCTCCAGACCGCAGTGTAAAACAACCCACTGGCCCCTCTAACTCCCGCAACCGCCTGGTGCACCGTACTGCCATCGGTGTGACGAACGGCCAGTACCGCATGCCCCGCCATGATATTTATGCACATGCAAGTATTTCATTCCGAGCCTCCCGCTCGCAGGACCAAACCCGTCTGGAATCCCTCAAACCCAAACCCGGGTGAGCATGCACATTAGTGCCTTTATACCAACTCCCTCAAACCCCAAAACGGGTGAGATCGCACATTAGTGCCTTTATACCAACTCCCTCAAACCCCAAAACGGGTGAGATCGCACATTAGTGCCTTTATACCAACTCCCTCAAACCCAAAACGGGTGAGCATATATCAAGAATCTCTCTAACCCTACACGGGCGAGAAGGTACAACAATGTCCTAACCTATTAAACTACTCTTGTCTACGGGTTATTATACTTAGAGATTTAAGGTTAATCCCAGGACTGCCCCCAGTATTCCCTGTGAAGGGCTCTCAAGGGGCACTAGGAACTGTATTGGGATTACGCCAAGCGTTACCTTTCGCAAGGATACTTATTTTAGTTGATGGCTACCCATGTATCTCCCCAGCTCTCCTTATTGCTCTAGTATAACCCTAGTGACTTAAGGTGTTACCGGGAAGCCGACGGTCTTCCGCTGACACCCACTCCAGTTGCTCATTAAGACTTGCACTTTTGATCCCTCACTAAGACAACTCTACCCACCAGGGTTATTCATATTGAACTCTCTTATTTCAGCCGATAATCAATCCCCTGGTAATCCCTAAGGCAAGATCTATTTGTGTTATATGCAGACCATGTCCTATGATTACCCTAAAAATGTGATCTTCCAAACCTTAAGTCATCTTGCCTCTAAATATTTATCCTAGGGTGGTATGGACTAAGGGAACTACCCTATGAATTCTCATAATTTTTCTTGGCCAAATAGTCCTTTAATTAAATCTTTTAATTTAAATATTAGGTCACTTTACACATGAAGTACTATGATTTAACATCCTCTGACCTAGGATATTTTTCCTGAGTTGTATAATGATAAAATATTGCTGCCTACAGAGTTTCATAATTTTCCTTTAATTATTTATTCTCATTTCTTATTTGCTACCAAATTCACATAAATTCCACTTTCCAAATGAAGTATATGCATTATGTAATCAAAATTTCCAGGAAACTTTCAGAACTTTTAGAACACTAATTTATGACTATTGGCAGAGTATCATCAACATTTATTGTGTAATGGCCTATAAAATTCCATTATAACATATTTACCAAACATGCCATTGTATTAATTTAACAACTAACAATGCATCCATTAATTCTGAGAAATTCATGCAAAACTAATAATATCATTTTATAGCAGTAGAATAAATTCCAAATTTTTCTGAGGTACATATCCATCATTTCAAGAATTTAATAAGATAAGGGTAAAATGGGCAATTTAAGATATCTAATCCAAACGCTCTTCAAAATAGAGGGATCATATTTTTCCTAAGTCAAATGTAAAATTATCTATGCCTTGGCAAAATTTTAGGATTTGTACTTGAGGAAAATCTATTTTCCAATTTTATTTCCAAAATAGCTATAATTAAAATAAATTCCAATAAATGGAATTTTTGATTCCAAAAATTCCATGATTAATTTGGGGGGATGAAATTTACCCTAATGAACCACTGTAAATAATTCTAAGATCTGTACATGTCAGCATTGGGCTAAATACACCATTTTTGAGTTTTTGCTATTTGCACACCAAGGCAAACATGAGCTAACACATGCAAGTGGATTCTCCAACATGCAGTGAACCCAAGGTGCTGGAATTTTTATCATGCACCAAGTATGTCCCCATTGCCCTACCACCAAGATTTGGGACCATGGGGAGGTGTAATACTCCATATATTTCACTTATTTGTATTTTGATATTTTGGCAAAAACTATAGGAAAATGTTCTTTAAAAATTCCTAATTTTTGGCAGGGGTAAGTATGCCCTAATCATGCATGTGCCCAAAATGTGGGGCCATGGTGACTAATGGTTTTACCAGGGCATCCAATTTAATTTCTGCCCTACTCTAGGACCAGTCCTAGGAGAAATGTCCTACAGGACTGTACACTACACCAAATCACATGTTTAAGGTGGAAAATTAAAGATAAGACCCTCAGCTACAATTTTCATTGAGAGAATAAGTTCTGGAAATGCTTCTAGGAGGCCTAAAATTAACATGCAAAGTGGCTGTAATAATGTGACAGAATCTACACTATTCATCATATATTAATTAAATCATTTAAATATATTGCACGAATCTTAAAGCCTGAAACCGACGGGATCGGTTCATCGTCCCCAATGGTTTGACGGCTACGATTTCATTTTCCTGGACGCTGTTGGCTGGCGTTTTCCGGCCAGCTGAGCCACCACCACCGCCGGCGGATATCGCCACCACCTTCGTTAAGGTGGGGGCTAGCGTTTCCCGGCGGTGGGGCCGCCGGAGTTGGCTCCTCCGGCAAACCCGAGCAAGAAGAGAAAGCTAGGTTTTCTCCATTTTCTTCTCATGGTATCGGGCTCGATTGAGCCCGATATCTCCCTAAATAGATCTAGAAATCTAGTACAGGAAGAGGTAAGGTGAAACGCACCTGAATTGGGGCTTGGCTGCGGGTCAGGCGGCAGTTTGCCGTGGTGGTGGTGCACCGGCGAGCTCCACCCCAAAAACTCGATTCTCCACCATTCTCCATGATCCAGCACTCGATTTCCACTCCCTTCTATCTCCTGAAGCTTCTGGTGAGGTCTGTTTGGACTGATCTTGACTGTACATGGAGATACACCTAAATTTAGCTCGGTTTGAGCTTTGTTTGCTCCGCCCAGCTGCCAAGTGGCACACAGCCCTGGTTTTCTGCTGGAAATGAAGAGAGGAGGTCGGCCACCTGGTTTTG
Organism: Platanthera guangdongensis; assembly: GCA_039583875.1. Taxonomy (NCBI): domain Eukaryota; kingdom Viridiplantae; phylum Streptophyta; class Magnoliopsida; order Asparagales; family Orchidaceae; genus Platanthera; species Platanthera guangdongensis. The sequence goes on from CM077160.1 coordinate 31,210,347, forward strand.
GGCAGTTAAAACCATCTGATGGGGTGGCCATGTGGCCATCATTTCCCCTTTTTCCATTTTCTCTCTCCTCCTACCCTTAAAATCCCACTTTTACCCCCTTGCATGTATTCTCTCTCCTGATTTACAGGGGTAGGACTGGTCTTGTTCACTTGGGCTGGCTATGGGCCAATTTTGGTGGGCTTGGTCCAAGGGAAAATGGCTTGGTCTTCATTTCACTCCTTTAGGTCAATTTGTTGACTTGTTGACTTGGGGAGTTGACTTGGTCAACCATGGTGGGTGGGCTGACCCTACTTGGTGGAAATGGGTCTAGTGGCACCACCCAACTTGGGTTGGGTCAAGGGGGGGTGCCCTACTTAGGCTAATTGGGCTTATGAGTGTGGGTTTGACCAAATTAAGCCCAAGGTTGACTTTGGTCAATTTAGGTCAAAGTGTTGACCTAGTGATATGCCCTAGGGTCTACTTAGATTGTCTTTAGGGTTAGGGAAATGTGGTGGGGTCATGGTGTGGCTAGGGTCCCCACTTAGGCTAGTTTGACCTAGTTTGACTATGGTCTTATAGTGGGCCCCACATGGTTACCACCCACTACCTAGGGTCAAACATAGTTGGTCTTCCTTAAATCTCACCCAGGCCTAACCCAATCTAAGTTGAGGGGTCCAGAAGTAACATGGGATGTTACAATCTCAACTAAAGCCAGTCAACCAGTAAACACATACAACACAAGAGTCTTTATTGATTCACAGCAATCTTCTTTACAAGGCGAGACATACATGGCGAGACACGCTTCACCAAACAATCACCCAAGGGAAAGCAGAGAACTACAAAAAACAAGACAAGAGAAACAAGCCGCGCGGACTCAACACCTAGCCGTCGATCTATTGCTATGGAGTCTGCTCAGTTCATCAAGTCGCCAGACCGCAACCGAAGCCGCGCGCACTACCCCTTATTCCAATGCTAGCTCTAGCCACCGATGTACAGGTCGACTGACCGCGAAGTCACCTAGCTGCCAGACCGCACAAGCTGCGATGCCGAATAGAACAGTCCGCGTGAAGCAGACGACTTATTGAACCCCGAACCAAGTTGCCAATGAGAAGGCCATCTGGTCGCTGTCCGCGACTGCTGTTTTCCACCTGTTGCTTAACCGCAGTGTCCGCACTGTCCCTGACTGCAATCAGAGCCAAGTCCCGGCTTTCCAGCGCTATCCGCACAACCTGCACAGCACAACCCGGTCAACTCAATCAAACGGCGTGGAGACCAAAATGCAGTCCGCAACAACTTGTACGGGCTCAAGTTACTGTTCACTTACTTCGGTTGGTTACTTGGTTTCTTGGTTACTGTTCCTGATGTGACATGGGTCCTATTTATAGGCACGATGATGAGTGTCGTCACCGCCCAAACCGATAGGATTACTGCCACATCCCATAGTAAGACGCACGTGTATCCGCAACACCCGCAAATACACTCCAGTTTGCCGCTACCTTGTGCCAGATAGCCAGTCCGCCTATACTTCTCCAAGGCCGGACACAAACGCAAGTCCGCCTTGTCTCCGAATGCCAAGCAAGGACCGCCACAGCCGGACTCCGTAGCAACAGTCCGCCAAATCACAGACACAGCTCTAGCCCGCTTATCACGAGCCCAAAGCCTCGTCACAAGGCAAATGACGGACTCAGCGGACAGACCGCGACAGTCCGCCAATCTCGATCCCATGGCTTTGCCACCAAGGAAACAGCCGAACTCAGCGGACACGTCGATCCAGTCTGTACATACTGTGAATAGCTCTAGTCTGCATATCCATGCAGACGACTCCAGTCCGCATACCCTAAGTCCACTGCCTTGTCATCAACACACCTACCAGACTCAGCGGACTCTAGCTCTAGTGTGCACGTAGTTGTGAACAAAAACTCTAGTATGCTTCTCCCAAACTCGGAACCAAGGCACACATCACTTCTGCCGAGCTTGGCAGACTGAGAAGCAGTCCGCACTTCACTGCGCGATCTCCCCGGACTGAACCAAACATGGACTTGGTTCAGAACTAACCAAGTCCTCACCACTGGCCACAAGGGCCAGTCCGCACTTACTTGCAGACACTAGATGCAGTTCGCCTATCCCGACGAGCTCCGGTATTAGTCCGCACTGTCTGGCGGTCTTCCCGGCTTCCACTTGCCGCTGCACCAGAGCAAGACCAAGACAACTGTCAAGCTGGTCTGCAGAGCTCCAGTTCTTCAGTCTGCTACATGCCGGACTCCCCAGATATAGATTCTATCTGCCTGGTTACTTCATGGGATCCAGCTTCTTGCTGAGGATACGCCAGCCTGGCAGACCGTCACTGCTGTCCGCGTAGTTCATGCGAACAAACCACCCAAGCTGTTACTGAGAAAACTGTCTGCAACATCCCTGCCGACCTGGCAATTCGCTAACCCTGTCCGCGTAGTCCGCGCGGATAGGTTACCCAAATCCTCCATTCACCCACTTTCACTTCACAAATTTCAACAATCCCCCTAGAAGTGAGAAGTGGTGAATAAATCCAGTAGCTCCCGTAACCTTGCACCTGGTCCCTCCGATAGCATCTACGAAGAGATGTCCAAGACATAGTCCTCGCCCCGCATATCATGGACAATGAGGGAGCCCTCCAACATCTCCCAAAAAGAGCCATGCTTCCCTCTGCCTTCTTCATCAGCTTCAACCTCCACTCATGCATCACAAGAGTATCACCAAGTACCTTGGGCGTAAGAGCCCAAGGCTCATTACCACTAAGAGTAGTCACCTCTTCAGCCTTGATGTCAACCACCTCCTTGATTTTAGTGGGGTCATCACAGCCAGAAGGTCCTCGCTCGACCTGAGGGCTTGCAAGGAAACATGGGACCAAGTCCACCGTGTTCCCTTCGCTATATCGAGCTGGTGGCTTACTGATCCTCTTCGATCTCCGAAGAACCTGATCATGTCTAACCACCTCCGCTGATCCTCCTGTACCAGCTCCATTCCCGATCAAACCTGGAGCAATGCTCCCATTAATTCCTGAATAAGACGACTCCTCACTGGAACCAGGAGCACCTAGAGCAACGCTCCCCCTAATACCTGAACCAGAAGACTACCCTCTTGAACAAGAACTACCTGGAACATCGCTCCCCTGCTTCCTGAACCGGAAGCCTCCGCCTTTGAGCCAGAAGAACTTGGAGCATCGCTCCCTCTGCTTCCGGATCCTAACGCCTTTACCCAGGGGCTAGAACAACCTGGAGCTCCTGGTGACTCAGAAAACTCCAACTGAACCATAGCAGCAGCCCCCTTCATCCCACCATCAGACCTGCTCACCTCTAGCTCCACATAGGAGTTATCCCAATATGACGTGAACTCATCAAAGACAACATCTCTCGACGCAATGAACCTCTTCGTCACAGGATCCATACACCTCCATCTTCTCCTCTGCTCAATATACCTAACAAAGACTAGCTTTGTCTTGAGAGCAACCAGAGAGTGTATGTAGCAGGTAGATACAAACACCCATAGGTACTTTACACTGGGCTTCACCCCAAACATCAACTCATATGGAGTCTCCATAATGATAGAACTAAGAGGCATCCGATTGATGACATGAGCATCACATGACATCCCTTCCGCCCAAAGAGCCTTAGGAACGCCTTTACTCTGAAGCCAACACTTAAAGATCTCCGTTAACCAATGAATCTTCCGAGCTGCAACACTACCTTGTTGTGAAGTATGTCCACAAGAAAGCTCCTTCTGGATCCCTTACTTCCTGCAAAAGTTTGAGAACTCGATTGAGCCAAACTCACCACCGATGTCTGTCCTCAACTTCTTGATCCGCAGGCCCAGCTGGCCTTCCACAAGCTTCTTGAACTCCATAAACAAGTGCATCATGTTGGAATTCTTCTTCATGAAGTATACCCAAGTATACCTTGAATAGTCATCAACTAAATCAGCATGAACCTGCTGCCTCCAAGACTGGCGGTGACGGTCGGTCTAAACAGAGCACAATAGACAGCCTCCAAAGGTGCTTTACATCTGGATTGTGCCTTATCAACCATAAAGCGATAAGCTTCACTTTGCTGACATCCCGCACAACCCTGACCATCGCCATAGGATGACAATCTAGGCAAGCCTCTTACGAGTCTTCTTACTGCCATTGCTTTCAGCTTGTCCATCCCTACATACCCCAGTCTTTCATGCCAGATAGCTGCACTATCACTGGCCTTCATCCGATCAGCACCTGAACTTGTTGAAGACCCAACAAAGTTCTTCTCCTTGCCTCCAACATGAGCTACATTTGCCGAGAGTAAGACAACCTTACACTCTTTCCTGAGATGATCATGTTGCTTGCATTTATAGCACCTTGGTCCTTCCTTCCTCTTCCCATCACACCTAGGAGAAACAGTACTCTCTTGTTGAAATGAAGTAGAAGGACCATCCACTACAACAACCTTCACCTCCTTCCTGAACAACCCATCAAGGGAAGTCCAAACCTCCGCAGCACACCGACATCCACTGATGTGATCCAAGAGCTCCGATGAGATCACCTACTTGAGAATAGACTCTGATTTCGCATTTGTCTCCTTCCAAGCTCTCATCTGTTCAGCATTGCCAGCATTAGCCTCTTGTCTTTATGCTCCGCATACTACCTCCGAAAGGTCCTCACCAAGAAAAAAGCTCTCCAAACAAGACTTCCACCTATCAAAGTTCGTCTCTGTAAGGAGATCAATTCCAAGACAACTTGCATCTTCCACTGTCATGGTTCTACCACTGGTTCCTTCTTCAAAGAGTAACAACCACTTCAGTTGATCACTGCTTATCCACTTCAGTCCAGCTCTGATACCATGTTAAAAATTCAACAACCTGGCACTACTACTACGTTGAATTATCCATGTGGTGAACAAGATAGCCTGATGCCAAATTAATATTCTTTGTACAATCAAGATCACACCTTGATCACTCGAAAATTTCCCTGTAACCTGGAGTGAGTAGGGGTTATCTTAACTAAAGTCAGTCAACCAGCAAATACATGCAGCACAAGAGTCTTTATTGATTCACAACAATCTTCTTTACAAGGCAAGACATACATGGTGAGATATGCTTCACCACACAACCACCTAAGAGAAAGCAGAGAACTACAAAAAATAAGATAAGAGAAACAAGTCGCGCGGACTCAACACCAAGCCGCCGGTCTGTTGGATCCCTGGTTGATTTGGGTTAGGTTCACTAACTTAGGATGTGACCCATCATGTATAGCTAGGGTCAAGTTTGTGTCCTAGAGTCTAGGCCAAGTCCTTAGGTTCAACTTCTGATGGACCAGCTATGAACAAGACCATCAGAGACTCCAGATTTAGAAGTTTTCAAGACTAAGTAAAGTGAGTTCGACGTTCGTCGAACTCAGCTCGATGAAAGGTGTTCTGCGCTCGACGATCGTGAGACATTTCTTAGTGCTGAGCTCGACGATCTTGGTTCTCTGTTCGACGAAGACTGAGTTTCTACATCAAGCCAAAGTCAGGATAATCTCGGAATTTTTCTAAGTCCAGCTTCAAGCTTTGGTCGACGAATTAGATTCTGAGCTCGAAAAACTTGAACCTCAAGTTCTCAGCTTCTCAGGTCGACGAAGTCAGCTTCTCAGGTCGACGAATGTAGTACTCTACTCGACGAATTCTGAACTCAGAGTATCTGTGTCGACACTTAGGGTTTGTGTCGACACCAGTCAATCTATGTCAACACCAGAGGATTTGTTTCGACACCAGAATTTCAGTCAACACCAATTCATGTCGACACCAGAAGTTTTGAGTCGACACCAAGATCAATCAGTTGACACCAGCTTATGTCGACACTGAATGTCGGCAGATGCAGAATATTTGGCTAAGTCCACAATCTTTCTTCGCTCGACGAATTTGGATCTCAGCTCGACGAATACTATCTTACAGTGAGAATTATCTGCTCGACGAATGAAGATTGTCTATTCGACTAATGAAGATTGTCTGTTCGACGAACTCTCTCAAGCTCAGCTCGATGAACTCAAACTCAGCTCGACGAACTCAAGCTCAGCTCGACGAACTCATGCTCAGCTCGACGAACTCAAACTCAGCTCGACGAATTGCATTCTTCATTCGACAAATCCAGACTAGTCATCTTCAGGTTTCCCGTCCCGTTTCTTGGCGATGATTCCAGATTTATTAATGCCAGATCTTCTCGAAATGTTACCGTTGGAACGCGCATTGACTTTGGACGATTACATGCCGTTTTTCCATAGGATAGTTGGGGAAATCATTGATTTCCGCTTCCTTCCAAGGCCGACTGCAATTACTGCTCAACATTCAAATTTTGAATGCTCCTTAGTCAGAAAGAGATACAGAAAGAAAAGAATCAATCAGTAACAGAGCAACAGAATCATAGTACAGAAAGTATACAGACAATCAGACACACACTCAGATTGCACATAAGAACAACCATACTGAAATCAAAAGTTCTACAACAATCAGCCTGACCAGAGAGCATTTTCAAGAAGAAGAAGAACAACCAATCACTATCAAGAGTCTTCTTCCTTCCAACTCTACAGGACTACTTCAAAGGATAATAAATTTCAATCTGTCAAAGGAGTTCCTGAAACAATTTCTGGTCCAGGCATTCTAGGTCTTTGAAGACCCATCACCCTGAAGCAATGCTCAAGCATTCCTGATTAATTCAAGATCTCAGGGGGAGCAAGATCTGCTACAATCAATCCACAAGTCTTCTCTCTAATTGTTGATAGAGAAGACACCATCTCTTTACTTCCAATTCCTGTACAGGGTTTTAATTCCCTTCAAAATTATTCTGGTTGCAAGTCTCCTTCCAAAATACTTGAGGTTTTGGTTTTTGAGCACCTGAACAAAAGCTCATTGGTGTCAGGCACCTGATCAAAAACCTGAGTGGATTCCTACGAGGGTGGTAGAAGCGTGGATGTACCCAGGTTGGGGAACCACTATAAAAATTTCTTGTGTCGTCTGGTTGCCCTTCTTTGTGTTTTGGTTGTGCTCTGTGATTTCTTAGTTTGCTGTGTTTAGTTTATTTTACTTGCTAACTTGTTCACCTAGACTTACAACAAAAGTTGTAAAAAGTTTTGAGAAAGAACAATACTCTATTCACCCCCCCCCCCCTCTAGAGTATATCAGATCTAACCTGCACTATTAATTGGTATCAGAGGGAGGTTGGTTAAAATACCACTCCTTAGTGGTTATACAGGCTAACACCTGAACCACAAAGATCCCTCTAGTTAGATCTGTGTGTTTAGATTATATTATTAGATTTATTTCTTCACAGACATGGCCCAAAACAAAGATTATGCAAGCATCAGACCTCTAATGTGCAATCTTAACAAGTTTGCCATCTGGAAGGCAAGAATCAGATTATACATGAACTCTATTGATGAGGATATCTTTTCTATTATCTTGACAGGTGTACCTCCAGCACCTGCAGCTTCTACCAGCACTTCAACCAACATGACTGCAGTGCCCCCTCCAGAAAACAATGAATCCTACAAGAAAGCCAAGATGGTTGATGCTAAGGAAATGAATATCTTAGACCAGACTATGTCAGATGACATATTCCAGAAGGTGGCTGAGTGCACCTCAGCCAAGGCCATTTGGGATTCCCTCAACCAAATGGTAGTTGGCTCTGCAGATGAAAGAAAGGACAGAAGATGCAGTCTCATTTCCCTGTATGAAAACTTCAAAAAGGATGAGACAGAATCAGTGGCTGACATGTACAACAGACTGAGTTCAATCATCAATGAGCTCAAAACATTAGACAGGGACATCACCTTGACAGAGGTGAATGACAAGATATTGATGTGCTTCCCAAGCTCTTGGGATTCCAGAATCTCGCCAATCAAAGAAGCCAGAAGACTCAATGAGATATCAACTGAATCTCTACTAGGCAAGTTAAAATCCTATGAGCAGCTGATCAAATCAAGAGAAGTAGCAGAACAGAGGCAACAACTCCAGTTAGAAAGTAGCACAGCATAACCTTCAAAGCATCTGAAGAAAGTGAGACATCAACTTCCAATGAAGAGCTCATGAGCCTCTTTGCCAAAAGGTTCTACAAGATGGCAAGGAAGGATTTTAGAAGGAAATCATACAGACAGGATGATAAGCCCAAGTATGACAAGACACCAACCAAGGAGGTTGTGTGCTTTGGTTGCAGAAAGCCTGGACATTACATCTCAGAATGTCCAGAAAATCAGAAGAAAGATAAGAGCAGAGAAAAGGATTCAAGAAGAAAGCATAGCAGCAGACACTCCTCCAGCAAATATAAAAAGAAGGACAAGGGATTTGTTGCTGAGACTTGGAGTGATACAGAAGAAGAAACATCTTCCTCCAGTTCAAGTGAAGAAGATGAAGAAGCTAGATCCAAGGAGGTGTGCCTAATGGCAATTGATTCCTCCAGGAGCAATTCTGGATCAGAAGAAGAATCTGAAGATGAAGCTGCCTCAGACTCAGAGGCAGATCAGGTTATCTCTAGCTTTGACATTAGTTCTGATTTATTTAAAGTTGAATTCAAATCTATGTGCTTAGACCAAATCAATTCAGAAAAGGAAATAAAAACTCTTAGAGAAAGACTAGGAAGTCTTGAATCTGTAAATTCAGAGAATATTAAGCTAACTGACCAACTAACCTTAGCTAATGAACAAATAATTAAATTAAAATCTGAATTATGTGAGTCCAAACAACTTGAGCAATCTCTCAATGGGAGAAGTCTCAAGGTAATGGACATTACAAGCACAGTGAATGCCAGATTAAATGGCAAGCTGGGCTTGGGTGCTTCATCAAGTTTACCACACATAATTAAGAATAATATTCTTTCAACCCCCATCGAGTTTATCTCTGTCAAAGGAAAAGAAAAATTAATTGACAAACCTATGTCAGAAAACAACTCAAGACCCATAGACAAGAGAAAAAAAATTCTAAAATAGCAAATAAAAACAAAGTTCAGGAGCATTCGTCGAACTTAGATTGACGAAATGTGGCCAGTTCGTCGAACCCAGATCGACGAACGCTGAACGCAAACTTTAGGTATAACAATTCGTCTAACTGCGATTGACGAACTGTGTATGGTTCGTCGAGCAGAGGTCGATGAACTTGGGGCGCAGAAAATGACTACTGTCATTCTCTGTGCAGAGATCGACGATCTCATCCCTATTCGTCGAACTCTGGTCAACGAACTTACAACAATTCGTCGAACCCAGAAAGACAAAACCTAAATCATTTCTCTTACAAAAATTTTAAGCCAACTAATAAGACATTTAATCGAGTAGCTGATTGGGTAATTCCACCTAGGAGATATCACCCCTTAGGCTATAAATCTCAACCTGCATTATCAGTTATTTCCAGCTTTTCTTTTCAACAAAATAAAGGACCCAAGGTAACCTGGGTCAAGAATAATTGAATTTTGTTTTTCCTTGCAGGTACAGGTGAAGATCTGTCCAAGGGTAAGCCAGAAATGGTACTTGGACAGTGGTTGCTCCAAACACATGACAGGCAGCAAGGGCAATCTATCCAATTACAAGCCCAAGCTAGGACTAAAGGTGATTTTTGGAGATTCCAACAGTGGTCAATCAGAAGGATATGGGACAGTGAAGATTGGATCAGTGACTTTCATGAAAGTAACTTATGTAAGAGGACATAAACATAACCTTATATCCATAAGTCAGTTATGTGATGAAGGTTATCAGGTACATTTTATCTCTACTTCATGTTCTATTATTGATAATAATAACAAAACTCTTTTAATTGGACTTAGACAAGGTAATATATATTTAGTAGATTTTATATCTGCCACAACTGATATCTGCTTACTGAATGTTACTAGTAATAAAAATGAGTTATGGCATAAAAAAATTAGGACATGTAAATCTCAAGAATATATCTAGGTTATCTAAAGACAACCTTGTTAGAGGCTTACCTTCTGTCCCCTACAAGAAGGAAAGCCTATGCAGGGCTTGTCAATTAGGCAAGCAAAACAAACTAGCTTTAAATCCATTAATAAAAGTGATTCACTTAGGATATTGTATTTGCTTCATGTGGATCTATTTGGACTCATTGCAGTACAAAGCCTAGGAGGGAAGTCTTATAATTTAGTGATTGTTGATGACTTCTCTAGATTCAGTTGGATAGCCTTTCTGAGAGCTAAGTCAGATACAATCAAGGTTCTTACAAATTTTCTCAGAACCATACAGATTGAGTTCTCTACTCATGTTGCATTGATAAGAAGTGATCATGGCACAGAGTTTGAGTCTCTCCTTATGCATGAGTTCTGTAAGAAGGAAGGTATCAGGCAGTGCTTCTCAGCTCCTAAAACTCCCCAATAAAATGGGATTGCTGAAAGGAAAAATAGGACACTCATTGAATCTGCAGGTACATTATTAGCAGATGCTTACATGCCTCTATCCTTTTGGGCAGAAGCTGTAAATACTGCTAATTATATCCTGAATAGAAGTCTTATACATAAGCTGAAAAATAAGACCCCCTATGAATTATTTAAAGGAAAGAAACCTAAAATCACATACTTTAAAGTTTTTGGCTGCATTTGTTACATTCACACTAATAACAAGAGATACATTAGAAAGTTTGAGGCTAAGGCTGAAGAAGGGATTTTTCTAGGATATTCCCAAGTAAGCAAGACCTATAGGGTTTTCAATAAATCCACCCTTAAAATTGAAGAATCTGTTCATGTATCTTTTGATGAAGCTAACATATCATATAAGGAGAAAGAGATTTCTCCCAATAGCTTCTTGCAGGTTCCACAACTATGTGAGTCTATGGATGCACTAAACCTTACCCAAGAGGTATCAAACCATCCTACTCCACAGGTTGCTGAAGAAAGTGAAGAAGAAATTCAAGAGGAAGTGGCTGAACTTCCCTCAACAGCTACAACCATTCCTCAAGAGGAATTAATTACAGAAGCTGTTGCTCAACCAACTCCACCAACTGATCTTGTCACACTTAGAGATCACCCCAGATCTCAAGTGATTGGAGACATTTCAGTAGGTGTATAGACAAGGCGTCAACTCAACCAAGACTTGATGCATGCCTGTTTTCTCTCTCAAATTGAACCTCTCACCATCAATGAAGCTGAGCAAGATCCTCACTGCATCATTGCAATGCAAGAGGAACTAAATCAGTTTGAGAGATATAGAGTTTGGGATTTGGTTCCAAGACCCCATAACTACCCAGTTATTGGAACCAAATGGGTCTACAGGAACGAGTTGGATGCTCAAGGAAACATTGTGAGAAACAAGGCTAGGCTTATTGCTCAAGGCTACAGGCAAGAGGAAGGAATTGATTATGACCAAACCTTTACCCCTGTTGAAAGGTTAGAGGCCATAAGAATATTTCTAGCCTATGCAGCTCACAGGAGATTCAAGGTCTACCAAATGGATGTCAAGAGTGCATTTCTGAATGGAGTACTTCAAGAAGAGGTTTATGTAGAACAACCTCCAGGTTTTATCTCTCCAACTCAACCCTCTTTTGTTTTTATATTGCATAAAGCTCTCTATGGTTTAAAGCAAGCTCCAAGAGCTTGGTATGAGACCTTAGCAAGCTTTCTTTTAGAGCATAAATTTACAAGAGGAATCATAGATAAAACACTTTTCACTAGACATCATAAGGACCAAATACTGTTAGTACAAATATATGTGGATGACATCATTTTTGGGTCTACTGATCCCAAATTATGCAAGATGTTTGCTGACCTCATGCATTCTAAATTTGAGATGAGTAGCATGGGTGAGCTTTCTTACTTCCTTGGTCTCCAAGTGAAGCAGCTCCCTGATGGTAACTTCCTCTCCCAAGCTAAGTATGCTAAATAGCTTATTAAAAAGTTTGGGATGGGTGATGCTTCAAGGATGAAAACCCCTATGGCTACCAATGCTGTTGTGGATTCTGATGCAACAGGGAAACCTGTAGATCAGAAACATTATAGGGCAATTGTTGGATCCCTATTATACCTAATAGCTAGCAGACCTGATATAATGTTTGCCACATGTCTTCATGTTAGGTTCCAAGTGAACCCTAAAGAATCTCACCTTATTTTCCTAAAAAGAATTTTGAGATATATAAAGAGTTGCCCTAATCTAAGACTCTGGTATCCTGTAGAGTCAGAATTTGAGTTAACTGGATACTCATATGCTGACTATGCTGAATGTAGAGTGGACAGGAAGAGTACCTCTGGAACTTACCAGTTCCTACGTATGAGACTTGTCTCCTGGTTTTGTAAAAAGCAAACATCTGTGTCTACATCAACTGCAGAAGCAGAATAAATGGCTGCTTGGCAGCTGTTGTTCACAAATGCTATGGATACAAAACCAACTCCTAGACTATGGTGTCAACTTAAACAATTCAACATTATTTTGTGATAATACTAGTGTTATTGCTATAGCACAGAATCCAGTTCACCATTCTAGGACTAAACATATTGAAATAAGACATCATTTCATTAGAGATAATGTAGACAAAAAGAAAATTAACTTAATCCATATTCCTACTAATTTACAGAGAGCAGACATCTTCACCAAGCCATTGGATGGAGAAAACCTATCTGTTCTTTATAAATCAATTGGGAATGATTAATGGAGAAGAGTTAACCTAACATCTCTCTGCATTCGATGAATTTTCCAGAGTTCATCGAACGGAGTTCGACGAAGTAGGGAAAGTTTGAGAGATTCTCGTCGAACGGAGATCGACAAATTCTCTGCGTGTGGAAACAACTTTCATCGACAGGAGATAGACGAACTTTGCCTCAGAAGACATTTCATCGAACGGAGTTCGACGAACTGCTTTAGATTCTTCTGGATGAGATCGACGAATTATCTGTCTATAATTTATTTCGTCGAGCTCAGTTCGAAGAATTTTTATTTTTCGTGGAACGGAGTTTGTCGATTCATATTCTGAAAATCTTATATCTAGGTTTTCTTCGACCTCCGTCCCGCGCTTTCAGTTCTTTTGCTCTTGATCGTCATTTTTCTCTGTGTTTTTCCTGTAGGTCATCAATGGCGATCCTAGCAAGCACGTTAGCAGCGATGAAGTTTGATACTGGTGTCGATATGGAATTTGATTCTTTTCAACATTCAGACCCCATCTTTCTCTACATCTTGGAACTGCTAGAGGAACTGAATCTAAAGGAATTTATGACCCGGAGAATTAAACTACATGCGACTAAAATAAGAGAATGGGTATATACATCTACAGTTTCTGAGGAAGATGTGCTGAAAGGCAATATCGGGAGTACTACTGTTCCCCTATCTCCCACAACTCTGTCTGAAATTTTTGGATTAGACAATGGAGAAGAGAACATGGAAATGGATTCTGAAGAGTTTGGTGACATGCTGAAGCTAATGGGTTTTTCAGGAAGCAACCCTAATAAACTGCTAAAGAAGCAACTGTCTGCCGCCTACCAATTTCTGGAAGACATTGTAGGAAAAGTGCTAATGGGAAAGCACTCAGCGCATGATTACATAACCCGCTACTAATTTCTGGTTATGTACGTCGTGGTGAATAAGAGACGTGTCAACTGGGGCACAATTTTCTTTGAATTGATATGGAAAAAGAACAGCAAGAAGGAAGTTTGCTTCGGCAGAATATTGGGGATTTTTCTCCAAGAGAAGGCTGCTGAATGCATGGTCTCCCCGACCATCTTCATAAATACCAACAAGCGCCTCACATGCGCTCTGTTTGGCAGGTGGGAGAGGACTATCTCCAAGCCCTCAAAGGCTTCCTCCTCTTCCATCCAAACTTCTGAGAGCACCAGGGCTGTAAAAGCCGCTCACCTCCCTGCAGATGAGGTCCTTCCATCTCCATCATCTCTTCCTGCACTTCCAACCAAACAACTCCCTCCCTCTTCCTTACCTGCTACCACACATAAATCTCGACCACATACTCATATGCCTACTCCACCACCATCTCCACCTCTGGACCTTACCAACATTCCTACACCTCCAGCTTCACCTCATGAGACATCACTTCCTACACCTCCTCAGTCTCCTCTTCCCCCACACTTATCCTCCATTCCATCTTACACCATACCCACAGATACTATCATGCCAGATGCCCCCATTCCATCTGTTATTCCACCCTCTATTCCATCCTCTTCCCCTTCCCCATTTGATCCATCTACCATCATATCCTTGCTCACTCCTCTCATCAAATCTCTCTTCCAAGAGGCCATTACACCTTTTGTGACCTCCATCAATTCTTTATTTGCCCAGATTTCTGCCCTATCTGCTGTCCCCTCTTCATCCAGTGGCCTAGCTCCAGGTTCTCCTGAACCCAGGTAGCGGGAGATGCTCAGTGATGAAGTTGCAGCAGATTCAGATACAGCAGCAGCAGCAGTCACAGCAGCAGTTCTCTCTCCAGCAGATGCAGATTCAGATGAGGATACAGAAATTTTGACAGCTTTTGATTCTGAGATGATTGAGTTAATTCATTTTATGGACACTGACATTGATTTGGATAAGTCAGTTGAACAAATAAAACCTGTTAGTGATTTCCAGTTAAATCCCACAGTTAACTTGTTTGCTTTGTTGAAAAGTTTTGATATCATTTTTGTACAGCTACCCTTTACTAAGCCAAGTTTGGCTATTGTACCATACACCTCTCCAGTAAGTCCAGCAGTTGCTAAGCAACTCTGTGACAATTTTGCTATCTCAGCTTCTAGTCCAGAGGCCATTCCAGAAGATACTTCAGTGCCAGTTTCAGCACCAGATTTTGTTATGGATGACTCTCCCCTGCCAGATTTGGATGACCTTATTCTAGCTGATATAGAAGAAGAAAATAGGGCATCAGCTAAAAGCTCTGTCCCTATTATTTCTGACTCCAGTGCAGTCTCCTCCTCTTCTGTTGCTGATATTCCAGTTCCTGAACCTTCTGTCACTCCTCCAGAAAAAGCAGTTATTTCTGATAAAGCTTTAAAAGCTCTCGATGCTCTTTATGACATCCCTCAGGGTTCTGAGTCTGAAGAAGATGATGACGATGAATTAGATGAAGATGCTGCAAGTAAGAAAAAGAAGATGCTAGCAAAGAAAAGGAAGGCTCCTCCTCCTCCAGCTCCCAAGCCAAATCCCACTGCAGACACCCCCTAATACATCCTGCACAATGTTGCTCCATACAAAGGGTTGCCTGCATGGATGTGGCTATCCAAGAACCAACAAAAAGAAAGAATGAGAAGCAGGAGATATTCCCCTCCTCCAGTGCACAGATTCAAGAAGGATCCTCCTCCTCCTCCTCCAGCAGCTGGTGCCTCCGGCTCCTCTAGCTCCCAGAGATCTGCCCCAATGCAAACATATCAGAGACAATCAGGGAGATCTTCTTGAAGTAGCCAGCAGAGGCAGCCATCCTCTTCAGCACATCAACATCAACAACAGCATCAGCAGCAGCAATAACAAATTTCTGAAGTACAGAAAGCAGAAAGTCCAAAGAGGCCTCTATCTCCTCCATTTCCTTTTGAAGATCCTGAAACTGCTAATACAGCAAGAATGGCTAGATATCAGGAATTAATTGGACTATCTTTGATCAATAAAGCCAAGGCTGAAGGCAAAGATATTTCAGGACTTACAAAAATGTCAAAGTATAGAAAAGAAGAGCTGAAAAGGTTTGACAAAGGAAATAAATTGTCTAATGTTGATGACTATATGAAAATACATCCATAAGCAGTTGTCCCCAGAGCAACATCATTGAACATTATTGGGGCAGCTGATATGACTATGACAAAAGCTCAAGCTAAAGATCCAAAGAGAGAAATCATCTTTAAGAATCCAGGTGAGCAGACAGCTGAAGACAAGTCCAAGCAGAAGAAGCCAAAGAAGTAATTTTCATGCTATTTCAATTTCTGTCTGTGTTTATTTTTCAAACTATTCTATCTGTTTAAGCAAAGCTGTGTATATATATATCTACTGCATGTGTTATAATTCTCTGCCAGATATATTTCCTTTCCTGCTTTATTTTTCTGTCTGTTTCTATTTTGAGTCTCTGTTATTGACCTCACCCAAAAAGGGGGAGATTGTTGGATCCCTAGTTGATTTGGGCTAGGTTCACTGACGTAGGATGTGACCCATCATGTATAGCCAGGGTCAAGTTTGTATCCTAGAGTCTAGGCCGAGTCCTTCAGGTTCAACTTCAGATGGACCAGCTATCAACAAAACCATCAGAGACTCCAGATTTAGAAGTTTTCAATACTAAGTAAAGTGAGTTTGACGTTCGTCGAACTCAGCTCGACGAAAGGTGTTCTGTGCTCGACGATCGTGAGACATTTCTTAGTGTTGAGCTCGACGATCTTGGTTCTCTGTTTGACGAAGACTGAGTTTCTACATCAAGCCGAAGTCAGGATAATCTAAGAATTTTTCTAAGTCCAGCTTCAAGTTTTGGTCGACGTATTAGATTCTGAGCTCGATGAACTTGGACCTCAAGTTCTCAGCTTCTCAGGTCGACGAAGTCAGCTTCTCAGGTCGATGAATGTAGTACTCTACTTGACGAATTCTGAACTCAAAGTATCTGTGTCGACACTTAGGGTTTGTGTCGACACCAGTCAATCTATGTCGACACTAGAGGATTTGTGTCGACACCAGGATTTCAGTCAACACCAATTCATGTCGACACTAGAAGTTTTGAGTCGACACCAAGATCAATCAGTCAACACCAGCTTATGTCGACACTAAATGTCAGTAGATACAGAATATTTGGCTAAGTCCACAATCTTTCTTCGCTCGACGAATTTGGATCTCAGCTCAACGAATACTATCTTACAGTGAGAATTATCTGCTCGACGAATGAAGATTGTCTGTTCGACTAATGAAGATTGTCTGGTTGACGAACTCTCTCAAACTCAGCTCGACGAACTCAAGCTCAGCTCGACGAACTCAAGCTCAGCTCGACGAACTCAAACTCAGCTCGATGAATTGCGTTCTTCGTTCGACGAATCCAGACTAGGTCATCTTCAGGTTTCCCGTCTCGTTTTTTGGCGATGATTCGGAAGTTATTAATGCCAGATCTTCTCGGAATGTTACCGTTGGAATGCGCATTGACTATGGACGATTACATGCCGTTTTTCCATGGGACAGTTGGGGAAATCATTGATTGCCGCTTCCTTCCAAGGCCGACTACAATTACTGCTCAACATTCAAATTTTGAATGCTCCTCAGTCAGAAAGAGATACAGAAAGAAAAGAATCAATCAGTAACAGAGCAACAGAATCACAGTACATAAAGTATACATACAATCATACACACACTCAGATTGCACAGAAGAACAATTATACTGAAATCAAAAGTTCTACTGCAACTAGCCTGACAAGAGAACATTTTCAAGAAGAAGAAGAACAACCAATCACTATCAAGAGTCTTCTTCCATCCAACTCTACAGGACTACTTCAAAGGACAACAAATTTCAATCTGTCAAAGGAGTTCCTGAAATAATTTCTGGTCCAAGCATTCTAGGTCTTTGAAGACCTATAACACTGAAGCAGTACTCCAGCATTCCTGATTAATTCAAGATCTCAGGGGGAGCAAGATCTACTACATTCAATCCACAAGTCTTCTCTCTGATTGTTGACAGAGAAGTCACCATATCTTTACTTCCAATTCCTGTACAGGATTTTAATTCCCTTCAAAATTATTCTGGTTGCAAGTCTCCTTCCAAAACACTTGAGGTTTTGGTTTGTTGGAACACCCTAATACAAATTTGGGTCAGGATCACTATGTCTCTAGGAACCTTTGCTTGACCTCCTGTATAGCTTAAAAGGTCAATTAGAATTGAGTCTAAGGGTTAAGTGTCTAGGTTTGGAAGCTGCCCTGAAGGCCAAGTTTTTCTGTCTGGAGACTAAGTCTGATCGTCGAGCTCAGCACGACGATTCGTCGAACTCCTGTCGACGATCATCTAGCTCAAGTTCATAATATCGTCGAACTCCATTCGACGATCGGTGAGCTCAGATCGACGACTTTGACTCTGCCTTGGATCTTTATCTCTGAGCTCAGTTCGACGATCTTTGAGCTTAGATCGACGATATTTTGTTGCTGTGTATTTCCATATCGCTGAGCTCAGCTCGACGATAGCAGAGCTCAGTTCGACGATTTCAGATAACTTCCAGAATTCAAATTCAAATCAGTTAGGAGTTATTCTGCAATTAATTCAGAGATTTGCTAGCCGTTTTCATTTAATTCTGGACCAAGTTTCAAGGGATTTTTAAAGGAATGTCTCTGTGGACTTTCCTCCAGAAAAGTTTATGCAATTAAGGATGCAATCAATGCAGACCAACGGTTATCCTTGACAGAGAATGATATTCTATTCAGGACCAGAGAATAAAAGATAGAATGTTTTTAAATCTCTAAGAAGAATAAGAAGAAGAACACACACAATAGAGAGAGAGAGAATACTGATTACAGAGAAATATTCAAAAATCTTCTGTCACAAAGAATTCTCAAGAACACTCATCCAAGGAGATCAAGCTTTCTCAATATCTTCAGATCTCTGTAGTTTTCTAAGTGTTCAAGGCCAACACATTTCCAAGACTCCAGACATTCAACATTTCAGCTATTGCTGAAATCATCTTTTGCTGGAGCTCAATCTTTGAAGGCCTATCACCCTCAGCAAAGCTTTTCTTCCTGAAGAACTCAAGGATTCAGGGGGAGCTTTGACATCAATCCACATAGTCTTCTCAGTTGTTTGAGAAAGAGAAGACTTCCATCACTCTCTCACCCCCACTCTGTAAAGGGTTTTTCAAACTCCCTTCAAAAGTTTGAACCTTGTTTTTGAGCACCTTGTCAAAAGCTCATTGGTGGCAAGACACCTGATCAAAAAATCTGCTTTGGTTTTTGAGCACCTTATCAAAAGCTCATTGGTGCCCAGGACACCTGATCAACTCATCCTGCAGTGGATTCCTACCTAGGGTGGTAGTAGAGTGGATGTACCCAAGTTTGGGGAACCACTATGTTTCCTTGTGTCTTCTGGTTTTGCTTGTGTTTATGTTTGTTTCTGGCCTTGATTTTTCTGTGCTTAGTTTTTGTTTAACTTAGTTCTGTGATTAGACTTTTTATTGCTTTCCTGCTCACACATATTACAACAATTGTTGTAAAAGTTTGTAAAAGTTTTTAAAGCACCATATACTCTATTCACCCCCCTCTAGAGTATATCAGATCTAGTTGCACTTTCAATTGGTATCAGAGCGAGGTTGGTTAAACATATCATACCTGATTGGTTGTACAGGCTAACACCTGAACCCAAAGATCCCAAACTAGATCTGTCTTTCTTTTGTATTTTATTATTAGATTTTGTTTGCACAAATCATGGCCCGAAACAAAGATTATGCTAGCACCAGACCTCCAGTGTGCAATCTATCCAAGTTTGCACTTTGGAAGGCAAGGATTAGACTTTACATGAATTCTATTGACGAAGACATCTTTAATTCTGTTTTGACAGTATGTCCAAGACCCCCAGAGAACACAAGTACAAATGCTGTTCCACCTCCATCAGGAACAGATGCTGACATCAAAAAATGGAAGGTAGCTGATGCTAAGGCTATGAACATCCTAGCCCAGACAATGTCAGATGACATATTTCAAAAGGTAGCTGAATGTAATTCAGCCAAGGAAATTTGGGATAGACTCTCAGAAATAGTCTCAGGCTCAGCTGATGAGAGAAAGGACAGAAGATCCCATCTCATCTCTCAATATGAGAACTTCAAGAAAGGAGAGACTGAGTCAGTGGGAGCTATGTACAACAGACTAAGTCTAATTGTCAGTGAGCTAAGGACATTGGACAAAGAGATCTCTCTAACAGAACTTAATGACAAGATCCTAATGTGCTTCCCCAGCACTTGGGATTCAAGAATCTGGCCAATCAAGGATGCCAGAAGTCTAAATGAGATCACCACTGAAGATTTGCTGGGTAAGCTCAAATCTTATGAGCTACTCATCAAGAATAGAGAGGAAGAACAGAAGGCTGCTTCACCAGCCACAAGGAAAGAGAAGACCATAGCCTTTAAGGCAACTGAGGATCTGCCTGAAGATAAAGCTACAGGCAATGATGAACTACTCAGCTTGTTGGCCAAAAGATTCTACAAGATGGCCAGAAAGGACTTCAGAAGAAGATCATACAAGGAGCAGGACAAGCCAAGGTATGACAAGTCCATTAACAACAATAAAGACATTATTTGCTTTGGTTGCAGGAAACCAGGGCACATAGTTCCTGACTGTCCAGAGAACAAGAACAAGGACAGAAGGGACAGGAAAGAAAGAAGGAAGGAGAAAGACTCCAAAAGGAATGGAAATGGCAAACCTTCTTCAAGCAAAAATAAGCATACAAGAAAAGGGTTTGTTGCTGAATCCTGGAGTGAGACAGAAGAGGAGTCAGAAGCCTCTTCTAGCTCCAGTGATGATGAGGATGATGCAGAAGAAAAGGAGTTCTGCATGATGGCAATCAATGCCTCACAACACAATTAGAGGAAGAGGAGTCAGAGTCAGACTCAGAGACTCAACCTGAAGAAGATCAGGTAATTAGTTCTTTTGATTTCAGTTCAGAAGATTTTAAATCTGAATTTAAAGCACTGTGTTTAGACCTGCT
The DNA here is from genome assembly GCA_039583875.1 of Platanthera guangdongensis. Lineage (NCBI taxonomy): Eukaryota > Viridiplantae > Streptophyta > Magnoliopsida > Asparagales > Orchidaceae > Platanthera > Platanthera guangdongensis. The sequence continues at coordinate 31,230,917 of CM077160.1, forward strand.
AAAGTCTGAGAAAGAGATTATCTCTCTCAGAAATCAATTATCTGAACACAATATTTTAAAGTCAGAAAACCTCAAACTCTCTCAGGAGCTGGAGAACTGTAGGGAACAGATAGCTACACTGAAAAGTGAGCTCTCTGAGGCCAAGAAGCTTGAAGAATCCCTTAATGTGAGAAGCATCAAGCTGATGGACATCACAAGAACAGTGAACTCTAGATTTAACAATACACTGGGCTTGGGTGCCTCATCCAGCCAACCTATTGTTCTAACAACTCCCATCAAGTTTATTTCTGACAAGGGAAAGGTAGTTGTAGAGGTTGCTAGGAAAAATTCTGATCTGCCTCAGAAAACTAAGTCCCAGTAGAAATCGTCGAACGTAGATCGACGATCGCCGAATGAAGTTCGACGATCGCCGAACGCAGCTCGACGATCTCAGGAAAAATCGTCGAACGCAGATCGACGATCTCAGCCAAAGTCGTCGAACGCAGGTCGACGATCTCATATACCTGACCTCAGCCATAGTCGACCGTCGAACGGAGCTCGACAATCTGACCCAAGATCGTCGAACGTAGCTCCAAGATCATCGAACAGAGGTCAGAGCTCTGGAAACCTTTTCAAAGGCAAATCAAAATTGAATCCTAAGGGTCCTACATCCCAAATCTATAACCCTTATACTGAATGGATTCTACCTCCAAGGAGATATCATCCTGAAGGATATAAGAGTCAACCTGGGATGTCTTTCATTTCTGAATTTAAAGGTTATCAACCTAGGCCCAAGGTAAACTGGGTCAAAAACAAATAAATTGCCTTATGTGCAGGTGAAGACCTATCCAACATCTAACCAGCAATAGTATTTGGATAGTGGGTGCTCTAAGCACATGACAGGGAACAAGGACAACCTCACATCCTTCAGAGCCAAGCTTGGACCCAAAGTTATCTTTGGTGATTCCAACTTTGGACAAACTAAAGGATATGGTGCAGTCCAGATTGGTTCAGTAACTTTCAAGAAGGTAGCTTATGTGGAAGGACTGAAGCACAACCTAATCAGCATCAGTCAGCTATGTGATGAAGGCTACCAGGCGACCTTCAGCAAAACCTTATGCAAAATCAAGACAGAGGACAACACAACTGTGTTGACAGGTAAAAGGAAAGGTAACATCTACTTAGTAAACTTTCTTTCAACTAATGTAGATATCTGCTTGTTTAATTCAGTCTGTAGACCAAATGTTTTATGGCACAAGAGATTAGGACACCTAAACCTTAGAACTATTGCTAGGCTATCCAAGGACAACCTTGTTAGAGGACTACCTTCTAGCCCCTATAAGAAGGAAGGACTCTGCAAGGCTTGTCAATTAGGCAAGCAAACTAAAAACAGTTTTAAGTCACTTAATAGGAGTGATTCACCTAGGATATTGTATCTATTACACATGGATCTTTTTGGACCCATCACAGTACAAAGCCTAGGAGGGAAATCCTACACTTTAGTAATTGTAGATGACTTCTCTAGATTCACTTGGGTGTTCTTTCTAAGGAAGAAGTCTGATAACTTTAAGTGTCTGACAGAGTTTCTCAAATGTATACAGATTGAGTTCAATACTCACATTGCCCTGATCAGAAGTGATCATGGGACAGAGTTTGATTCTCTTCTTATGCAAGAGTTCTGTCAGAGTGAAGGGATCAGACATACTTTCTCAGCTCCTAGAACTCCTCAACAAAATGGGGTAGCTGAAAGGAAAAATAGAACCCTTATTGAATCTGCCACTACATTGTTTTCAGATGCTCATCTACCTCTATCCTTTTGGGCAGAGGCAGTGAACACCTCCAACTATGTGCTGAATAGAAGTCTGATACATAAACTAAAGGGAAAGACTCCCTATGAATTACTCAAAGGGAAGAAACCTAAAGTTGACTATTTTAGAGTTTTTGGTTGTATTTGCTACATTCACAATAATGACAAGAAACATCTAGCAAAATTTCAAGCTAAAGCTGATGAAGGAGTGTTTCTGGGATACTCCATGATCAGCAAGGCCTATAGGGTCTATAATAAATCATCTTTGAAAATTGAGGAATCTGTTCACATTTTATTTGATTAAACTAACATGTCTTTCAAGGAGAAGAATTCTTCTACCATAGAACCTTTGCAGGAACACTCTCTAGTTGAAGATATGAACAAGTTACAGGTTGCTCAAGAGGATGAAAGCAGTGAAGATGAAGGGAATGCTCAACATAATGGAGAACAACCTGAAGAGCCAGTTGTTGTACCACAAGAGGAAACAACAACACAGGTTGGTGAACAATCAACACCCCCTATTGATTTAGTAACATCAAGAGACCATCCAATTTCCAAAATAATTGGAGAAATCTCAGCTGGTGTGCAAACCAGAAATCAGGTCAACCAAAACCTGTTGCACACCTGCTTCCTATCTCAAATTGAACCTCAGTCCATTCAAGATGCAGAGCAAGATCCACACTGGATCATTGCAATGCAAGAGGAGTTGCATCAATTTGAGAGGAACAAAGTATGGGAACTAGTGCCAAAGCCTAAGGATCATTCCATTGTTGGAACAAAATGGGTATTCAGAAACAAACTGGATGATCAAGGAGTAATTATAAGCAACAAGGCAAGGCTAGTCGCTCAGGGATACTCTCAAGAAGAAGGAATTGACTACGACCAGACCTTTGCACCTGTTGCAAGATTGGAAGCCATCAGAATATTTCTAGCTTATGCAGCTCACAAAGGCTTCAAAGTATATCAGATGGATGTCAAAAGTGCTTTCTTAAATGGAGACATCAAAGAGGAAGTTTATGTCAAACAACCTCCAGGTTTTATCTCTCCAACTCTTCCTGATTATGTTTTTAGACTGAACAAAGCATTATATGGTCTCAAGCAAGCTCCCAGAGCATGGTATGAGACCCTAGCATGCTTTCTTTTGGAAAATGGTTTTATAAGGGGTAGAGTAGACCAAACTCTTTTTATTAGAACCCATAAGTCCCATACCCTACTAGTACAAATTTATGTAGACGATATCATTTTTGGTTCTACTGACTCAAAATTGTGCAGAAGGTTCTCTAACCTGATGCATTCTAAATTTGAGATGAGTAGCATGGGTGAGCTATCCTTCTTCCTAGGATTGCAAGTCAAACAGCATGCTGAAGGCATCTTCATTTCTCAAACCAAATATGCAAATGAATTGGTTAAGAAATTTGGTATGTCTGAGGCATCTTGTATGAAAACACCCATGCCTACCAATGTTGTATTGGATGCTGATGAACATGGGAAACCTGTTGATCAGACAACATACAGAGCAATGATTGGCTCTTTACTGTATCTTACAGCTAGTAGACCAGATATCATGTTTGCTACATGTATATGTGCTAGGTTCCAAGTGAGCCCTAGAGAGTCACACCTAACTTTAGTAAAGAGGATTCTCAGGTATGTTAAAAGTTGTCCAAATCTAGGTCTCTGGTATCCAAAAGATTCAGCATTTGAGTTAACTGGATTCTCTGATGCTGATTATGCTGGATGCAGAATTGACAGGAAAAGCACCAGTGGAACTTGTCAGTTCCTTGGTGACAGACTTGTCTCTTGGTTTTGTAAGAAACAAACATCTGTGTCAACTTCAACTGCTAAAGCAGAATATATGGCTGCAGGCAGTTGTTGTTCACAAATCTTGTGGATCCAAAATCAACTCCTAGACTATGGTTACAACTTAGAGAAGTCTAAAATCTTTTGTGATAACACAAGTGCTATTTCCATAGCTCAAAATCCAGTCCTCCATAGTAGGACAAAACACATAGAGATTAGGCATCATTTCTTAAGGGATAATGTTGAAAAGAATAAAATTGAATTACAATATATCCCAACTGATTTGCAAAGGGGAGATATTTTCACCAAGCCCTTGGATGAAAAGAAACACACCTTCTTCCTAAATCAGTTAGGAATGTTAGATGGAGGAAGTCTTAAATAATCTACCAAGATTTTGAAAGCTTAAAAATTGACCAATACTAGGCAAACATTCTGATTCTTCTTAGTGTCTAGAATTTTTCTGATCTCTGAACTGCGCTCGACGATTTTCTTTAAGATCGTCGAACGGAGATCGACGATTTCCAAAAATCGTCGAACTGAGTTCAGCGCCTCTCAGATAGTGTGAACTATCTCTTCCGGTTAACGATCGTCGAACGGCGCTCGACGATTATGTTCTCTGAACGATCGTCGAACGAAGCTCGACGCTCTCCAAGATCGTCGAACGGAGATCGACGATGTTGAAGACTCTTCATATTCCTTTAGAAGCCCCGATCGTCGAACTGAGTTCAACGATCTTTCCAATTCTGCGTCGAACCCTAATATAAAACTCATTTTTCGCCGTCGTTCTCTTTTGCGCTTTCGATTTCTCTGCAAGAATTTTCTTTCCCTCCAAACAGTTTTACGCTTGGTCGTTTTGTTTGTTGAGTTTTTGCAGGTACAATGGCTGTGTCAGTTGCTGTCCTAGCTGCAATGAAGTTTGATGCAGGCTTTGACATTGATATAGAATCTTTCAGCACCACTGACCAGATTTTCCAAGACATACTGGGTTTGTTCAAAGATCAGAATATAACTGCCCTCATGACCACCAGGATCAAGCTGGCTTCAGATGAGATCAAGGAGTGGGTCTATACTGCTCATAATCAAGATAACAACACAATAGTTGGGTCTATTGCTGGAAATCAGGTACCCTTGACCCCCACAATTTTAACAGAAGTTTTTGGATTGAGAAATGTAGAAGAATCTGCTGAGTTATCTGGAGAGGATTTTTCTGAACTGCTTGCCAGGATGGGTCATCCAGAGGGAAACCCTAGCAAGCTATTCAAAAGTAACCTGTCAGTTGAATACAGGTTCCTGGCAGATGTGGTAGGGAAAGTGCTGCTGGCAAAGCACTCTGCCCATGATACTATATCCAGACATCAGCTCTGTCTCATGGGAGCTCTGGTGGATAAGAAAAATTTGAACTGGGGAGAGGTCTTCTTTGACCTAATCAAGAAGAAAATAAACAAGAGTTTTGTTAACTTTGGAAGAATTATTGGAGTTTTCCTGCAGACCAGGTGCCCTGCCTTGCTGGTCTCCTCTGGAGTTCACATAAATGCCTCCAAGAGACTAACCTGTGCCCTCTTTGGCAAGTGGGACAGGCAAATCAGCAAGCCTAGCAGGCCCTCCTCCATTGCTCCTTCAGGCACCAGGACTCAAAGAGTTACTCCTCCACAGGTCTCTGCCCCTGCAGATGACCTGGCTGCTGATGTTGCTGCCTCTCCTCCTCCTCAAATTCCCTCCACCATTCCAGCTCCATCCATCATTACCATATATAGCCCATCTCCAACATCAACTCCATCTTCAGAACCCATTCTACCTCCACCAGCAAACCAATTCCAACCACTGTTCTCCTACCCTCCACCTGATATCACCTCTTCACCATCCATTCCATCCTTCACCCTACTGGATGATTCCTTTATGGATGATTCCCCCTCATCTCCTCCTGACTTCCCTACCTCCTCCTCTTCATTCCAAAATCTCCTACACCACATCATAGACCAGCCAACATTCACTCCCTCCATATCCATCCCCTTATACTCCATATCCACCCTACCAACACCTCATCCCTCCATTCCCCAATTCTCCAGCCCTTCCCTTCCAGCATCCCCAGCTGCTTCCATTCCATCTACCTCTGCTCCAGCTGTTGAGCAAGTAGATCTCTCAGCCCTAGCTGACAGGCTGTATGAGCTGATTGCCCCCAGGCTCTCTCTACTATTGGAGACCTCCTTGGCTCCTCTACACCTGTCAGTGGCAGCTCTTTCTGCCAGGCTCTCCTCCCTCTTCCCTCAGGCAGCACCTACAGCAGTGTGCCTTGATCCAGATGTCTCTGCATCTAGACAGGGGGAGATTCCACATGAAGAAAGCCTTCTTGCTATTGCTGCTGCTGTTTCTGCTTCTTCTGCTGCTCCTCTTGTTGCTGCTGCTGCTGAGCCTCCTTCTATAGTTCTTGCAATAGACCTAAGGTCTTTGCTATCTGCTTTTGATTCTGCCTTCTTTAGCTGTCTGCCAGAGAGTAATGTTGTCCAGCCCCCAGAAGACTTATCCAAGGCACTTGTGCCATTATCTTGTTGTGACCCTAGCATCCTCACTTCTTTTGTACATTCAGTCATTGCTGCTGCTTCTGAAGAAAGGACTGATCTTGCTTCTGAGATTGTTGATGCTGCTGCTGCTGAAGATATTCATACTGCTGCTGAAGTTCCAACTGCTTCTGATGAGCCAATATCCAAGGACATTCTGATGTCAGAGAGCACTGAAATTGAGCCTGCTGCAATTTTTGATGATGCTTCTGCTACTGTCAGTGAAGTTGTTGCTGCTATCAACTCTCCAGTTTCTGTTGTTGAGAGTGAATCTGCTGTTTTGCTGTAAATGAGACTGTTACTGCTACTGTCACCTCTCCTGTTGCTGTTGTTGTTTCTGCTTCACCTCCTTCATCTGCTGCTATCTCTGCTGCTGTCCCTGCTGCTGCTATCCCAACTTCTGCCTCATCTGCTGCTGTTCAACTGAAGAAAGATCTTATGAAGAAAATTGATGCTCTATATGATGATCAGAGTTCTGAATCTGATGAATTCAAAACAGACTCTGATGACTCATCTGCTACCATTGCCAGGAAAAGGAAGGCAAGGAGCAAGGCTATGAAAAGGGTTCCTCCTGCTAAAGTTAAGGATAATAATGATATTCCTTATTATATCCTTCATAATTGCCCAATCTCTGAACACTGGATGCAGTATTCCAAGAACCAGCTGAAAGCCATGAAGAAAAAAAGAAAATATGAGAAGGGCTCATCCCAATTCCAGCACCCTCATCCTCCTCCACCACCTCCTCCTGATGCAGGTGCAGGTGGAAGCTCTGCAAGTCAACCCCCAACCAGAAGCCAGGCTCCCTATCAACCTCATGCCAGATCCTATCAAAGGGAAAGCCAATCCAGGGGTTCATATTCTAGGAGAGGAGGATACAGGGGCAATCAGAGAGATATGCAAGTATATTCCAAAGGGTATTCCAGGAAGCACCCATATTCTAGGGGAGGACATGTTTCATCTGATACATCATCAGGTCCTTTCCCCTACAAGCTAAAAGAGACTGTGCCTGCCAGGCCTCCTCAAGACAACCCTTCCAACAGGTATGAGCCACCTGTACCTTTTGAGGACCCTGAAAATAACTCAGCTGCTTGGACTGCCAGGTTAAAGGAATTGGCTGCACTGGATCAGATTAAGAAGGCCAGAGATCAAGGATTGGATACCTCCAACATTTTTATAATGTCTGAGCAAAGACAAAAAGAATTAGAAAGGCATGCTTCCAGTAAATTCTTTGATGCTGACAGATACATGGAGTTACATCCTGCAGCTGTGGTTCCCAGGCCTACAAAGCAAACTTATTTGGGTGCAGCAGATGACACCAGGTCCAACAAAGAAGCCCTAAACCCTAACAGAGAAATTAAAATGGTTAAAGGCAAAGAGAAGAAGTGACATTGTAAGGTGACAGTTTCTGTGAATTCTGATTGTTATCTGGATGATATATATATATCTCTGTGTTTCTGCTTGTCTAGCTGTTGTTTTTCTGATTAATACTTGTATGTTGTTATTTAAATTTCTTTTCCAAGGTCTGTAAATAGTAATCCTAACCCAAATAGGGGGAGATTGTTGGAACACCCTATTACCAATTTGGGTCAGGATCACTATGTCTCTAGGAACCTTTGCTTGACCTCCTGTATAGCTTAAAAGGTCAATTAGAATTGAGTCTAAGGGTTAAGTGTCTAGGTTTGGAAGCTGCCCTAAAGACCAAGTTTTTCTGTCTGGAGACTAAGTCTGATCGTCGAGCTCAGCACGACGATTCGTCGAACTCCGGTCGACGATCGTCTAGCTCAAGTTCATAATATCGTCGTACTCCATTCGACGATCGGTGAGCTCAGATCGACGACTTTGACTCTGCCTTGGATCTTTATCTCTGAGCTCAGTTCGACGATCTTTGAGCTCAGATCGACGATATTTTGCTGCTGTGTATTTCCAGATCGCTGAGCTCAGCTCGACGATAGCAGAGCTCAGTTCGATGATTTCAGATAACTTCCAGAATTCAAATTCAAATCAGTTAGGAGTTATTCTGCAATTAATTCAGAGATTTGCTAGCCGTTTTCATTTAATTCTGGACCAAGTTTCAAGGGATTTTTAAAGGAATGTCTCTGTGGACTTTCCTCCAGAAAAGTTTATGCAATTAAGGATGCAATCAATGCAGACCAACGGCTATCCTTGACAGAGAATGATATTCTATTCAGGACCAGAGAATAAAAGATAGAATGTTTTTGAATCTCTAATAAGAACAAGAAGAAGAACACACACAATAGAGAGAGAGAATACTGATTACAGAGAAATATTCAAAAATCTTCTGTCACAAAGAATTCTCAAGAACACTCATCCAAGGAGATCAAGCTTTCTCAATATCTTCAGATCTTTATAGTTTTCTAAGTGTTCAAGGCCAACACATTTCCAAGACTCCAGACATTCAACATTTCAGCTATTGCTGAAATCATCTTTTGCTGGAGCTCAATCTTTGAAGGCCTATCACCCTCAGCAAAGATTTTCTTCCTGAAGATCTCAAGGATTCAGGGGGAGCTTTGACATCAATCCACATAGTCTTCTCAGTTGTTTGAGAAAGAGAAGACTTCCATCACTCTCTCACCCCCACTCTGTAAAGGGTTTTTCAAACTCCCTTCAAAAGTTTGAACCTGGTTTTTGAGCACCTTGTCAAAAGCTCATTGGTGGCAAGACACCTGATCAAAAAATCTTCTTTGGTTTTTGAGCACCTTATCAAAAGCTCATTGGTACCCAGGACACCTGATCAACTCATCCTGCAGTGGATTCCTACCTAGGGTGGTAGAAGAGTGGATGTACCCAAGTTTGGGGAACCACTATATTTCCTTGTGTCTTCTGGTTTTGCTTGTGTTTATGTTTGTTTCTGGCCTTGATTTTTCTGTGCTTTGTTTTTGTTTAACTTAGTTTTGTGATTAGACTTTTTATTGCTTTCCTGCTCACACATATTACAACAATTGTTGTAAAAGTTTGTAAAAGTTTTTAAAGCACCATATACTCTATTCACCCCCCTCTAGAGTATATCAGATCTAGTTGCACTTTCATGGTTTTTGAGCACCTGAACAAAAGCTCATTGGTGTCAGGCACCTGATCAAAAACCTGAGTGGATTCCTACCAGGGTGGTAGAAGAGTGGATGTACCCAGGTTGGGGAACCACTATAAAAATTTTTTGTGTCGTCTTGTTACCCTTCTTTGTGTTTTGGCTGTGCTCTGTGATTGCTTAGTTTACTGTGTTTAGTTTATTTTACTTGCTAACTTGTTCACCTAGACTTACAACAAAAGTTGTAAAAAGTTTTGAGAGAGCACAACACTCTATTCACCCCCCCCCCCCTCTAGAGTATATCAGATCTAACCTGCACTTTCACAGTCTACTGCTGTGGAGTCCGCTTAGTCCGCAAGGTTGCCAGACCGCAACCATGTTAAAATTCAACAAATCGCAGACGCCCCCTTGGATAACCTGTTGAAAACGCAACAAACCGAAGGAGGATACGCCCACTTATAATGTTGAAAGTTTTCCCGGATCGTGGAGTTAGCAGGGGTTATCTCAACAAAGCAGTAACAACCAGCAACACATGCAGCACAAGCTTCTTTATTGATCAAGAGCAAACTTCTTTACAAGGCGAGACATACATGGCGAGACATGCTTCACCAAAACCCAACACCAGGAGCACAGAGACAGTTACAAAGACAAGAACAAAAAATAAGCCGCGCGGACACAACAACCAAGCCACCCGGTCTACTGCTGTGGAGTCCGCTCAGTCCGCCAGGTCGCCAGACCGTAACCCAAGCCGCGCGGACTCACCCCTTATTCCAATGCTTAGCTCTTCACCGCCGATCTGCAGGCCGCCTGACCGCGAGGTCTCCTAGCCGCCAGACCGCACAAGCTGCATCACCGAATGGAACAGTCCGCCTGAACAGTCGACTTCCCGAACTCCGAACTAAGTTGCCAAAGAGAAGACCGCTTAGTCGCTATCTGCGACCTGCTGTTTACCGCCTGTTGCTTAATCGTAGAGTCTGCACTGTCCCTGACCGCAATCAGAGCCAAGTCCTGGCTTTCCAGCGTTATCCGCATAACCTGCACAGCACAACCGGGTCAACTCTCTATCCGCGCGGACACCAAAGTCCAGACCGCAGCAACTTACGCGAGCTCAATTACTGTTCACTTACTTCGGTTCAGGTTCCGTTTTTCCTGATGTGACATGGGTCCTATTTATAGGCACGATGATGAGTATGGTCGCCTCCCTAGCCGATAGGATCACCGCCACATCCCGCAGCAAGAACTAGTGTGTCCGCCAGCCCGCGGACACACATTCCAGTTCGCCGCTCCTGTGCAGATAGCCAGTCCGCCCCAGCTTCTCCAAGGCCGGACTCCAATATCCAGCCCGCCTTGCCGCCAGAGGCCAAGCCAGGACCACCACAGCCGGACTCCACAACAGTTGTGTCCGCCAATCTGCGGACAAGGCATCAGCCCGCAAACCCCGAGCCCGCAGCCACGCCATCAAGGCACCTGCCGGACTCAGCGGACACCCGGCTACCGTCAGCACCTCCTGAGTCCATTGCCTCTATCTCCAAGGCACATCCGGACTCAGCGAACACGCCGATCCAGTATGCTAACAGCAGACTCCAGTCCGCATTCCTGAGCTCAACCTCATCACAAGGCTAAACCGAACTCAGTGGACTCCAGCTCCAGTCCGCACGCTCTTGCACAGGAAATCCTCCAGTCTGCATACCCCCAAGCTAGCAATCAAGGCAAACAGCACTTCTACTAGGCTTGGCGGACTGAGAAACCAGCTCGCGCTCCACTGCGCGATCTCCCCGGACTGAGCCAACCTGGACTTGGTCCAAAACTCACCAAGTCCAGTCCACTGGCCACAAGGGCCAGTCTGCACTTACTGGCGGACACTGGATCTAACCCGCCATACCGGGCGACCTCCAGTTTTTGTCCGCGCTGACCGGCGATCTCCGCGGCTTCTACTTGCCGCTCCACTGGAGCAAGACCAAGGCAACTACTAAACCGGTCTGCCGAGCTCCATTTCATCAGTATGCTTCATGCCGGACTCAACTGCCTGCTGAGCTCCATTTCTATCCGCCCGGTTACTTCCTGGGAACCAACTGCCTGCTGAGTAATCCCCGGCCTGACAGACCGCCGCTGCTGTCCGCGTAGTCCGTGCGAACAGACCGCCCAGGCCGCCACAGAGCAAACCGCCTGCAACATCCCTGCCGACTTAGCAGTCCGCAAACCTTGTCCGCGTAGTCCGCGCGGATAGGTTGCCCAAGCCTTCCATTCACCCACTTTCACTTCACAAGTTTCAACACTCCCCCTTGAAGTGAGAAGTGGTGAATAACTCCAGCAGCTCCCGTAACCTTGCACCTGGTCCTTCCGATAGCATCTACGAAGAGATGTCCAAGACATAGTCCTCGCCCAACATATCATGGACCATGAGGGAGCCCTCCAGCATCTCCAAAAAGGAGTCATGCTTCCCTCTTCCTTCTTCAGCTTCAACCTCCACTCATGCATCATAGGAGTATCACCAATTTCCTTGGGCACAAAATCCCAAGCCTTATTACCTCTGAGAGAAGTCACCTCTTCAGCCTTGGTGTCAACCACCTCCTTGATTCTAGTAGGGTCATCACAGCCAGAAGAACCTTGCTCGACCTGAGGGCTAGCAAAGAAACATGGGACCAAGTCCGCCGTGTTCCCTTCGCTATATCGAGCTGGTGGCTTACTGATCCTCTTCGATCTGCGAAGAAACTGATCATGGCTAACCACCTCCGCTGCTTCTGAACCAGCTCCATTCCCGGGCAAACCCGGAACAATGCTCCCTTTGCTCCCTGAACAAGATGCCTCCTTACTGGAATCAAGAGTACCTAGAGCAACGCTCCCCCTGCTACCTGAACCAGAAGACTCTCCTCTTGAACAAGAACTTCCTGGAACATCGCTCCCCCTGCTTCCTGAACCGGAAGCCTCCGCCTTCGAGCCAGAAAATCCTGGAGCATCGCTCCCCCTTGTTCTCGACTCTGACACCTTTGCCCCGGAGCTAGAACAACCTGGAGCACCTGGTGACTCAGACAACTCCACTTCCTTAGCAGCAGCCTCCTTCAGCCCAACATCTGACCTGCTTATCTCTAGCTCTACATAAGAGCTACCCCAATACGACATCAACTCATCGAAAACAATGTCTCTCGACACTATGAGTTTCTTCGTCGCAGGATCCATACACCTCCATCTTCTTCTCTGCTCATCATACCCAACAAAGACTAGCTTTGTCTTGAGAGCACCCGGAGAGTGTATATAGCAGGTAGATCCAAACACCCGAAGGTGCTTCACTGAGGGCTTCACTCCGAACATCAGCTCATAAGGAGTCTTCACTATGATTGGACTAAGAGGCATCCGGTTGATGACATGAGCAGCACAGGTAATTCCTTCACCCAAAGAGCCTTCGGAACGCCTTTACTCTGAAGCCAACACTTGTAGGTCTCCGTTAACCAACGGATCATCCGAGCTGCAATACTACCTTGTTGTGAAGTATGTCCACAAGAAAGCTCCTTTCGGATCCCTTGCTTCCTGCAAAAGCGTGAGAACTCGATTGAGCCAAACTCACCACCGATACTTGTCCTCAACACCTTGATCCTCCGGCCAAGCTGGCCTTCCACAAGCTTCTTGAACTCCACAAACAAGCGTACCATGTTGGACTTCTTCTTCACGAAGTATACCGAAGTATACCTAGAATAGTCATCAACCAATATCAGCATGAACCTACTGCCTCCAAGACTGGCCATGACGGTCGGTCCCACCAGAGCACAATGGACAACAGCCAATGGTGCGTTACATCTGGATTGTTCTTTGTCAACCATGAAGCGATAGGCTCCACTTTCCTGACATCCCGCACACCCCCGACCATCGCCATAGGATGACAATCTAGGCAAGCCTCTTACGAGTCTTCTTTCCGCCATTGCTTTCAGCTTGTCCATCCCTACATGCCCCAGTCTTTCATGCCAGATAGCAGCACTATCACTGGCATTCCTCCGATCAGATCCAGAACTAGTTGATATCCCAACTATGTTCTTCTCCTTCCTCCCTACATGAGCTACGTTCGCCGAGAGCAAGGTAACCTTGCACTCATTCCGAAGATGACCTTGCTGCTTTCATTTATAGCACCTTGGTCCTTCCTTCCTCTTCCTATCACGCCTAGGAGAAACACTCCTTTCTTCCTGATACGAAGTAGAGGGACCATCTTCAGCAGCAACCTTCACCTTCATCCTGAACAACCCATCAAGGGAAGTCCAAACCTCCGCAGCTGACCGACATCCACTGATGTGGTCCAAGAGCTCTGATGAGATCACCTGCTTGAGAATAGACTCCGCTTTCGCATTTGTCTCCTTCCAAGCTCTCATCGCCTCAGCATTGCCAGCAGTATCATCTTGTCTTCCTACTCTGCATACAACCTCCCAAAGGTCCTCGCCAAGAAGAAAGCTCTTCATACAGGACTTCCACCGTTCACAGTTCGTCTCTGTAAGGAGATCAATTCCAAGACAACTTGCATCCTCCACTGCCATGGTTCTACCACTGGTTTCCTCTACAGAAGAGAAACTACTTCCATTGAGCACTGCTTGATCACTCCAACAACCTCGCTTTGATACCATGTTAAAATTCAACAAACCGCAGACGCCCCCTTGGATACCCTGTTGAAAATGCAACAAACCGAAGGAGGATATGCCCACTTATAATGTTGAAAGTTTTCCCGGATCGTGGAGTTAGCAGGGGTTATCTCAACAAAGCAGTATCAACCAGCAACACATGCAGCACAAGCTTCTTTATTGATCAAGAGCAAACTTCTTTACAAGGAGAGACATACATGACGAGACATGCTTCAACAAAACCCAACACCGGGAGCACAGAGACAGTTACAAAGACGAACAAAAAACAAGCTGCGCGGACACAACCACCAAGCCGCCGGTCTACTGCTGTGGAGTCCGCTCAGTCCGCCAGGTCGCCAGACCGCAACCCAAGCCGCGCGGACTCACCCCTTATTCCAATGCTTAGCTCTTCACCGCCGATCTGCAGGCTGCCTGACCGCGAGGTCGCCTAGCCTCCATACCGCACAAGATGCGTCACCGAATGGAATAGTCCGCCTGAACAGGCGACTTCCCGAACTCCGAACCAAGTTGCCAAATAGAAGACCGCTTAGTCGCTATCCGCGACCTGCTGTTTACCGCCTGTTGCTTAACCGCAGAGTCCGCACTGTCCATGACCGCAATCAGAGCCATGTCCTGGCTTTCCAGCACTATCCGCACAACCTGCACAGCACAACCGGGTCAACTCTCTATCCGCGCGGAAACCAAAGTCCAGACCGCAGCAACTTACGCGAGCTCAATTACTGTTCACTTACTTTGGTTCAGGTTCCGTTTTTCCAGATGTGACATGGGTCCTATTTATAGGCACGATGATGAGTATGGTCACCGCCCTAGCCGATAGGATCACCGCCACATCCCGCAGCAAGAACTAGTGTGTCCGCCAGCCCGCGGACACACATTCCAGTTCGCCGCTGCTGTGCAGATAGCTAGTCCGCCCCAGCTTCTCCAAGGCCGGACTCCAATATCCAGCCCGCCTTACCGCCAGAGGCCAAGCCAGGACCACCACAGCCGGACTCCACAACAGCTGTGTCCGCCAATCTGCGGACAAGGCATCAGCCCGCAAACCCCAAGCCCGCAGCCACGCCATCAAGGCACCTGCCGGACTCAGCGGACACCCGGCTACCATCCGCACCTCCTGAGTCCATTGCCTCTATCTCCAAGGCACCTCCGGACTCAGCGAACACGCCGATCCAGTCTGCTAACAGCAGACTCCAGTCCGCATTCCTGAGCTCAACCTCATCACAAGGCTAAACCGAACTCAGTGGACTCCAGCTCCAGTCCGCACGCTCTTGCACAGGCAATCCTCCAGTCTGCATACCCCCAAGCTAGCAATCAAGGCAAACAGCACTTCTACTAGGCTTGGCGGACTGAGAAACCAGCCCGTGCTCCACTGCGCGATCTCCCCGGACTGAGCCAACCTGGACTTGGTCCAAAACTCACCAAGTCCAGTCCACTGGCCACAAGGGCTAGTCCGCACTTACTGGCGGACACTGGATCTAACCCGCCATACCGGGCGACCTCCATTTTCTGTCCGCGCTGACCGGCGATCTCCGCGGCTTCTACTTGCCGCTCCACTAGAGCAAGACCAAGGCAACTGCCAAACCGGTCTGCCGAGCTCCATTTCATCAGTCTGCTTCATGTCGGACTCCGCGGATAGGATTTCTATCCGCCCGGTTACTTCCTGGGAACCAACTGCCTGCTGAGTAATCCCCGGCCTGACAGACCGCCGCTGCTGTCCGCGTAGTGCGCGCGAACAGACCGCCCAGGCCGCCATAGAGCAAACCGCCTGCAACATCCCTGCCGACTTAGAAGTCCGCAAACCTTGTCCGCGTAGTCCGTGCGGATAGGTTGCCCAAGCCTTCCATTCACCCACTTTCACTTCACAAGTTTCAACAAACCCAAGCCGCGCGGACTACCCCTTATTCCAATGCTAGCTCTAGACACCGATCTACAAGCCGCCTGACCGCGAAGTCGCCTAGCCGCCAGACAGCACACGCTGCAATGCTGAATAGAACGGTCCGCCTGAAGCAGGCGACTTATTGAACCCCGAACCAAGTTGCCAAAGAGAAGACCGTATGGTCTTTTTCCGCGACCTACTTTTTTCCGCATGTTGCTTAACCGTAGAGTCCGCACTGTCCCTAACCTCAATTAGAGCCAAGTCCTGGCTTTCCAGTGCTATCCGCACAACCTGCACATCACAACCCGGTCAACTCAACCAAACCGCACGAGCTCAAGTTACTGTTCACTTACTTCGGTTGGTTACTTGGTTTCTTGGTTACTATTCCTGATGTTACGTGGGTCCTATTTATAGGCACAATGATCAGTGTGGTCACCTCCCTAGCCAATAGGATTGCCTCCACATCCCGCAAAAAGACGCACGTGTATCCGTAAGACCCGTGGATACACTCCAGTCTGCCGCTACCTTGTGCCAGATAGCCAGTCTGCCTATGCTTCTCCAAGGCCGGACACAAACGCCGGTCCGCCTTATCACTGAAGGCCAAGCCAGGACCGACACAGCCGGACTCCGTAGCAACAGTCCGCCAATCCGCGGACACAGCTCCAGCTCGCTTATCACAAGCCCATAGCCTCGTCACAAGGCAAAATCCGGACTTAGCAGACACACCGCGATAGTCCGGCAATCCCGAGCCCATGGCTTCGTCACCAAGACAACAGCCAGTCTCAGCGGACACGCTGATCCAGTCTGCACATACTGAGGACAGCTTTAGTCTACATATCCCTGCAGACGACTCCAGTCCGCATACCCTGAGTCCACTACCTTGTCATCAAGACACCTACTAGACTCAGCGGACTCCAGCTCTAGTCCGCACGCAATTACGAAAACAAACTCTAGTCCGCTTCTCCCAAACTCGCAACCAAGGCACACAACACTTCTGCCGAGCCTGGCAGACTGAGAAGCAGTCCGCACCCCACTGTGCGATCTCCCTGGACTGAACCAAATATGGACTTGATTCAGAACCAACCAAGTCCACACCACTGGCCACAAGGGCCAGTCCTCACTTACTGGTGGACACTAGATGCAGTCCGCCTGTCCCGACGAGCTCCAGTATTAGTACGCACTGACTTGCGGTCTCCGCGGCTTTCACTTGCCGATGCACTAGAGCAAGACCAAGGCAACTACCAAGCCGGTCTGCAGAGCTCCAGTTCTTCACTCCGCTTCATGGTGGACTCCCCGGATATAGTTCCTATCAGCCCGGTTACTTACTGGGATCCAACTACTTGCTGAGGATACGCCAGCCTGGCAGACCGCCACTGCTGTCCGCTTAGTTCATGCGAACAGACTACCCAGGCCGCTATAGAGCAAACTGTCTGCAACATCCCTGCCTACCTGGCAGTCCGCCAACCCTGTCCGCGTAGTCTGTGCGGATAGGTTGCCCAAGTCCTCCATTCACCCACTTTCACTTCAAAAATTTCAATAGAGGTGGCTTAGGAACTATGCCCCTTCTCGCACTAAATATAGCTCATCCATGGCCAACCGCCGCCAACCTCGTCGTTGTGCCGCCATTCGGGTCCGTTTCACCTCCCCTCTACTCGTACTAGCCTTCTAGATCTTTATGGAGAGACATCGGGCTCAATTGAGCCCGATACCATGAGAGGAAAATGAGAAATTTCCGAGTTTTATTTCTTGCTTGGGTTTGCCAGAGGAGCCAATTCCGGCGGCCTCATCGCCGGAAACCGCTAGCCGCCACCTCAGTGAAGGTGGTGGCGACATCCGCCAGTGATGGTGGTGGCTCAGCTGGCCGGAATCAGCCAGCAAAGGTGGCCCATCCAGAATCAATCTGGGTCGTTGGCTATTTGGGGTCGATGACCAGAACCCGTCAATTTGGCTTTAAGATTCGTGCATATCAATTATATTAAATCAATCAAAAACTATAGTATTTTATATAAATCTGTCACACTTATTCAGTAGCATTGCATGGTTAGTTTAGGCCTCTTAGAGGCATTTCCAGGTCATGCACCGTAAATGGAACTTGTATCTTAGGCTCTTAACTTTAATTTGCCACCATAATCATGTAATTTGGAGCAGTATACTGCCCTGTATGGCTGTTTTCCTAGGACTGGTCCTAGACAAGGGCAGAACTTCAATTTGATTCCCAAGACAAACCAGTAATCAACATGACCCCAAATTTTGGGTGCATGCATGTTTAGGGCATATTTAGCCCCTGCCAAAAATTGAGAATTTTTGGAAAAACTATTTCTATAGTTTTATTCATAATACACAAATTTAAATAAATGAAATATTTGGAGTGTTATGTCTCCAAATGGCCCCAAATTTTGGTGGAATGTCCTTGGGTAATATTTATGTGCATGGTAAAAATTTCAGTACATTTGTACCATTGCATGTTGGGTAAACTCACTTGCATGTGTTGATTATATATAGGCTTGGGGTGCAAATAGCCAATTTTAATATATTGTGTATTAAGCCTATTTGGGACATCCAAAAATCATGGTATTGATATCAGAGGTTCATTTGGGTGAATTATACCCCACATTGTAATAATGATATTTTTGGAAGCAAAAATCCCATTATTGGGAATTTTTGGAATAATTGAGATAAAACCCCCAACTTTTGTCAAGGTCAATATTATGTTATGTTAGAACACCCTATTACTGATTTGGGCAAGGATCACTATATCTCTTAGGAAACCTGTCTTGATCTCATTGTATAGATCTAAAGGTCAATTATAATTGAGTCTAAGGGTTAGTAGTTAGGTTTGGAAGCTACCCTCAAGACCAGGTTTTTCAGTTTTGGAGACTAAGTCATTTCGTCGAGCTCAGTACGACGAATCATCGAACTCCATTCGACGATCGCTGAGCTCACTTCGACCAATCGTCGAACTCCATTCGACGATCTCTGAGCTCAACTTCAACGAATCGTCGAACTCCATTCGACAATCTTCGAGCTCAGATCGACGTTCTTGACTCCAGTTTGATTCTCTATCTCCGAGCTCAGTTCGACGATAGTTGAGCTCAGATCGACGATCTCTTTTTCTATCTAAGTTCAGTATCTGAGCTCAGTTCAACGATAGTGGAGCTCAGTTTGACGTTTTTCTGAAGAGTTAGACGTTTTTAAAGATTCAAATTCAGACAGTTGTGGAATTATTCTCAGCATTTATGTCAGAGATCCTGTAGCCGTTTTTAATTAATCTGGAGAAAGTTTTAAGGAATTTTCAAGGAATGTTTTATTGGACTTTCCTCCAGAAGACAAATGCAGTTAAGGAAGTCATTTATGACAGTCTAACGGCTATCTTGGATAGAGGATCATTTCTATTCAGATCAAAGGAATAAAAGACCAGTTTTTCATTCTCTTCTCAGAGTTAGACACACATATTCTGCAACAACAACAATTACACAACAGAAAGAAAGAGAGTTGCTGACATTCTCAGTCTCAAAAATTCATACAAGAACACACATCACAAAAGGAGATCAACTAACTGAAATTTTCAGATCTCTCTTGATTCAAGTGCTCAAAGGCCATCATCATTCAAGACTCCAAACACCTCACATTTCAGCTGTTGTTGAAATCATCTTTTGCTGGAGATCAAATCAACTGAAGGCCTATCACCCTACTGCAAGGCTTCACTTCTTGAATAACTCAAGATCTTAGGGGGAGCTTTGACAACATCCACTATCTTCTCTCTGACTGTTGACAGAGAAGATCATCTCATCCCTTTCTCTCTCTCTCTCTGCTGTAAAGGGTTTTTTAAACTCCCTTCAAAAGTTTGTGATTGGTTTCTGAGACCTTATCAAAACTCAGTGGTGGCAAGACACCTGATCAAAAAATCTGGTTTGGTTTTTGAGCACCTTATCAAAAGCTCATTGGAACCCAGGACACCGTATCAACTCATCCTGCAGTGGATTCCTACCTACGGTGGTAGAAGAGTGGATGTACCCAGATTGGTTTAGGAACCACTATAGCTCCTTGTGTCTTCTGGTTGCTTGTTTTTCTTTTGTTTCTGGCTGTGCTTTGTGATTGCTTTGTGATTGATCTGTGATTGTTCTGTGTTTAGATTTACTTTATGTTATTTGCTTCCCTATTCACTTAGGAATACAACAACAGTTGTAAAAAGTTTTTAGCAAGCACCATACTCTATTCACCCCCCCCCCCCCTCTAGAGTATATCAGATCTAACATGCACTTTCAATTGGTATCAGAGTGAGGTTGTCTAAAATACCATACCTTAGTGGTTGTACAGGCTAACACCTCAACCCAAAGATTCCTCCAGTTAGATCTGCTTGTTTAAGTTTGTTATTAGGATCATTTCTTCTCAAATCATGGCCCAAAATAACGATTATGCTAGCACAAGACCTCTAGTGTGCAATCTATCTAAGTTTGCACTTTGGAAGGCAAGGATTAGACTATACATGAACTCTATTGATGACGACATTTTCAATTCTATTTTGACAGTGTGTCCAAGACCTCCAGAGAATACAAGTACAAGTGCTGTTCCACCTCCCTCAGGAACAGATGCAGAAATAAAGAAATGGAAATTGGCAGATGCAAAGGCTATGAACATTCTAGCCCAGACTATGTCTGATGACATATTCCAAAAGGTAGCTGAATGCAACTCAGCAAAGGACATCTGGGACAAGCTATCTGAAATAGTCTCATGATCAGTTGATGAGAGAAAAGACAGAAGATCTCACCTCATAACCCAATATGAGAATTTCAAGAAAGGAGAAGCTGAGTCAGTAGCAGACGTGTATAACAGACTCAGTCTCATAGTCAATGAGCTGAAAACTTTGGACAAAGAGATCTCATTAACTGAGCTAAATGATAAAATCCTAATGTGCTTCCTAAGCACTTGGGACTCAAGGATCTGGCCAATAAAGGATGCAAGAAGTCTAAATGAGATCACCACTGAAGCTCTCTTGGGCAAGCTCAAGTCTTATGAGCTGCTCATTAAGAAAAGATAAGAAGAGCAGAAGGCTGCCTCACCAGCCACAAGAAAGGAAAAGTCAATAGCTTTCAAAGCCACTAAAGATCAGCCTGAAGACAAGGTCACAGGCAATGAGGAATTGCTAAGTCTACTGGCCAAAAGATTTTACAAAATGGCCAGAAAGGACTTCAGGAAAAGATCATACAAAGAGCATGACAAGCCAAGGTATGATAAATCAAATAACAAAGAGATTATATGTTTTGGTTGCAGGAAACCAAGCCATATTGTGCATGAGTGTCCAGAAAATAAAAATAAGGACAGAAAGGACAAGAAAGAAAGAAGAAAAGACAAGGACTTCAAGAAGAATAGCAATGGCAAACCCTCCTCCAGCAAGAACAAACACACAAGGAAGGGATTTGTTGCTGAAACTTGGAGTGAGACAGAAGAAGAATCAGAAGCTTCATCCAGCTCAAGTGATGATGAAGATGATGCTGATGAAAAGGAATTCTGCATGATGGCTATCAATGCCTCACAACACAATTCTGATGCAGAATAATCAGAATCTGAATCAGAGACTCAATCTGAAGAGGACCAGGTAATAAGTTCTTTTGATTTTAACTCTAAGGACTTCAAGTATGAGTTTAAAGCACTATGTTTAGACTTATTAAGATCTGAGAAGGAAATCATTTCTCTCAGAAATCAATTATTTGAACATAGTACCTTAAAATCAGAAAACCTCAAACTCTCTGAGGAGTTGGAATGCTGCCACTGAAAAGTGAACTATCAGAGGCCAAAAAGTTTGAAGAATCCCTCAATGGAAGAAGCATCAAACTAATGGACATCACAAGCACAGTGAACTCAAGGTTTAATAGTACACTGGGCTTGGGTGCTTCATCTAGCCAACCTATAGTATTAACAACCCCAATCAAATTTATTTCTGATAAAGGTAAGGGAGTTGTAGAGGTAGCTAGGAAAAATTATGACTTACCTAAGAAAACAAGAGTTCAATAGAAATCGTCGAACGGAGCTAGACGATCGCCGAATGGAGATCAACGATCTCAAGCAAAATTGTCGAACTCAGGTCGACGATCTCTAAACCCTGAACTCTACCACAGTCGATCTTCGAACGGAGCTCGACGATCTGACCCAAGATCGTCGAACTCAGCTCAACGATCGTCAAGCAGAGATCAGAGCTTTGAAAACTTATTCAAAGGTAAATCAAAATCCAAACCTAGGGGTCCTTCATCCCAAAGATTTAACCCTTATACTGAATGGATAATACCTCCAAGGAGATATCATCCTGAAGGTTATTAGAGTCAACCAGGGATGTCATTTATTTCTGAATTTAAAGGTTATCAACCTAGTCCCAAGGTAAACTGGGTGAAAAACAAGTAAATTGCTTTAAGTGCAGGTGAAGACCTATCCAACATCAAACCAGCAATGGTATCTGGATAGTGGGTGCTCCAAGCACATGATAGGAAGCAAGGACAATTTCACATCCTTCAAATCCAAGCTTGGACCCAAAGTCATATTTGGTGATTCAAACTTTGGACTAACAAAAGGATATGGTGCAGTCCAGATTGGCACAGTCACATTCAAGAAAGTAGCCTATGTGGAAGGACTGAAGCACAACTTGATCAGTATCAGTCAACTATGTGATGAAGGCTACCAAGTGACTTTCAGCAAATCTTTATGCAAGATCAAATCAGAGGACAACACAACTGTATTGACATGTAAAAGGAAAGGTAACATCTATTTAGTAGATTTTCTTTCAACAGAAGTAGATATTTGCCTGTTTAATTCTATTTGTAGACCTAATGAGTTATGGCATAAGATACTAGGACATATAAACCTTAGAACCATTGCTAGACTATCTAAGGACAACCTTGTTAGAGGACTACCTTCTGGCCCCTACAAGAAGGAAGGACTCTACAGGGCTTGTCAATTAGGCAAGCAAACCAAAAATAGCTTTAAGTCACTTAATAAGAGTGATTCACCTAGGATTTTGTATCTGTTACACATGTATTATTTTTCACCCATTACAGTACAAAGCTTAGGAGGGAAATCTTACACTTTAGTGGTTGTAGATGACTTCTCTAGATTCACATGGGTGTTCTTTCTGAGGAAGAAGTCTGATAACTTTAAGTGTTTGACAGAGTTTCTCAAATGCATACAGAGTGAGTTCAATACTCACATTGCCCTGATCAGAAGTGATCATGGGATAGAGTTTGATTCTCTTCTTATGTAAGAGTTCTGTCAGAGTGAAGGGATCATGCACACTTTCTCAGCTCCTAGAACTACTCAACAAAATGGTGTAGCTGAAAGGAAAAATAGAATCATTATTGAATCTACAACTACATTATTGTCAGATGCTCACCTTCCTCTATGCTTTTGGGCAGGGACAGTGAACACCTCCAAGTATGTGTTGAATAAAAGTTTAATACATAAAATGAATGGCAAGACTCCCTATGAATTACTCAAAGGGAAGAAACCTAAAGTAGATTACTTTAAAATTTTTGGTTATATCTGTTACATTCATAATAATGACAAGAAATACTTAGCAAAATTTCAAGCTAAAGCTGATGAAGGAGTGTTTCTGGGATACTCCATGATCAGTAAGGCTTATACGGTATATAATAAATCTACTCTCAAAATTGAAGAATCTGTTCATATATCTTTTGATGAATCTAACATGTCTTTCAAGGAGAAGAATACTTCTACCACAGAACCTTTGTAGGTACACTCTCTTGCTGAAGACTTGGATAGGTTACAAATCATTAAAAAAGAGGAATGAAGTGAAGATGAAGAAGACATTCAACATCTTGAAGAGAAACTTCTTGAAGAGCCAGTTGTTGTACCACCAGAGAAAACAACAACACAGGTTGGTGAACAATCAACATCCCCTGTTGATTTAGTAACATCAAGAGACCATCCAATCTCCCAAGTGATTGGAGACATCTCAGCTAGTGTGCAAACCAGAAATCAGGTCAACCAAAACCTGATGCACACTTGCTTCCTTTCTCAAATTGAACCTCAATCCATTCAAGATGCAGAGCAAGATCCACACTGGATCATTGCAATGCAAGAAGAGTTGCATCAATTTGAAAGGAACAAAGTTTGGGAACTAGTACCAAGGCCTAAGGATCACTCCATTGTTGGAACAAAGTGGGTGTTCAGAAACAAGTTGGATGATCAAGGAGTCATTCTAAGGAATAAGGCAAGGCAGTTGCTCAAGGGTACTCTCAAGAAGAAGGGATAGATTATGACCAGACTTTTGCACCAGTTGCAAGGTTAGAGGCCATAAGAATCTTCTTAGCATATGCAGCACACAAAGTATTCAAAGTATACCAGATGGATGTAAAGAGTGCTTTTCTCAATGGAGATATCAAAGAAGAAGTCTATGTCCGACTGTTGGGTATTGTATCCACAATTACCTGGATTTGAGGAAGCCACCTGTCAAGCTAAGATGAATTCACAATGTATCTGATGAAACCTCTTAAGTTATGCTTGCAGTTCTTCCACGCTAAGTGCACACCAATGTCAGGGTGCAGTAGGTCAATATACACGGGTCTGCACGACGTAATCCCTCGTTGAGCAGATCAGTGTGTTGGCCTACGTGTACTCTCTCTATTGGAGTGCACTTACGTTCAAGTACAGGGTCATGTTTATGCAAGAGAAGACAAGGAGCAAGGATGAGTCAAGGAGCAGCTCTTGGGTGGAAAGACGAAAATTCGTCTAAGTAAAATTCGACGAGAATCACCAAGTGATTCTCGCCGAATCGGCGAGAATCACTAGTGATTCTCGCCGAATAGTCGAGAATCATTAGTGATTCTCGCCGACTCCTTCCGGCTACCTCAAAACGGTGCCAAGTAAGATTCGGCGAGAATCACTAATGATTCTCGCCGAACCCATCGTTGAGCAGATCATGAAAACCAAGTTATATTCGTTGAGAATCAACAAGTGAATCGTCGAAAATCACTAGTGATTCTCGATGAATCGTCGAGAATCATTAACTGATTCTCGCCGATTCGTCGAGAATCACCAATGATTCTCGACGAATTTTACTTGGCGATTTCTCGGGATGCTGCTGGACCGGGTTCTGCCGCTGGAATAGTTTGAACCGGTTTTCGGGTTTCTACGTGTGGGACCCACAACGGTCATATTATAAGTGTCTACAGTGTATAAATACATGGGTATGTTTGAACAGTAAAGTGAGTGAAGAAGATAAAAAATACGCGAGCACGGACGAACCCTAAAATCGCTGCTTCCGCTCCGCCGCCGCCGCTGCCGCTCGCGACAAGGTGTTTGCCGGTTCATCGTGGTTTCTCCCAGATTCTCCTGCAACAGAAGCCTAGCTAAGCTTAGCGTCTCACGTGTCTATCCGGAGATCTCTTGTCTCTTGATTTGTAGATCGGGAAAATCTTCCCCATCCGAATCGATCGAGACGATTGATCCTAGTGTGACCGTTGGTAGACCTAGCTTGCTTCGCTACGAAGTTTGGATCAACAAAGAAGTGCATCCTCACATCGTTGTTGCCGCCGATCCCGTGAACCTAGCCGCCGCTCATCTAGCCGCCGCTGGTTCCGGGGAGATCCTCTCCAAGAGAGATCTAAGGTTGTGGACTCCTTGTGGACGTCAAGAACACGTTGTCAACAAAGAGGGACATCTTAGTCTCCAAACGAAGTTTGTATCTCGTGTACATTCTAGTTTTACTATTGTTGTAAAGGAACATTTGTTCCGTGATTGTAAGGGTTGGGTGCAACCCGGTTTGTGGGAGTGTTGACTCCTACGTGTGGAAGGGTTCCTTCCGATAGTGCAGGGATTGGATTTCAATCCCGTTGGAGAAGAGACCGAGTCGTCCCTGGTTGGGAGATAGGTCGAAGGGGGAAAGTGGATGTACCCAAGTCGGGGAACCACTATAAATAGCTTGTGTGCTCTGTTGTGCTGTGTTGTTTTATTTTCGTGTGCAGGTACAATTTAAATTCCGCAAAAGCGCTGCACGTCACCTATTCCCCCCCCCCCCCATAGGTGAACATAGTTGACACTAGGTGGACTTTCAAGTGGTATCAGAGGGAGGTTACTCATCAAAAAGGTTAACACCTTGAGTAGTATCCTGCCACCGGTGTCAGAAGCATGGAGCTGGATTATGAGATATCGCCACTAAGACTCCCCGCATGTACAAAGGAGTATTATCCCGTCTGGAGGATGAGGGTGTCATATCACTTGGAGGCCATCGATCCTCGAGCATCCCTCATTCTGGAAGAGGGTCCGTTTATCCCTATGAAGACCTCCGACTCTGGAATCCAAGTGCCCAAGTGCATTGCTGAGATGTCAGAGACGGAACTTTCATTATTTAAATTGGACCAGAGGATTCATCAAATTATCATGGATATCTGGTCTGGAGCTTCTCGCTCTAGATTGGAAAAATGTAGGACGGCTAAATCTATGTGGGAGATGATCTCAGAGCTGATGGGGGGGTCAGAGAAAGCTGAAATCTGCTGTCAACCAGAGGATGAAGCCTATGTGGGGGTCCTCACCTCTGAGGATGAAGGCATGGATCTCTCGGACAACATCAGAGCTCCAGTGTCCGTGTCAAAGACTGAATAGGCAAGTGAGGAAAGCAGCTCTGATAAGGATGAGACAATGGTCACTGGCTCTAATGACAATAACACAGAAGAGCAGGTAACCTCTTCATCCTGCCCCGTATCTCTTGAAATTTCTGAAGACAGGAACTGCTTTCCTTCAGACGATTATGATTCCCTGAAGAGAGCCATTCAGAAAAGCAACCTACTTGCTGAGGAGCAAGCTCAAGAAATTGCTCGAACTGAAGATCTTGTTGGTTCTCCAATTGGCGTCCAACAAGGTCAAGGACTCTAAGATCTCAGCTCTAGAGAGTAGTCTAGAGAATGAGAAAAGAATAGTATCAAACTTTTCCAAGGTTGATGTTATAAAGAGAAAGCAAGAAAACGGGTGGATCTCTCGGATTATCAATTCGTGGAGAAATGGGGAAACGGTATTCCGACCCCCCACTCCAAGCAGGAAGGCAACTCATCATGCCTTCAGGTATGACCACAGGAATAGTCGTGGTCACTGCAAGGGTGATCTGTCCCCATGTGGAGACACCCGTAGTGCAAGGGCCGTCGTGGCCACCCATGAGAGAATACCTAAGGCTCATTCTGAGCCCTTTGTATTCACTGCCACTGCCCCAACTCGGTGTGAATCTGCATGTCCCAGCTCACAGAAGAATTCTCACCATCCGAGGACATAGGATAGGGAGGTTAGATGTCATGGTGTAAGTTTTCATGAGGCCTCAGGAAGGGGGATGCCTGAAAGGAAGGCACCACCTCCTCGGCCTCATGCCGCTTGCAACATGCATTCCTTCCACCCTTCCACGTGTCACGATGGAAGAGGAAATTTTGTGAGGAGATCATGCTCTATCCCGTTTAGACCTAGGACCGTGACTACCTCAGTCACTAGATCAGGTCGGAAATGGCGATACAACATTCACCCATGTTGGTGCTGTGGAAAAGTGGGGCACTTTGCCATCGAATGTTGGCACAACCCCTCTGTGCCAAAGGCAAGGGCTTATCCACATTCACGGGACAGAGGTAGTCTTCCTGGCAGGTTTTTTGGGGGAAGGCAGTCGAGTGCTTATGCTAACTGGAACCTAGGACCCAATATGATTTGGGTTCCTAAGGTAAGGTAATTCTTTCTTGCAGGGTAGTCTAGGTTCCCTTAAATATGATGGGAACTAGACAGTAGGTGGCTCAAGAATAAATTGGAACAAGCGTCTGGAATAACAGATGTGATAT
Source organism: Platanthera guangdongensis (assembly GCA_039583875.1). Classification (NCBI taxonomy): domain Eukaryota; kingdom Viridiplantae; phylum Streptophyta; class Magnoliopsida; order Asparagales; family Orchidaceae; genus Platanthera; species Platanthera guangdongensis. Next base: position 31,258,403 of record CM077160.1, read on the forward strand.
CTAATTGAGCTTATCCACATCGAGCTTCTAATATGTTTTACCTGGGGGACTAAATGATAACTCTCATAATCCCAGGTACGTTTGCTCAGTTCCAGGACTTGAGTCATAGGGTATCCACAGTTATATATATATATATATACATATACATATTTATACGTATACTTCACTTGTATGTAAGTACATCTAAGGAATGTCAACTGGTATGAGGGTGATTGCAAGTCAGTGTGTTCTTGATCACTCTCTAGTTATCCTTGAATCATCTAATAACATGGAGCAAAAAGTCCTTATTACATTGGCCTTGAAAAGCTTGTTTAGGGATCCTGGTTATTGTTCTAACCTCTTCTTTTAGTGTTCCCTTCATGAACTAGGAATTGATTTTATGATGGCAAATATACAGATTTAAATAAAGGACCTGTAGCATATGCAAAGCGTATTTACTAGCCTTTGAGGAAACTTAAAAGATATTCATCACTCATTGCAGAAACCCTGAAAGAAATAATGAACTTTCCATCTGTTCACTAAAAACTAGCGAAGATTGTCATCAAGAAATATATGGAAAAGCCGGAAACCCGTTAAATTCATTCTAAATCCCGTTTATCTCACGTGGTCTCCCGCCGAACTCATCTTTATGTATATTAGAATCCCGCCGACCCTTCACCTTCCATAAGAATCCCGCCGAAGGAGCAAACTCTACGAATCCCGCCGAACTTCGCAGGAATCACGCCAAATCCCGCAAGATTTCTACCGCCGTCTCTTCCCATTCCCACCGACTCGCGGAAGCTCGCCGAATCTCGCCGCCTCTCTATGCAGGGGACTCTCTCCTTCTCCGCCGGAAACTCGCCGAGGGGAAACTCACCGGAAGGGCAACTCGCCGACTCCCACAAGACTCTCGCAGAACCGGTCTCCAGGTCTCCCGCCGAATCCCGTTGGGATCTCCCCATATCATCTTCCCCTTTCATCGCTTCTCACCGCCAGTTTCCCGCAGGACGCTCACCTTGCTCTTGGACGCTCTTCCGGCTTCAATTCTTGCCTCCAGGAATTTCTCCGCGTACACTCATCGGGTGTCCCTCGTCTTCATCGCACTAACCCACCGTCTACACCTTTAGGTAACCCTCCCTCACACTTACTTGGACTTGATCGCTAGTGTCGCTTCCTGTTTGATTTTTGATTAAGCGTAGAATAGGGCTTCTCTCCCTAGATCTGCAATGGCTCCAAGGACAGCTGCTGGGTTGGTCACTGGTTGCGAGCTAGTTCGAACTGGGTTCTCTCACGCCTCTGACGAATTCAGAAACATCATTCAGATGCTGGAAGAGGCTGGGCTATCATTCGTCCTGGAGCACCCGTGCAAAATCTTGGACAAAGAGGTGCTGGAGTTCTTCGTTACCGCAAGACTCCGGAATGGCGACTCTCTAATCAAAAGCAAAGTGGCTGGGGCAAAGGTCAAGATGTCTGCCAGCAAGCTGACCCGCTTCCTGCAGCTCTCTAGCTCGGAGCACGAGGACTATCTTGAGGAAGAAGACAAAAGCAGGACTCTCCTATTCTGTGGTCTCCCACGAGGAACTCGGTCAATTAAGCGCAAGGATATGAATGAAGAAGGGAAGATTCTGTCTGACATAATTGGAAAGGTACTCATCTGCAAGCCAGGATCTCATGACCATATCTCTGCGGATATGTTCAAGATCCTGGTGGCTATTGTCTGCCGTAAAAGGTTCAACTGGGGGGCGTTACTGTTCGAGAAGATAAAGGACACCTTGAGCTCTCCGAGCTTTGGTCGAATCATAACTCTGTATCTAAATCAGCTAAATGGAGACAAGTTTGACATGAGTTAAGGTGTTCCTCTACACTACTTGAAGAAGATGGACTCAGGTGTGTTTGACAGATGGGAGAGGCGTATTGGACAGACTGCAGTGGAAGAACAACAGGGAGTATCTCCAGCAGTCACCCCCAGTAAAATTCCTGATACCTTGACTGCAGGAATTGAGGGGGAGACTCTACCCACTCATGCTGATATAGTATCTGACATCTCCCAGGTGGTCAGGGATGCTGTGGCCGAAATACAAGAAGAAAGTGAAACTGTGCTGGAGCATGAGGAGGCCCTGAACCGGAACGATCAAGGAGCCGAAGCTACTGTACAGGAGACAGCTGACAAAGAGTTAGAGGAGGCTGCTGAGGAAGAGTTGGAAAATGATGCTGATGAAGATGATATCATGGATGATGAAGGAGAGGATGATGACAATGAGGGACAGGACACCGTGGAGACTCAGGATATCATTGAACCTCCATCTGACAAGCACGCACCTGAGATGGTTCCTGAGAACACTGGTGCACCGGTGGAGGGGGAGTCAGAAAAATCTACAGAGGCCGCCAGCATTCCCCCATTAGAGACTGTGCTTGTATCCAGCTCTACAGATGCGTCTGCTGAAGAGCAAGGCCAAGAAGTGCCTCCGGCTCTTCCATTACGAGATGAGCTAGCCACTCACACTGTAAATGTCATTCAGGGCATAGTGAATGAACTTAAAGCCTCCTTTGATAAAGCTCAGAATAAACTGCTGAAAAGGATTAAGACATCTGAAAATCTCATGCTCAAGAATATGGTGGAGATCAATCATAAACATGACGTGATGGACAAGAAATTTGAAGAAAAGTATACCGAGGCCGGCCAAGCTGTCACACTTCTTATGGCCGGATTGAAAAAGAACACCGATACTCTTGCTGTAGTAAATCAGAATGCTCATGTTGTAGCGAACAACATTCAAAAGTTTGACGGTAATATGGTCACTCTCAACGCCAATCAGCAGGCCTTGGTCACTGAGTTCTCCCGGACCACCAAGCATATTGATGACTCCCTGCACTCCTATGCAAACTTCATCGCTGTCGAAGCCAAAAAGGGGGAGAAGGAATACATAGCTAAGATGGCTGAGCTCCGAGAAGTCATGATCAAAAACTTCGAACAATCAAACGAATACGTCTATGACAGCAGCTAGTGGATGCTTCACCAGGCATTAGGCGTCGCCTTGCCTGAAAATCCTGCGGATATTCATGCTCCTGAGACTTCTACGGCCGCTGAGGGAGTAAGTGCTGCTGAGGGAATAAGTGCAAGTGCTGCAGATGTTCCCATAAGTGAAGCTGATGCTAGGGCTATTTCCAAAGCTAAACTGAGTAGCATATTTGACCAAGAGGCCCTAGCAAAAACCAGGGGCAAGAGAAAAGCTCAGGAAGGGACCTCCAAGGAGACACTAGCTGAGAAGAGAATCAGAATGAGTGAGGAGGAAGTACGAAACAAAAAGTGGAGTCCAGTTTCAAAGAACATCATCTTGGACACCTTCTGGCTACAAGAAAAAGGAGAACTCAATCGAAACGAAGTATACAGCCAGTATGAGTGGGAAATGCACAAAACGTATGAAGCAAAATGAAACATCTTCTTCAGAAACAACACGGATGCAGATAAAGTTCCTCCTCCCAGATATTATCCGAAGCCTAAAGAGTATATGGAGAGGCAAAGGAAGAAGTATTTGGCGCAAAAATTCAAGGATGACGTAGCTAAGGAAAAATAGTCAACAATTTTTGGCTTGTCATTTTCTCTTAAGAACATTTAATGCTTATTGTTATTATATGAACAATTTTGAGATTATATGTGTATATATATATATATATATATATATATATATATATATATATATATATATATATATATATATATTGGTATATATGTTTGAATTTGTGAATGATTCAAGTCTTGATCTGTTTGCTTATATTCTCTTGTGCTACATGTTTAGATTCTGAATGCTATTTTTATTTTTTTTATTGGTGTTATTCATCTTAGCTAGTAGGGTATTGGCTTCGTCAAATAGGGGAAGATTGTTGGGTATTGTATCCATAATTACCTGGATTTGAGGAAGCCACCTGTCAAGCTAAGATGAATTCACAATGTATCTGATGAAACCTCTTAAGTTGTGCTTGCAGTTCTTCCACGCTAAGTGCACACCAATGTCAGGGTGCAGTAGGTCAATATACACGGGTCTGCACGACGTAATCCCTCGTTGAGCAGATCAGTGTGTTGGCCTACGTGTACTCTCTCTATTAGAGTGCCCTTACTTTCAAGTACAGGGCCATGTTTATGCAAGAGAAGACAAGGAGCAAGGATGAGTGAAGGAGCAGCTCTTGGGTGGAAAGACGAAAATTCGTCTAAGTAAAATTCGACGAGAATCACCAAGTGATTCTCGCTGATTCGGAGAGAATCATTAGTGATTCTCGCCGAATCGTCGAGAATCATTAGTGATTCTCGCCCACTCCTTCCGACTATCTCAAAACGGTGCCAAGTAAGATTCGGCGAGAATCACTAATGATTCTCGCCGAACCCATCGTTGAGCAGATCATGAAAACCAAGTTATATTCGTTGAGAATCAACAAGTGAATCGTCGAGAATCACTAGTGATTCTCGACGAATCGTCGAGAATCATTAACAGATTCTCGCCGATTCGTCGAGAATCACCAATGATTCTCGACGAATTTTACTTGGCGATTTCTCGGGATGCTGCTGGATCGGATTTTGCCGCTGGAATAGTTTGAACCGGTTTTCGGGTTTCTACATGTGGGATCCACAACGGTCATATTATAAGTGTCTACAGTGTATAAATACATGGGTATGTTTGAACAGTAAAGTGAGTGAAGAAGATAAAAAATACGCGAGCACGGACGAACCCTAAAATCACTGCTTCCGCTCCGCCGCCGCCGCTGCCGCTCGCGACAAGGTGTTCGCCGGTTGATCGTGGTTTCGCCCAGATTCTCCTGTGACAGAAGCCTAGCTAAGCTTAGCGTCTCACGTGTCTATCCGGAGATCTCTTGTCTCTCGATTTGTAGATCGGGAAAATCTTCCCCATCTGAATCGATCGAGACGATTGATCCTAGTGTGACCGTTGGTAGACCTAGCTTGCTTCGCTACAAAGTTTGGATCAACAAAGAAGTGCAGCCTCACATCGTTGTTGCCGCCGATCCCGTGAACCTAGCCGCCGCTCATCTAGCCGCCGCCGGTTCCGGGGAGATCCTCTCCAAGAGAGATCTAAGGTTGTGGACTCCTTGTGGACGTCAAGAACACGTCATCAACAAAGAGGGACATCTTATTCTCCAAACGAAGTTTGTATCTCGTGTACATTCTAGTTTTACTATTGTTGTAAAGGAACGTTTGTTCCGTGATTGTAAGGGTTGGGTGCAACCCGGTTTGTGGGAGTGTTGACTCCTACATGTGGAAGGGTTCCTTCCGATAGTGCAGGGATTGGATTTCATTCCCGTTGGAGAAGAGACCGAGTCGTCTCTGGTTGGGAGATAGGTCGAAGGGGGGAAAGTGGATGTACCCAAGTCGGGGAACCAGTATAAATAGCTTGTATACTCTGTTGTGCTGTGTTGTTTTATTTTCGTGTGCAGGTACAATTTAAATTCCGCAAAAGCGCTGCACGTCACCTATTCCCCCCCATAGGTGAACATAGTTGACACTAGGTGGACTTTCACCGACAACCCCTAGGTTTTATCTTCAACTCATCCTGATTATGTTTTCAAATTGCATAAAGCATTATATGGTCTAAAGCAAGCTCCTATAGCATGGTATGAGACCCTAGAAGGCTTTCTTCTGAAAAATTAGTTTATAAGGGGTAGAGTAGACCAAACTCTTTTTATTAGAACCCATAAGTCCCATACCCTACTAGTACAAATCTATGTAGATGATATTATATTTGGTTCTACTGATTTAAATTTGTGCAGAAGGTTTTCCAACCTAATGCATTCTAAATTTGAAATGAGTAGCATGGGTGAGCTATCCTTCTTTCTAGGATTGCAAATCAAACAACATGCTGAAGGCATATTTATTTCTCAAACCAAGTATGCAAAAGAATTGGTTAAGAAATTTGGTATGTCTGAAGCATCATGTATGAAAACACCGATGCCTACTAATGCTGTATTAGATGCTGATGAACATGGGAAACCTGTTGATCAGACAATATATAGAGCAATGATTGGCTCTTTATTGTACCTTACAGCTAGTAGACCTGACATAATGTTTGCTACATGCATATGTGCTAGATTCCAAGTGAGCCCTAGAGAGTCACACCTAACCTTAGTAAAAAGGATTCTCAGGTATGTAAAAAGTTGTCCAAATCTAGTTCTCTGGTATCCAGAAGATTCAGCATTTGACTTAACTGGATTTTCTGATGCTGATTTTAATGGATGCAGAATAGACAGGAAAAGCACTAGTGGAACTTGTTAGTTTCTTGGTGACAGACTTGTCTCCTGGTTTTGCAAGAAACAAACATCTGTGTCAACTTCAACTGCTAAAGCTGAGTATATGGCTGCAGGTAGTTGTTGTTCACAAATCTTGTGGATTCAAAACCAACTCCTAGACTATGGCTACAACTTAGAGAAGTCAAAAATATTTTGTGATAATACCAGTGCTATTTCTATAGCCCAAAATCCAATCCTCCAGAGTAGGGCAAAACACATAGAAATTAGGCATCACTTTCTAAGGGATAATGTTGAGAAAAATAAAATTAAACTTCAATATATCCCAACTGATTTGCAAAGGGGAGATATTTTCACCAAACCCTTGGATGAAAAGAAACATAATTTCTTCCTGAATCAGTTAGGAATGTTAGATGGAGGAAGTCTAAAATAAGATCCAAGTTTTTCAAAAATCTAAAAATGACCAAGACTAGGCAAACATCTTAATTTTTCTAGTGTATAAGAGTGTTTCTGGTCTTTGAACTGCGCTCGACGATTTCCCCCCGATCGTCGAACGGAGATCGATGACTTCCGAAATCGTCGACCAGAGTTCAGCGCTTCTCAGATAGTGCTAAACTATCTTTTTCAGGTCAGCGATCGTCGTGCGGAGCTCGACGATTTTGTTTTCTGAACTATCGTCGAACGGAGCTCGACGCTCTCCAATATCGTTGAACGGAGATCGACGATGTTGATGACCTTTCAGTTTCCTTTAGAAGCCCAGATCGTCGAATAGAGTTCAACGATCTTTCATTTTCTGCGTCGAACCCTAATATAAAATTCATTTTTCGGTCATTGTTCTCCCTTTGCGCTTTCATACTTTCTGCAAATTTTCTCTTTCCCTCCAAACTTCTCTACACTTGGTCATTTGTTTGTTCATTTTTTGCAGGAATCAATGGCCATTTCTATCGCCATCTTGGCCGCAATGAAATTTGATGCAGGTTTTGATATCGACATGGACTCTTTCAATAACAGTGATCAAATCTTCAAAGATATTCTGGAACTTTTCAAAGAATAACAGCTAGTCACCATAATGACTACCAGGATCAAATTAGCTGCAGATGAGATCAAGGAATGAGTGTATACTGCCCACAATCAGGATCAGAATACAGTGGTTGGAACAATCTCAGGAACCCAAGTATCCCTAACACCTGCTGTCTTGACAGAGGTTTTTGAATTGAAATCTGGAGAAGACTATGTTGAACTTTCTGGAGAAGAGTTTTCTAATATGCTTGAAAGAATGGGACATTCAGATGCAAACCCTAGCAAATTGCTGAAGAAAAATCGGTCTGTTGAGTACAGATTTCTGGCTGATGTGGTTGGAAAGGTATTGTTGGCCAAACACTCAGCCCATGATACGTTCTCTAGGTATCAGCTCTGCTTGATGGTTTCCCTTGTGGTCACGAAACAATTGAACTGGGGAGAAATTTTCTTTGACTTGATTAAGAAGAAAATCAACAAAAACTTTGTTAATTTTGGGAGAATCTTAGGGCTGTTTCTTCAGAACAGATGCCATGCACGACTAGTTTCCAGTGGGATGCACATCAATGCCTCCAAGAGGCTCACCTGTGCCCTATTTGGAAAGTGGGACAAACAAATTGTGAAGCCCAGCAGGCCCTCTGCAGTTTCTACTTCAGGAACAAGGACTACTCCAGTCACTTCCCCTCAATTTTCTGCCCCTGCAGAAGACTTGCCTGCTTCTTCTCCTCCTCCTCCACTTCTTGTTTCATCTACCAAAGTCACCTCCCCCATCACTATTTCCACCCCATCTCCAACTTCCATTCCTTCTCCAACTCCACCTCTCACAGAAGAACTCTTCCATCCTCTACATCACTACCCATACCTAGATATTGATTCATACTCTCACATTCCATCTTTCAACCTTATAGATGATTCCTATATGGATGAATCTCCCTCATCCCCTCTTGAGCCACCATCTTCATCTACCTCTTATCAACAACTACTTCAGGATATCATTACACAACCATCCTTCACACCATCTGTTTCCATTCCATTATCTTCCATTTCCACAATTCCCATATCTCAACCATCATTTCCACCATCCACAAGTTCTCCACCAACATCTCATGTTGCCCCACCTTCAATTCCTACCTCTACTCAAGTCCCTCTTGAGCATATAGATCTCCCAGCTCTTGCAGACAGGCTCTATGAGCTGATAGCTCCAAGGCTATCACTCTTGATGTAGACCTCTTTGGCTCCACTTCTCAAAACAGTTCAGGAACTGTCTGACAGGCTTTCTTCCATTCTTCCCTCTTAGGCAATCCCTTCTTTTGGGTGCCTTGATCCAGTTGCCACTGAATCTACGCAGGGGGAGATGCCTCATGAAGTTGAAAGATTGCCTACTGCTGCTGTTACTTCAGTCCAAGCTCAAGCTCCAGTACATCCAGTTGTCGTTATCACAGTGGACCTCAAGTCACTGTTATCAGTTTTTTATTCTGCTTATTTCAACTGTCTTCCAGTCCAGCACACTGCAGTCCAGCAATCTGAAGATCTCTCTAAGTCCATTGTGCCTATTTCAAGCTGTGACACCAGTTTAATAAATTCTTTTATGAATTCCCTATATACTGCTGCTCCTTCTGATTCTGTTGCTCTTACTGATGCTGCTCCTACTGCTAATGTTGATATTTCTATTAGCTCTATTACTGCTATTTTTGAGGATATGTATATGACAGAGGCATTTGATTTTGAGCCTGCTTTTACTGCTACTGTTACTCCTTCTGTAGTTGATTTTCCAGTTTCATCTGATACTACTGCTGCTGTACCTTCTATTTCTAAAAGTGTTGTTTCAGAAAGTTTTGTATCTGAATCTGCTGATGTAATCTCTTCTGCCAGTATTTCTTCCACCCCTTTTCCTGCTGTTTCCGCTGCTACTATTACTGTCTCTGCTGTTACTTCGGCTCAATCTCAACAACAGACAGATTATCTCAAAAGGATTGATGCATTATATGATAATCAAAGCTCAGATAGTGATCAGTTTAGGACAGATTCAGATGATTCCTCTGCAACAATTGCAAGGAAACGAAAGGCCAGAAGCAAAGCAATGAAGAGAGTTCCCCCAGCAAAAGCGAAAGACACAAATGACATTCCATACTATATACTGCATAGTTGCCCTATCACAGAACATTGGATGCAATACTCCAAAAATCAATTGAAGGCTATGAAGAAGAAGAGAAAATATGATAAAGGATCATCCCAGTTCAATCCTCCTCCTCCTCCTCCTCCTTCACCTGATGTAGGTGCAGGTGGTAGTTCTGCTTTCCAATCTTCTGCCAGAAGCCAAACCTCTTATCAACCTCAAGGAAGATCCCAATACAGAGGAAGTCAATCTAGAGGCCACCAGTCAAGAAGAGGAAATTACAGAGGAAATCAAAGAGAATTCCAAGTTTACTCCAAAGGATATTCCAGGCAACATCCTTACCAAGGGGAAGGACAAGGTCTATCTGACACAATTTCTAGTCCATTTCCTTATAAGCTCAAAGAACTAGTCTCTTCCAGAGCTCCTCCAGATAATCCTTCAAATAGATATGAGCCTCCTATTCCATTTGAGGATCCTAAAAATAATCCCACCTCATGGATAGCTAGGATGAAAGAATTGGCTGCTTTATATCAGATTAAGAAAGCTAGAGAACAAGGAAAAGACACATCCAGTATCACTACCTTATCAGATCAAAGAAAGAAGGAACTTGAAAGATATTCATCCAGTAAAGTTTTTGATTCAGAAAGCTACATGAAGATGCATCCAGAAGCTGTAGTGCCCAGGCCAAAGAAACAAACCTCTCTAGGTGCAGCTGATGATAAAAGATCTAAGAAGAAAGATCTCAATCCCAACAGAGAAATAGTACTTATAAAGAGCAAAGAAAAAGAAAGATTCTGTAAGGTGAAAGTATATTTTGTTTTCTGAACTATCTGAGATAATGTTCGTGTTTCTGCAATGTTTTGTTTGTTACATCTCTACTTTGTATGCTTTTATTTTTCCAATGTCTGTAAATAGTAATCCTAACCCAAATAGGGGGAGATTGTTGGAACACCCTATTACTGATTTTGGCTAGGATCGCTATGTCTCTTAGGAAACCTGTCTTGACCTCTTTGTATAGATCTAAAGGTCAATTAGAATTGAGTCTAAGGGTTAGTAGTTCGGTTTGGAAGCTGCCCTAAAGACCAGGTTTTTCAGTTTTGGAGACTAAGTCATTTCGTCGAGCTCAGTACAACGAATCGTCGAACTCCATTCGCCGATCGCTGATCTCACTTCGACGAATCGTCGAACTCCATTAGACGATCTCTGAGCTCAACTTCAACGAATCGTCGAACTCCATTCGACGATCTTCGAGCTCAGATCGACGTTCTTGACTCCAATTTGATTCTCTATCTCTGAGCTCAGTTCGACGATAGTTGAACTCAAATCGACGATCTCTGTTTCTATCTAAGTTCAGTCTCTGAGCTTAGTTCAACGATAGTGGAGCTCAGTTCGATGTTTTTCTGAAGAGTTAGACGTTTTTCAAGATTCAAATTCAGACAGTTGTGGAATTATTCTCAGCATTTATGTCAGAGATCCTGTAGCCATTTTTAATTAATCTGGAGCAAGTTTCAAGTAATTTTCAAGGAATGTTTTATTGGACTTTCCTCCAGAAGACAAATGCAGTTAAGGAAGTTATTTATGACAGTCTAACGACTATCTTGGGCAGAGGATCATTTTTATTCAGATCAATGGAATAAAAGACCATTTTTTCATTCTCTTCTCAGAGTTAGACACACATATTCTGCAACAACAACAATTACACAACAGAAACAAAGAGAGTTGCTGACATTATCAGTCTCAAAAATTCATACAAGAACACACATCACAAAAGGAGATCAACTAACTGAAATTTTCAGATCTCTCTTGATTCAAGTGTTCAAAGGCCATCATCATTCAAGACTCCAAACACCTCACATTTCTGTTGTTGCTGAAATCATCTTTTGCTGGAGATCAAATCATCTGAAGGCCTATCACCCTACTATAAAGCTCCACTTCCTGAACAACTGAAGATCTTAGGGGGAGCTTTGACAACATCCACTATCTTCTCTCTGACTGTTGACAGAAAAGATCATCTCATCCCTTTCTCTCTCTCTCTCTGCTGTAAAGGGTTTTTCAAACTCCCTTCAAAAGTTTGTGATTGGTTTTTGAGACCTTATCAAAACTCAGTGGTGTCAAGACACCTGATCAAAAAATCTGGTTTGGTTTTTGAGCATCTTATCAAAAGCTTATTGGTGCCCAGGACACCTGATCAACTCATCCTGTAGTGGATTCCTACATAGGGTGGTAGAAGAGTGGATGTACCCAGATTGATTGGGGAACCACTATAGCTCCTTGTGTCTTCTGGTTGCTTGTTTTTATTTTGTTTCTGGCTATGGTTTATGATTGCTTTGTGATTGATCTGTGATTGTTCTGTGTTTAGATTTACTTTATGTTATTTGCTTCCCTATTCACTTAGGAATACAACAACAGTTGTAAAACGTTTTTAGCAAGCACCATACTCTATTCACCCCCTCTCTAGAGTATATCAGATCTAACTTGCACTTTCATGTTAGATTTAACTCCTAAAAAGTTTTATGTCACTGTTTGAAGAATTGTGATAGGAGTTATGTGGAAATTACTTTTTTACCCTCATTTTACTTAATTAGGAAATTGGTGTGAATACTCAGTAGAAAATTTTGGAAAATTTCTTGATGATATGTCTGAGAATGAATAACCTTGTATAATTTTCTCAGTATTTTTGGATTACTCAGTAATTTTTAAAACCTTATAATGGCATTTTGGTAAATTATTAAGAATTGAAATTTATAGGCCATTACATTGTAGAGGTTGATGAAACTCTGCCATTAGCCTTAAATTCATGGTATAGAAGCTCTGTAAGTTTCCTACAATTTTTAGTAATGTATTCCTTATACTTCATTTGGAAAATGACAATTGTATGAATTTTGTATAAATTAAGGAATAAATAGAAATAATCAAAGAAAAATTATAAATTTTTATAGACAGCAATATTTTACCAAGATATAACCCAGGAAAAATTCCTTAGGTCAGTGGATTAAATTTGTGATATATCATGTATTAAATGACCTAGGGGATTAATTAAATGATTTAATTAGAGGCCTTAATGACTTAGGAAAATTATGAAAATCAATAGGCTCACTTCATTAGTCCATACCATCCTAGGATAAATAATTAGGGGCAGATGGCCCAAGGAATTGGAATTTCCATTTCGGGATGGTATTAGGTCATGTGTTGCGCATCGTGTAAGTAGGTCATGTTATAAGGACCACCGGGGGATAGATCAATAAATGAGCTAGAGACATCAATTAGAATATGACCCTGGTGGGTAGAGTCATCTTAGTGATGAGAGTAAAGTGCAAGCCCTCAGATTGCAACTAGAGTGGAGGCCGGCGGAAAGACCGTCGCCCTTCTGAGAACGTCTTAAGTCATTAGGATCACTCAAGAGTAATAACGAGAGCTAGGGGTGAATGTTGGGTAGCCATCAACTAAACTAAATATCCTTGAGAAAGGGAGCTTTGGGCGTAATCTCATCATAGTTCCTAGTGCCCCTGAGAGCCCTTCACCGGGTATACCCAGGGCAGTCCTGGGATTAACCTTAAATCACTAAGTATAATAATCCGTAGACAAGAGTATTCCAATAGGTTAGGACATTGTGGTTCATTCTCAACCGTGACGGGTTTGAGGGATTTGGAATAAAGGCACTATTGTGTGTTCTCACCCGTGTAGGGTTGGAGAGATTGTGATAAATGCTCAGCCGTGTAAGGTTTGAGGGATTCAGGACAGGTTGGTCCTGCGAGCTGAAGGCTGGGGTTAAAATACTTGCATGTGCATAAATTTAGTGGCGGGGCATGCAGTATAGGCCGTTCGTCACACCGATGACAGTACGGTGCACCCGGCGGGTGTAAGGGTTAGAGGGGGCAGTGGGTTGTTTTACACTGTGTTCTGGAGGATGATCCCCGATAACGCACATCCGACCCAACAAGACGGATGGGTTGTCAGCAAAGTACGTACGCATAGACTCTAGAGTGCACCTTGGATGTGTACAGAGGCGTATGAGAGGGGTATAAGGTGTGGTAGTGTAACGCTCCGGTTTTTCTTTGTTTTGTTTGATATTGGATTGGCGTTACGATGACGCATTTTCCGGCCCTTCGCCGTTGTAGAGCGCGGTCCTAGCTCTGTAGGTTCCTTGTGTAGCCTGGTTGCAGCCAGTTGGCAAGTTTTCCCAGCTAGCCGGAGTCTATTTTAGTGACTCGGTTGGGCCTCTTAGGGAAATGCTTGCGTTTTGGCTTCAGGAGGTATTAGCCCGAGTGTTCGATCGTCGGATGTTGTTTTCGACCTCACCGTTGTTTTTGTGGCTTGGTGGTTTAGCTACGGTGCGGTTTTGGTCGAAATCCGAGATTGTTTGCCTTCGCGTCGTTTCGGCGTCGTTTTGTTAGCTGCATGTTTGTAATGTTTGCTGTGTTGTGCGTGGTCTGTTGTGGCTGAGCTTGTAGGCTGGTGCCTTGTGTAATGCCCCGAAACTCACAGGAGCAAAGGGGGACGTTTTGGGCCAGTTTGGGTTCTGGCAGAGGGCACACGGCCTGGGACACGGGCGTGTCCCAGGGCGTGTCAAGCGTGTGTCGACACTTAGCCGCGAAGTCGTCGAGTTATACTCGACGATTCGTCGAGAATGGGCACACGGCCTGCGACACGGTCGTGTCGCAGGGCGTGTCGACCCGTGTCGACACTTAGTCGTGAAATCGTCGAGATATACTCGACGATTCGTCGAGAATGGGCACACGGCCTGTGACACGGGCGTGTCGCAGGGCGTGTCGACCCGTGTCGACGATCGTCCAAGTGAAATCGTCGAGATTCACTCGACGATCGTCGAGACAAGGCACACGGCCTAGGACACGGGCGTGTCCAAGGCCGTGTCATCCAGTCGTCGTTCTCCCCTCGACGAAATGTCCCGTGTACACGGGCTGGGGTCCAGGCGTGTCAATGTGACACGGATAAGGACACGGGCGTGTCCTAGAACCCGTGCAGTGCTCGGGTTGAAAACGGGGGAAAATCATGGGGTACACGGCCGGCTACACGGCCGTGTCAGCTGGAACACGGGCGTGTCAGCTCGAACACGGGCGTGTTCGATACCCGTGTGCGGGTTCAGAAGATTCGATTTTGACGGCGAATGCTGCACACGGCCCTGGACACGGGCGTGTGCCAGGCCGTGTTCGGTCCAGATTGGGCATTTCAGCCCCGAATCAAAGCCGCTCGTTTTCTTAGGTTGAGATCCAACGGCTGGGGATGGTTCCTGAGAGGATATACACGGGTTTGACTTAGAAAATCCATCACTTTTCTTCACTTATCCTCTTTCTAAACCCTTGGAGAAAGAAGAGCTAAGGCAAGAGGAAGAAGAGCTAGATCCGCCATTGGAGGAGCTTCGGAGCTCCGAATCGCAAGCCGACTCCGGATCCACGGAGGCAACGCAAGTGCGGTGATTTCTATCCGATTACTTTTCGATGGCGCCAAAGAGGAACGCAAGGGTAACGATCCTCATCTTGAGCATGAATCGCTCCTTTTCTTAGCATAGGAAGCCCGCTCTCGCGAGTTTGCGGAGAGTTGGAGGCGTTCCTTCGGGTAGATATGTAAAGTCCCCGTTGTTTAGAGTCCATATGCGAGAACGGACATAGGCATTTTGGTTGAAGCCTACCCGGACATGTTAGTCCGGATCGGTGATGTTGCATTGCATAAGGCCGAAGAAGACTCCGTGCTATGGTTTGTTTTTCGGGTTTTTCTACGCGGTAGATTGCAGCAGGGAGCCTTGGGGACTAACCCAAAGGTGCACCCGGAAAACTGGGCGGATACGAGATCTTGCCAACTTGGTGGCCTGAGAGCCAACTTGAACATAACGGGGTTATGTGACTTGCGGTAGAATGGGACTCGGTGAAAGTTTGACCCGCGCAAATGGCTTAAATTGTCGTTGCGATGTGAGCACGGGTTAGATGGAACCGTACCCGCTCTATGTCGTTCGGGTTAGAGAGACCTAAGGTTACGTGGCACTCGCCGTTGGCATAGATGGGAGTCTTCGGTGGTCAATGGCTTAAATTGACATGACCAATACCAAGAAGACGAATTGCTCATAGGAATGGCCGTCTAAGTGGCGGTGGTGAGTCCGGAATGTTAATGGCTTTAATTGACGTAACATCGACCGGTTCACCGAGAATGTGCCCTGAGTGCACGGGACGTGTGGCCGTACGAGCCAACGTCTGTGATGAAATGGCTATGGTTATATGCATTGCTCGCTTGTGCTAATGAAATGCAGGGAAGGAGCATCGCCGCCCCGAGTTGGGGGCGGGATCGTTATAATTTGGTCAGCATTGCTGACCGTTGCCTTGTTTGCCACCGTGCGGTGGTTTGTTGCTTGCAGGTGCAGCTGGACCAAGCGGTCAATAGCGGGCTAAAGCCCTTTAAGCGTAGCTGGCCCTCGAAGGCCCAAGTGGAAATGTTTTCTGTTTTATTCATGTATGACCGGCCTGCGTGCCGAGGTTTGTAAATCATGTAACAGTCAAGTGAAACATTCTGTAAGGCCTTAAGGCCGATTTTTGGGTATTTTGTATACATTCCTAATTGTGTAATAGTGGACATTCGTGCTCTAATGCTGGGTTCTTGTTTACAACTTATATAAACTGCTTCCGCTAGAATGCTCTGTGTAGGACGTTGAGATTGGTTGGATGGTTTCCATACGTAACCACCCGGTCTGTCTGTGGTATATGGCGTCGGGCCCCGGCCGGACCTACTGCTATATACTATGCGACGGATAGGGGGTGTTACAATTTGGTATCAGACTACTGGTTTTGGTCGGGCTTAAACTGAATTCGTGGCCGAATTCCTTTTAAGGGGTGGTGAGCACATTGCGTGCGTCATCGTTATAATGGTAAAAGAACCCATGAATGTCCACTTAGGAATGAAAATACTCGTGTTTGAGGAACCTGCGTGTTCCTATACTTGCTGTTTGCAATGTTATGTGGTCACTTAACGGTGTTTTGTACCACTATAGGTGACCAGAAGTGGTGTTGGGCCATCAGAACGCCGAGTTTCTGAGGCTAGCAGTGCACCGGATGTTGCTCCCGCAACACCTCTGTCGGCTGAAAATATACGATTGGTTGCTGAAGCGGTGTTGGCCGTGATAAATGCGCAGCCTGGAAGGCAAGCGCAGCAGCCCGCTCCCGTGATGGAGCAAGAACCTCTGCGAGAGGCTGAGCCGAGGAGGGTGGAGCAAGTGGTTGCGGAACTGATAGTGCCAAGGAGGGCAACTGAGAGGCAGTTGAAGAATGTAATGAGCTTTAACCCTCCGTTATTCTCGGGGTTGGGAACCCCATCTCAGGCTGAAGACTGGCTCTCTAGGGTGAAGAGAGTCATGACGGCGACGGAGACGGAGGAGTGGCAAATGACCACCATCGCTACGTTCCTTTTGGACGGCGAAGCAAGGATGTGGTGGGAAGGATTGGAACTGCATCATTTGAGAGGTAGACAACTGATAGACGTTCCGATGGAAGAGTTCTCGGGATTGTTCTTAGCAAGATACCTCCCTTCTACTCAGAGGATTTCAATGGAGAATGAGTTCCTGAAGTTGGTGCAGGGTGAGAGAAGCGTGGATGAATATCTCCACGAGTTTACGCGGTTGAGTCGTTATGCTAGCTCCACCATCATGGATGAGGAGCGCAAGACTAATCGTTTTTATGAAGGCTTGAGGGATGAGCTGAGACTATTACTGTCGGGGCCGATGACGCAGGGTTTCTTAACCTTGGTCAATACTGCCCGGTCCTTGGAGAAGGACATGAAGAGCGTGCAAGCGAAGAAAAGCTTGAGTGAAAAGAAATCTGAGTTCAGAGTGCCGACTACTTCAAAGTCCGGCTATCGGAGGGCTTTCAAGAAGCATAGGACTTCGGGTCCAGCTCCTTCTGGCGCTTCTGGGGCGACTACGGGTCGGACCCCGGGTGCGTGCTTTACGTGTGGAAAGACGGGGCACTTTGCCCGTGATTGTTGGAGCGGACGTCCTAAGTCTGAGAGGAGGCCAGGAGCTACTTATGAAGAGAAGGGAAAGGCGGTGGAGTCGACCGCATCCCATTATGCTCCGGCCCAACCAAGGGTCTACAATCTTGGCCAACAGGAGGCCATTAAACAAGCTGACGTGGTGACAGGTACGGTTTAATTTATAGCAAGTTAATTTCCTTTATATGCTTGTTATGCACATGTTACCTTACCACTACTTGTTTAGGATTCGTATTGATTTGTGAAAATCCGGCACGAGCACTCTTCGATACGGGAGCTTCACACTCCTTCTTGTCCGAAGGATTTATATCACGCATCGGAGTCCCTTCTTCGATGGCGAAGGACAAGTTAGATGTGTTGTTGCCCAATGGGTGTTCGATGCGAGCGGTTAGGATCTGCGCTGTTACGATTCGTATTGGGGAGCAGGAGTTCGACCTGCGGGCGTCTTTACTTCCGTTAGTGGAGTTCGACGTCATATTTGGCATGGACTGGCTCTCGGAGCAGCAGGCCCATATAGATTGCGGTAGCAAGGAAGTCAAGCTGGGAGCAAGTCGTGAGACGACTTTTACGGGCTTAAAGGGGTCGAGCAAGACATTGATGTCTGCTCTTCAGGTGGTGAAGGCGGTTCGTGCCGGAGCAGAACTGTTCTTTACACTAGTGGAGGTTGCAAAGCCGAAGCCCGCTTTGGATTGTATTTCAGTGGTATCGGAATACCCTGATGTGTTCCCCGCAGATCTTCCTGGAGGCCCGCCTCAACGGGAGATAGATTTTACGATCGAGCTAGTGCCAGGTGCAAAGCCTGTGTCACGATCTCCATATCGGCTAGCGCCTAAGGAAATGGCGGAGCTGAAAGTTCAACTGCAAGAGTTGTTGGAGCAAGGGTATGTACGCCCGAGTTCTTCGCCTTGGAGCTCACCGGTCCTCTTTGTTAAGAAGAAGGACGGAAGCTTGAGATTGTGTATTGATTATCGGGAGCTAAACAAGCTGACTGAGAAGAACAAGTACCCGATCCCTAGGATTGATGATCTCTTTGATCAGTTAGTCGGGTCGACGGTGTACTCGAAGTTAGATCTCAAGTCTGGGTACTATCAGCTGCGGATAAGGGAGAGTGATATCCCGAAGACAGCGTTTAGTACGAGATACGGGCATTATGAGTTTACTGTCATGTCGTTTGGGCTGACTAATGCGCCATCAGTATTCATGGATTTGATGAACAGGACGTTCAGGGAGTACTTGGACCATTTCGTGATCGTCTTCATCGACGATATTTTGGTGTACTCGCAAAGTGAGGAAGATCACTTCAAGCATCTTCATTTGGTGTTGGAGACGCTAAGGAGAAATCAGTTGTATGCCAAGTTCTCGAAGTGCGAGTTTTGGCTATCCTCAGTGGCGTTCCTTGGGCATATAGTGTGTGGAGAGGGTATTGCGGTGGATCCGGCGAAGATTGTTGCGATACGGGAGTGGCCTGAGCTTGCTACGGTAGCAGAAGTCCGGAGCTTTTTGGGGCTTGCCAGTTATTATAGGCGCTTTGTAGAGAACTTCTCGCGGATAGCGCTACCTCTCACTACTTTGACGAGGAAGGAGCATAAGTTCGTTTGGACGCCGGAGTGCGCGCGAGCTTTTGAGGAACTGAAGTGTCGGTTGACCACGGCGCCTGTGCTGAGTTCGCCATGTGGAACCGAAGGCTATGAGATATATAGCGATGCTTCGGGCAGCGGTTTGGGTTGCGTGCTACTGCAGCACGGAAGCGTGATAGCTTATGGCTCGAGACAGCTAAAAGTGCACGAGAGGAATTATCCGGTCCATGACTTGGAGTTAGCGGCCGTGATTTTTGCCTTGAAGCTGTGGAGACACTATTTGTACGGTGTGAAGATTGATATCTACACCGATCACAAGAGCCTAAAGTACCTGATAGATCAGAAGGATCTGAATATGCGGCAGCGTAGATGGATGGAGTTCCTGGGGGACTATACATTCAAGATCCACTACGTGCCTGGCAAAGGGAATGCGGTTGCGGACGTGTTGAGTCGCCGAGCCCCAGCTCAAGCCAATTGGCTATCGGTGCATGATGAGCGGTTGGTGTGGGAGTTGGAGGCGCTGGAGATTGTTTGTGTGGACAGACAAGCAAGTGCTGAAGCAGTTCTGAATTGGACTGAAGTCCAATATGACCTGGCTGATCGCATTCGGCAGGCTTTGGATATGGATGCTCATATGAAGCAGTTCATGATAGAGGCTCTGGATGGGTCAAATTCCCAATTCGTCGTGGAGGACGGATTGCTTTGGAAAGACGGTCGTTTGTGCGTCCTAAGTGTGGGCAATTTACGGGTGGAGTTGTTGTACGAGGCACACCATACCAAGTACTCGATTCACCCGGGGAGCACGAAGATGTACCGTGATATAAAGAAACTATTTTGGTGGCCGGGTTTGAAAAAGGATGTGGCGCTATACGTAGCGAAGTGCCAAACCTGCGCCTTGGTAAAGGCGGAGTGCCAAAAGCCGGGAGGATTCCTTAAGTCCTTGCCTATTCCGGAGTGGAAATTTGACGACATCTCTATGGACTTTGTGCACGGTTTGCCAAGGTCGCAAAAGGGGAACGACGCCATTTGGGTGGTTATTGATCGATTAACGAAGGTGTCGCATTTTATTCCGCATAGGAAGGATGATCCGGTGGAGAAGCTGGCAAAGCTTTATGTGGATAATATAGTACGGCTTCATGGTGTGCCCCGCAGCATCGTGAGTGACCGAGATGGGCGGTTCACGTCAAATGATTGGAGGCTGGTGCAGCAAATGTTGGGAACAAAGCTGAAGTTTAGCATAGCCTTCCATCCGCAAACGGATGGGCAGACCGAGAGGGTCAATAGAACCATGGAAGACATGCTTCGCATGTGTGTCTTGGACTTTGGAAAGCAATGGGAAGACCACCTTTATTTGGTGGAGTTCGCATACAATAATAGCTACCAAGCAAGTATTCAGATGGCGCCCTTCGAGGCCCTTTATGGTAGGAAATGTCGCACGCCGTTGTCTTGGTTAGAAACGGGCGAGTCAAAGTTGTATAAGCGATCGGAAGTGGAGGATGCTACTTCTTTGGTGAGAATCATTCGGGAGAGGTTGCTCATCGCTCAGGACCGGCAAGCAAAGTACTATAATGCCAAGCACAGGAACGTGGAGTTCGCTGTGGGCGATTATGTATACTTAAAGATCAAGCCATTCAAGGGTGTCTCGCGGGTGCGGCGGTTGAAAAAGCTAAGCCCGAGGTACCTTGGACCGTTCGAGGTTCTGGAGCGAGTTGGTGAAGCGGCCTATAGGTTGAAGCTCTCGGTGGAGCTAGTTGGTTTACACGATGTATTCCACATTTCGGTGCTTCGGAAGGCGGTGCAAGAGCATATGCAAGTGATCGCGGTCGATCAAGTGCCGGTGGATAGTGGGCTAACGACAAAGGTCAAGCCCGTGCGGATTGAGGACTCGGAGGTCAAGCGGCTACGCAATAAAGAGATCAGGATGGTCAAGGTCCGGTGGGACAATTGCGGTCGTGAGGAGCTCTCTTGGGAGCGAGAGCAGACGATGCTTGACGAATATCCGGAGTTGTTCCGCTCAGGTACAAATTTTGTTTTTGTACATGTTTTTCCCTTTATGAAATTTCGTGGGCGAAATTCTTTTAAGAGGGGTAGAGTTGTAACGCCCCGAAACTCAAAGGAGCAAAGGGGGACGTTTTGGGCCAGTTTGGGTTCTGGCAGAGGGCACACGGCCTGGGACACGGGCGTGTCCCAGGGCGTGTCAAGCGTGTGTCGACACTTAGCCGCGAAGTCGTCGAGTTATACTCGACGATTCGTCGAGAATGGGCACACGGCCTGCGACACGGGCGTGTCGCAGGGCGTGTCGACCCGTGTCGACACTTAGTCGTGAAATCGTCGAGATATACTCGACGATTCGTCGAGAATGGGCACACGGCCTGCGATACGGGCGTGTCGCAGTGCGTGTCGACCCGTGTCGACGATCGTCCAAGTGAAATCGTCGAGATTCACTCGACGATCGTCGAGACAAGGCACACGGCCTAGGACACGGGCGTGTCCAAGGCCGTGTCATCCAGTCGTCGTTCTCCCCTCGACGAAATGTCCCGTGTACACGGGCTGGGGTCCAGGCGTGTCAATGTGACACGGGTAAGGACACGGGCGTGTCCTAGAACCCGTGCAGTGCTCGGGTTGAAAACGGGGGAAAATCATGGGGTACACGGCCGGCTACACGGCCGTGTCAGCTGGAACACGGGCATGTCAGCTCGAACACGGGCGTGTTCGATACCCGTGTGCGGGTTCAGAAGATTCGATTTTGACGGTGAATGCGGCACACGGCCCTGGACACGGGCGTGTGCCAGGCCGTGTTCGGTCCAGATTGGGCATTTCAGCCCCGAATCAAAGCCGCTCGTTTTCTTAGGTTGAGATCCAATGGCTGGGGATGGTTCCTGAGAGGATATACACGGGTTTGACTTAAAAAATCCATCACTTTTCTTCACTTATCCTCTTTCTAAACCCTTGGAGAAAGAAGAGCTAAGGCAAGAGGAAGAAGAGCTAGATCCGCCATTGGAGGAGCTTCGGAGCTCCGAATCGCAAGCCGACTCCGGATCCACGGAGGCAACGCAAGTGCGGTGATTTCTATCCGATTACTTTTCGATGGCGCCAAAGAGGAATGCAAGGGTAACGATCCTCATCTTGAGCATGAATCGCTCCTTTTCTTAGCATAGGAAGCCCGCTCTTGCGAGTTTGCGGAGAGTTGGAGGCGTTCCTTCGGGTAGATATGTAAAGTCCCCGTTGTTTAGAGTCCGTATGCGAGAACGTACATAGGCATTTTGGTTGAAGCCTACCCGGACATGTTAGTCCGGATCGGTGATGTTGCATTGCATAAGGCCGAAGAAGACTCCGTGCTATGGTTTGTTTTTCGGGTTTTTCTACGCGGTAGATTGCAGCAGGGAGCCTTGGGGACTAACCCAAAGGTGCACCCGGAAAACTGGGCGGATACGAGATCTTGCCAACTTGGTGGCCTGAGAGCCAACTTGAACATAACGGGGTTATGTGACTTGCGGTAGAATGGGACTCGGTGAAAGTTTGACCCGCGCAAATGGCTTAAATTGTCGTTGCGATGTGAGCACGGGTTAGATGGAATCGTACCCGTTCTATGTCGTTCGGGTTAGAGAGACCTAAGGTTACGTGGCACTCGCCGTTGGCATAGATGGGAGTCTTCGGTGGTCAATGGCTTAAATTGACGTGACCAATACCAAGAAGACGAATTGCTCATAGGAATGGCCGTCTAAGTGGCGGTGGTGAGTCTGGAATGTTAATGGCTTTAATTGACGTAACATCGACCGGTTCACCGAGAATGTGCCCTGAGTGCACGGGACGTGTGGCCGTACGAGCCAACGTCTGTGATGAAATGGCTATGGTTATATGCATTGCTCGCTTGTGCTAATGAAATGCAGGGAAGGAGCATCGCCACCCCGAGTTGGGGGCGGGATCGTTATAATTTGGTGAGCATTGCTGACCGTTGCCTTGTTTGCCACCGTGTGGTGGTTTGTTGCTTGCAGGTGCAGCTGGACCAAGCGGTCAATAGCGGGCTAAAGCCCTTTTTGCGTAGCTGGCCCTCGAAGGCCCAAGTGGAAATGTTTTCTGTTTTATTCATGTATGACCGGCCTGCGTGCCGAGGTTTGTAAATCATGTAACAGTCAAGTGAAACATTCTGTAAGGCCTTAAGGCCGATTTTTGGGTATTTTGTATACATTCCTAATTGTGTAATAGTGGACATTCGTGCTCTAATGCTGGGTTCTTGTTTACAACTTATATAAACTGCTTCCGCTAGAATGCTCTGTGTAAGACGTTGAGATTGGTTGGATGGTTTCCATACGTAACCACCCGGTCTGTCTGTGGTATATGGCGTCGGGCCCCGGCCGGACCTACTGCTATATACTATGCGACGGATAGGGGGTGTTACACCTTGTCTCTCGTTTGCTAGGTGTTAGCAGGTTTCTTTTCTGTGTAAGTTTGGGTGACACGGCCTGGGTCACGCCCGTGACCCAGGGCGTGTCGTGCTCGGGTAGAGCTCCCGTTTCTCCGGTCGACGAATTTTTGGTCGACGGCATTTTTTTGTAGGAACACGGCCGTGACACGGGCGTGTCACGGCCGTATCCCCCTTCGGTTCGTCGAGCTGCGCTCGATGGTCGTCAGGCGGTGTTTTAGTGAGAACACGGCCATGTCACGGGCGTGTCGTGTCGAACACGGGCGTGACACTGGGGCGTGTCTCCCTGTTCGACGATCGGCGCTCCACGATCGTCGGGCGGTGTTCGGGTTGGTACACGGCCTGTGACACGGGCGTGTCACAGGGCGTGTCCCTTGCTTCGTCGAGCGGAGATCGACTTTTGTCGAGTGGGTAGGTGCGTGAGTACATGCCCCGTGACACGGGCGTGTCGGGCTGTGTCACGGGCGTGTCTGGGGGGCGTGTCCCGTGTTTTCGTCGAGCGGAGATCGACGTTCGTCGAGTGTGTGAGTACACGCCCCGTGACACGGGCGTGTCGGGCCGTGTCACGGGCGTGTCTTGGGCGTGTTCCGTACTTTTTCCTGAAATCATCTTTTGTTGCCGTGAACTGTTTTTCCTCCTCATTTTTCATCGTTCTCGAGTCTGGAGAGCTTCCAGCGGAAGGGTTTTGAGAGGAGGCGGTGGTTGTTTTGGCCGGCGATTTCGGGAGGGTTAGAGCCCGTTTTTCTCGTGTGATAGCGGATTCGGCCTGCTCTCGGCTAGATCTTCCCTTCCATGTAAGCTTTTCTTGATTTAGTGTAGATTCCAGGAATTTCTAAGCATCTGATTCCTTTTCTTTCCTCAAGTTTCATCTTTGGTCTTCTTGGTGGCCGATCTTGCCGCCGGAGCCAAGCTGTGGTGCGGCTGTTGTTTGTTTTTCCGAAGAGGTAGAGGCAAGTGGCCCCTTGCCCTTGCCAAATTTATTTCTAACCCATGATCTGTTTTTATTTCTTGTGCATAAGCTCTGTTCTCTTTGTCTTTTTTCCTCCCTAGGGCAGCATGTTGAGTTATTACATCAAGCTTTTAATCAAGTGCTGATTCTTTATTTCTTTTTCTGGAATTTTAATCAATGTTCTCTTTTTGTTGGAGGTTTAGTGTCCAGTGGGTAGCTAGAGTTAGGGTGAGGTTGCTGTTAGTTACAGTTTAGGGTTAGTTGCGATAGCACCGAGTAGTTAGGACGGAACTGTGGGTTGGGATTAAATCTCCAACTCTCTGTTTTCGCGCATGAGAGGGCTTAAGCTGCGATTTTAGGAAGACTTACGTTTACCCTAAGTGGAAAGCGCTGACAGTGTCGAGTGAGCCGAGCTCACTCAACGTCGTCACCCAGCGTAGGACTTGCGGCTAAGTATTTTTAGGCGTCAGGTGAGTGGAGCTTACTCAACGCTGCGTCGAGTGGGCTCGACATTTCTGTCTTGAGTTCATGTGTACCTTAGGATTGTTAGTGTGACTTTTCCCTTCCTTTAGGGGGTGGTATTGGGTGTTCGGCTAATTTTTGCTTGCCGACTCTTGGGTTGTGGCAGGTGGTGGAGTTTTAGTGGCCTCTCGAGGGGTGGATTTTGATGTGGAGAGCTGTGGCCACCGCCTTTTTGCCCCGGTTTGGGTTGGTGTGTGGGACCCTAAAGCTGCCACCGGTGACCCCTTAGCCCTTTTTGTTGGATATGATTTTGGTTATGTATTCAGATCCATGTTTTTGACCACTGCCACTTACCCACGTATTAGGAATGTTAGACTCTTTCGTTGAGCATGTTGCTTTTATTGCACGCACTTGGTGTGCTTTGCTGTGCTTTAGACAGTGCTCTTTTCTTACTGTCATGCCCTTTCTTTTGCTTATAGCAGTTTGTTGCCGGGTTGGTAAACCCTTCTTTTTGCTCTTAATTCTAATATTTTACTTACTCTTTTGATTATTTCCTTGCTGAGGTGTTCTTTTCTTGAATGCCTCAGGTCCAGGTTGTAGCCGGTTCAGCGGCTAGTTCTTTTGGTTGGGCTGGTTTGTGGCCTCTTGGGTAGCTGAGATAGCTGATCCCGATTTTGTGAGGTAGCTCTTTACTTTTCTGTATAGACATACATACTCACCAGTGGGTTCGTGTCAGGTTGTTGGCGCCCACTGGTGGCTTCTTGCGATGCTGGGTATGAACTTAAACTGCTGTTTTTGTCTATTAGTCGTTGTTTACTTGCTTCTGGGAAGGATTTATGCTAGGGTGCATGTTAGATATTTTAAACCCTAAAAGCATTATTATATGTATATCATGCATAACATAATTATATAGCAAAGACACTATATTACCTTAGCGTAAAAAGGCTACCATTTTATATCTATTATATTCACTTTAGAGTCGTGCATACCATGAGTTGCCCCTCGGGGACACTTATGCTCACTAGGGTGTCAACTTAATTGAACCAAACTATTTTCTGCTCCGTATACTTATACTTTTAATTGTGGACTAGCTGATCCACCGTGCCGAGGGATACGGCCAATCAACCCAACTGCTTTTCTTTCATAATTAATCAACGATTTTCCTTAAATCCAAGGTCTGGAGTTTTTCCTGAGCGTGTGCAGTTATCCCCTGCACAACGTGGCATCACGGCACGTGTTTTCTCTTGCTCTGAAACGATTTTATCGTTGAGAAAATGCGGGTTGTGACAGTTGGTATCAGAGGGAGGTTGCTTGACAAATGGTCGGGCAACCTTTCCCCTTGTTCGCATTAGTGGTTAGCGTCATACCATACACACACTGATATGTCATCAGCACGTCTTGGCTAAAGCACGAACACTACACTCATGAGCATAAAGAAGTATACGGGGCATATTATGTAGTATGGGATGCATAATATGTGTTTGTATATGGATCCACCATAGGAGGCAACATGTGAGGGTTATGTAGTATGGGATGCATAACCTCACCACATGAATGCGGCTAGCACGTTTTCTTTTTTTTCGTTGCATGAGAATGTTATGTAGTATGGGATGCATAACATTTTCATGTGTACGGCGCCCATGGCATGCATTAAGGCTTTTTTAGAATGCATAACACATCATGCATAGCATAACATTTCATAAGCACAACGTGTTAAGCTAAAGATTTGCAAGATGACATATGTACACACATGGTTTTGAGTCAAAAAGAATACAAACACATGCATTCATGGTTTAGGCACATGAGTTAGTTTGATGGTGGTGAACCATCTTAGGTTAAGCATAACATCATCATGATAAAACAACTCCCAGAGCAAGTTTTGCAGTTGAAGTTCATATTTAAGTGTGTTTGTCTGTACCGGGTAGTTTTGTTCTAGCTGTTGGGCTAAGTTTCGTCTAAAGCTTGTGCGATTATAGGATGGCGAGACGTCCTGCAACGAGGTCGACCCCCCAATCCGAGGGTGAGACGTCAGGAGCGCAGAGCGAGGCGTTGGTAGAAAACCTGCGGCAGAGTAATGAGACCTTATCGAGGCAGGTGGTGGCTATGCAGGCTCAGATTCAGTCCCTTGTGGTAGTGGTGGCGGGACAGGCCCCGAGAGTTCCGGACCCCACTGAGGGGTATCTGTTCCTGCCCCTCCTGCTCCTCCCGTGCCCTTGGTTGTGGTGCCCCCGGAGATGGCATTTATATCCCAGTTTCAGCGACTGAGACCCCCTACTTATGATGGGCAAGCATATTTCATGATTTTGGATGACTGGCTGATTACTATTGAGGAGATGTTCTCTTATTCAGGGATTACGGATGATTAGAGAGTGATGCTCGCTGCCTACCAGCTCAAGGGCTTAGCAAAGAATTGGTGGTTGAGGGAGAAAGAGAGCTTGGTGGCAGGATGCTCTTGGGAGTCATTTAAAGGGATGCTGTTGAGTAAGTTTTTGCCTTCAGTCAAGAGGGACCGGCTGATGAATGACTTTCTCCATTTGAAGCAGAGGAAACTCACGGTCAGTGAGTATGAGATTGAGTTTAGTAAGTTGAGTCGGTTTGCTCCTGGTCTGGTGAGTGTTGAAGCAGACCGAGTTAAGCGATTTCTGGGTGGACTGAGAAGTGACATTCAGCAGTTAGCGAATGCCTACGGTGCAGTCAGTTATGCCAGCGTGGTCGAAGCTTCCTTGAGGGTTGAGGCCATTGAGAATGCCAAGAATAGAGGTCAGCAGTTGTGGAAGGATAAGTGAAAGTCCGGTGGAGGGAAGAGCCCTCAGGAACCCGATGTGGTCTCGAGAAAGAAGAGCAAAGAGGTTTGTAGTTTCTGTGGCCGACCAGGCCACCCCTTTGAGAAGTGTTTCAAAAGATTTGGAGCGCAGAAGAAGGAACAGGTGCACGCAATTCAGGGTGCTCCCAGAGGAGACTTGGTGTGTGCCTTGTGTGGAAGGAAGGGGCATGAGGCAGCCCGTTGCTGGTCGAGAGATAAAGTCTGTTTTCAGTGTGGGCAGAAGGGTCATCTCAAGACAAAGTGCCCACAGTCCCAGCCTATTCTGCAGCCAGTACCCCTCCAGGCTTTGCCACCGCCTCAGCAATTGGATAGAGGAAAGGGGAAGCTGAATGTGCTTTCGGCAGACGAAGCGCAGACTTCGACCCAGGTTATCTCAGGTTTGACTTCTCCTCAGTCGTTTTGTTATGATCCCTTTACGGTTGTAGTTTTCATTTTTTTGCGTTTGTTTCCTTAGATGCGTGCGCTATTTGTAGGACGATTTAAGGTAAAGAACCGCTGGGCGTGCGTTCTCTTCGATTCAGGCACTACCCACTCGTTTGTGGCTAGATCCTTCGTGGAGCGGTTCAGTTTGGGCCTAGATCGTGTTAGTGGTGCCTTTTGCGTTAAGTTCCCCTCCGGTGACTCTGTGGTTACGGACCTGGGTGTCCTTGATTGTCCGATTTTGTTGGGGGATTTTCTAGCCAAGGCAGATCTGAAGGTGATTGACCTGGAGTACTTCGATGTTATCTTGGGCATGGACTGGTTGTCAAGGTACGATGCTGTGATCTAGTGCAAGGGTAAGCGCTTGGACTTCGTCAAGGACAACGGTCAGCCAGGGAGCGTTTATGGGAATTCTCTCCAGGAGTCTCCAGTCATTTCTGCGGTGCGTGCTCGGAAGTTGCTTGATTCTGGTTGTTCTGCCTGTGTGGTCTCTCTGGTAGGGGCTGTTGTTAGAGTGCCGTGTTTGCAAGAGATCCCTGTAGTGTGTGACTTCTCTGATGTGTTTCCTGATGATCTTCCCGGTCTTCCACCCGATCGAGATGTCGATTTGCTATAGATTTGGAGCCAGGCACGCGTCCTATTGCCAAGGCGCCGTACCGGATGGCCCCGCGAGAGCTGGAAGAGTTGCGAATTCAGCTGGATGAGATGTTGGCAAAAGGGTTCATCAGGCCGAGTTCTTCACCATGGGGTGCTCCAGTGCTGTTCGTTAAAAAGAAGGATGGGTCGATGAGGCTATGCATCGACTATAGAGAACTGAACAAGGTTACTATTAAGAACAGGTACCCTTTGCCTCGGATTGACGATCTGTTTGACCAACTGCGTGGTAGTGCCGTGTTTTCCAAGATAGATCTTCGTTCGGGCTATCAACAGTTGAGGATTCGGGAGTCAGATGTTCCGCGGACGGCGTTCCGCTCTCGTCATGGGCATTTTGAGTTTTTAGTTATGTCATTTGGTTTGACTAATGTGCCCTCAGCTTTTATGGATCTGATGAATAGAGTTTTCAAGGAATTCCTGGATAAGTTTGTGATTGTCTTTATAGACGATGTTTTGGTGTATTCTAAAGATGCGGAGGAGCATGATCGGCATTTGCGACTGGTCTTGACGACTCTGAGAGACCATAAGCTATACGCCAAGCTGAACAAGTGCGAATTTTGGTTGCCTCAAGTTTCTTTTCTCGGCCACGTGGTAAATAAGGAGGGAATATCGGTGGACCCAGAAAAGATCGCTGCTGTTATGGAATGGGCGAGGCCTGTTACTCCCAAAGAGATCAGAAGCTTCTTGGGCTTGGCTGGATATTATAGAAGATTTGTAGAGGGATTCTCTACTTTGTCTGCGCCGTTGACCAGGTTGACGCAGAAAAATGCAGCCTTCACATGGGATAGCAAGTGTGAGGAGGCTTTTGAGGAATTAAAAAGAAGGTTATGTTCAGCCCCAGTTTTGTCTTTGCCTACTGAAGATAGTGACTATGTTATATATGTGGATGCGTCGCACGTCGGACTGGGCTGCGTTTTGATGCAGGGCGGGAAGGTGATTGCGTACGGGTCGAGGCAGCTAAAGACTCATGAGAGGAATTACCCTACGCATGACCTGGAGTTTGCAGCTGTGATCTATGCGTTGAAATTGTGGAGGCATTTGCTGTATGGCGCGCAGTGCAAGATTTTCACGGATCATAAGAGTTTGAAGTATGTCTTCACTCAGAAAGAGTTGAATCTGCGCCAGCGGCGGTGGTTGGAGTACGTGGCCGACTATGATGTTGAAATCCAGTATCATCCGGGTAAGGCGAACGTGGTGGCCGATGCCCTAAGTCGGAAGTCAGGAAAGATTTTCAATCTCTCCGCCGAGAGTCTTGTGGAAGAGTTCCTTTTGATGGACATTTCTGTAGGAAGCTGCGATTCGCAGAGTAGCTTGGCAGTGGCAGAACCTTCGTGGATTGCGCTTTCGCGACTGCATCAGAAGGATGATCCCGATCTTTTGCATTTGTACCTTCGAGCTGAAAAAGGTGAATTACCAGATTTCTCTATAGATGATGCGGGTACCTTGAAGTATCGTGGCAGGTTTTGCATTCCCGCAGTTGGAGATATCCGGGATATGGTGTGCAGAGAAGCCCATGGATCTAGTGTTGCCTACCATCCAGGGTCTACCAAAATGTACCATGATTTAAAGCAGATTGCCTGGTGGTATGGGATGAAGAAGGACATAGCCAGATTTGTTTCTGAGTGCTTCACTTGCAGGCGTGTGAAGGCCGACCATGGGAGGCCGGGTGGCAAGCTGACTCCCTTAGAGATTCCGATGTGGAAGTGGGAGAGTATCTCGATGGATTTCATTACAGGCTTACCGAGATCTCCTAAAGGACATGATTCAGTTTGGGTGATCGTAGACAGATTGACGAAGAGTGCTCACTTCGTACCATTTAAGATCGATTCTCCGATGAGGAAGATAGCCGAGCTATATTTGGATGAGGTTATTAGATTGCATGGTGTACCCGTGAGTATCATATCAGATCGAGACTCCAGGTTTACGTCTCGTTTTTGGAAGAGCCTTCAAGAAGGGTTGGGTACAGATTTGAGATATTCCACAGCTTATCATCCGCAGACCAATGGTCAGACGGAGCGAGTAAATCAGATTGTGGAAGATATGATCCGATGTTATATTCTAGACCACGGAGGAGCGTGGGATGAGCGCTTGCGGCTTATGGAATTTGCGTATAACAACAGTTATCAAGAAAGCTTGCAAATGGCTCCTTTCGAAGCTTTGTATGGGAGGCGCTGCAGGACTCCCTTGTTTTGGGCTGAGGTTGGCGAGAGACCTTTGTTAGGTCCAGAAGCACTCGAGGAGATGGAAACTGCTGTGAAGCTTATTCGGGAAAAGCTTCGGATAGCCCAGGAGAGATATGAGAAAAATGCCAATCGGCGTAGATCGGATTTGGAATTTTTGGTGGGGGACTCAGTGTTCTTAAAGGTCTCCCCGTTGATCGGAGTCAAGCGTTTTGGCAAGAGCAGGAAGTTGGACCCGAGGTTCGTGGGGCCATTTCCGATTGTTGAGCGGATTGGGATATCAGCTTATAGGCTGGCTTTGCCCGCAAATTTCCCTGGCGTGCATAATGTCTTCCACGTCAGTCAGCTGCGGAAATGTGTATCGAATGGCAGGCAGGTTTTGGATTCTATGCCTCAGTTGAAGCCGAATCTTTCTTATGTGGAGGTGTCTGTCCGCATTCTAGATTCTCAGGTTCGTGCGCTGCGGAAGAAGTCTATTCCGATGGTTAAAGTTTTATGGAGGAATCAGGATGTAGAAAGCGCGACTTGGGAGTTGGAGTCGGCTATGAGGGAGGCTCACCCTCATCTGTTTCCCTGAGCTTATGCCTGGTATGTTTTGTTTTATTTATGTTTATATAGTCCTTTCCTGGCTCTTTCTCTCTCCTTCTTCATAGGAGTGTTGTGAGTAAACTTTCGAGGCGAAACTTTCTTTTATGGGGAGTGGCTGTAACGCCCCCGGTTTTTCTTTGTTTTGTTTGATATTGGATTGGCGTTACGATGATGCATTTTTCGGCCCTTCGCCATTGTAGAGCGCGGTCCTAGCTCTATAGGTTCCTTGTGTAGCCTGGTTGCAGCCAGTTGGCAAGTTTCCCCAGCTAGTCGGAGTCTGTTTTGGTGACTCGGTTGGGCCTCTTAGGGAAATGCTTGAGTTTTGGCTTCGGGAGGTGTTAGCCCGAGTGTTCGATCGTCGGATGTTGTTTTCGACCTCACCGTTGTTTTTGTGGCTTGGTGGTTTAGCTACGGTGCGGTTTTGGTCGAAATCCGAGATCGTTTGCCTTCGCGTCGTTTCGGCGTCGTTTTGTTAGCTGCATGTTTGTAATGTTTGTTGTGCTGTGCGTGGTCTGTTGTGGCTGAGCTTGTAGGCTGGTGCCTTGTCTCTCGTTTGCTAGGTGTTAGCAGGTTTCTTTTCTGTGTAAGTTTGGGTGACACGGCCTGGGTCACGCCCGTGACCCAGGGCGTGTCGTGCTCGGGTAGAGCTCCCGTTTCTCCGGTCGACGAATTTTTGGTCGACGGGGTTTTTTTGTAGGAACACGGCCGTGACACGGGCGTGTCACGGGCGTGTCCCCCTTCGGTTCATCGAGCTGCGCTCGATGGTCGTCAGGCGGTGTTTTAGTGAGAACACGGCCATGTCACGGGCGTGTCGTGTCGAACACGGGTGTGACACTGGGGCGTGTCTCCCTGTTCGACGATCGGCGCTCCACGATCGTCGGGCGGTGTTCGGGTTGGTACACGGCCTGTGACACGGGCGTGTCACAGGGCGTGTCCCTTGCTTCGTCGAGCGGAGATCGACTTTTGTCGAGTGGGTAGGTGCGTGAGTACACGCCCCGTGACACTGGGCGTGTCGGGCTGTGTCACGGGCGTGTCTGGGTGCCGTGTCCCGTGTTTTCGTCGAGCGGCGATCGACGTTTGTCGAGTGTGTGAGTATACGCCCCGTGACACGGGCGTGTCGGGCCGTGTCACGGGCGTGTCTTGGGCGTGTTCCGTACTTTTTCCTGAAATCATCTTTTGTTGCCGTGAACTGTTTTTCCTCCTCATTTTTCATCGTTCCCGAGTCTGGAGAGCTTCCAGCGGAAGGGTTTTGAGAGGAGGCGGTGGTTGTTTTGGCCGGCGATTTCGGGAGGGTTAGAGCCCGTTTTTCTCGTGTGATAGCGGATCCGACTTGCTCTCGGCTAGATCTTCCCTTCCATGTAAGCTTTTCTTGATTTAGGGTAGATTCCAGGAATTTCTAAGCATCTGATTCCTTTTCTTTCCTCAAGTTTCAGCTTTGGTCTTCTAGGTGGCTGATCTTGCCGCCGGAGCCAAGCTGTGGTGCGGCTGTTGTTTGTTTTTCCGAAGAGGTAGAGGCAAGTGGCCCCTTGCCCTTGCCAAATTTGTTTCTAACCCATGATCTGTTTTTATTTCTTGTGCATAAGCTCTGTTCTCTTTGTCTTTTTTCCTCCCTAGGGCAGCAGGTTGAGTTATTACATCAAGCTTTTAATCAAGTGCTGATTCTTTATTTCTTTTTCTGGAATTTTAATCAATGTTCTCTTTTTGTTGGAGGTTTAGTGTCCAGTGGGTAGCTAGAGTTAGGGTGAGGTTGCTGTTAGTTATAGTTTAGGGTTAGTTGCGATAGCTCCGAGTAGTTAGGACGGAACCATGGGTTGGGATTAAATCTCCAACTCTCTGTTTTCGCGCATGAGAGGGCTTAAGCTGCGATTTTAGCAAGACTTACGTTTACCCTAAGTGGAAAGCGCTGACAGTGTCGAGTGAGCCGAGCTCACTCAACGCCGTCACCCAGCGTAGGACTTGCGGCTAAGTGTTTTTAGGCGTCAGGTGAGTGGAGCTTACTCAACGCTGCGTCGAGTGGGCTCGACATTTCTGTCTTGAGTTCATGTGTACCTTAGGATTGTTAGTGTGACTTTTCCCTTCCTTTAGGGGGTGGTATTGGGTGTTCGGTTAATTTTTGCTTGCCGACTCTTGGGTTGTGGCAGGTGGTGGAGTTTTAGTGGCCTCTCGAGGGGTGGATTTTGATGTGGAGAGCTGTGGCCACCGCCTTTTTGCCCCGGTTTGGGTTGGTGTGTGGGACCCTAAAGCTGCCACCGGTGACCCCTTAGCCCTTTTTGTTGGATATGATTTTGGTTATGTATTCAGATCCATGTTTTTGACCACTGCCACTTACCCACGTATTAGGAATGTTAGACTCTTTCGTTGAGCATGTTGCTTTTATTGCTCGCACTTGGTGTGCTTTGCTGTGCTTTAGACAGTGCTCTTTTCTTACTATCATGCCCTTTCTTTTGCTTATAGCAGTTTGTTGCCGGGTTGGTAAACCCTTCTTTTTGCTCTTAATTCTAATGTTTTACTTACTCTTTTGATTATTTCCTTGCTGAGGTGTTCTTTTCTTGAATGCCTCAGGTCCAGGTTGTAGCCGGTTCAGCGGCTAGTTCTTTTGGTTGGGCTGGTTTGTGGCCTCTTGGGTAGCTGAGACAGCTGATCCCGATTTTGTGAGGTAGCTCTTTACTTTTCTGTATAGACATACATACTCACCAGTGGGTTCGTGTCAGGTTGTTGGCGCCCACTGGTGGCTTCTTGCGATGCTGGGTATGAACTTAAACTGCTGTTTTTGTCTATTAGTCGTTGTTTACTTGCTTCTGGGAAGGATTTATGCTAGGGTGCATGTTAGATATTTTAAACCCTAAAAGCATTATTATATGTATATCATGCATAACATAATTATAAAGCAAAGACACTATATTACCTTAGCGTAAAAAGGCTACCATTTTATATCTATTATATTCACTTTAGAGTCGTGCATACCATGAGTTGCCCCTCGGGGACACTTATGCTCACTAGGGTGTCAACTTAATTGAACCAAACTATTTTCTGCTCCGTATACTTATACTTTTAATTGTGGACTAGCTGATCCACCGTGCCGAGGGATACGGCCAATCAACCCAACTGCTTTTCTTTCATAATTAATCAACGATTTTCCTTAAATCCAAGGTCTGGAGTTTTTCCTGAGCGTGTGCAGTTATCCCCTGCACAACGTGGCATCACGGCACGTGTTTTCTCTTGCTCTGAAACGATTTTATCGTTGAGAAAATGCGGGTTGTGACAGTTGGTATCAGAGGGAGGTTGCTTGACAAATGGTCGGGCAACCTTTCCCCTTGTTCGCATTAGTGGTTAGCGTCATACCATACACACACTGATATGTCATCAGCACGTCTTGGCTAAAGCACGAACACTACACTCATGAGCATAAAGAAGTATACGGGGCATATTATGTAGTATGGGATGCATAATATGTGTTTGTATATGGATCCACCATAGGAGGCAACATGTGAGGGTTATGTAGTATGGGATGCATAACCTCACCACATGAATGCGGCTAGCACGTTTTCTTTTTTTTCGTTGCATGAGAATGTTATGTAGTATGGGATGCATAACATTTTCATGTGTACGGCGCCCATGGCATGCATTAAGGCTTTTTTAGAATGCATAACACATCATGCATAGCATAACATTTCATAAGCACAACGTGTTAAGCTAAAGATTTGCAAGATGACATATGTACACACATGGTTTTGAGTCAAAAAGAATACAAACACATGCATTCATGGTTTAGGCACATGAGTTAGTTTGATGGTGGTGAACCATCTTAGGTTAAGCATAACATCATCATGATAAAACAACTCCCAGAGCAAGTTTTGCAGTTGAAGTTCATATTTAAGTGTGTTTGTCTGTACAGGGTAGTTTTGTTCTAGCTGTTGGGCTAAGTTTCGTCTAAAGCTTGTGCGATTATAGGATGGCGAGACGTCCTGCAACGAGGTCGACCCCCCAATCCGAGGGTGAGACGTCAGGAGCGCAGAGCGAGGCGTTGGTAGAAAACCTGCGGCAGAGTAATGAGACCTTATCGAGGCAGGTGGTGGCTATGCAGGCTCAGATTCAGTCCCTTGTGGTAGTGGTGGCGGGACAGGCCCCGAGAGTTCCGGACCCCGCTGAGGGGTAGCTATTCCTGCCCCTCCTGCTCCTCCCGTGCCCTTGGTTGTGGTGCCCCCGGAGATGGCATTTATATCCCAGTTTCAGCGATTGAGACCCCCTACTTATGATGGGCAAGCATATTTCATGATTTTGGATGACTGGCTGATTACTATTGAGGAGATGTTCTCTTATTCAGGGATTACGGATGATTAGAGAGTGATGCTCGCTGCCTACCAGCTCAAGGGCTTAGCAAAGAATTGGTGGTTGAGGGAGAAAGAGAGCTTGGTGGCAGGATGCTCTTGGGAGTCATTTAAAGGGATGCTGTTGAGTAAGTTTTTGCCTTCAGTCAAGAGGGACCGGCTGATGAATGACTTTCTCCATTTGAAGCAGAGGAAACTCACGGTCAGTGAGTATGAGATTGAGTTTAGTAAGTTGAGTCGGTTTGCTCCTGGTCTGGTGAGTGTTGAAGCAGACCGAGTTAAGCGATTTCTGGGTGGACTGAGAAGTGACATTCAGCAGTTAGCGAATGCCTACGGTGCAGTCAGTTATGCCAGCGTGGTCGAAGCTTCCTTGAGGGTTGAGGCCATTGAGAATGCCAAGAATAGAGGTCAGCAGTTGTGGAAGGATAAGTGAAAGTCCAGTGGAGGGAAGAGCCCTCAGGAACCCGATGTGGTCTCGAGAAAGAAGAGCAAAGAGGTTTGTAGTTTCTGTGGCCGACCAGGCCACCCCTTTGAGAAGTGTTTCAAAAGATTTGGAGCGCAGAAGAAGGAACAGGTGCACGCAATTCAGGGTGCTCCCAGAGGAGACTTGGTGTGTGCCTTGTGTGGAAGGAAGGGGCATGAGGCGGCCCGTTGCTGGTCGAGAGATAAAGTCTGTTTTCAGTGTGGGCAGAAGGGTCATCTCAAGACAAAGTGCCCACAGTCCCAGCCTATTCTGCAGCCAGTACCCCTCCAGGCTTTGCCACCGCCTCAGCAATTGGATAGAGGAAAGGGGAAGCTGAATGTGCTTTCGGCAGACGAAGCGCAGACTTCGACCCAGGTTATCTCAGGTTTGACTTCTCCTCAGTCGTTTTGTTATGATCCCTTTACGGTTGTAGTTTTCATTTTTTTGCGTTTGTTTCCTTAGATGCGTGCGCTATTTGTAGGACGATTTAAGGTAAAGAACCGCTGGGCGCGCGTTCTCTTCGATTCAGGAACTACCCACTCGTTTGTGGCTAGATCCTTCGTGGAGCGGTTCAGTTTGGGCCTAGATCGTGTTAGTGGTGCCTTTTGCGTTAAGTTCCCCTCCGGTGACTCTGTGGTTACGGACCTGGGTGTCCTTGATTGTCCGATTTTGTTGGGGGATTTTCTAGCCAAGGCAGATCTG
Source organism: Platanthera guangdongensis (assembly GCA_039583875.1). NCBI lineage: Eukaryota > Viridiplantae > Streptophyta > Magnoliopsida > Asparagales > Orchidaceae > Platanthera > Platanthera guangdongensis. The sequence goes on from CM077160.1 coordinate 31,295,323, forward strand.
AAGGTGATTGACCTGGAGTACTTCGATGTTATCTTGGGCATGGACTGGTTGTCAAGGTACGATGCTGTGATCTAGTGCAAGGGTAAGCGCTTGGACTTCGTCAAGGACAACGGTCAGCCAGGGAGCGTTTATGGGAATTCTCTCCAGGAGTCTCCAGTCATTTCTGCGGTGCGTGCTCGGAAGTTGCTTGATTCTGGTTGTTCTGCCTGTGTGGTCTCTCTGGTAGGGGCTGTTGTTAGAGTGCCGTGTTTGCAAGAGATCCCTGTAGTGTGTGACTTCTCTGATGTGTTTCCTGATGATCTTCCCGGTCTTCCACCCGATCGAGATGTCGATTTGCTATAGATTTGGAGCCAGGCACGCGTCCTATTGCCAAGGCGCCGTACCGGATGGCCCCGCGAGAGCTGGAAGATTTGCGAATTCAGCTGGATGAGATGTTGGCAAAAGGGTTCATCAGGCCGAGTTCTTCACCATGGGGTGCTCCAGTGCTGTTCGTTAAAAAGAAGGATGGGTCGATGAGGCTATGCATCGACTATAGAGAACTGAACAAGGTTACTATTAAGAACAGGTACCCCTTGCCTCGGATTGACGATCTGTTTGACCAACTGCGTGGTAGTGCCGTGTTTTCCAAGATAGATCTTCGTTCGGGCTATCAACAGTTGAGGATTCGGGAGTCAGATGTTCCGCGGACGGCGTTCCGCTCTCGTCATGGGCATTTTGAGTTTTTAGTTATGTCATTTGGTTTGACTAATGCGCCCTCAGCTTTTATGGATCTGATGAATAGAGTTTTCAAGGAATTCCTGGATAAGTTTGTGATTGTCTTTATAGACGATGTTTTGGTGTATTCTAAAGATGCGGAGGAGCATGATCGGCATTTGCGACTGGTCTTGACGACTCTGAGAGACCATAAGCTATACGCCAAGCTGAACAAGTGCGAATTTTGGTTGCCTCAAGTTTCTTTTCTCGGCCACGTGGTAAATAAGGAGGGAATATCGGTGGACCCAGAAAAGATCGCTGCTGTTATGGAATGGGCGAGGCCTGTTACTCCCAAAGAGATCAGAAGCTTCTTGGGCTTGGCTGGATATTATAGAAGATTTGTAGAGGGATTCTCTACTTTGTCTGCGCCGTTGACCAGGTTGACGCAGAAAAATGCAGCCTTCACATGGGATAGCAAGTGTGAGGAGGCTTTTGAGGAATTAAAAAGAAGGTTATGTTCAGCCCCAGTTTTGTCTTTGCCTACTGAAGATAGTGACTATGTTATATATGTGGATGCGTCGCACGTCGGACTGGGCTGCGTTTTGATGCAGGGCGGGAAGGTGATTGCGTACGGGTCGAGGCAGCTAAAGACTCATGAGAGGAATTACCCTACGCATGACCTGGAGTTTGCAGCTGTGATCTATGCGTTGAAATTGTGGAGGCATTTGCTGTATGGCGCGCAGTGCAAGATTTTCACGGATCATAAGAGTTTGAAGTATGTCTTCACTCAGAAAGAGTTGAATCTGCGCCAGCGGCGGTGGTTGGAGTACGTGGCCGACTATGATGTTGAAATCCAGTATCATCCGGGTAAGGCGAATGTGGTGGCCGATGCCCTAAGTCGGAAGTCAGGAAAGATTTTCAATCTCTCCGCCGAGAGTCTTGTGGAAGAGTTCCTTTTGATGGACATTTCTGTAGGAAGCTGCGATTCGCAGAGTAGCTTGGCAGTGGCAGAACCTTCGTGGATTGCGCTTTCGCGACTGCATCAGAAGGATGATCCTGATCTTTTGCATTTGTACCTTCGAGCTGAAAAAGGTGAATTACCAGATTTCTCTATAGATGATGCGGGTACCTTGAAGTATCGTGGCAGGTTTTGCATTCCCGCAGTTGGAGATATCCGGGATATGGTGTGCAGAGAAGCCCATGGATCTAGTGTTGCCTACCATCCAGGGTCTACCAAAATGTACCATGATTTAAAGCAGATTGCCTGGTGGTATGGGATGAAGAAGGACATAGCCAGATTTGTTTCTGAGTGCTTCACTTGCAGGCGTGTGAAGGCCGACCATGGGAGGCCGGGTGGCAAGCTGACTCCCTTAGAGATTCCGATGTGGAAGTGGGAGAGTATCTCGATGGATTTCATTACAGGCTTACCGAGATCTCCTAAAGGACATGATTCAGTTTGGGTGATCGTAGACAGATTGACGAAGAGTGCTCACTTCGTACCATTTAAGATCGATTCTCCGATGAGGAAGATAGCCGAGCTATATTTGGATGAGGTTATTAGATTGCATGGTGTACCCGTGAGTATCATATCAGATCGAGACTCCAGGTTTACGTCTCGTTTTTGGAAGAGCCTTCAAGAAGGGTTGGGTACAGATTTGAGATATTCCACAGCTTATCATCCGCAGACCAATGGTCAGACGGAGCGAGTAAATCAGATTGTGGAAGATATGATCCGATGTTATATTCTGGACCACGGAGGAGCGTGGGATGAGCGCTTGCGGCTTATGGAATTTGCGTATAACAACAGTTATCAAGAAAGCTTGCAAATGGCTCCTTTCGAAGCTTTGTATGGGAGGCGCTGCAGGACTCCCTTGTTTTGGGCTGAGGTTGGCGAGAGACCTTTGTTAGGTCCAGAAGCACTCGAGGAGATGGAAACTGCTGTGAAGCTTATTCGGGAAAAGCTTCGGATAGCCCAGGAGAGATATGAGAAAAATGCCAATCGGCGTAGATCGGATTTGGAATTTTTGGTGGGGGACTCAGTGTTCTTAAAGGTCTCCCCGTTGATCGGAGTCAAGCGTTTTGGCAAGAGCAGGAAGTTGGACCCGAGGTTCGTGGGGCCATTTCCGATTGTTGAGCGGATTGGGATATCAGCTTATAGGCTGGCTTTGCCCGCAAATTTCCCTGGCGTGCATAATGTCTTCCACGTCAGTCAGCTGCGGAAATGTGTATCGAATGGCAGGCAGGTTTTGGATTCTATGCCTCAGTTGAAGCCGAATCTTTCTTATGTGGAGGTGTCTGTCCGCATTCTGGATTCTCAGGTTCGTGCGCTGCGGAAGAAGTCTATTCCGATGGTTAAAGTTTTATGGAGGAATCAGGATGTAGAAAGCGCGACTTGGGAGTTGGAGTCGGCTATGAGGGAGGCTCACCCTCATCTGTTTCCCTGAGCTTGTGCCTGGTATGTTTTGTTTTATTTATGTTTATATAGTCCTTTCCTGGCTCTTTCTCTCTCCTTCTTCATAGGAGTGTTGTGAGTAAACTTTCGAGGCGAAACTTTCTTTTATGGGGAGTGGCTGTAACGCCCCCGGTTTTTCTTTGTTTTGTTTGATATTGGATTGGCGTTACGATGATGCATTTTTCGGCCCTTCGCCATTGTAGAGCGCGGTCCTAGCTCTATAGGTTCCTTGTGTAGCCTGGTTGCAGCCAGTTGGCAAGTTTCCCCAGCTAGTCGGAGTCTGTTTTGGTGACTCGGTTGGGCCTCTTAGGGAAATGCTTGAGTTTTGGCTTCGGGAGGTGTTAGCCCGAGTGTTCGATCGTCGGATGTTGTTTTCGACCTCACCGTTGTTTTTGTGGCTTGGTGGTTTAGCTACGGTGCGGTTTTGGTCGAAATCCGAGATCGTTTGCCTTCGCGTCGTTTCAGCGTCGTTTTGTTAGCTGCATGTTTGTAATGTTTGTTGTGCTGTGCGTGGTCTGTTGTGGCTGAGCTTGTAGGCTGGTGCCTTGTCTCTCGTTTGCTAGGTGTTAGCAGGTTTCTTTTCTGTGTAAGTTTGGGTGACACGGCCTGGGTCACGCCCGCGACCCAGGGCGTGTCGTGCTCGGGTAGAGCTCCCGTTTCTCCGGTCGACGAATTTTTGGTCGACGGGGTTTTTTTGTAGGAACACGGCCGTGACACGGGCGTGTCACGGGCGTGTCCCCCTTCGGTTCATCGAGCTGCGCTCGATGGTCATCAGGCGGTGTTTTAGTGAGAACACGGCCATGTCACGGGCGTGTCGTGTCGAACACGGGCGTGACACTGGGGCGTGTCTCCCTGTTCGACGATCGGCGCTCCACGATCGTCGGGCGGTGTTCGGGTTGGTACACGGCCTGTGACACGGGCGTGTCACAGGGCGTGTCCCTTGCTTCGTCGAGCGGAGATCGACTTTTGTCGAGTGGGTAGGTGCGTGAGTACACGCCCCGTGACATGGGCGTGTCGGGCTGTGTCACGGGCGTGTCTGGGTGCCGTGTCCCGTGTTTTCGTCGAGCGGCGATCGACGTTTGTCGAGTGTGTGAGTATACGCCCCGTGACACGGGCGTGTCGGGCCGTGTCACGGGCGTGTCTTGGGCGTGTTCCGTACTTTTTCCTGAAATCATCTTTTGTTGCCGTGAACTGTTTTTCCTCCTCATTTTTCATCGTTCCCGAGTCTGGAGAGCTTCCAGCGGAAGGGTTTTGAGAGGAGGCGGTGGTTGTTTTGGCCGGCGATTTCGGGAGGGTTAGAGCCCGTTTTTCTCGTGTGATAGCGGATCCGACTTGCTCTCGGCTAGATCTTCCCTTCCATGTAAGCTTTTCTTGATTTAGGGTAGATTCCAGGAATTTCTAAGCATCTGATTCCTTTTCTTTCCTCAAGTTTCAGCTTTGGTCTTCTAGGTGGCTGATCTTGCCGCCGGAGCCAAGCTGTGGTGCGGCTGTTGTTTATTTTTCCGAAGAGGTAGAGGCAAGTGGCCCCTTGCCCTTGCCAAATTTGTTTCTAACACATGATCTGTTTTTATTTCTTGTGCATAAGCTCTGTTCTCTTTGTCTTTTTTCCTCCCTAGGGCAGCAGGTTGAGTTATTACATCAAGCTTTTAATCAAGTGCTGATTCTTTATTTCTTTTTCTGGAATTTTAATCAATGTTCTCTTTTTGTTGGAGGTTTAGTGTCCAGTGGGTAGCTAGAGTTAGGGTGAGGTTGCTGTTAGTTATAGTTTAGGGTTAGTTGCGATAGCTCCGAGTAGTTAGGACGGAACCATGGGTTGGGATTAAATCTCCAACTCTCTGTTTTCGCGCATGAGAGGGCTTAAGCTGCGATTTTAGCAAGACTTACGTTTACCCTAAGTGGAAAGCGCTGACAGTGTCGAGTGAGCCGAGCTCACTCAACGCCGTCACCCAGCGTAGGACTTGCGGCTAAGTGTTTTTAGGCGTCAGGTGAGTGGAGCTTACTCAACGCTGCGTCGAGTGGGCTCGACATTTCTGTCTTGAGTTCATGTGTACCTTAGGATTGTTAGTGTGACTTTTCCCTTCCTTTAGGGGGTGGTATTGGGTGTTCGGCTAATTTTTGCTTGCCGACTCTTGGGTTGTGGCAGGTGGTGGAGTTTTAGTGGCCTCTCGAGGGGTGGATTTTGATGTGGAGAGCTGTGGCCACCGCCTTTTTGCCCCGGTTTGGGTTGGTGTGTGGGACCCTAAAGCTGCCACTGGTGACCCCTTAGCCCTTTTTGTTGGATCTGATTTTGGTTATGTATTCAGATCCATGTTTTTGACCACTGCCACTTACCCACGTATTAGGAATGTTAGACTCTTTCGTTGAGCATGTTGCTTTTATTGCTCGCACTTGGTGTGCTTTGCTGTGCTTTAGACAGTGCTCTTTTCTTACTGTCATGACCTTTCTTTTGCTTATAGCAGTTTGTTGTCGGGTTGGTAAACCCTTCTTTTTGCTCTTAATTCTAATGTTTTACTTACTCTTTTGATTATTTCCTTACTGAGGTGTTCTTTTCTTGAATGCCTCAGGTCCAGGTTGTAGCCGGTTCAGCGGCTAGTTCTTTTGGTGGGGCTGGTTTGTGGCCTCTTGGGTAGCTGAGACAGCTGATCCCGATTTTGTGAGGTATCTCTTTACTTTTCTGTATAGACATACATACTCACCAGTGGGTTCGTGTCAGGTTGTTGGCGCCCACTGGTGGCTTCTTGCGATGCTGGGTATGAACTTAAACTGCTGTTTTTGCCTATTAGTGGTTGTTTACTTGCTTCTGGGAAGGATTTATTCTAGGGTGCATGTTAGATATTTTAAAACCTAAAAGCATTATTATATGTATATCATGCATAACATAATTATAAAGCAAAGACACTATATTTCCTTAGCGTAAAAAGGCTACCATTTTATATCTATTATATTCACTTTAGAGTCGTGCATACCATGAGTTGCCCCTCGGGGACACTTATGCTCACTAGGGTGTCAACTTAATTGAACCAAACTATTTTCTGTTGCGTATACTTATACTTTTAATTGTGGACTAGCTGATCCACCGTGCCGAGGGATACGGCCAATCAACCCAACTGCTTTTCGTTCATAATTAATCAACGATTTTCCTTAAATCCAAGGTCTGGAGTTTTTCCTAAGCGTGTGCAGTTATCCCCTGCACAACGTGGCATCACGGCACGTGTTTTCTCTTGCTCTGATACGATTTTATTGTTGAGAAAATGCGGGTTGTGACAGGTAGTGTGCATACTGGCCTAGAAGTGGAGATGCCCACTCCGCTGCTGCCGTAGCCACAACGATGGTAACCGATAATGAAGCTAGCTCTCAAATAGTGGGAACTAAAGGTCTGTGATCACAGAGTCGTTGTGTGTGAGTTGCACTTGCCTGTGCATAAATTGCATCATAAACATTAATTCATATTAGGTCATATGCTTCATAGATCCTTATCATATAAATTAGTATGGGCTCTTTTATATGATAAGTTAAATTCCTGGAAACCTTAACTTATAAATTTGTATGGGCATTTTTATAAGTTAAGGTATGATTTGTGATGGTAGAGTAGTGCTACCATAGTTTTACTTTCCTGCACTTACTTTCAGTTCTATACTTACCTTACCGTACTGCACTTTTTTACTTACTTCAGTTTTATACTTCATTACTGCACTTGTACTCTTACATAGAACTGCTAGAGTAGAACTACTATTACTCCTCTTATATTTGTTAGTTTAGTGCCACAGCCACTTGTTTACTCTTGATACCCCTTGTTGTCCTCCGCTTCGTCCTCCCGCACGGTGCCCAGGAGTTGCGGGGCGAGGTGTGGAGGAAACGACTTAGTCTTTTTGACTAACGGTTGGTGACCAAACTATTTTTAGGAGCTCGAGGAGATGGAGCACCAGCACGACCAGCAGGGTGAGATGGTAGGACGTCAGGAGTTGATACCACCACCGACTACTACTACTGCAGAGTTACCTCAGGTGGGATGACTTGGTGATGATAGATACCTTCCGCTGTTTAGAGTTGAGAGAGAGAGATTTGATTTGATGTACAGGGCATAAGCCCTTATTACTCTTCATTTTTATTTCTGTACTCATTTTGACTGATGTTTTTTCTTTCATATGTTATATATATGTGTTGTGACTGTGGACTAGCTATGTTGTACTCTGCTATGTATTACCTCTTTTCTCATATTGGCCTATAGGTTATGGTCATACTAGCCGGCAGAATCGGCGTGTTGCGGTGTCGACTAACCCGTGCGTTAGTGTAACCATAAGACGGTGGTTCTGGGCATAAGACCGGAAGTATCCTTGGTAAGGGGGATGGGGGGCTTACAAACTGGTATCACTTGACCGAACGATCATATGAGAAAGAAGTCCACAACACTGGACCACCCCGCGCGAGCATTAGTTTGCGGACAAACTATGCAGCGAAAGCAGAGGTGTGCCCATGTGTAAAAAGTCACATAAAACAGTCCATTAAGTACAATGTGTTAGGCCAGTTTTATTTTAACCTTATCTTTATGCAACCTCCACAGGTCGCCGCGCCGCAAAATGTGGTTCCTCCCCCTACAGCTGCCACTCCATACCTATAGACGGAGATGGGGCAGACTTTGACGGTGATCCTAGATGCCTTCAAAGCCCAGCAAGTCCCGTCCCTGCAGCCAAATCCAGGTTCAAGCTGGATAAGTGCCTTCAAGAGCGTGTCCCCACCGATGTACCGTGGGATAGAGGATGTTGTAAAGACGGAGGAATGTCTGGAGGCCATACACGAGATTTTGGTAGGCATCAGCTGCCTGGTCGGCCATGCAGTACCTCTAGCCACCTCTGCACTAGAAGCTCATGTGAAGAGATGGTGGAAGTCAGTACGAGAGTCTACATATGCTGACTGGGAGCTGTCAGACATATCTTGGGAGTAGTTGCGCGACGTATTTTTGGATCACTTCATATTTACTACGGACAGAGATGCTTTGGAGGAGAGGTTTATGAACATCAAGTAGGGGAGCAGATCGGTGATTGAGTACCAGAGGGAGTTCTCCCACCTTGCCAGGTTCGCAGGGATACAGGATACAGACGATAGGAGGTATGCCAAGAGGTTCTACCGGGGCCTCAGAGATGACTTGAGGCAGACTTTGTTGTTCATTTCTCATGGCACATCATCCCAGATTATCGAGATGGCAAAGAAGCTGGAGGCCGACCAGCTGATGGTGCAAGGCAGAGGGAAGAGACCATACGATGGGTTGACATCAGGAGAGAGCAGCAGGGGATCTCAGAGAGGCAGGACTATTGGATACAAGAGGAGTGGAAGACGTCGTCGTCCCAACTTCAGGCAGGAGCAGGGGCCTCCTCCAGCAATAGCTCCCCCACCTCTTCAGGTGCATGCTCCAAGGATGCAGGATGACCAAGGACATCGGTCGGTGGTTTGTTACGGATGCCGCCAGCCCGGGCATATTATGTCGGAGTGTCCGCATTGATTCCATCCACCTCCTCCTCCTCCACCTCTTGTGGCCCCAGTACAGCATGGCCGAGGCCGAGGCCGAGGCCGAGGACGAGGCCGAGGATGAGGCCGAGGCCGGGGATATCACGGCCGAGGATGCAACCAGGAGTAGATATATGCTTTGGACCTCACGGAGCAGAGGAACCCCGAGGAGGTGTTTATAGGTACTTAAATTATTTTAATTTAGAAATTTCAACCTTAGTAGTGCCTTGAAAACCATAGAAATAACATCCATTATACCTCAAATAAATCTCAGGCATAGTTATGATCAGCGGCAAGCCAGCACATACCCTCTTCGACACGGGTGCTTCCCACTCATTCGTGTCGGACACTTTCATTGAAGGATTAGAGGGTGTGGAGAGATTCCCTGGCACAGAGATGATGGTGTGTCTTCCTGATGGCTCAGAGCTACGCACCACGTATAGTTGCAACATGGAGGCCGAGATAGGAGGCAAGACATTCGAAGCTCCGGCGGCGATCTTGAGATTGCCGGACTTTGATTTGATTTTGTGCATGACCTGGCTTCATTGGAACTATGCCCAGATCGACTGCCCCTCTAAGTGGATCACACTCAGGCATGGAGACTCCTACATTACTATTGAAGGTATCCGACCTATCCCATATCTATCATTGTCTTCTGTACAGGCCATCAAGGCCTATGAGCAGGGGGAAGACGTGTACCTCATATACTTTGAGATGGTGGCAGCGGAGAGTTCTATAGCTGATATCCTGGTGGTTCGGGATTTCTCCGATGTATTCCCGGAGAAATTGCTCGGACTACCACCAGCTCCGGACTTGGATTTCAGGATTCAGTTGGTGTCGGGGGCGAGGCCAGTGTCCCGGGCACCTTTCAGGATGGCTCCCAGAGAGTTGGCAGAATTCAGGACTCAGCTTCAGGAGCTTATGGACTCAGGATTTGTGCGGTCGAGTTCGTCACCATGGGGAGCACTAGTTCTCTTTGTGAAGAAGAAAGATGGATCGTTGTGGCTGTGCATAGACTACAGGGAGCTGAACCGGTTGACGGTCCGTAATACCTATCAACTGCCTCAGATTGAGGAGTTATTTGATCAGCTTCAGGGGGCTTTCTGGATTTCTAAGCTGGATTTGAGATCCAGTTACTATCAGTTGTGCATCCGAGAGGAAGACATCCCGAAGACGGCTCTCAACTCACATTATAGGTTATACGAGTTCACGGTGATGCCTTTTGGGCTCATGAATGCCCCAGCCGCATTCATGAGTCTAATGAACCGTGTATTCGAGCCCTTCTTGGACCGCTTCGTGATTGTATTTATCGACGATATTTTGTTCTATTCCCGGACTCAGGAGGAGCATACAAAGCATTTGACAAAGGTATTGCAGAGGCTGAGGGTGTAACAGTCCAAATTTCTGAAACAGGGTATTTTTGGGTGACACGGCCTGGGACACGGGCGTGTCCCAGGGCGTATCAGCGGACACGGCCTGCGACACGGGCGTGTCGCAGGGCGTGTCGAGGTTGTGTCGACGATCGGCCTTGGTGTCGACGATTTTTCGCTCGACGATGTGTCGAGAGGGGGCACACGGCCCAGGACACGGGCGTGTCCAAGGCTGTGTCGTGTGCTCGACAATTTTTGCTAGACGAGTGTCGAGTGTCGAGTGTCGAGTGTCGAGAGGTTGCACACGGCCTGTGACATGGGCGTGTCATAGGGCGTGTCAAATCAAGTCGACGAACTCAGCCCGACGAAGGATTTCGACAGGGCGTGTCTTCGTGCCGTGTCAAATCAGTGTCGAGTTTTCGCCCATGCGCACGGCCACAGACACGGGCGTGTCGGAAGGCGTGTTGGTGACACGGCCCATGACACGGGCGTGTCGCATGGGCATGTCACTGGTTTGGATAGGTCGGTTGACCACCGCTTCAGGGACAAGGCCTGGGACACGGCCGTGTCACAGGCCGTGTCAGGTCAAAATCAGTGTTTTTGGCAAAATCGTGGTCTTCCATTCCTTCAGCCTGGATCCAAGCGCTGAAACTTTTTTTCTCTTTTTCCTAAAGGTCGAAATTGAGAACTTATGCTCATTTGTTTCTTAGCCTTTATCTTTCTTCAAAAGAGAGAAAGAGAGAGAGGAAGAAGGAGGAAGAAGGGGAAGGGCTGCTGCTGGTGGTGCTGCGGTTTACCGACAAGAATTCTGAAGCCTGCGTTGCGGATGAAATGCTTTAGCGAGTCTTTCAAGCAAGATTTGAGGTCATGGCACCGAAGCGGTCGTCAAGGGTAATGACTTTTCTTCCTATACATGTGAAGGCTTCCTTTTGGCATAGATTTGTGATTCCCCCACCAAGAGGTGGCTGATTGTGGGAGTCCTTGGGTGGATTCTTGAAATCCACTTTTGTTGGCATATAGATCCGGAAATGGAGTACTGAATAAGCATGATGTGTGAAGCCTATCTGGACAGGTTGGTCTGGATTGGTGATGTGGCATACGAACCGGAGAAGATTGTAACAGTCCAAATTTCTGAAACAGGAAATTTTTAGGTGACACAGCTTGGGACACGGGTGTGTCCCAGGGCTTGTCAGTGGACACGGCCTGCGACACGGGCGTGTCGCAGGGCGTGTCGAGGTTGTGTCGACGATCGGCCTTGGTGTCGACGATTTTTCGCTCGACGATGTATCGAGAGGGGTCACACGGCCCAGGACACGGGCGTGTCCAAGACCATGTCGTGTGCTCGACGATTTTTGCTCGACGAGTGTTGAGTGTCGAGTGTCGAGTGTCGAGTGTCGAGAAGTTGCACACGGCCTGTGACACGGGCGTGTCACAGGGCATGTCAAATCAGGTCAACGAACTCAGCCCGACGAAGGATTTCGACAGGGCGTGTCTTCGTGCCGTGTCTGGGCACACGGCCTGGGACACGGGAGTGTCACAGGCTGTGTGAAGTCTCGGGATGTTTTGGGATTTTTTTCGCCCAGGCACACGGCCACAGACACGGGCGTGTCGGAAGGCGTGTTGGTGACACGGCCCATGACACGGGCGTGTCCCACGGGCATGTCACTGGTTTGGATAGGTCGGTTGACCACCGCTTGAGGCACACGGCTTGGGATACGGCCGTGTCACAGGCCGTGTCAGGTCAAAATCAGTGTTTTTGGCAAAATCGTGGCCGTCCATTCCTTCAGCCTAGATCCAAGGGCTGAAGCTTCTTTTCTCTTTTTCCTAAAGGCCGAAACTGAGAACTTATGCTCATTTGTTTCTTAGCCTTTATCTTTCTTCAAAAGAGAGAAAGAGAGAGAGAGGAAGAAGGAGGAAGAAGGGGAAGGGCTGCTGCTGGTGCTGCTGCGGTTTACCGACAAGAATTCCGAAGCCGGCGTTGCGGAGGAAACGCTTTAGCGAGTCTTTCAAGCAAGCTTTGAGGTCATGGCACCGAAGCGGTCGTCAAGGGTAACGACTTTTCTTCCTAGCCATGTGAAGGCTTCCTTTTGGCATAGATTTGTGATCCCCCACCAAGAGGTGGCTGATTGTGGGAGTCCTTGGGTGGTTTCTTGAAATCCCCTTTTGTTGGCATATAGATCCGGAAATGGAGTATGGAATAGGCATGCTGTGTGAAGCCCATCAGGACAGGTTGGTCTGGATTGGTGATGTGGCATACGAACCGGAGAAGACTCCGTGATAACGTGTAGTTTAAGGAGGCAACGGGTTATGCCTGCAAAAAGGAGTAGCAGGAAGTACTGGAGTGGTAGCCCAGGAAAAATAGCCATGTGATGTTTTTGGGTCCAACCTCTGAATGAGGCACAGGAAGTACTGGTGTGCCCAGGAAAGGCCCTTTGTGATGCTTGATGTCGTAGGGTGTCCACATGTGAAGCGAGTAACAGGAAGTACTGGCATGGTAGCCAGGAAAGACCCCTGACATTTGTGCTTGTGCGGTGTCCACCTGTGGAGAGAGTCACATGAAGTACTGGGAGGCCCAGGAAAGACCCACTGTTGTGCTAAAGAAAGTGGGTATTGAGAAATACCCATGCTTGAATGCCAAGAACAGGATTGGTGAGACCGACCCGCGCCTTTGATATAGGCATGAGTACACTGTACTCGGAGAAGGCAAGGCGATTTGAGCAACGGGGGGTGGAGGATCCGACCATGCGCTATGTCCGTCCGACGTGAGACCAAAAGGTGTGGTCTATTGGAGCGCATAGCAAGAGTCTTCGGCCTGCGCGCCATGACACAATGGGGCTACAGGCCATCCCGGTGTAGGAAGACTATAAAACTCCGGCTGCACGCCATGGAGTAAATGCTCAAGAGATTTACAGTTGGGTGGTGACCCTGATACGGTGGTGGGTAAGAGCTTTGCCAGAACACCAAGAATGTGCCCTGAGTGCACGGACCATTGGGCCGGGTGGCGAACGGTTGTGATGGCTTGTGTGCGTGAAAGCACATTTTGATGATATATTGTCATACTTGTGATTTAATATGCCTCCAGGGAAGAATACCGCTGCCCCGAGAGAAGGGGTAGGGTCGTTATAATTTGGTCGGCTGAACGTTGACCGTTGCTTTTGTTTGCCACCGTTTGGTGGATTGTCCCTGTACAGGTGCTGGAGAGCTGAGTGGGACGCATAGAGGTTGATGTTCCTGCTGTTGTTGCTGCTACTGTTGTTAGCCCTCGAAGGCTGTATCTTTTGTTGTGTGTTTTCTTTTATTGTGGCCAGCCTGCGCGCCAATCTGTTTAGGCCACTGTTTGAAAGCCTTGTAAGGCCATAAGGCCAACTATTTGTGCTTGTTGTACGACATTCCTATACTGTATAAAATATGGAGTTTTATGTTTGGACATTCATGAGGAGTTCAAGATGTAGGATCGGCTTCCGCTAGAATGCTTGTGATAGGTGCGATGCGCTACTCGGGTATCATCATGTACCTTCACCGTTTGTTTTGTGATATATCCTATGGGGCCCCGACTGGACCTTCTAGAATATACCATATGAATGGATGGGGTTGTTACAGAGGTAGTCCTAGATGTATGCAAAGTTTTTGAAGTGCCAATTCTAGCTACAGGAGGTGGCCTTCTTGGGGCATACGATCAGTGGAGCTGGATTGGCGGTGGATCCATCCAAGATAGAGACAGTGAGGGATTGGCCACGGTCGAAGACAGCGTCCGACATTCGCAGTTTCTTGGGATTAGCAGGTTACAATCGTAAGTTCGTGGAGGGGTTCTCGAGGATAGCACTCCCCCTCACGACCTTGACGAGGAAGGATGTAGAGTTTACATGGACAGAGTAGTGCGAGACGGCGTTTCGGGAGTTGAAGGACAGACTTACCTCATCCCCTATCCTTGCACTCCCATCTGGGAGTGAGGGATTTCAAATTTACATGGATGCCTCATACGAAAGGATGGGTGTTGTACTGATGCAGCACGGATATGTTATCGCTTATGCTTCGAGATAGTTAAAGAAGCATGTTGGATCCCTAGTTGATTTGGGCTAGGTCCACTAACTTAGGATGTGACCCATCATGTATAGTCTGGGTCAAGTTTATGTCTTAGAGTCTAGGACAGTCCTCTATCTCAACTTCAGATGGACCAGCCTTCCTCAAGACCATCAGGAACTCCAGATCTATCAGTTTTTCAGACTAAGTGAAATGAGTTCGACGTTCGTCGAACTCAGCTCGATGAAGGGAGTTCTGAGCTCGACGAAGGGATTTCTGAGCTTGACGATCGTGAGACAATTCGTAGTGCTGCACTCGATGAACTATGTTCTTTGTTCGACGAACACTGGGATTCTACTTCAAGCTTTATCAGTACTACTTCAGAATTTCTAAGTCCAACTTCAAGCTTCGGTCGACGAATTATATTCTGAGCTCGACGAACTTGGACCTCAAGTTCACAGCTTCTCAGGTCGACGAATGCTAATCTCTACTCGACGATTTCTGGACTCAGAGAATCTGTGCCGACACTTAGGGTTTGAGTCGACACCAGACGATTTGTGTCGACACCAGGATTTCAGTCGACACCAGCTTATGTCGACACCAGCTTATGTCGACACCAGGATTTCAGTCGACACCAGCTTATGTCGACACCAGGATTTCAGTCGACACCAGCTTATGTCGACACCAGAGGATTTGTGTCGACATCAAGACCAATCTGTCAACACCAATTTTTGTCGACACAACATTTCAGCAGATGCAGAGTATTTCGTCTTAGTCCAGAACTTTTCTCAGGTCGACGAATTTGGTTCTCAGCTCGACGAATTTAGTTCTCTGCTCAACGAATAATGTTTGTCTGATATTGAAGATTGTCTGTTCAACGAATGAAGACTGTCAGCTCGACGAACTCAGGCTCATCTCGACGAACTCAAAACTCAGTTCGACGAATTATGTTCTTCGGTCGACGATTCCAGACTAGGTCTTCTTCCGTTCCCGTCTCATTCCATGACGCTGATTCCTGAACATTTAATTGCAGTTCTTCCCAGAATACTACCGTTAGAATGCGAAGTTAATCCTGGATTATTATATACCATTTTCCCATAGAAACAGTTGGGGAAACAATTAATTGCTGCTTCCTTTCCAGGTTGTCTGCCATTACTGCTCTATATTCAAAATTCGAATGTTTCTTATGAGACATTGAGATATACAGAAGGAGTGAGTAATACCGATATATACAACAAAACAAAACAAAAAGACAGACAGTGATTCAGACAACACAGAAAAAGGAATTCATTCTTAGCCCAGAGAGAAACTGATCAAGAAGAAGAAGAAGAACACTACATCAATATCAAGAGTCTTCTTCATCTGCTTTTACTCAGGATAACTTCAAAGACAATACATTCATATCAGTCACAAGAAGTTCCTGGAGACTTTCTCTGGACCTGGAATTCTAGGTATTTGAAGACCTATCACCCTGAAGTAGTGCTCCAGCATTCTTCCTGATTCATTCTACATCCCAGGGGGAGCAAAGCTGCTAAACAACAATCCACAAGTCTTCTCATTTGACTTGAGAAAGAGAATACCTCATCACCCTCTCACTCCACCTCTGTACAGGGTTTTAATTCCCTTCAAAATTTTTCTGGTTGCAAGTCTCCCTCCAAAATACTTGAGGGTTTGGTTTTTGGGAACCTGATCAAAACCCCATTGGTGCCAGGACACCTGATCAACCCCTTCCTGCAGTGGATTCCTACCAGGGTGGTAGAAGAGTGGACTACCCAGATTTGGGGAACCACTATAAAATTCTTGTGTCGTCTGGTTGCTTTCTTCTCCTTTTTGTTTTCTGGCCTTGCTCTGTGAATGTGCTGTGTTTCGATAGTTGCTGCATCTTGGTTTATTGTATTTGCTTCCCTGCACACACACCTAAAATACAACAATTGTAAAAGTTTTAAAATCACCAACATACTCTATTCACCCCCTCTAGAGTATATCTGATCTAACTAACACCTTCAGGTAGTATCAAGTATACCTCCTGAACTTTCAATTGGTATCAGAGCCAGGTTGGTTAATAATACCACATCTTACAGGTTGGTTAAATTACCAGACCTTATAGGTTGGTCAAATTACCATACCTGATTGGTTGTACAGGCTAACACCTGAACCCAAAGATCCTTTAGTTAGATCTGTTTGTTTTTATTCTGTTATTAGACTTATCCTTCTCACAGACATGGCCCAAAACAAGATTATACAAGCATCAGACCTCTAGTGTGCAATCTTAATAAGTTTGCCATCTGGAAGGCAAGAATTAGATTATATATGAACTCCATTGATGAGGATATTTTTTCTGTCATTTAAACAGGTGTTCCTCCAGCTCCTGCAACTTTTGTCAGCACATCAACTAATCTGAGTGCAGTACCACCTCCAGACAATATTGAAGCCTATAAGAAAGACAAGATGGCTGATGCAAAGGCTATGAATATTCTGGCCCAAACAATGTCAGATGACATATTTCAGAAGGTGGCTGAGTGCACCTCAGCCAAGGCCATTTGGGACTCTCTCAACCAAATGGTAGCAGGCTTAGCTGATGAAAGAAAGGATAGGAGATCCAATATCATTTCTCTCTATGAGAATTTCAAAAAGGATGAGACAGAATCTGTGGCTGAGATGTACAATAGATTAAGTTCAATCATCAGTGAACTCAAGACTCTTGACAAGGACATCACCTTAACTGAGGTGAATGACAAGATACTGATGTGTTTCCCCAGTTCATGGGATTCCAGAATCTGGCCAATCAAAGAAGCCAGAAGCCTCAATGAGATTTCAACAGAATCTCTGTTAGGCAAGATGAAGTCATATGAGCAGCTTGTCAAATCAAGAGAGGCAATAGAACAGAAGGCAACTACCCCAGTTAGGATGGAGCACAGCTTGGCCTTCAAAGCTTCTGAAGACAATGAAACATCTACATCCAATGAAGTGTTAATGAGTCTTTTTTCCAAAAGATTCTACAAAATGGCAAGAAAGGACTTTAGAAGAAAATCATCCAGGCAGGATGATAAGCCCAAATATGACAAGACACCAACTAAGGAGGTTGTGTGTTTTGGATACAGAAAGCCTGGGCACTATATTTCAGAATGCCCGGAGAATCAGAAGATGGACAAGGGCAGGGACAAGGATTCCAGAAGAAAACAAAGCAGTAGACCCTCCTCCAACAAATATAAAAGGAAATACAAAGGATTTGTTGCTGAGTCCTGGAGTGACACGGAAGAGGAAACATCCTCCTCCAGCTCCAGTGAAGAAGAGGAGGAAGCCAGATCCAAGGAGGTGTGCCTAATGACAATAGATGCCTCCAGAAGCAACTGTGGATCAGAAGAAGATTCTGAAGATGAAGGTGCCTCAGACTCAGAGGCTGATCAGGTGATTTCTAGTTTTGATTTCAATTCTGACTTATTTAAAGTAGAATTTAAAACTATGTGCATGGATCTAATAAACTCAGAGAAAGAAATAAAAACCTTGAGGACTAGACTAGAAAACCTTGAATCTGTCAGCACAGAAAATAGAAAACTAACTGATCAATTGACACTAGCTAATGAACAGATAATCAAGTTAAAATCTGAATTATGTGAGGCAAAACAACTTGAGCAATCTCTCAATGGGAGAAGCCTCAAGCTGATGGATATCACAAGCACAGTAAATGCCATATTAAATGGCAGGCTGGGCTTGGATACTTCATCAAGTTTACCCCCCATAATAAAGAAGAATATACTTTCTACTCCCATAAAGTTTATCAATGCTAAGGGTAAAGAGAAACTAATTGAAAAACCCATGTTAGAAAACAAGTCAAATACCCTAGACAATAGAAACAGAAAACAGAAGAAAGCTGTTAAAAACCAAGTTCAGCAGAATTCGTCGAACTCAGATCGACGAAATCCTGCAAGTTCGTCGAACCCCGATCGACGAACGCTGAACGCAAACTTCAGAAATAATTATTCGTCCAACTGTGATCGACGAACGGTGTATGGCTCCTCGAGCAGAGGTCGACGAACGTGGGACGCAGAAAATGACCATGGTCATTCTCTGAGTGGAGGTCGACGATCTCATCCCCATTCGTCGAACTCTGGTCGACGAACTCACAATAATTCGTCGATCCCAGAACGACCAAATATAAATCATTTCTCCTATAGAAATTTTAAAGCAGCTAACAAGACATTTAATCCAGTAGCTGATTGGATAATCCCACTAGGAGATATCACCCTCTAGGGTATAAGTGTCAACCTGCTTTATCAGTCATTTCTAGTTTTACTTTCTAGCCAAACCAAGGACCCAAGGTAACCTGGGTCAAGAACAATTGAGCTTTATTTTTTTAATGCAGGTACAGGTGAAGAGCTGTCCAAGGTTAAGTCAGACCAGGTACCTGGACAGTGGTTGCTCCAAGCACATGACTGGCAGCAAAGCAAATCTCTCCAGCTATAAGTCCAAGCTAGGACCAAAGGTGATATTTGGAGACTCAAAGAGTGGTCAGTCAGAAGGATATGGAAGAGTAAGAATTGGAGCAGTGACCTTCAAAAAGGTGACATATGTAAGAGAACTTAAACATAACCTTATATCCATAAGTCAATTATGTGATGAAGGTTATCAGGTACATTTCAACTCTACCTCTTGCTCTATTATAAATGATAAAAACCAACCTGTTTTAATTGGACTAAGACAAGGAAACATATATTTAGTAGATTTCATTTCTGCCACAACTGATATTTGTTTACTCAATATCACTAGTAACCAAAAAGAGTTATGGCACAAAAGGCTAGGACATGTAAACCTTAAGAACATATCTAGGTTATCTAAAGACAACCTTGTTAGAGGTTTACCTTGTAACGCCCCGAAAGTTGTGTGCGAGTCAGTCGCGAAAAAAAAGAGTTTTTGGTGCTTGTAGGGGTACACGACCTAGGACACGGGCGTGTCCAAGGCCGTGTCTGGCTGGTGATTTTTTTGGCCGTTTTCAACCTGAGAAGGACACGGTCAGAAACACGGCCGGATGACACGGGCGTGTCATCCGACACGAGCGTGTGCCAACCCATGTCCCTACCCGTGTCCTGATGGGTCGTGTCCGTTGCCGTGGCGGTTATGCGTGACACGCCCACGAACACGGGCGTGTCGAGGAACCCGACACCGGCGTGTCAGGTCAGACACGGGCGTATCTTGGACCGTATGCGTTTCTCAGTTCGACGATCGTGCCTGGATCGAGGCACATGGCCATGGACACGGCCGTGTGCCAAGCCGTGTGCGGCCCAGGTCTGGGGAATTTTGTGCAGATCCGAGCCGTTCGTTTCCTTTAATTTAGATCCGACGGCCCAGATGAAATTCTGCTCTGTTAAGGCCGGGAATAGGGGGTTATTTCCTCATTTTCTCTCCAAAGTTCTCCTTTTTCCAAAGTGAGAGAGAAGAGGAAGAAGAAGGAGGTTTCCGGCCGCCGGTGAAGCATCGGAGCACCGTTTCGAAATCGGAGAGCGGATCCGTGGAGGGAAGGTCATTACGAAGAGTTCTAACCGCGTAGTTTTTCCATGGCGCCAAAACGGACTACAAGGGTAACGATTCTCAACTTGAGCGCTTGAAGGTCTTTCTTTCTACATAGGGAATCCCGCTCCCGCTAGTATGCGGTCAGTGCGTGGTGTTCCTTGGGGTTGACGGGAATAGTCCCCCTTGTGTTGCATATAGAGCCCGGAATCGTAAGTACGGGCATAGGCATTGTGTGTGAAGCCTACCCGGACGTGTTTTGTCTGGATCGGTGATGTTGCATTTGATGTGGTTTTGCTGGAGAAGACTCCGTGCTTTGGATTTTTCGGGTTTCTACGCGGTAGATTGCAGCAGGGATCCTTGGAGGTTAGCTTCAAGGCGCACCCGGAAAATTGAGCGGAAACGTGTTCTGCTAACTTGGCGGTCTGGGAACCAGCCTTGATCATAACTGGGTTATGAGATTGTTTTGGAAAATTTGGGATCCGAGAGAAGCTTGGCCCGCGCAAAGGACATAAATTGGACATGCGGCGTGAGCAACGGGCAAGTGGAATTGGACCTAGGCTATGTGGTTCGGTGCGAGAGACCCGAAGACGGGGACTGGCCGTTGGCATGGTCGGAGCCTTAGACGGTGGTCAGAAAGGCTAAATGCTCACATGTTGTTGCCATCCTGGGGGTGGTGGTGAATGCACTGATGGGTCAGGGTTCACCATGAATGTGCCCTGAGTGCACGGGGTGTTTGGCCGTGCGAGCCTACACCTGTGGCGAATTATAATTGCGCTATATATATTGTTGGGCTAATGTTATGCAGGGAAAGAGCACCGCCGTCCTGAGTCAGGGGCGGGGTCGTTATAATTTGGTCGGCTTTTAACTGACCGTTGCTTTATTTGCCACCGTGCGGTGGTATGTGCTTGCAGGTGCTGTGGAGCCGAGCGCCAAATAGCGGGCTGGAGCCCATGTTGCTGTACTGGCCCTAGAAGGCCGTAGAATAGCTGTTTTTATATTTATCATGTATGGCCGGCCTGCGAGCCGATGTATGTAAAACACTCTTTATTAAGTGAACATTTGTAAGGCCATAAGGCCATGTACCCGTTTCTGTGTATTTGGGGTTTCATTCCTTTTGTTGTAGCTGTGGACATTCATATTGATGGATTTAATTTTGGGTTCTTTCAACTTTAAAATCTTCTGCTAGAATGCTCTGTGATTAGGACGAGTAGTCTTATTCGGTTGGTTTGATTATTCATTTAGTATCCCTTCCGACTGTCTGTGGTATATGGCGTCGGGTTCCAGCTGGACCTTCTGTTATATGCCATGCGACAGATGGGGGTGTTACAATTTGGTATCAGACTTCTGGTTACGATCAGGCTCAAATGAATTCGTGGGCGAATTCTTTTAAGGGGTGGTGAGCACATGTGTGCGTCATCGTTATAACATCAAAAAGAACCCATGAATGTCCACTTAGGAATGAAAAATACACTTGTTCGGTGGAACCTGAGTGTTCCAATGATTGCTTTTAGCAATTTGTTTGTTGTCTAATCGTGTGTCTTTGCTAACTTAGGCAGCTAGGAGCGGTGCTGGTCAGTCAGAGCATCCGCAATCAGCGGAAAGTAGTGCACCAAGGGACGTGCCTGCTACACCTCCTTCAGCAGAAACCATCAGGATGGTGGCTGAAGCCGTGTTCGCAATGATAAATGCCCAACCTGCAGGGCAAATGCATCGCGCACCTCCTGCGAGTGAGCAAGAACCAGTTAGGGCGGCAGAGCCGAGAGTGGTGGAACGCGCAGCAGTTGAGTTAGTAGAGCCGAGGAGAACTACGGAGAGGCAGCTAAAGCATGTGATGGGCTTTAATCCTCCGAGGTTTAATGGGGTTGGAACGCCAACTCAAGCTAAGGACTAGCTCTCTTCCATAAAGAGGGTGTTGACGGCCACATTGACTGAGGAGTGGCAGAAGACCACCATAGCGACTTTTCTTTTGGAGGGTGAAGCGAGGCTTTGGTGGGACGAGATGGAGTTTCATCTTCTAGTGGGAAGGCAACTTGCAGATGTGCCGATGGAGGAATTTTCAAGATTGTTCCTAGCCAGATTTGTACCTTCTGCTCAGAAGTTGGAGATGGAGAATCAATTTCTTGGATTTTCTCAGGGATCCAAAAGCGTGGACGAATATCTGCATGAGTTCACACGGTTGGGTCGTTATGCTGGTGCTATGTTTTCAGAAGAAGAGAGGAAGACCAATCGATTCTATGAGGGTCTTCGCGGCGATTTACAGTTACTCCTTGCTGGGCCTAAGGCCCAGGGCTTCCTACCCTTGGTCAATTCAACCCGATCGTTGGAAAAGGTTGCGAAGAAAGTTCAAGAGAAGAAGGACCCAGGAGAAAGGAAGACCGAGTTCAAGGTGCCAAGTAACAAGACAGGTTTCCGCAGATGGAACAAGAAGCGGAGGACTTCGAACTCAGCCCCTTCGGCTGATGCGTCGGGGGCAACTACAAGTCGAGTCCCCGGAGCTTGCTACAACTGCGGGAAGACGGGGCATTTTGCTCGGGAGTGTTGGAGCGGACGTTCAAAGTCCGAGAGGAGGCCTGGAGCGACTTATGAGGAGAAAGGGAAGGCGGTGGAGTCAACCGCGTCCCATCATGCTCCAGCTTAGCCTAGAGTCTACAACCTTGGTCTGTAAGAGGCCATTAAGCAAGCGGACGTGGTGACAGGTATGAGTTAAATTACAGTGGTTTAACTTTTATAGTTGTTACCTTCGTATTTGTTAGCTTACGTTTGTTAATGCTAGGCTTTGTGTTAATCTTTGGGTTTCCGGCGAGAGCCCTTTTTGATACGGGAGCATCACATTCCTTCTTGTCTGAAAAGTTTATATCGCGCATCGGAGTTCCGTTCTCGATGGCAGAAAACAAGTTGGATGTTTTGTTGCCTAATGGGTGCTCTATGCATGCGGATAGGGTTTGTGTTGTGAAGATTCGGATTGGAGATCGGGAGTTTGATTTGCGAGCGTTGGTTCTACCATTAGTGGAGTTCGACGTAATTTTCGGTATGGATTGGCTCTCGGAGCAGTGTGCATGCATTGATTGCAACCGTAAAGAAGTCAAGTTGGGTCTGGACACTGATCGGGAGACTACTTTTGCGGGCATGAAGGGGTCAGGGAAAGTTCTGGTGTCAGCCCTTCAGATGTTCAAGGTAGTTCGGTCTGGGGCAGAACTATATGTCACTCTAGTGCAGACTTCGACGCCTAAGCCTAGTTTGGACAGCATCCCAGTTGTGTCCGAATATCCTGATGTGTTTCCAGATGATCTCCCAGGAGCCCCTCCTCAGCGGGAGATAGACTTTACTATAGAGCTGGTACCGGGTGCCAAACCGGTGTCACGCTCCCCCTATCGGATAGCCCCAAGAGAAATGGCAGAGTTGAAGGTGCAACTGCAAGAGTTGCTAGAGCAAGGTTATGTGCGTCCAAGTTCGTCGCCTTGGAGCGCACCAGTTCTCTTTGTTAAGAAGAAAGATGGGAGCGTGCGGCTTTGTATAGATTATCGGGAATTGAACAAACTTACGGAGAAAAACAAATATCCGATCCCGAGGATTGACGATCTATTTGATCAGCTGGTTGGATCAACTGTATATTCGAAGTTAGATTTGAAGTCCGGTTACTATCAGTTGAGGATAAGGGAGAGCGACATCCCAAAGACAGCATTCAGTACGCGGTTTGGGCATTACGAGTTCACGGTTATGCCGTTTGGGTTGACGAATGCGCCATCCGTGTTTATGGATCTGATGAATAGGACGTTCAGAGAATACCTGGATCAGTTTGTGATAGTATTTATCGATGATATTTTGGTGTATTCGCGGTGCGAGGAGGATCACTACAAGCATTTACACATGGTGTTGGAGACATTGAGGAAAAGTCAGTTGTATGCAAAGTTCTCCAAGTGTGAATTCTGGTTGTCCTCGATAGCGTTCCTTGGTCATGTTGTCAGTGGAGAAGGAATAGCTGTCGATCCGGCGAAGATAGTGGCGATAGGGGAGTGGCCTACTTTGACTACAGTGGCAGAGGTCCGGAGTTTTCTGGGGCTTGCTGGCTACTACAGGCGCTTCGCAGAGAACTTCTCGCGGATAGCACTACCACTCACGACGTTGACAAGAAAGGATCAGAAGTTTTTGTGGTCTCCGGAGTGCGATCAGGCTTTTGAAGAATTGAAGAGGCGATTGACCACGGCGCCCACTTTATGTTCGCCAAGTGGAACCGAAGGGTTCGAGATCTAAAATGATGCTTCGGGCAGTGGTTTGGGCTGTGTTCTGCTACAGCATGGGAGAGTGATAGCTTATGGTTCACGACAACTGAAGGTTCATGAGAGGAATTATCCGGTCCACGACTTAGAGTTAGCGGCCGTGATATTTGCTCTTAAGCTTTGGAGGCACTATCTGTACGGTGTGAAGGTCTATATTTACACCGATCATAAGAGTTTGAAGTACCTATTGTACCAAAAGGATTTGAACATGAGGCAGAGGAGGTGGATGGAGTTCTTAGGGGACTACACCTTCAAGATACACTATGTGCCTGGGAAGGGAAATGCAGTGGCGGATGCGTTGAGTCGTAAGATTCCCGCACAAGCCAATTGGTTACCAGTACATGATGAGAGATTGGTCCAAGAGTTGGAGGCATTGGAGATATCTTGCGTTGGCAAGCAGTCAAGTGCCGAGGCGAAACTGTTTTGGACAGAGGTGCAGTGTGACCTAGCGGATAGAGTTCGGCGGGCTTTGGTTCTGGATGGCAGCATGAAGCAAATGTTGGATGAAGCTTTGGATGGGTCAAATTCCTAGTTTGTGGTTGAAGATGGGTTGCTAAGGTAGGACAGTCGTCTATGCGTTCCTAGTGCGGATAATATTCGGGAGGAGTTGATGTATGAGGCTCATCATACTAATTACTCAATCCACCCGGGAAGCACTAAGATGTATAGAGACATGAAGAAATTATTCTGGTGGCCGGGTTTGAAGAAGGATGTGGCACTTTATGTGGCCAAGTGTCGTACTTGTGCATTAGTGAAGGCGGAATGCCAGAAGCCCGGAGTTTTCTTGAAACCCCTTCCTATCCCAGAATGGAAGTTTGACGACATATCTATGGATTTTGTGCACGGTTTGCCGAAGTCGCAAAAGGGAAACGACGCCATTTGGGTGGTCGTTGATAGATTGACAAAAGTGTCGCACTTTATCCCAGTGAGAAAGGAGGATCCAGTGGAAAAGTTAGCCAAACTCTACGTGGATAATATTGTACGATTGCATGGTGTGCCTAGAAGTATTGTTAGTGATCGAGATGGAATCTTCACGTCAAATGACTGGAGGTTGGTGCATGGTCTGTTGGGTACTAAGCTAAAGTTCAGCACAGCCTTTCACCCGCAGACAGATGGCCAAACCGAGAGAGTCAACAGGACTATGGAGGACATGCTTCGCATGTGCGTCCTAGATTTCGGGAAGAATTGGGAGGATCACCTGTACATGGTGGAGTTTGCTTACAACAACAGCTTTCAGGCAAGCATTGGAATGGCGCCTTTCGAAGCCTTGTACGGGAGGAAGTGTCGTACGCCGTTGTCTTGGTTAGAGGCAGGCGAATCAAAGTTGTATAAACGTCAAGCGGTGGAATATGCCACTTTAATGATACGGATAATTCAGGAAAGGCTGAAGATTGCTCAGGATAGACAGTCAAAGTATTACAATGCCAAACATAGAAATGTGGAGTTCAACGTTGGCGACATGGTATATTTAAAGATCAAGCCGTTCAAGGGTGTATCGCTGGTTCGACGCTTGAAGAAGCTGAGTCCGAGATACCTTGGACCATTTGAAATCCTGGAGCGTGTTGGCAAGGCGGCGTATAGATTAAAGCTGTCAACGGAGTTGAGTGGGCTGCATGATGTATTCCACGTATCGGTGTTGCGTAAGGCAGTGCAAGAGCCTTTGCAGATCGTTGCGGACAATCAGGTACCGGTTGATTATGAGTTAACAACAAGGGTCAAGCCAGTGCGAATTGAAGATGTTGCAGTCAAACGACTCCGCAACAAGGAGGTCCGAATGGTTAAAGTCCGTTGGGATAATTGCGGACGTGAGGAGCTTTCTTGGGAGCGAGAGCAAGCTATGTTGGAGGAATACCCCGAGTTATTCCACTCAGGTATCATTTAGCTTTCGTGTACCTTTGCTTAATTTTGGGATGAAATTCCTTAAGTGAGGGAGATTTGTAACGCCCCGAAAGTTGTGTGCGAGTCGGTCGCGAAAAAAAAGAGTTTTTGGTGCCTGTAGGGGTACACGGCCTAGGACATGGGCGTGTCCAAGGCCGTGTCTGGCTGGTGATTTTTTTGGCCGTTTTCAACCCGAGAAGGACACGGCCAGAAACACGGCCGGATGACACGGGCGTGTCATCCGACACGGGCGTGTGCCAACCCGTGTCCCTACTCGTGTCCTAATGGGTCGTGTCCGTTGCCGTGGCGGTTATGCATGACACGCCCACGAACACGGGCGTGTCGAGGAACCCGACACGGGCGTGTCAGGTCAGACAGGGGCGTGTCTTGGCCCGTATGCATTTCTCAGTTCGACGATCGTGCCTGGATCGAGGTACACGGCCATGGACACGGCCGTGTGCCAAGCCGTGTGCGGCCTAGGTCTGGGGAATTTTGTGCAGATCCGAGCCGTTCGTTTCCTTTAATTTAGATCCGACGGCCCAGATGAAATTCTGCTCTGTTAAGGCCGGGATAGGGGGTTATTTCCTCATTTTCTCTCCAAAGTTCTCCTTTTTCCAAAGTGAGAGAGAAGAGGAAGAAGAAGGAGGTTTTCGGCCGCCGGCGGAGCATCGGAGCACCGTTTCAAAATCGGAGAGCGGATCCGTGGAGGGAAGGTCATTGCGAAGAGTTCTAACCGCGTAGTTTTTCCATGGCGCCAAAACGGATTACAAGGGTAACGATTCTCAACTTGAGCGCTTGAAGCTCTTTCTTTCTGCATAGGGAATCCCGCTCCCGCGAGTATGCGGTGAGTGCGTGGTGTTCCTTGGGGTTGACGGGAATAGTCCCCCTTGTGTTGCATATAGAGCCCGGAATCGTAAGTACGGGCATAGGCATTGTGTGTGAAGCCTACCCGGACGTGTTTTGTCTGGATCGGTGATGTTGCATTTGATGTGGTTTTGCCGGAGAAGACTCCGTGCTTTGGATTTTTCGGGTTTCTACGCGGTAGATTGCAGCAGGGATCCTTGGAGGTTAGCTTCAAGGCGCACCCGGAAAATTGAGCGGAAACGTGTTCTGCTAACTTGGCGGTCTGGGAACCAGCCTTGATCATAACTGGGTTATGAGATTGTTTTGGAAAATTTGGGATCCGAGAGAAGCTTGGCCCGCGCAAAGGACTTAAATTGGACATGCGGCGTGAGCAACAGGCAAGTGGAATTGGACCTAGGCTATGTGGTTCGGTGCGAGAGACCCGAAGACGGGGACTGGCCGTTGGCATGGTCGGAGCCTTAGACGGTGGTCAGAAAGGCTAAATGCTCACATGTTGTTGCCATCCTGGGGGTGGTGGTGAATGCACTGATGGGTCAGGGTTCACCATGAATGTGCCCTGAGTGCACGGGGTGTTTGGCCATGCGAGCCTACACCTGTGGCGAATTATAATTGCGTTATATATATTGTTGGGCTAATGTTATGCAGGGAAAGAGCACCGCCGTCCCGAGTCAGGGGCGGGGTCGTTATAATTTGGTCGGCTTTTAGCTGACCGCTGCTTTATTTGCCACCGTGCGGTGGTATGTGCTTGCAGGTGCTGCGGAGCCGAGCGCCAAATAGCGGTCCGGAGCCCATGTTGCTGTGCTGGCCCTAGAAGGCCGTAGAATAGCTGTTTTTATATTTATCATGTATGGCCGGCCTGCGAGCCGATGTATGTAAAACACTCTTTATTAAGTGAACATTTGTAAGGCCATAAGGCCATGTACCCGTTTCTGTGTATTTGGGGTTTCATTCCTTTTGTTGTAGCTGTGGACATTCATATTGATGGATTTAATTTTGGGTTCTTTCAACTTTAAAATCTTCCGCTAGAATGCTCTGTGATTAGGATGAGTAGTCTTATTCGGTTGGTTTGATTATTTATTTAGTATCCCTTCTGACTGTCTGTGGTATATGGCGTCGGGTTCCAGCTGGACCTTCTGTTATATGCCATGGGACAGATGGGGGTGTTACATACCTTCTGGTCCCTACAAGAAGGAAAGCCTATGCAGTGCTTGTCAACTAGGCAAGCAAACTAAAACTAGTTTCAAATCCATTACTAAAAGTGATTCACCTAGGATATTGTATCTGCTTCATGTGGATCTTTTTGGACCCATTGCAGTACAAAGCCTAGGAGGGAAGTCTTACACCTTAGTCATTGTTGATGATTTCTCCAGATTTAGTTGGGTAGCCTTTCTGAGAGCTAAGTCAGATACATTCAAAGTTCTTACAGATTTTCTCAGGACCATACAGATTGAGTTCTCTACGCATGTTGCATTGATTAGAAGTGATCATGGCACAGAGTTTGAATCTCTTCTTATGCATGAGTTCTGTGAGAAGGAAGGTATCAGACAGTGCTTCTCAGCTCCTAGAACTCCACAACAAAATGACGTTGTTGAAAGGAAAAATAGGACACTCATTGAAGCTACAGGTACATTGTTAGCAGATGCTTACATGCCTCTATCGTTTTGGGCAGAAGCTGTAAACACAACTAACTATGTCCTGAACAGATGTATTATACATAAACTAAAACATAAGACCCCCTATGAATTACTTAAAGAAAAGAAACCTAAAATCACTTACTTTAAAGTTTTTGGTTGCATATGTTACATCCACGCTAATAACAAAAGATACATTAGAAAATTTGAGGCTAAGGCTGAAGAAGGGATCTTTCTAGGATATTCCCAAGTAAGCAAGGCCTATAGGGTTTTTAACAAATCATCCCTTAAAATTGAAGAATCTGTCAATGTGTCTTTTGATGAAGCTAACATGTCTTATAAGGAGAAAGACATTTCTACCAATAGTCTTTTGCAGGTTTCACCACTGTGTGAGTCTATGGATGGACTAAACCTTACCCAAGAGGTTTCAACTCATCCCACTCCACAGGCTGCTAAAGATAGTGAAGAAGAAGTCCAAGAGGAAGTAACTGAACTTCCATCAACAGCCAGTACCATTCCTCAAGAGGAATTATTTACAGAAGCTGTTGCTCAACCAACTCCACCAACTGATCTTGTCACACTTAGAGATCACCCCAGATCTCAAGTGATTGGAGACATTTCAGTTGGTGTACAGACAAGACATCAGCTCAATCAATACTTGATGCATGCCTGTTTTCTCTCTCAAATTGAACCTCTCACCATCCATGAAGCTGAGCAAGATCCCCACTGGATTCTTGCAATGCAAGAGGAACTAAATCAAATTGAGAGATGTAGAGTTTGGGATTTGGTTCCAAGACCCCATAACTACCCAGGTATTGGAACCAAATAGGTCTATAGGAATAAATTGGATGCACAAGGGAACATAGTAAGAAACAAAGCTAGACTTATTGCTCAAGGCTATAGATAAGAGGAAGGAATAGGCTATGACCAAACCTTTGCCCCTGTTGCAAGGTTGGAGGCCATTAGAATATTCCTAGCCTATGCAGCCTACAATAAGTTCAAAGTATTCCAGATGGATGTTAAGAGTGCCTTTCTGAATGATGTACTTCAAGAAGAGGTTTATGTAGAACAACCTCCAGGTTTTATCTCTCTAACTCAACCCTCTTATGTTTACAAATTACATAAAGCTCTCTATGGTTTAAAGCAAGCTCCAAGAGCTTGGTATGAGACCTTAGCAAGCTTTCTTTTAGAGCATAAATTTACAAGAGGAACCATAGATAAAACCCTTTTCACTAGACATCATAAGGACCAAATCTTATTGGTACAAATATATGTGGATGACATTATTTTTGGGTCTACTGATCCCAAATTGTGCAAGAGGTTTGCTGACCTCATGCATTCCAAATTTGAGATGAGTAGCAAGGGTGAGCTTTCCTATTTCCTTGGTCTCCAAGTGAAGCATCTCCCTGATGGTATCTTCCATTCCTAATCTAAGTATGCTAAAGAGCTTATTAAAAAGTTTGGGATGGGTGATGCCTCAGGAATGAAAACACCTATGGCTACCAATGCTGTTGTGGATTCTGATGCAGCAGGGAAACCTGTAGATCAGAAACATTATAGGGCAATTGTTGGATCTCTATTATACTTAACTGCTAGCAGGCCTGACAAAATGTTTTCCACATGCCTTTGTGCTAGATTCCAAGTGAATCCTAAAGAATCTCATCTTATTTTTCTAAAAAGGATTTTGAGATATATAAAGAGTTGTCCTAGTTTAGGACTCTGGTATCCTGCAAAGTCAGAATTTGAGTTAACTGGATACTCAGCTGCTGACTATGTTGGATGTAGAGTGGACAGGAAAAGTACCTCTGGAACTTGCCAGTTCCTGGGTATGAGACTTGTCTCTTGGTTTTGCAAAAAGCAGACATCTGTGTCTACATCAACTACTGAGGCAGAGTAAATGGCTGCTGGCAGCTGCTGTTCATAGATGCTATGGATACAAAACCAACTCCTAGATTATTGTATCAACTTAAATAATTCAACCTTATTTTGTGATAATACTAGTGCTATTGGTATAGCTCAGAATCCAGTTCATCATTCTAGGACTAAACATATTGAAATAAGACATCATTTCATTAGAGACAATGTAGACAAAAAGAAGATTAACTTGATTCATATTCCTACTGATTTATAGAGAGCAGATATTTTCACCAAACCTTTAGATGAGAAAACCCATCTGTTCTTTATAAATCAACTAGGAATGATTAATGGAGAAGAGTTAACCTAGTTTTTGTCTGCATTCGACGAATTTTCCAGAGTTCGTCGAACGGAGTTCGACGAATTAGGGAAAGTTTAAGAGATTCTCGTCGAACGGAGATCGACGAATTCTCTGTGTGGAAACAATTTTTGTCGACCGAAGATCGACGAACCTTGCTTCAGAAACCATTTCGTCGAACGGATTTCGACGAACTGTTTTCAATTCTTCTAAATGAGTTCGACGAACTACTCACCTCTATCTTATTTCGTCGACCTCATTTCGAAGAACTGTTTCTTTTTGTGGAACGGAGCTTGTCGATTCATATTCTGAAAATCTTATATCTAGGTTTTCTTCGACCTCCATCCCGCGCTTTCAATTCTTTTGCTCTTGATCGTCGTTTTCTCTGTGATTTTCCTTGCAGGTCATCAATGGCAATTCCTCCAGGAGCACTTGCGGCGATGAAGTTTGATGCAGCATTCTCCATGGATTTTGAATCTTTCCAACATTCCGATCCAATTTTTATTTATATCCTGGAACTACTTGAAGAATTGCATCTCAAGGATTTCATGACTCGTAGCATCAAGCTACACTCAACCGAGATAAGAGAATGGGTGTACACTGCCACCATTTCTGAAGACGGAAATCTGACAGGACATATTGGAAACACTGCTGTTTTCCTGTCTCCAGCAGTACTCTCTGAAATTTTTGGACTGATCAATGGTGAAGACAACTTGGAAATGGACGCTGAAGAATATTCTGATATGTTGAAAGTAATGGGTTTCTCCGGCAGCAACCCTAATAAGCTTCTGAAGAAACAACTGTCTGCCGCCTATCAATTTTTGGCCGACATAGTAGGAAAAATTCTGATGGGCAAGCACTCGGCACATGACTATATCACTCGCCATCAATTCCTGATTATGTGCGCAGTGCTCAACAAACGACAGGTCGATTGGGGCATGGTCTTCTTTGACCTACTCAAGAAGAAAACAAGCAAGAAGGAAGTCTGCTACGACAGAATCCTGGGGATTTTCCTCCAGGAAAAGGCCAGTGAATGTTTGGTCTCCCCGACCATATTCATCAATGCTAGCAAGCGCCTCACCTGTGCCTTGTTTGGTAGATGGGAGAGGACAATCACCAATCCCTCCAAGGGTTCCTCCTCCTCCATCAATGCTTCTGAGAGCACAAGGACCGTCAAGGTCACTCCCCACCCTAACACTGAAGAGGCCATTCCACCTCGTCCATCTCTTCCCGCTCCTCCTGCACCTCAATTGCCTCAACCCAAAATCAATCTCCTCTGCTTGATCTTGCACATATCCCTACACCTCCAGTTTCCCCCACTGAAACTCATATTCCCTCACCTCCTCAATCCCCTATTCCCCCAAACCTATCCACTATTCCATCCTACACCATACCCACTGCACCACAACATGTTCTCCCTCCATTATCCCCTCCACATATTCTTCCTTCCTCCTCTGCTTTTATCCCCTCCACCATTCCTTCTCCACTTCTGGACTCCTCCACCATTCCCTCCATCATCTCTCTTCTGACTCCTCTCATTCAAGCACTCATCACAGAGGCCATTACACCTCTGGTGAATTCCATTAATTCTTTATCTGCACATATCTCAGCCCTTGCTGCTGTTCCCTCTTCATTCAGGGGCCTGGCTCCAGGTTCTCCTGAACCCAGGCAGGGGGAGATACTCCATGATGAAGCTGGTGCAGCAGCTGCAGAGGTTGATACAGTTGATACAGATACAGTTGATACTGCATATCCAATTTTTGATACTACAGATACAGTTGATACAGTGCTTGATAATGCAGTTGCAGTTACAGATACAACAATTGATTTTATTCAATTTATGGACACTGGCATTATCTTTAATGAGGCAGTAGATACAATAACAACTGCTGATGATTTCATTATACATCCCACAGTTAATTTATCTGAGTTACTTCATACCTTTGATTTTGTATATATGAAGCTTCCTTCAGTAGAGGCTGTTAAGCCATGTTTGGCTATTGTCCAGTATACCTCTCCAGCCAGTCCAGTAGTTGCCAAGCAACTCTGTGACACCCTTGCTGCTCCTACTGCTGTTCCAATTCCTGTGTCTATTCCAAACATCTGCTCTGTCCCAGATTTTATCATGGATGATTCCCCAATGCCTGATCTGGATGAGCTCATTCTGGCATACGTTGAAGAAGAGAACAAGGCAGTAGCTGAAAGCTCTGTCTCTACTATTGTTGAACCCTTACCCTCTGAACCTTCTATCCCCCCTCAAGAAAAACCTCTTATCATTCCTGATGAAACCCTGAGGAAGTTGAATGCTCTGTATGACAATCCTCAGAGTTCAGGTTCTGATGATGATGATGAATCAGATGAGGAGGCTGCTAAAAAGAAAAAGAAGTTGCATTCTAAGAAAAGGAAGGCTCCTCCTCCTCCTGCTCCCAAGCCTAATCCCACTACAGACACTCCATACTATATTCTGCACAATGTTGCTCCTTACAAAGGGATGCCTGCATGGATGTGGCTATCAAAGAACCAGCAAAAAGAGAAGAAGAGGAGTAGGAGATACTCTCCTCCCCCAGTTCATAGATACAGAAAGGATCCTCCTCCTCCTCCTCCTCCTCCTCCAGCAGCAGGTGTCTCTGGCTCTGGCCCTCAGAGATCTGCCCATATTCAAACTTATCAGAGACAATCAGGGAGATCTTCTGGTGGGAGTCAGCCAAGGCCACCTTCTTCAGGCAGACAACACCATCAACAACAACAGCAGCAGTAGCACCAGGAACATAAGGTACATGAAGCTGAAAGGCCCTATTCTCCTCCTGAAGATCTAGAAATAGCCAAGACAACCAGAATGGCAAGGTTCCAAGAGATTATTGGCTTATCTCTAATCAACAAAGCTAAAGTTGAAGGCAAGGACACAAAAGGCTTAACTACTATGTCTCAGTACAGGAGAGATGAGCTAAAGAGATTTGGGAAAGCAAACAAGCTACTCAATGTTGATGAGTACATGCATCTTCACCCAGAAGCAGTTGTCCCCAGAGCCACTTCACTAAACATCATAGGGGCAGCTGACATGACTATGACCAAGGCTCAAGCTTCAAATACCAATATGGAAATCATTTTCAAAAAGCCAGGAGATAAAGCACCAGAAGACAAGCTAAAACAGAAGAAGACAGAGAAGTAATTTTTTGGTAATTTTCATTTCTACTTCTATTTCAGACTATTTCTTGCATTAAAACAAAGCATGTATGTATATATATATCTGATGCATGTGTTGTAAATTCTCTGCCAGATATATCTCTTAATTTTGCTTTGTTTTTCTGTTTGTTCTTTGCTTGGAGTCTTTGTTAGTGACCTCACCCAAATAGGGTGAGATTGTTGGATCCCTAGTTGATTTGGGCTAGGTCCACTAACTTAGGATGTGACCCATCATGTATAGTCTGGGTCAAGTTTATGTCTTAGAGTCTAGGACAGTCCTCTATCTCAACTTCAGATGGAACAGCCTTCCTCAAGACCATCAGGAACTCCAGATCTATCAGGTTTTCAGACTAAGTGAAATGAGTTCGACGTTCGTCGAACTCAGCTCGACGAAGGGAGTTCTAAGCTCGACGAAGGGCGTTCTGAGCTCGACGAAGGGAGTTCTGAGCTCGACGATCGTGAGATAATTCGTAGTGCTGCACTCGACGAACTATGTTCTTTGTTCGACGAACACTGGGATTCTACTTCAAGCTTTATCAGGACTACTTCAGAATTTCTCTAAGTCCAACTTCAAGCTTCGATCGACGAATTATATTCTGAACTCGACGAACTTGGACATCAAGTTCACAGCTTCTCAGGTCGACGAATGCTAATCTCTACTCGACGATTTCTGGACTCAGAGAATCTGTGTCGACACTTAGGGTTTGAGTCGACACCAGACGATTTGTGTCGACACCAGGATTTCAGTCGACACCAGCTTATGTCGACACCAGTATTTCAGTCGACACCAGCTTATGTCGACACCAGGATTTCAGTCGACACCAGCTTATGTCGACACCAGAGGATTTGTGTCGACATCAAGATCAATCTGTCGACACCAATTTGTGTCGACACAGCATTTTAGCAGATGCAGAGTATTTTGTCTTAGTCCAAAACTTTTCTCAGGTCGATGAATTTGGTTCTCAGCTCGACGAATTTAGTTCTCTGCTCAACGAATAATGTTTGTCTAATATTGAAGATTGTCTGTTCAACGAATGAAGACTGTCAGCTCGACGAACTCAGGCTCAGCTCGACGAACTCAAAACTCAGTTCGACGAATTATGTTCTTCGGTCGACGATTCCAGACTAGGTTGTTGGGTATTGTATCCACGATTACCTAGATTTGAGGAAGCCACCTGTCAAGCTAAGATGAATTCACAATGTATTTGACGAAACATTTCAAGTTGTACTTGCAGTTTCTCCACGCTAAGTGCACACCAATGTCAGGGTGCAGTAGGTCAATATACACGGGTCTGCACGACGTAATCCCTCGTTGAGCAGATCAGTGTGTTGGCCTATGTGTACTCTCTCTATTGGAGTGCACTTGCTTTCAAGTACAGGGCCGTTCATATGCAAGCAAAATCAAGGAGCATGGAGGATCAAGGAGCAGCTCCTAGGTGGAAGACGAAAAATCGTCCAAGGCAAATTCGACGAGAATCACCAAGTGATTCTCGCCGAATCGGCGAGAATCACTAGTGATTCTCGCCGAATCGACGAGAATCATCAGTGATTCTCGCCGACTACTTCTGGCCATCTCAAAATGGTGCCAAGTAAGATTCGGCAAGAATCACTTGTAATTCCCGCCGAACCAGTGGCCAAGCAGCCCATGAACACAGTAAAATTCGTTGAGAATCAATAAGTGATTCGACGAGAATCACAAACGATTCTCGACGAATCGTCGAGAATCACTTGGTGATTCTCGCCGATTCGTCGAGAATCGTCTGCGATTCTCGCCGATTTTCACTTGGCGTTTTCTCAGAATGCTGCTGGACCGGATTCTGCTTTTGGACTTGTTTGAACCGGAATTTGGGGATTTCTTTTGTGGGTCCCACAACAGTCAAATTTGTTGTATCTACAGGGTATAAATACATGGGTATTTTGAACAGTAAACTACGGATAAGAGAGAAAGAAAACCGAGCCGCGACGTAACCCTAAATTCGCGAAATCGCTCCGCTCCGCCGCCGCCGCTCGCGTCAAGTGGTCGCCGCTGCTGATCGCTCTTCTTCCCGATCTCCGGTGACAGAAGCTTAGCAAAGCTTGAGTCTCACGCGTCTATCCGGAGATCTCTTGTCTCTCGATTTGTTGACCGGGAAAAACTCCCCCGTCCGAATCGATCAAGACGACTGATCCTAGAGTGACCGTTGGTAGACCTAGCTTGCTTCGCTACGAAGTTTGGATCTCCAAGTTCAGCAGCCGCTCT
This sequence comes from Platanthera guangdongensis, assembly GCA_039583875.1. Taxonomy (NCBI): domain Eukaryota; kingdom Viridiplantae; phylum Streptophyta; class Magnoliopsida; order Asparagales; family Orchidaceae; genus Platanthera; species Platanthera guangdongensis. The sequence goes on from CM077160.1 coordinate 31,331,152, forward strand.
TCATCGTAGCCGCCGATCCCGAAGCTAGCCGCCGCTCGTGTGCCGCCGCCGGTTCCGGGGAGATCCTCTCCAAGAGAGACCGAGGTTGTAGACTCTTCATCGACTTCAAGAACACGTCGTCGAACGAAGAGGAACACTGTAGTCTCCAAAAGAAGTTTGTATATCATATACATTCCATATTTAATTTCGTTGTAAGGGAACTTTTGTTCCATGTTGTAAGGGTTGGGTGCAACCCGTTTTGTGGGAGTGTTGACTCTCACGTGTGGAAGGGCTCCTTCTGTTAGTGAAGGGATTGGATTTCAATCCCGTTGGAGAAGTGACCGAGTCGTCCCTTGTTGGGGAGATAGGTCGAAGGGGGAAAGTGGATGTACCCAAGTCGGGGAACCACTATAAATTTGCTGTGTATTCTGTGTGCTGTGCTTGTTGTTTTTATTGTGCAGGTACATCCGTAAATTCCACAAAAGAACCACACGTCACCTATTCCCCCCCCCCCATAGGTGCACATAGCTGACACTAGGTGGACTTTCAAGTGGTATCAGAGCCAGGTTGCTCATCAATAAGGTTAACACCTTGAGTAGAATCCTGCCACCAGTGTCAGAAGCATGGATCTGGATTATGACGTATTGCCACTCAGACTCCCTGCATGCACAAAGGATTATTATCCCATCTGGAGGATGAGAGTGCTATTTCACTTGGATGCCATCGATCCACGAGCATCCCTCATCCTGGAAGATGGTCCGTTTATCCCCATGAAGACCTCCGACTCTGGGATCCAAGTGCCCATGGACATTGCTGTGATGTCTGAGATGGAACTATCTCTATTTCACTTGGACGAGAGGATTCGACAAATTATCATGGATGTCTGGACTGGAGCCTCTCGCTCTAGATTGGAAAAATGTAGAATGGCTAAATCTCTGTGGATGATGATCTCAGAGTTGATGGGGGGTCAGAGAAAGCTGAAATATGCTGCCAATCAGAGGATGAAGCGTATGTGGGGATTCTCACTTCTGAAGATGAAGGCAAGGATCCCTCGGACTGCATCAGAGCTCCCGTGTCCTTGTCAGAGACTGAAGAGGACAGTGAGGCAAGCAGCTCTGATGTGGATGAAACAATGGTCACTGGATCTAATGACCATAACACAGAAGAGCAGGTAACTTCTTCCTCCTGCCCCGTATCTCTTGAAATATTTGAAGACAAGAACTGCCCTCCCTCAGAAAATTCTGATTCTCTGAAGAGAGCCCTTCAGTCAAGCAACCTACTTGCTGAGGAGCAAGCCCAAGAGATTGCACGACTGAAGGTCTTGTTGGCTCTCCAATTGGCGTCCAACAAGGCCAAGGACTCTAAGATCTCAGCTCTAGAGAGTAGTCTGGAGAATGAGAAAAGAATAGTATCAAACTTCTCCAAGGTTGATGCCATTAAGAGAAAGCAAGAAAACGGGTGGATCTCCCGGATTATCAATTTGTGGAGAAATGGGGAAACGGTATTCCGACCCCCCACTCCAAGCAGGAAGGCAACTCATCATGCCTTCAGGTATGACCACAGGCATAGTCGTGGTCACTGCAAGGGTGATCTGTCCCCATGTGGAGACACCCGGAGTGCAAGGGCCGGCGTGGCCACCCACGAGAGAATACCTAAGGCTCATTCTGAGCCCTTTGTATTCACGGCCACTGCCACAACAAAGTGTGGATCTGCATGTCCGAGTTCACAGGAGACTTCTCACCATTCGAGGACACGGGATAGGGAGGATAGAAGTCATGATGTCAGGCGTCATGGGGCCTCAGCAAGGGAGATGCCTGAAAGAATGGCACCACCTTCTCGGCCTCATAACGCTCACATCATGCATTCGTTCCACCCTTCCTCGTGTCACGATGGAAGAGGAATTTGTGTGACAAGAACATGCCCTATCCCGTTTAGACCTAGGACTGTGACTTCATCAGTCACTAGATCAGGTCGAAAAAGGCGATACAACATTCACCCTTGTTGGTGCTGCGGCAAAGTGGGGCACTTTGCCATTGACTGTTGGCACAACCCCTCTGTGCCCACAGCAAGGGCTTATCCACATTCTAGGGACAGAGGTAGTCTTCCAGACAGGTTTTCTGAAGGAAGGCAGTTGCGTGCTTATGCTAATAGAAACCTAAGACCCAATATGATTTGGGTTCCTAAGGTAAAGTAATTCTGTCTTGCAGGGAAGTCTAGGTCCCCGTAAATACGATGGGATCTGGACAGTAGGTGGCTCAAGGCTAACTTGGAACAAGCGTCTGCAATAACAGATGTGCTACCTGTTGAGCATACTCACTTTAAGCTACTAATGTGTTCTACCTGTGGGACTAAGACGATGACTCTCCAAATCCCAGGTAATTTTGATCAGTTCTAGGACTTGTGTCATGATGCATCCTCATTAAATATATATATATTTCTATCCTTGTGTATACGTATACTTATGCTTATCTTGTATGTGTGCACCTTTATGGAGAGATTAACTCGAGGCATGCTAACCATTACACATAAATAAAAGTTTAACAAAGATATGTCATTGTAAATGTCGACAAATCACAATTGACATCAAGAAGTGTCTGGAGAAGTCTCACTCAAATCCGAATAGATTGTCGTTATAATAAACATGTATTTATTAATCTTATATTAACTTGACATTCGAAGAATTTGAAAATGTTGCAATGCTTCCCAACGTGGTAAAGAAAAACTCTTCAATTCGGAACCTTTCAATTCCTAGTAAAGAAAACCCTTAAATTACAAGTGGTAAAGAAAAACATCAATATCGCTTTATATTCTCGAAATCCCGCCGAAGGAGCTCATCGACCCTTGGCATTCTTCCCGAATCCCGACGACTTAGACAAATCTCGCCGAACCATTGTATATCTCGCCGAATTAGACAAACGGTATTAGAGACCTAATTAGACAAATCCCGCCGAATCCCGCCGAAGGAGCTCGCCGACCGTTCGGCTTCCTTAAGTATCCCGCGGCATCAGCAATCGCTCTCTTCACGAATCCCGTCTCTCGTCGCAGAAATTTCCCGAAAGTGCTCTTCCGCGGATTCGCCGAAACCCGCAGCCCTCCGACGATCTCGTCGACGCCAAGAGAGTTCTCGTCGAATCGCTGCTGTGTGACCATCTTCTCCCCGTGATATTCTAGCAAGGCCGAACCCCACAAGGTTCTCGCGAAGTGTCCCTGTGACCGCAAGGTTCTAGCAAGGCCGAACCCCACAGGATACTCTTCCCTCCACCGAAGATCTTCCCGAAGCTCATCAACTCACTTCCGTGTAAGCCCTTAGGTAACCTCCTCCTCAATGGCTCCAAGGCCGAACCCCAAGTGATACTTTCTTTTTGAATGTTCACTAATGCTTAGAGTCGGGCGTCTCTCTAGATCTTCAATGGCTCCAAGGACGACTGCAGGCTTGATTTCTGGTTGCGAGCTGGTTCGCACTGGATTTTCTCATGCCTCGGACGAGTTCCGAAATATCATTCTAATGCTAGAAGAGGCTGGGTTAACCTTCGTCTTGGAGCACCCTTGCAAAGTCCTGGATAAAGAAGTGCTGGAGTTCTTCTCTACCGCAAGACTCCGAGATAGAGACTCCATCATCAAAAGCAAGGTGGCTGGGACAAAAGTAAAGATGTCTGCCAGTAAGCTAACTCGCTACCTGCAGCTTTCAAGTTCAGAGCAGGAGGACTATCTGGAGGACGAGGACAAAGCCAGAACTCTCTTGTTCTGCGGTCTTCCAAGAGGCACTCGATCAGTAAAGAGAAAAGAGATGAATGAAGAAGGGAAGCTCTTATCTGACGTTATAGGAAAAGTGCTCATCTGCAAGCCGGGGCCCATGATCATATCTCCGGAGATATGTTTAAAATTCTCATAGCTGTGGTCTGCCGAAAGAGGTTCAACTGGGGGGAGTTGCTGTTTCAAAAGATCAAGGACACTCTGGGCACTCCAAGTTTCGGCCGTATCATCAGTCTATATCTCAACCAGCTCAACGGAGACAAGTTCGACATGAGCAAAGGAGTTCCTCTCCATTACTTGAAAAAGATGGATGCTACTGTGTTTGATCGATGGGAGCGGCGCATCGGGCAGCCTGCTGTGGAAGAGCACGAGGAAGTATCTCACGCAGTCTCCCCCGGTGAAATTCCTGATAATGTGACTGCAGGAATCGAGGGGGAGACTCTACCCTCTCATATGGATATAATATCTGACATCGCCCAGGTGGCAAGGGATGCGGTGGCCGAAGTTCATGAAGAAAGTGAACCTGGGTTGGAGGATGAGGAGGTCCTGAACAGAAACACTCAAGGAACTGAAGCTGAAGCACTGGACACTGCTGATCAAGAAGTGGAAGAAGCTGCTGATATGGATGAATTTTTGGATGAGGACGGAGAGGACGATGAGAATGAGGACCATGAAGTGTTGGAGACTCCGGATCCCGTTGAACCTCCATCTGATAAGTCGGCACCAGTGGAGGGGGAGCTTGATAAACCTCAAGAGGCCGCCAACATTCCTTCTTTCGAGGCTGTGATTGTATCCAGCTCTACCGATGCGTCTGCTGCAGAGCACGAGCAAGGGCAAGAAGTACCTCAGACCTTACCGTTGCGAGATGAGCTGGCCACTCACACCATCAATGTCATTCAAGGAATAGTGAACGAGCTTAAAGATTCTTTTGATACAGCTCAGAAAACACTGCTGAAAAAGATCAAGACTTCTGAAGATCTCATGCTTAAAAATATGGTAGAGATCAACCACAAACTGGATGTGATGGAGAAGAAATTCGAAGAAAAGTATAACGCGGCCGGCGAAGCTGTCACACTGTTAATGGCCGGCTTGAAAAAGAATACTGATACTCTGGCTGTTGTCAATCAGAACGCACACGTTGTAGCCAATAATATTCAGAAATTTGATGGTAATATGGTCACTTTAAATGCAAATCAGCAGGCCCTAATCACTGAATTCAGCAAGACAACTAAGCATATTGATGACTCTCTGCACTCATATGCCAATTGCATAGCTGACGAAGCCAAAAAGGGGGAGAAGGAGTATATCGCTAAGCTGGCCGAGCTCCAAGAAAGCATGGATGCAAACTTTGCACAATCAAGCAAATACGTTTATGAGAGTTGCTGGTGGATGCTACAACAGGCACTGGGCACGTTAGGCGTCGTTCTACCTGACCAACCTGCCGGTATTCAGGTTCCTGAGACTTCTAAGGCTGCTGAGGAAGCAAGTGTTGCTGAGGATGTTAGTGCAAGTGTTGCTGCAGATATTCCCACACATGAAGCTGATGCTAGGGCTCTCTCCAAAGCTAAATTGAGGAGCATGTTTGACCAAGAGGCCTTAGCAAAAGCCAGGGGAAAGAGAAAAGTTCAGGAAGGGACCTCCAAGGAGACTCCAGCTGAGAAGCGAATCAGAATGAGTGAGGAGGATGTACGAAACGAAAGGTGGAGTCCAGTTTCAAGGAACATCATCTTAGACACCTTCCGGCTGTACGAAAGAGGAGAGATCAATCGAAATGAAGCATATAGCCAGTATGAATGGGAAACGCACAAAGCATTTGAAGCGAAACGCAACATCTTTTTCAGAAACAACAAGGATCCAGACAAAGTTGCTCCTCCTAGGTACTACCCGAAGCCCAAGGAATACATGGAAAGGCAAAGCAAAAAGTACTTGGCTCAAACTCTTAAGGGTGACGTAGCTAAGAACAAATAGTCATCATTTTATAGCTGGTCACTGTGTCTTAAGAACATTTAATGATTATTACTATCGTATGAACGATTCGGAATTATATGTGAATATATTTCTCTTGGTATACATATAATTGAATGTGTGAATGACTCAAGTCCTGTTCTGATTGTATATATTCTCTTGTGTTGCATGTTTAATTTTTGAATGCTATGTTATTATTTGATAGGTGTTATTCATCTTAGCTAGTAGGGTTTTGGCTTCGTCAAATAGGGGGAGATTGTTGGGTATTGTATCCACGATTACCTAGATTTGAGGAAGCCACCTGTCAAGCTAAGATGAATTCACAATGTATTTGACGAAACATTTCAAGTTGTACTTGCAGTTTCTCCACGCTAAGTGCACACCAATGTCAGGGTGCAGTAGGTCAATATACACGGGTCTGCACGATGTAATCCCTCGTTGAGCAGATCAGTGTGTTGGCCTATGTGTACTCTCTCTATTGGAGTGCACTTGCTTTCAAGTACAGAGCCGTTCATATGCAAGCAAAATCAAGGAGCATGGAGGATCAAGGAGCAGCTCCTAGGTGGAAGACGAAAAATCGTCCAAGGCAAATTCGACGAGAATCACCAAGTGATTCTCGCCGAATCGGCGAGAATCACTAGTGAATCTCGCCGAATCGACGAGAATCATCAGTGATTCTCTCCGACTACTTCTGGCCATCTAAAAATGGTGCCAAGTAAGATTCGGCGAGAATCACTTGTAATTCCCGCCGAACCAGTGGCCAAGCAGCCCATGAACACAGTAAAATTCGTTGAGAATCAATAAGTGATTCGACGAGAATCACAAACGATTCTCGACGAATCGTCGAGAATCACTTGGTGTTTCTCGCCGATTCGTCGAGAATCGTCTGCGATTCTCGCCGATTTTCACTTGGCGTTTTCTCAGAATGCTGCTGGACCGGATTCTGCTTTTGGACTTGTTTGAACCGGAATTTGGGGATTTCTTTTGTGGGTCCCACAACGGTCAAATTTGTTGTATCTACAGGGTATAAATACATGGGTATTTTGAACAGTAAACTACGGATAAGAGAGAAAGAAAACCGAGCCGCGACGCAACCCTAAATTCGCGAAATCGCTCTGCTCCGCCGCCGCCGCTCGCGTCAAGTGGTCGCCGCTGCTGATCGCTCTTCTTCCCGATCTCCGGTGACAGAAGCTTAGCAAAGCTTGAGTCTCACGCGTCTATCCGGAGATCTCTTGTCTCTCGATTTGTTGACCGGGAAAAACTCCCCCGTCCGAATCGATCGAGACGACTGATCCTAGAGTGACCGTTGGTAGACCTAGCTTGCTTCGCTACGAAGTTTGGATCTCCAAGTTCAGCAGCCGCTCTTCATCGTAGCTGCCGATCCCGAAGCTAGCCGCCGCTCGTGTGCCGCCGCCGGTTCCGGGGAGATCCTCTCCAAGAGAGACCGAGGTTGTAGACTCTTCATCGACTTCAAGAACACGTCGTCGAACGAAGAGGAACACCGTAGTCTCCAAAAGAAGTTTGTATATCATATACATTCCATATTTAATTTCGTTGTAAGGGAACTTTTGTTCCGTGTTGTAAGGGTTGGGTGCAACCCGTTTTGTGGGAGTGTTGACTCTCACGTGTGGAAGGGCTCCTTCCGTTAGTGAAGGGATTGGATTTCAATCCCGTTGGAGAAGTGACCGAGTCGTCCCTTGTTGGGGAGATAGGTCGAAGGGGGAAAGTGGATGTACCCAAGTCGGGGAACCACTATAAATTTGCTGTGTATTCTGTGTGCTGTGCTTGTTGTTTTTATTGTGCAGGTACATCCGTAAATTCCGCAAAAGAACCACACGTCACCTATTCCCCCCCCCCCATAGGTGCACATAGCTGACACTAGGTGGACTTTCATAGGTCTTCTTTCGTTCCCGTCTCATTCAATGGCGCTGATTCCTGAACATTTAATGGAAGTTCTTCCCAGAATACTACCGTTAGAATGCGAAGTTAATCCTGGATTATTACATACCATTTTCCCATGGAAACAGTTGGGGAAACAATTAATTGTTGCTTCCTTTCCAGGCCGTCTGCCATTACTGCTCTATATTCAAAATTCGAATGTTTCTTATGAGACATTGAGATATACAGAAGGAGTGAGTAATACAGATATATACAACAAAACAAAACAAAAAGACAGACAGTGATTCAGACAACACAGAAAAAGGAATTCATTCTTGGCGCAGAGAGAAACTGATCAAGAAGAAGAAGAAGAACACTACATCAATATCAAGAGTCTTCTTCATCTGCTTTTACTCAGGATAACTTCAAAGGCAATACATTCATATCAGTCACAAGAAGTTCCTGGAGACTTTCTCTAGACCTGGAATTCTAGGTCTTTGAAGACCTATCACCCTGAAGCAGTGCTCCAGCATTCTTCCTGATTCATTCTACATCCCAGGGGGAGCAAAGCTGCTAAACAACAATCCACAAGTCTTCTCATTTGACTTGAGAAAGAGAAGACCTCATCACCCTCTCACTCCACCTCTGTACAGGGTTTTAATTCCCTTCAAAATTATTCTGGTTGCAAGCCTCCCTCCAAAAGACTTGAGGGTTTGGTTTTTGGGAACCTGATCAAAACCCCATTGGTGGCAGGACACCTGATCAACCCCTTCCTGCAGTGGATTCCTACCAGGGTGGTAGAAGAGTGGACTACCCAGATTTGGGGAACCACTATAAAATTCTTTTGTCGTCTGGTTGCTTTCTTTTCATTTTTGTTTTCTGTCCTTGCTTTGTGAATGTGCTGTGTTTAGATAGTTGCTGCATCTTGGTTTATTGTATTTGCTTCCCTGCACACACACCTAAAATACAACAACAGTTGTAAAAGTTTTAAAATCACCAACATACTCTATTCACCCCCCCCCCCCCCCCTCGAGAGTATATCTGATCTAACTAACACCTTCAGGTAGTATCAAGCATACCTCCTGAACTTTCAAAGCACGAGCATAACTATCCGGTACACGATTTGGAGCTCGGGGCTGTTGTATTTGCGCTAAAGATATGGCGGCATTATCTGTATGGGATTCATTGTGATATTTTCTCAGATCACAAGAGTCTCAAGTACATTGATACGTAGAAGGATCTAAACCTGTGATAGAGGAGATGGCTAGAGTTCCTCTGTGACTATGATTACCAGATTCACTACCACCCGGGGAAGGCAAACACAGTAGCAGATGCATTAAGCAGGAGGGCCGCCACCTCTGGACCGAAGCCTCGGATGATGGCTATGGAGCTGATACAGGTGATGGACGACATGCATATTACTATGGTTTCTGAGGCTGAAGCAGTAGGATATCGAGAGTACCTGAGCTCATTTATCAATGATGATGACATTCGGGAGCGCATTATGGCGCATCAGAGGCTAGATGCTGCATTGGAACCAATTTTCAGTGCCCTAGAAAGGGGCAAGGTTGAGGATTACATGCTGCAGGATGATCTCCTTCGATTCCGTGGACGCATTTATATACCAGCAGGGGCGGTATCTGGGATGATATACTTAGAGAGGGACATTGCTCCAGATATTCAGTGCATCCCGGCATCACCAAGATGTGGGCAGATTTACGGAAGACTATGTATTGGCCTGGTATGAAGAGGGAGATCACCCACTTTGTGACACATTATGAGACGTGCCAGTGCGTTAAGGCGGAATGCAAGAGCCCGGGAGGTTTATTACAGCCATTGCCAGTCCCAGAGTGGAAGTTCGAGGACATTGCTATGGATTTTGTGCACGGACTACCTCGCTCCCACTCTGGTCATGATTCTATATGGGTCAGTAGACAAACTGACCAAGGTGGCATGCTTTATTCCAGTAAGGAAGGATGCTCCAGTTGCAGTTTTGGTGAGATTATTCGTGGAGCAGTTTGTCAGATACCATAGCATCCCCAGGATGATTGTTTCGGACCGTGATGGTCGGTTCACTTCAAGCGAGGGGAGGGCTGTGCATGCTTTTTTGGGCTCTCGGCTAACTTTTAGTATTGCCTTCCACCCGCAGACTGATGGACAGATCGAGCGGACCATCCGGACCATGGAGGATCTACTCCGCCTATGCATATTGGATACAGGGAAGCCTTGGGAGAGGCTGCTACCATTGATCAGTTTTCCTATAATAACAGCCACCAGGCTAGCATCAGGATGGCTCCATATGAGGCACTTTACGGGAAGAAGTGCCGGACACCGCTGTCATGGGTTCAGGATGTGGATACCAAGGCTCTTGGTTCTGAATATTTGAAGGATACGGAGGCTCAGGTACATTTGATCAAGGATCGACTGCTAGAGGCCCAGAGCAGACAGGAGAAGTATTATGATGCTAGGCACTGGAAGGTGGAGTTCTAGGTTGGAGACAGAGTTTTATTGAAGATACGTCTGGTACACGGTGTCTCTCGGGTGCGGAGGCACAAGAAGCTCAGTCTTCGATACATGGGGCAATACTTGATCCTAGAGCAGATCGACCCCTTAGTTTACCGACTGCAGCTGCCACCAGAGTTGGGTACCCTACACGACGTCTTCCATGTCTCTTCCTTGCGAAGAGCTCTCCTTCAGCCGGAGCATCACGTTACTACTATAGCCGGTCCGATAGCGCCAGATAGATCTGTCAGATTGGAGCCGATCCGGATTGATGATACAGATGTCTGTGTGTTGTGGAAGAAGAAGGTCCCTCTCGTGAAGGTGTTGTGGTCCAATCATGCACAGGAGGAGCACACTTGGGAGCCGAGAGACCTGATGATGGAGAGACACCCGGTACTGTTTACTTCAGGTATGCTGCAAATTATGTTTTGAATTTACTTAAACTGTTACAAGTAAAACCCCGTAGACCCGAACTTAAATTTCGGGGACAAAATTATTTTCTTGTTTATTAGGATTTGTAACATCCCATGTTACTTCTAGAGCCCCTCAACTTAGATTGGGTTTGGCATGGGGTGGGTGATAGGGAATTTAGCTAGGTTTGACCCTAAGTAGTGGGTTGTAGCCATATGGGGCCCACTAAGGGGCCCAAGTGAAACTAGGTCAAACTAGCCTAAATAGGAACCCTGGCCACACCATGACCCCACCACATTGCCCTAACCCTAAAATAATTTAAGTGGACCCTAGGGCATGCTATTAGGTCAACCCTTTGACCCTAGTTGACCAAAGTCAGCCATGGCCCTAATTTGGTCAAACCTATACCTATAGGCCCAATTAGCCCAAGTAGGGCACCACATTGACCCAACCCAAGTTGGGTGGTGCCATTAGACCCATGACCACCAAGTGGGGTTAGCCCACTCACCATGTTTGACCAAGTCAACCCAAGTCAACCCAAGTCAACCTAATTAACCTAAAGGAGAAAATGAGGGCTAAACCCACTCCCCTTGGGCCAAGACCACCAAACCTGATCCATGGCCAGCCCAAATGGACAATGACCACCCCTACCCTCTGGTTTTGAAGAGAGGGACACATGCATGAGGGTAAAGTTGGAATTTTAGGAGAGAGAAGGTGAGTTAAGAAGAAGAGGCCACTTGGACTTGGCTCCATCAGCCCAAAATGGTGTTGGATGGCCTCCTCAGTGAATTCCAGAGAATTTGGCAGCATGGTGGCCACTTGGCACCAAGGGTGAAGCCTCAAAAGCCCCAAAACGAGCTCACCTTGATTGTATCTCACTATACAGTCACTTCCAGCTCAAACCGACCACACCATCATCTTCAGTGAGGGGAATCGAGTGGAGAACGAGTCCTGGAGAAAAGCTTTTGGTGGAGAATGAAGGATTTGAGCAGGAGATCGCCGGAGCTGCTCATCCATGGCCAACCGCCGCCAACCTCACCGTCGTGCCGCCATTCGGGTCTGTTTCGCCTCCCCTCTACTCGTACTAGACTTCTAAATCTTTAGGGAGAGACATCAGGCTCAATTGAGCCCGATACCATGAGAGAAAAATGAGAAATTTCTGAGATTTATTTCTTTCTCGGGTTCGCCGGAGGAGCCAATTCTGACGACCTCATCGCCGGAATCCGCAAGCCGCCACCTCAGCGAAGGTGGCTCAGCTGGCTGGAATCAGCCAGCAAATGTGGCCCAGCCAGAATCAATTTGGGCCGTTGGCTCTTTGGGGACGATGACCAGATCCCGTCTATTTGGCTTTAAGATTCGTGCATATCAATTATATTAAATCAATCAAAAACTATAGTATTTTATATAAATCTGTCACACTTATTCAATAGCATTGCATGGTTAGTTTAGGCCTCTTAGAGGAATTTTCAGGTCATGCACCTCCAATAGAAGTTGTAGATTAGGCTCGTAACTTTAATTGACCACCATAATCATGTAATTTGGATCAGTATACTGCCCTGTAGGGCTGTTTTCCTAGGACTGGTCCTAGGCAAGGGCAGAACTTCAATTTGATGCGCAAGCCAAACCAGTAATCAACATGATCCCAAATTTTGGGTGCATGCATATTTAGGGCATAGTTAGTCCTTGCCAAAAATTGAGAATTTTTGGGAAAACGTTTTCTATAGTTTTATTCATAATACACAAATTTAAATAAATGAAATATTTGGAGTGTTATGGCTCCAAATGGCCCCAAATTTTGGTGGCATGTCCTTGGGGAATATTTATGTGCATGGTAAAACTTTCAGCACATTTAGACCATTCCATGTTGGGTAAACTCACTTCCATGTGTTGATTATATATAGGCTTGGGGTGCAAATAGCCAATTTAAATATATTGTGTATTAAGCCTATTTGGAACATCCAAAAATCATGGTATTGATATCAGAGGTTCATTAGGGTGAATTATATCCCACATTATAATAATGGGATTTTTGGAAGCAAAAATCTCATTATTTATAATTTTTGGAATAATTGAACTTTTGAAAAATAAATGCAAAAATAGGTCTATCATTGAGATAAAACCCCCAACGTTTGTCAAGGTCAATATTATGTTAGATTTAACTTCTGAAAATTTTTATGTCTCTGTTTGAAGAATGTTGATAGGAGTTATGTGGAAATTACTTTTTTACCCTCATTTTACTTAATTAGCAAATTGGTGTGAATACTCAGTAGAAAATTTTGGAAAATTTCTTGATGATATGTCTGTGTATGAATAATCTTGTATAATTTTCTCATTATTTTTGGATTATTAGTAATTTCTATAACCTTATAATGACATTTTGGTAAATTATTAAGAATTGAAATTTATAGGCCATTACATTGTAGAGGTTGATGAAACTCTGCCATTAGCCTTAAATTCATGTTATATAAGCTCTGTAATTTTCCTAGAATATTTAGTAATGTATTCCTTATACTTCATTTGGAAAATGACAATTGTATGAATTTTGTATTAATTAAGGAATAAATAGCAATAATCAAAGGAAAATTATAAATTTTGGTAGACAGCAATATTTTACCAAGATATAACTCAGGAAAAATTCCTTAGGTGAGTGGATTATAATTTGTGATACATCTTGTATTAAATGACCTAGGGGATTAATTAAATAATTTAATTAGAGACCTTAATGACTTAGGAAAATTATGAAAATATATATGCTCACTTCATTAGTACATACCATCCTAGGATAAATAACTATGGGAAGATGGCCCAAGGAATTGGAAGTTACATTTCGGGGTGGTATTAGGTCATGGGTTGCGCATAGTGTAAGTAGGTCATGTTATAAGGACCACCAGGGGATAGATAATTAAATGAGCTAGAGACATCAATTGGAATATGACCTTGGTGGGTAGAGTCCTCTTAGTGATGAGAGTAAAGTGCAAGCCCTTGGATAGCAACTGGAGTGGAGGCCGGCGGAAGACCGTCGCCCTTCTGAGAACGTCTTAAGTCATTAGGATCACTCAAGAGAAATAACGAGAGCTGGGGGTGAATGTTGGGTAGCCATCAACTAAAGTAAAAATCCTTGAGAAAGGGAGCTTTGGGCGTAATCCCATCGTAGTTCCTAGTGCCCCCGAGAGCCCTTCACCGGGTATACACTGGGTAGTCATGGGATTAACCTTAAATCACAAAGTATAATAATCCGTAGACAAGAGTAGTCCAATAGGTTAGGACATTGTGGTTCAGGATCGCCCGTGACGGGTTTGAGGGATTTGGAAAAAAGGCACTATTTTTCGTTCTCACCCGTATAAGGTTTGTGATAAATGCTCACCCATGTAGGGTTTGAGGGATTCACGACAGGTTGGTCCTGCGAGCTGAAGGCTCGGGATGAAATACGTGCGTGTGCATAAATTTAGTTGTGTGGCATGCGGTATTGGCCGTTCGTCACACCGATGACAGTACGGTGCACCAGGCGGGCGTGAGGGTTAGAGGGGCCAGTGGGTTGTTTTACACTGCGGTCTGGAGGACGATTCCCGATAACATACATCCGACCCAACAAGACTGACGGGTTGTCAGCAAAGTACGTACGCATAGACTCTAGAGTGCTCCTTGGACATGTACAGAGGCGTATGAGAGGGGTCTAAGGTTTGGTAGTGTGCATACCGACCTAGAAGTGGAGATGCCAGCTCTGCTGCTACCGTAGCCACAACAGTGGTACTCGATAGTGAAGCTAGCTCTCAAAAAGTGGGAACTAAAGGTCTGTGATCACAGAGTCGTTGTGTGTGAGTTGCACTTGCCTGTGCATAAATTACATCATAAACATTCATTCATATTATGTCATATGCTTCATAGATTCTTATCATATAAATTAGTATGGGCTCTTTTATATGATAAGTTAAATTCCTGGAAACCTTAACTTATAAATTTGTATGGGCATTTTTATAAGTTAAAGTACGATTTGTGACGGTGGAGTAGTGCTAGCATAGTTTTACTTTCATGCACTTACTTTCACTTCTTTACTTACCTTACCGTACTGCACTTTTTTAGTTACTTCAGTTTTATACTTCATTGATGCACTTGTACTCTTACATAGGACTGCTAGAGTAGAACTACTATTACTCCTCTTATATTTGTTAGTTTAGTGTCACTGCCACTTGTTTACTCTTGATACCCCTTGTTGTCCTCCGCTTCTTCCTCCCACACGGTGCCTAGGAGTTGCGGGGCGAGGTGTGGAGGCAACGACTTAGTCTTTTTGACTAATGGTCGGTGACCAAACTAGTTTTAGGAGCTCGAGGAGATGGAGCACCAGCACAACTAGCGTGGTGAGATGGCAGGACGTGAGGAGCTGATACCAACACCGACTACTATTACTACTGCAGAGTTACCTCAGGTGGGATAACTTGGTGATGATAGATACCTTCTGCTGTTTAGAGTTGAGAGAGTGAGATTTGATTTGATGTACAGGGCATAAGCCCTTATTACTCTTCATTTTTATTTTTGTACTCATTTGGACTGATGTTTTTTCTTTCATATATTATATATATGTGTTGTGACTGTGGACTAGCTATATTGTACTCTGCTATGTATTACCTCCTTTCTCATATTGGCCTATAGGTTATGATCGTACTAGCAAGCACAATCGGCGTGTTGCGGTGTCGACTAAACCGTGCGTTAGTGTCACAGTAAGACGGCGGTTCTGGGCATAAGACCGGAAGCCTCCTTAGTAAGTAGGAGGGGGGGGGGGGGGTCTTACAGGTAGCACTCCCTTGCCACCTTGTGGTCCCCCCGAACTCGAACCTGGATCCCCTCGGCATTGAACTTCAAGCATTGGTGGAAGGACGAGGGGATGCAGTGGAAGGCGCTGATTAGGGGCCGCCCGAAGATGGCATTGTAGTTACTAGGGTCATCCACGATGACAAACTTGCGGTTCCGGGACTGCCCCCCCCCCCCAGAGTGACATGGAGCCCCACTCCTCCTTCTAGTTCCTTCCTCTCCCCTGAAAACCAAAACATGGGCACATATGAGGCCAGCACCCTCTTCGTCTCCACCTTCATTATGTCGAACGACTTCTTGAAGATGACGTTGACAGAGCTCCCATTGTCAATAAGGATGCGAGAGACTATGAAATTCTGGATGGCTATCTGGATGACCAGCACATCGCAGAAGGGATCCACGTGATCTAGCATATCACTTCTTGAGAAAGTAATCTTCTAATCTAGGTGTGGGGTCTGAGATGTAGAGCCGACGATACGTCGATACATGATATGGAGGCTTGTCTTTCGGGAAGCCTATATCCCCACCCCCCATGGATCACTCTGATCCATCCTCGGGTTCCGACATCCACCCGGCCTTCACACCTATCCTCCCCCGCCAGAGTCTGGACCTCCTCAATCCTCATCTCTTGGCGACCTTGCTGCTGATATTGCTCCTTGTTTCCTCTCATCTTGAGGAACTCCGGGCACGTGGTCGTAGCGTGCCCCTCCTCTAAGTGGAAGTCACAGTAGGGCAACTCCACCTTAACTTCCCTCATCCTTCTTCGTGCTGCTCTCCTCCTCTGCCCCATGGCTATAGCCATAGCCTGATTTTGATTGAGGAGGGGAGGTCATTGGGCCTGCTTCCAACCTGGGGGATGGAACTGATCCTGGATCCCCTGGTGGTTGTCCCTTCCTTGGTAACCTCTCCGCGGCCCCTAGTCCTGCCACTCTGGCCTCCAACCCAGCCGATGGTCCGGCTCTTGGTGCCCCCAATTGGGTTGTTGTTGCTGCTGCTGCTACTGTTGTTCCCTCTGCCAGGGTTCAGCTCTCCTTTCCTCCTGACCTCTGCCAATCCTTGGCTCCTTCTCTTCCTTCGTGGCCCACCTGGCTAGCTTCCATGCAAACTCCGGGTTCGACGCCTCCCCATCAACTTCTCTCGCCGCCCTCTCCATCAGTTCTTCGTAGGAGAGAGGAGGTACTCTCTTCAGTTCCATCCTGAAGAAACCTTACTGCAGCCCTAATGTAAAGTTCATCATCAGGCTATGCCTGGGCATATCCTGGACCTGGATGTGGAACAGGGACTCCGACTCCTTCTTCCTCCTCTTGGAGGTGGTGAACCTCAACATGAATCCCCAGCATAGGTCCTCGAAGAAGTAAATTGAGGTGGCCGGTAACTGGTGGAACCACTCTCTCGCCATCTCCTTAAGAGTGATGGTGGAGAGCCAGCATTTGAACCCATCCTACGCCTGTCGGATCAAGACCATATCCTCAAACAACTGGACGTACTAGACCGTGTCTCCCTTCCCGTTGTAGTAAGACATATCTGGCTCCCGGAACCCCTCTAGAACTGGGGTAGGAGAAACCAACTCATTGAAGGGGCTGCCTCCCCCTGCTGGGAGATTCGGGCAGTCTCGCACCCCATCTCGCCGAACCGGCCCCCACTTGCCGAGCCCGGGAAGAGTACACGCCCGAGGAGCTCGCAACCTTTCCCCACCTCGGCGACCTCCTTCCCAGCTCGCCTGTCGGGAGCATCCTCACCCAGAGACGGGGTGGTTATGACTGGAACTGCTGGGTTAGAGCACTCGGCCCGTGTGCCGAGTACAAACTTGATGATGTTGATCACCTCCTGTCTGAAGTCTTCAAAGATCCTCATCGTGGCCAGAGGGGTGGGGTGGTGAGTCGGACCTGTCCGAGCCTTGCACTAATCCTCCTGTCATCGATCTCATCGAAGATTTTCTGTGTTGACCACTCACCACGCTCACCGCACCAAAATATTGAAACCGAGAATCGGTCTCTAGTGGAGTTCACCCTTCGGAAAGGGGTGATCGCACACCTACTTCTCTCCTGCAATCCAGATAACAAAAATAAAAGGGGACTGACCCAAGGGCTCGGCGTGGAGGTCCCACAAAACACCCGGAAGATCTTAGAGCGCTTCCCCTCCTTAGCCAAAGGCCAAGCTAAGGCTACCTCAGAAAGTGTAAGAATATCTGAACACTAGTAAGCATGCCTTCTGAGGTACCTCTTGGGTCCTATTTATAGTTTTCTGAAGACGACCTGCAAATAGACAACCTCCACTATTTTGAACAGTTATGTGCATCCTAGCTGGGTATGCCAATAGTGTAACTCTGTTGTTCTAACAAGCTATTCGCACCCCTAAAAAGGTCACCCAGGTACTTTTGCCTCTGGGCCCCATTGGGCAGGTTCTAAGGATCTGGAGGTCGGCTCGCTGCAACTCGCCACCATGTTGAGGCGGACGCGACCTGGCTACCGCAACTCGCCTTGCCTACTTAGGCGAGCACGAGCCAGGCCACCGCGGCCCGCCAATTCTTATTATGAAGCGGGCTGGTGGCCAATTCGCCTATGGGAGAGTGGGTTGGACTGACCGGCTCGCGTAACTCACCCACCTATACTCGACATGGGTGAGATGGCCGATCTATGGTTGTTACAACCGAAATTAGAAAAATTGAGTTCGACGAGCGCCAAGCTCCGTTCGATGAACTCCGAACCCAACTCAGAAGCGTTGTTCAACAGGAGCCTGACTCAGTTCGACGAACTCTAGACAAATGCTAGCTGGGTGGGCCAGCTCGCCCGCCTAGCTTTGGCGAGGGAGAGCTGGCCATTCTGAGTTCACCCACATGATGTTCTGGTGCGGACAGGTCGCTTTGGTACGCTCTCCTGGCCTGGTGTACCAACTCGGTGAACATGGGGTTGTATACTATATTATGAGGAAGCTTTCTCTGTATGGCATTGACTGAACTGCCTTCACTAAATGCTTTTGGACTTAGCCAGATTTCTTGGCAGATCCTTCTGCGGCTTTGACTGCTTGAGCTTTACTCAATGCTTCTGGCTCTCGGCATTGAGTGAACTGCCTTCACTCAATGCTTCTGGACTTAACCAATTTTTTGTCTTGGCAATGCTGAGGTCATGACTGTCTAGTCTTTACTCAATGCTTAAGGTCAGGTGGCATTGAGTGAACTGTCTTCACTCAACGCATCTGCACTTAGACAAATTTCATCCTTATCAACATCCTGTACTTTTTCGTCCTATCATTGTCACTTGGATAACCTGTCTAAACAAAGTAATAAAGAGCCCTCTACATACATAGAACTTATAACATGCATTAGATACAAACATGTGTATACCATTGTCCTATAAAACGTCTTCAAATCTGGGAAATTGAGATTAATTGACCCAACAATACACATTCATTACATTATGGGCAGATATCCTAAAACGAATACGCAACCAAAAGGAGTATGCAAAAATAAGGTATGAAGTAAATTATTAACATTTCTTTCTAACACTAATTATAAAAGTTCTAGAAGCAGCAGTAGAGAACATATGAAAAGGGATAGCGGCGCGGCTGATGAACCCCGAACTCAAGTGAGTATGTGGCTGGTGATCAGTGTCCAATAAAAGCTTCTACCGAACTTGAGGCTTCGAAGTCTTCAAGTCCTACGAACAAAGTCGTAAAGTCAATATAAGCATACTTTAGGTTCAAGGCACTCTTCCCCTTTAAAAGATGGAGAGCCATCTTTGTCAAATATCTGCCAAGCCATAGTAGCTCCCAGCAAAGCCCTGAATTTTCCACTGTAGACTTCACTTACCGAGTCCACTAAACCCCGCCTTGAAGATAAAAGAACGCACCTGCCGATCAGATGTTTCCCTGTCATGTTTGATATGTGCATCCTATCCAATCCAAAGCTCAGCTATCCGCGCATATGAACATGTATTTAGAACCTCCAGTTCCATTTTGAAATCATACACCGTCGGGATGGCTCATACAATAATAGTTGTTAGGAAGAAGGCAATTCATTGGGTTCTGGCTCTTCATCACTGACGTCGAACAATATGACAGGCAAGGCAACTCCACCATTCATAGTAGGTCATTCCCAATGGAACCAAACATGTTGAAGTCAATTTTCATAGGGGAGGACGTTTATAGATTTTGAGTGGTGCGGAGAGCAAGTCTTAGTCTTTGTTTTTATTAGTCTACTTTTTTAGAGTCTGCATGGACTCAAAAAAGTGTGGGGATTACGTTAACTCAAATCCTGCAATATGGGATAACATCAGACAGTGTCGGTCACTAAGCATCCGAGCGGGTACTAAAAGGTACTCGAGGTCACCCTTTAGGAATCTGCGTGCATAAAGCAGAGCTTGGTAGAAGTTGTGGGACCTTCCGGAAGCTCCTTCAGTAGTTCACCAAGGGAGTTAGGCGGGCACCAAGAAGCGTCTGAAACCATCTTCAAAAGTGTCCTCACCGGCCCCTGGAGTGTTTCCTCTGCATCCAAGAGTTTCCTAGATGGCTTCTGGAGTGTTTTAAGCCATTTCCAGAAGGTCCTCGCCGGCTCCAAGAGTGTCCTTACTGGCTCTAGGAGTGTTCGCAGCCGTATCCAAGAGTGTCTTTGCTGGCTCCAAAAGTGTCCATGTAAGTTCTAAAAGTGTCTGCAACCATCTCTACGAGTGTCCTCGCTGGTTCCTGGAGTGTCCTTGCTGAAAGAATTGGTTTAAATATATCCTAAACACCTAGGGGGGGGGTGAATAGGTTCAATTCTTTTTTATTAAGGCAGACAATATATTTTACTATTAATTAATCTATGCAATAACTATCTCAGCACAGCTTAAACACAAACATAGACAACACAGATTGCACACAGATTTATAGTGGTTCCCCAAGAGATGGGTACATTCACTTTCCCCCTTCGCCTATCTAGCAGTATACTAGATTCGGCCTAACTTCCTGCTTCCGGCTCAGATCCTCAGATATTACAACTCAGAACCCAGAATGGTTCCTACAACTCAGACTTCAGCAAGTCCTACAGCTTAGATCCTCACAGAGAATCCTACCTCAGAGTGAGTCCACACTCCTACAACTCAGGCAATCAATCCCTACCTCAACCTCTTCCATAAGGCCTACAACTCAGAGAATTTAGACTCCTATCTTAGGGACTCAGCCCTACCTCAGCCTTTATAAATATAGGCTTACAACTCAGAGAGATAACTCTCCTACACTCAGATCTATAAAAGATCCAACAGAGAAAATTGATTTTAGAAAGAACAAATCCTTCACCCAGGTAGAGAGAGAAAAGTGCGAAGGCTTCTTGATCAGTTCTTGAAAGATCAGACTGCTTTATATCCAACCTATCTTAGCCTCTTCAAGGCTTCTTGAATCTGAACAAAGTAAGGTTGATCTTCTTATGAAGTTGGAGATGATCTTCAATCCAGCTTCCTTCTTCTATTCAGATGTGGCTCTCAATCCTTTTTGCAGACTTGTTCAGAATCTGCCTTCTCTTGATGACTTGAAGATGACAAGTCCTTTCTACTTAGATCTCTCTCTTCTATCTTCTCTTGTTGTTCTATATTTTTTATTTGTTGATAGAAAAGGTCTTTATATAGATTCTTCTGAGGTAACTAGCTGATCCGGTTCATAACAACCTTATGACAGCTCTAACAGATGCAACAATATTGTTAGTTATGACAGCTGTCAAGTCTTCAGTCGTGACACTTGAACCCTCATTGTACTCTATCTCAGCAGAAAAGTGTCGAGACAATACTTCAAATATGTCGACACAAATAGACCATGTGTCGACACAACTCTTGATGATGTCGACATAGCTCTCATAATGTCGACACAGCCCTTCTTTATCTCCAACTCAGCTTCAGTGGAATGTGTCGACACAGGTCCTGTGTCGACACAACAGCTTCTAGTCTCGACAAAGTTATTGTTGATAGAATTCTGGTGTGTGTGGACACAGTTGTTGTAGATAGAATTTTGGAATGTGTCGACACAAGTCCTGTGTGTCGACACAATCTGGCTCCTGGTGTTGACACAGCCTTTCCCAAGTGTCGACACAATTCTTCTCAAGTATCGACACTTGTACTTAGAAAATTTTTCTGCATTTCCTTAACCTGCACATTGAAACTCAACATCCCATCAAATACACATTGATGAATATCATTGAGTTAGGTGAGCCTTCTCCAAATCAGGTACACATTTTCCAATGTACCCAACAATCTCTCCCTATTTGGAGAAGTCATAACCCTTAGTCAATGATATACATCACTTATAATAAATCAAAGATTATGAAGTAAACAAGTATTTCAAAGACAAGAGTAACCATAAGCAGTCATAGCATGTATCAATAATATCACAGAATGTGTTATAACATAATAAACATGCATCACGAAATTTTAAGTATCCAATATCAAATTAAGAATAGACCAAGGAATTTTATTAATATATGTTCAGAATAACCATGATTTAGTCCAAAATTTTACATTGACCCAAGCCTAGACCATCTAATTCTAGGATTGATCATGCTCCTTGATAAAAATTCCTTTGTCAGACTAAATCCTAGCTTGTACATTAGCTTCAGTATCATCAGCCGGCTTCTTTCCTTTAAGATCCTTCTTCTACAGCCCTTCAGCCTTTATCTTTTGCCTTTCAAAGTAATGATAACGCTTTGAAAATTATTTGCTTGGCTCCATAGAGGTTGCAGGTATCTTTCCAGCTTTGTGATCTCTTCTAAACTTATATATGGCATCTTGCCGCTTCTGATATTTGCTCCATTCTTGTTCATAGTACCACTTGCCTCTATCATGCATGTTATCTTTAACAGCTTGCCAGACAGTGAGAATAATGTTTCTGGAGGTGGGACTTCATCTTTCAAAATCAGGCTTTAATTCAGCCTGCTCTCTAAACCTTTTCTTAAAAAGTTGAGCTTCTTGCTCTCTTTTCAAGACAGCTTCAGACATTTAAACCTTTTCAATAATGACATTTTGTACCTCTTTTGGAGGACTATACATTTGTTGAACTGTATATTGAATTCCCTCAAAATTAGTAGGTGAATAAATAATTTGAGCTACTTTCTGTTGAACCCCTTCATTAGAAGCCGGTTGAATGCCTGATTCAGTAGTGTTATCATCATCACATAGGGGTGAATAACCAAGAGTTGCCCTGATAGCATTAGTGATCCATTTAGCATGATCGGAGCGTACACTGACTAATACTCTCTCCCCCTTTATGACTTCTCTTTCATTATGGTCTCTAGATCATCTTTTTGAAATCAAATCTGATCAGCTAGATAATTGATTCCTTCTTTATAGAATGATCTGAATTTCTGCAGCTGATCAGTAATGACCTTTTGAGAGGCTTGGATAGCAGTATGAACATTAGTCAAATCTGCTTTGAGTTGTTTATCAAACTCAGACTTTTCTTTAACCATGTTTTTAGTGAAAGCAGTGACTTTATTCTTAAGTTCTGTTACAATAACATTGTGAGATTCTGTTAGATTGTCATTCATTCTGATTTGGTTTTACAGAACATAACCTTGTTTCACTACTATGTCATCTATTTGAGTTTTGGCTTCAACTTGTTGCTTGGCTAAATAGACTATAGCATTACCTCCCTTATGGAAGCAATCTGTCATTTTCTTTTTATGCAAAATCACTTCAAATCTGATAGATTTGATATATTGGGCCAGCTGAAATTGCAATTCCTTGTTGGTCTCATCAACATATTTTTCAAGGGCATTTCTTTGTTCATCCATCTTTACTTGCAGTTGCAACAGAAGTGAACTGAAGTCTACTGCTGTAGCTGGAGTTTGTGGAATAGCCTGTAAGGATTTCTTATAGGTTGAGCTCCTTTTCCTGAGCTCCACAATTTTTCTCTTCTTAGCCCTGGAGGCTTCTTCATCTTTAGAAGAATCAGATGAACTTTCTATGTCCACGGTGTCTTTTGGTATTGTGGCAATGATTGACATCTCTTTTTCTATTCTTTGCAGCTCCCCCTCAGTTCGTGCTTCTAGTAAATCAGGAAATAACTCTTCCAGAGTTACCTCTTGTTGCATTAGAACTGGTGGAATAACTTTTTCTTTCACAGCAGATGGACTTCCTTCAAATTCAAAAGTCTCTTCCATTGTATTATCATGTTCAGGGACATTATCTTGGTTAGTCTGATTAACATCATTCATATGCACATCCAGTGCATCTTTCTCAGTGTCTATAGCAGTTTAATTTATATCCTGAACTACCTCAAGTGTGGATTGACTAGCTGCTTCACTGTCCAATGCAGTTGTGTGGTCAGTTGGCTCTTGCTCATGAGCTCCCCCTGAAAGTAATGCCTCTTGTTGAGCTGAAACTGGAGAAAACTCATTAGCTCCCCCTTGATGAAGCTCTTCCTGGACATGATCCAGTTGGATGTTGACTGCAGGAATCTGCTCCCCATGCACCTGACTATCAGTCACAATTTCTTGAGCAGGAGATTTTCTAGTCTTTTCTGCTCCTTCTTCATCTGAGCTGAAAACAACAACTTCTTCTGAATCACTGGATGATTCAGCTGGCTTGTGTTGAGTTTTCTTCTTTGTCTGAAATTGTTTCTGGGGTTTCTGGGGTGTAGAGACATCTTTGGACAGTACCCTATCCCATCTGGATAGTATCCTTAAGTTCTTTCTTCTCATGTGATTAATCTTAGGACTTGTATATTGATTTATCACTTCTGTTGTATTCTCAGCCAGATATTGGCTCAGTATTCTGCCCAGATTAGGTTTCTTGATTCCTTATTTGATCTTGTCAAAAACAACAGCAGACCCATTTGTTTTTACCTTGAATATAATCCAGATCATTAGATTGAACATACTAGCTGAAATCCTATCATGTCCTCCTGTTTTGCATAGAATAACCTTTCCTAGGATCTCTGATAGGAACTTACCCTGGGAATTCATTCCCTTCCTGTTCATTGAAGATCCAATCTTGGTAGTGGGATCCACTCCGCACTATTGGAGAGCTTCTCTTGTCATAGAAGATGTTATTTCATCCTCTTCCTGAATCTTGGGAAGTTGAAGTGTTTTTCTTAAGCTTTTTTGTGTCAGTTTTACCTTTGTTCCTTGAACTGACGACTTAATTTTCATACCCATCGAATGCATGGATGCCGACGAGTAGAATTCAAGAACTTCCTTTTTCCATATCCTTGTAGGTTCTGAGACCAAGTACTCCAATCCATTTTCTGTGATTAGGGTAATCACGGCTTTGATTTCTGGCGTGGCAGTCTCAAACGCATGGAGAACTAGTTCATAGCCCTCATTGATTTTCTCTTCCAGCTTTGGTGCCATTAGGGATGAGAGAGAGAGTGAAGAAGGAAGATGAAGGCTTGTCAACACAAAGGTTTGGTATCGAGAATACTGAGAGCGTAGTCGACAGGGTTTTACTTCCACCTATTTATATGTTTATAAACAAAGAAAGTCAAAAGGCGGGTGGAAATAAACCTATTGTTTCGACACTGTTGGGATTGTGTCGACAAAGACTACTAAAGTCTCAACAGAGAATGTAAAGGTATTATAATACGATGTGTCGACACCATCTGCGATGTGTCTACACAAACAATCTTAAGGGTCTACACTGACGTCTGCGTGTCGACACAGAAGACTGTATGTGTCGACACCAATATCTAAGTGTCAGGAGAGCTATGTGTCGACACCAAATTCTTAGTGTCGACACAATCTTCTTCATGTGTCGACAGAATTTTCTTTATGTGTCGACACCAACTACTAAGTGTCATCACAGATGTCTTTAGGTGTCGACACAAATTTACTTAGTCAAATTTGACATTCTTATTCCAAGTTTAGCATGCCTAATTCAATTTTAAAATAATTGAATTTAGTTTCATCCAGTGGTTTGGTGAACATGTCAGCAATTTGAAAATTGGTATTGACAAATTCTAAACTTATGTCTTCCTTTTCAACATGATCTCTAAGGAAATGAAATCTTATTTCTATGTGCTTAATTCTGCTATGAGAAACATGATTTCTAGCAATAGAAATGACACTAGTAGAATCACAAAATAATGGAGTTCTACTTACCTGGATTCCATAATTTTAAAGATGATGTTGTATCCATAATAGCTGAGCACATCAACTGCCTGCATCTACATATTCAAACTCAGTAGTGGATATATCCACACTTGTCTGCTTTTTGCTGCTCCATGACACCAATCTTCCACCTAGGAACTGACATGTGCCAGTTGTACTTTTCATGTCTTCTTTGCATCTTACAAAGTCTGCATCTGAATAACTAGTTAGCAGAAAATCTCTGTACTTAGGGTACCAAAGGTCAAGATTTGGTGTTCCCTTAAGATATCTCAAAATTCTTTTAACTGCAGTATAATGAGATTCTTTAGGGCAGACTTGATACCTAGCACAGACACATGTAGCATATATGATGTCTAGTCTACTAGCAGTTAAGTAAAGTAGGGAGCTAATTATACCTCTATACAAATACTCATCTACAGGTTTTCCTGCATCATCTTTGCTTATACGCATACTTGACCCCATTGGAGTTCTCATGGTGGAGGCTAACTACATTCCATATTTCTTAATCAACTCCTTAGTGAACTTAGACTGGGATATGGACAAGCCATCATCAGTCTGTCTAACTTGGAGTCCCAAGAAGATTTTCAGCTCACCCATGCTGCTCATCTCAAACTTCCCTTGCATAAGTTTAGCAAACTTTCTAGAAAGGTTGTTTTCAGTTGATCCAAAGATAACATCATCAACATATATCTGGACTAGGATGATCTTGCCTTTTAATTCCCTTAGGTAATAGAGTCTTATCTATTTTCTCCCTTGAGAATTTGTTCTCAATGAGAAATGTAGACAGTGTTTCATACCAAGCCTTAGGGGCTTGTTTCAAACCATATAGTGCTTTCTTAAGCCTATATACATAATTAGTATAGAGAGGATCTACAAAACCTGAGGGTTGTTCAACATAAACTTCCTCTTTTAAGTCACCATTCAAAAATGCTGACTTTACATCCATCTGAAATACCTTGAACCCTTGATAAGATGCATAGGCAAGGAACAGCCTTATTGCTTCCAACCTTGCCACTGGGGCAAATGTCTAATCAAAGTCTATTCCTTCTTCCTGTCTGTAGCCCTTTGCCACCAGTCTTGCTTTGTTCTTAACTATAATGTAATTTTTATCTAGCTTGTTCCTGTAAATCCATGTAGTCCCTATGACATTGTGATTCTTTGGTTGAGGAACCAACTTCCAAACTTTGCATCTTCTGAATTGATTCAGCTCTTCCTGCATGGCACCAATACAATTTGGGACTTGTATGACTTCTTCAAATTTCTTGGGATCCATCTGGGATAGGAAATTTGAGCAAAGAACTGTGTTCATGTTCTTGCACCTTATCTGAACACCATAACTTGGATCACCGATAATTTGGTGTGTTGGATGATCCTTTAGATGTCTTATTGCTGGAAGCAATCTATCTACACCTTGATTTTCTTCAATCACCTCATCATACTATAGTTCATTGTCTTCATCATTAGCTTGTGGGTCTTGTACTCCCCCTAGACAACATCCATCATTTTCTTCATCCCGCCTTGCAGGTTGGTCTTCACTAATGGTTAGCTTGTCCATCTTTTCCTTCAAATATGTAGAGCTACAAGAAGTACTAGACATCTCAAAGTGGATTAGTTTAGTTTCATCAAAAACTACATGGACAGATTCTTCTACAACTTAAGTAGTCAAGTTGTAGACTCTGTATGCCCTACTGCTGTTACTGTACCCAACAAATATCCATTCTTGGGATTTGGCAGCAAACTTAGTTAAATAGTGCTTGCCATTAATAAGAACTTAACAGTTGCTACCAAAGATTCTAAAATAGGCTAAATTTGGTTTTCTGCCTTTCATAATCTCATAGGGTGTCTTCTTGTGGCTTTTGGTGATGGAAGCCCTATTGAGAACATGACATGCAGTATTTACTACCTCAGCCCAGAAATATTCTGGGAGAGAAGTGTCACTTAGTAGTGTTCTACCAGCCTCAATAAGAGTTCTATTCTTTCTTTCAACAATACCATTTTGCTATGGAGTTCTAGGTGAGGAGAACTCTTGATGAATCCCTAGATCTTCACAAAACCTTGTCATGCATTCAGACTGAAATTCAGTCTCATGGTCACTTCTGATTTTGACCACTGAATTGTTAAGTTCATTCTGAATTTGCCTAACAAAATTGTGGAAGACAGTAGGGGTTTCAGATTTCTACCTCAGGAAGAAAACCCATGTAAATCTAGAATAGTCATCCACAACCACAAATGTGTAGACTTTCCTACCTAGACTATGAACTTGCATAGGACCAAATAGATCTACATGCAAGAGTTACAAATACCTCACTAAGTCTTTGGTATCAAGACTGTGGAAGGAGGACTTAGTCTGTTTGCCTTTTTGACAAGCTGAACAGACAACCTCCATGATGCACTTGACTTGAGGACCATTTCTCACTAACTCTTTACTAAGGAGTTGACCAATGGTATTATAGTTAAGGTAAGCCAACCTCTTATGCCATTTGACACAATGAGAAGCTTTCTCATCTACAACAAGACAAATAGGAGAGTTCTTATTCTCACAATTAAAGTTGAGACAGTAAACATTTCCTTTTCTATAACCTAACAAGATGACCTCTTGATCACTTGTCCTTCTAATCTGACACCCATTCCTAATAAAAGAGGTGTCATAACCAAGATCACACAGTTGTCTTATGCTTATTAAGTTAAGTTTCAGACTTTTCACATAAGCCATTGGGTGATAGTGATAGTACTATTGGAAATGTTACCAAAACCTTTGATGACCCCCTTTTCAGATCCACCAAATATCACTTTGGGTCCTTTCTCTATGGGAGAGTAGTCCCTCAGCATCCTTCTTGTTCTAGTCACGTGCATGGAACATCCACTGTCCAAGTACCATATTGGGGTATGGCCACTTAGACTCACCTGCATTAAATAAAATTACTTAACCTTAGAACCCCAATAATTATTGGGTTCTAGGTTTAGGTTAGACTGAAACATGACATGCCTGCCTGCAGCCTTTCTGACAGGTAAGCTGACAACTTTCCTGATTGTAGTGTTGTACCAACAATCAATGACATAATGACCCACTTTGCCACAACACCAGCACTCATATATATTGTATCTTCTTTTAAGTACAGTCTTAACAACATTGCTGTCACTAGTCCATTTATTGAGTGTTAGGGCTGGTTCATCAAACACTGATGATTCATGAAGAACATGGTGTGTTTTCTCATGGGTTGCCCTATTGGCATTTGCACCCTTATCATTCTGATCACCAAGCTTACAGTGACCATGTGTAATGTCATGGTCATACCTATTAGTAGGCTGCAACACTTTTCTGAAGGAAATAGGGGGTTTGGAGGCTAGTGGCTGAACTGTGGCTTTGACTTTTCTTTTGGGATTAGCTGCCCTAGTTCTTCCCTTGAAGCCTAATCCTGTCTTATCCTTTTGGAGGATGAAGTCGTCAATTAAGGGTAAGATTGATTTTGGCTTTGATAATTTAACCACAAGTTCCTTCTCTCTCTGAAGTCTGACTTTCAGACTCTTGATTTGATCATTTTTGAATGTAATTATACCCATCTAAATAAATGTTATATTTTTCAGTTTGGCAACTTCATTCATCTTCAAATCCAGCATTTTTGCTGAATCTGATGCAGCCAATTGAAGGGATGCAATTTCCTTAGCCTGTTCCTTGTTAAAGATTCTGCTTCTCTTAAGAGCTTGCAACAGATCATCATACTCATCAATTTGTTGATGAACATCCCCTTCAGATTCAGAACCATCCTCGTCTCTTGATGCAGATGCTTATGATTCTGATCAAGTGTAATAATCAGAAACTGAAGATAGGTGGTTTACCTTACTTGGACCAGGCTGATCCTGGCACTGATCTTCCTCAGATATAGCCATCAACCCTTTGCAATGAAGATCTTCAATCCCATTGATAGAGTTCAGCATTTGCAAGAACTCAGATTCTACTTAATCCTCTTCAGTAGTGAACAATCCTATATAGGCTTCAGCTTCAGTCTCTTCTCCTGATTCTAATGATGATAAGTCAGTCCAACTTTTCTTCTTCTTTGACAACAAAGGATTTCTCCTTCTTGCCCTTATTTTGTTGCCTCTTTTTATCTTTAGATTCATTCCTTTTATCAGGATAATCAGCTATGACATATCCTGGCTTGTTGCAACAATAACAAACAATTTTAGAAGAAGTTTGTTTACTAGGATTAGAGACATACCTGTCATCCTTAGATGTTTTCTTCTTCTTGTAATAGTCATCCTTGGAGAAGGATGAAGATGGATTTGATCTCCATTTCTTCTTCTTCATGAACCTTTGAAACTGCCTTGTGAAGGCAGCAAAGTCTTTATCAGATTTGTGACTGTCTGAAGTGTTGATGTCAGAATTTTCAGATTCAACTTCAGCCATTCTCTTGGGAGGAGAAGGTGACTTTCTCCTGCTCTTTCTTGTGGCTTCAGCCTTAAAAGCAACTGACTTCTCTCTATGTTCAGACTTATTACTTTTCTCCTCCTCCTTTCTGGCAGTGAGCTGCATCTCATAGGATAATATTTTTCCAAATAAGGTTGGTGGAGGTGTATCTGCAAGCCTGGCCACCTCTCTGATGGCACATATTTTAGTATCCCAATCCTTGGTTAGTGATCTGAGAAACTTGTTATTTAATTCATAAGTGCTAAAGACTCTTCCATATGTCATTAGCGCATTAACAATTCTAAAGATTTTCTTATAGCATTCAGTTACACTATTTGTCTTAGCTTGTCTAAAGATTTCATACTCTTTATTTAACATAGACTTCCTATCCTCTCTCACTTCTTCTATTACCACCATGTAAACAATCGAATTGTCCCACATCTCCTTGGAGGTTTTGCAATGGACTAGATTCTGGAATGTAGAGTCATCAATGACACTCACAATTATGTTATGTGCCCTCTTATCTAAGGTTGCTAGGATGATCTCTTCCTTAGTCATTTCTGAATAACTTTTTGGAGTCTTGAGGTTAGCATTAAGAAGTGATATGTTCATAGAAATAAATGGCCCTTCTAACATTGTGATGTAAATTCTTGCATCAGATGCTTCCATGAACAATCTGACCCTCTCTTTCCATATGCCAAAATTTTCTTTTCTACAGATAGGAAGTTTCATGGATCCAAGTTCCTTCTGATTCTCACCTGAACCCATTCTGTCTAACTGATAACTGCCTTATAGATCAACTCAGACTGTTAAGTCTAATCTTGAGCAACCTGGATCTGATACCACTTGAATGAATTGGTTTCAAGATAACCTAAAAACCTATAGGGGGGTGAATAGGTTGAATTCTTTTTTATTAAGGCAGACAGTATATTTTACTAGCAATTAATCTATGCAATAACTATCTCAGCACAGCTTAAACACAAACACAGCCAACACATATTGCACAGAGATTTATAGTGGTTCCCCAAGAGATGGGTACATCCACTTTCCCCCTTCGCATATCTAGCAGTATACTAGATTCGGCCTAACTTCCTTCTTCCTTCTCAGATCCTCAAATCTTATAACTCAGAACCTAGAATGGTTCCTACAACTCAGACTTCAGCAAGTCTTACCGCTTAGATCCTCACAGAGAATCCAACCTCAGAGTGAGTCCACACTCCTACAACTCAGGAAATCAAGCCCTTCCTCAGCCTCTTCTACAAGGCCTACAACTCAGAGAATTCAGACTCCTACCTCAGGCACTCAACCCTACCTCAGACTTTATAAATATAGGCTTACAACTCAGAGATATAACTCTCCTAGACTCAGATCTATAAAAGATCCTACAGAGAAAAATGATTTTAGAAAGAACAAATCCTTCACCCAGGTAGAGAGAGAAAATGGTGAAGGCTTCTTGATCAATTCTTGAAAGATCTGTCTGCTTTAGATCCAACCTGTCTTAGCCTCTTCAAGGCTTCTTGAATCTGAACAAAGTAAGGTTGATCTTCTTGTGAAGTTGGAGATGATCTTCAATCCAGCTTCATTCTTCTATTCAGATGTGACTCTGAATCCTTCTTGCAGTCTTGTTCAGAATCAGCCTTCTCTTGATGACTTGAAGATGACAAGTCCTTTCTACTTAGTCTCTCTCTTCTATCTTCTCTTGTTGTTATATATTTTCGGTTTGTTGATAGAACAGGTCTTTATATAGATTCTTCTGAGGTAACCGGCTGATCCAGTTCATAATGGCCTTTTGACAGATCTGATAGATGCAACAACATTGTTAGTTATGACAGTTGTCAAGTCTTTAGTCGTGACACTTGATCCATCATTGTACTCTATCTCAACAGAAAAGTGTCGAGAAAATACTTCAAATGTGTTGACACAACTCTTGATGATGTCGATACAGCTCTCATAATGTCGACACAACCCTTCTTTATCTTCTCAACTCAGCTTCAGTGGAATGTGTCGACACAAGTCTTGTGTGTCGACACAATAGCTTCTAGTCTCGACAAAGTTGTTGTTAACAGAATTCTGGTGTGTGTCGACACAAGTCCTGTGTGTTGACAAAGTTGTTGTCGACAGAATTCTGGAATGTGTCAACACAAGTCCTGTGTGTCGACACAATTGTTGTCAACAGATTTTCTGTGTGTCGACACAAGTCCTGTGTGTCGACACAATCTGGCTCCTGGTGTTGACACAGCCTTTTTCCAAGTGTCGACACAATTCTTCTCAAGTGTCGACACTTGTACGTAGAAACTTTTCCTGCATTTTCTTAACCTACACATTGAAACTCAACATCCCATCAAATACATATTGATGTTATCATTGAGTTAGGTGAGGCTTCTCCAAATCAGGTATACATCTTCCAATGTACCCAACACTCGCCATCTACAGTAGTGTCCTCGTCGGCTCGTGGAGTGTCCTTATCCGTATCGAGAAATGTTGTCCTCGTCTGCTCCAAGAGTGGGCTCTCTAGCTCCAGAGTTGCCTTATCGTCTCCAGGAATGTCCATGCCGGCTCCAGAAGTATCCTCACCATCTCTAGGAGTGTCCTCGGCGGCTCTAGAATTGTCCACAACTGTCTCACCAGGAGTTCGTCTGTCACTCCAAATGCATGCATATGTCTCTCCAGTGTTCGCGACCATTATAAAGGAGCAAGGATGGTACTCTTCAGAGCTCGGGTGGACTCTCCTCTACTCGCCAACAACACGCACGGTTTCGTGCGGTCTCTTCTCTTAATTCTCATTGCCAAACTCTTCATGTATCTCGGGCGGCTGTGTATTTAATTTTAAGATTAATGAGGCATTAAATGTCCATCGGTTCGTAAACCGTCCATGTAGCCTACCCTCAAGTATAAAAGGGGGACCTGGGGTGCTTGGAGGGGACACACGGACTTAGCCTACAACCCATCATGTTGTAGGTGCAGACACTAAGTTCCTTTCTTTTTCAACAATTGTATGCGCGCATACCCTTGAGTAGTCGCACCCCTTGTAATATTTCACTCAATCAATCTAAAAGGCTCATCGCAAGAGAGCCATTCGCTGCAGCGGGTAAAATCTTGTGTTCGTCGCTGCCAGCAGTACCTCTTCTATTTAGTTCATTTTTTGTTTGTTGAGCATTTGAAGGGCAAGTTACTAGCCAGTTGCAATCTCCGATCTCTCCGCTGAACTCCTTCAGGCAATCGCTGAGTATGGAAAGTTTGGGTGAAAAATTTTGCTCCAATAGCGGCAGTACCTCCGACCCTAGCCAAACTCATGGAAGGATGGGGCTATGGAGGAACACCACACAAAGCACGACAAGAGTTAGCCAGGCTGGCCCCTCCATATGCATTGTGATCTTTATCAAACCACAACCATATATGAGCGATCGTCAGATATCCCCTCGTTGAACTAAGCGAGATATTGATCGACGATGATGTGCCTACCAATGTGATGTTCCTATAAACTCTTCTCTAGTTAGGGATCTCCGGAAGAGACGTCTAGCTAGGCACATGAGGAGCCTATATCATAGGACACCCAAAGATCCCAATTTTCGGAAGCAACATTCTACTAATGACTCTGGGAACCGCCCCAACACAAGCCACATAAAATGTCCAGTTCATCATTATATTGTCCGCCTCAACATACAATGCCATCCTCCGAGTACCGCTACTGAGGGCACTCCGGTCTAATGCACTAGCGCAAGGCATCGTGGTAGAAATTCACTTGTAGGGCACAAATCCTGAATACGCCACTTGAACTTGACTCGTGGAGCTCATAGAGGGAAATCTGCCGCGATCCGCAGTTTACTTTCATGTAATTTCTAAAATAACAAGACGTATGGCCATACCAGTGCGCCCCGATATCTTCCTTCAACATCAATGCAATGGACTTTGGTTTCATCTACAACAACGACCATTTGGGAGCTTGAGCCCTGTGACCCCTACTATAAAGGAGAGATGGACAAAGTCGTTCTGCACCTTCCAGGTGAGATGGACGAAAGTACTTATGCACCTCCCAGGCAAGATGGACGAATGTCGTTTTGCACCTCCCAGGCAAGATGGGCAAAGGTCCTTCTGCACCTCCACCCGTACGGACCCCGGTCCTCTTGAGAAGCGAACAAACAAATGTTATTCACCACATCCCCCGAGACAGACCCCGGTCATTCTGAGATGCTAACTAAGAAAAGTTCTATGTCGCCGCCACCCAGAAGGACCACAGTCCTCCTGAGGCTCGAATTAACAAAGGTATTTCATCACCTCCAACCGGACAGAACCCGGTCCTCCTAAAGCGCAAACAAACAAAGGTTTTTTGCCACCTCCACCCGGCTAGACCTGAGTCATCCTGAGGCACAAATGAACAAAGATTCTTCACCACCTTTACCCGGATAGGCCCCGGTCCTCCTAAGGCATGAATAAATAATGGTTCTTCTCCACCTCCACCCAAACGGATCTCGGTTCTCCTAAGGCACTAGCGAACAAAGGCTCTTCTTCACCTCCAACCAGACAGATCTCGGGAGGTGCGAACAAACAAAGGTTCTTTATCACCTCCACCTAGATGGAACTTGGTCCTTCTGAGGCATGAACGAACAAAACTTATTCACTACCTCCACTTGGACAAACCCCGCTCCTCCAGAGGCACGAACGAACAAAGTTTCTTTGCCACCTCCACCCAGACTGACCCCAGTCCTCTTGAGATACAAATGAACAAGGTTCTTCGCCACCTACATCCAGACGGACCCCAGACCTCTTGAGGTGCAAACGAACAATGGTTCTTCGCCACCTCCACCCGTACGGACCCCGGTCATCCTGAGGCGTGAATAAACAAAGGTTTTTTGTCACCTCCATCTGGACGGGCCCCGGTCCTCCGGAGGCGCAAATGAACAAATGTTCTTCGCCACCTCCACCTGAACAAAACCCGATCCTCCTGATGCGCGAACAACAAAGATTCTTCACTGCCTTCACCAAAAATAAAGCAGGCCCTGAGTCCTTTGAAGGCAAAAACCAATGGATATTCTTCTTCGTTCCCACTAAAACAGATCTCAAGTCCTTCCAAAACACAAGTGGGTGAACGTCCCTCTCTAACACCGTGCCTTGCTCAAGCATCGATGCTCAAGCCAAGTGTTAGTCCGCGGCCGCTAAGGCAAACGCTAAACATTGCATATAATAGATAAAATGAAAGAACGTGAAAGATCTGAACGCTCCCAAAACGTGACAAAATGTCACAACTCAAATGAAAAGTTGCCCTGCAAACTATATTATCATAAAAGATAAAACACATAAACTGGTGCAAAAACGACACCCACAAAGACATGCAAAGCAAGCAAACAAAACTGAGAAAGATACAAGAGGGTCATCCCTCAATATTAACGTCTGCATCATCATCTGAGGCATCCTTCATGCTAAAATCGGAGCGCTTTGGCATCCTCTGAGCAAGTCGTAATCCCTTGTTGGATCCCAAACAGAACGCGACATCGCACTCGTCCTCCAAAAGAGGATCGACCTCCGACGCCATCATCTCAATATGTGCCTCCTCCACAATTCGGAAATGCTCCACCTTGAAGTCGTAAGACTCTTTATAATCTGCCACTACAACACCTTGTACGACCTCAACATCCTCTGTGCCAAGAGTAACTGGGCTCTCACCTCCTTTAGTCACTCCACCTCTGCTTCCAACTTGGACATCTCTGCACCAGCTGCCTCAGTACAATAAAGCGAAACTACAAGTCTCGCCTTGGCTACAACAAGCTTCCATCGAAACTCCTCGGCCTTAGCCATGGAAGCGACCAACACAAACTCTGACCTGCGGGAGAGAACTTTCTCCCTCTTCTTTTGAGTAGTGTCCAAAGACTCCTCTGATGATGTCAGCTTCATCCAAAGGGAGAAGAATTCATCTTTCATGGACATATAGTTGTTGTCCCAAGTAAGCAGGACCTCTTGCAATTCATCCAACTACAAAGACAAAAATAAGATTAAGGCAAGGACCAAATGCATGGTAAAGAGGCAAAGTAAGAAAATTGACCATATCTTGGGCATAGCAGCTTAAAAGGAAGAATGCACTTGCTTCTTACCTCTTGGACTAACCGATAGTGGCATCGTTCCCTCGCGCAAAGCTGGCTCTTCCACAGAAAACTTTGGGGGATCCTCAGCCTCAGGAGCAGCCGTGGGAGGACCATCACCAAGCTTGTCTGGGCCAACAATATAACAGTCTTGGGGCGGCTAGGGATGGATCCGCCTCCCCCAACTCGCTTCAGAGAAAATTCCAGCCGCCTTTTCCTTCTCCGCTCAATGCGAACGACACAGCTCCACTGTGTGTCGATAGGGAGGCCCTCCAGGATCAGTCACTTCTTGCAAACAAATGCACTTATCCCAAAGAGTACGTTGGACAGCTCGTGAGGATCTTCAAAACCCAGCACAAAAGTAAAGTCGTACTCTTTCCCCACGAGACGACCACATCGCCTCGAGAGCTCACGCTAAGTCTCAGGAAGCTTCTGAGTGTTCCGGACGAATTTAAAGAGCGTCCGCCGATGACGATAGTTTGTCTAGTCCTCGAATGCGAGCCACTTTTTGTTACTCCTAACCTCGATCCGATCACTAGAGTTGGGTAGATTTCGCACCCCCTCGCGGAATAGCTGGACAGACAGGCACGAGTGATGCCCCCCAAAAAAGAAGATAAGTCGCATTATTCTCGTCGCACCTATTGAGGAAAATTGTGTTGTTGGGATGTCCCAAAACTAGAAAATCTCAAGAGCCTCCTTAGCAGGAGTGATCTGGAAGCCAGCCTTGAAACATCCCTTTGAGATAGCGAAATAACCCGAAAGAGGATTCTCGACACGCCCCGACGAGGAAGTAATCCTAATCTCTGCGTTCTCCATAATCCAGAAGCGCTACTGCCGCATTATCGCCTGATCAGCATACAAAGTCGAGGCAAGACACATTGGCCTCGACAGAACGTCGCGCCTTAGAACTTGAAAAAGAAGCAAGAGTCAACATATACTCATGAACGGCCTGTGGTGGCTACCATGCACGCACGCATAAGGAACTCTACGCAAACCTACGCGGCACCACCACAACCGACCATTCACGCCCGCACGACACCACCTCTTGCGCAGCGCCGCCGCGCACGACCGCGTGGCTCCATCGCAAGAGACTGCGCTGCACCGCCCCGTGCGACTGTGTTGCACTGTGCGGCACTCTCGAGTGTACACGCGGGACACCTCCACACATGCCCGTGTGTCACCTCCCCGTGGGGGCACTGCTGCCAACGCGCAACCGCACAACGTCACAGTACGTTGTCACGTGGCACCACCGCTTGTGACCGCGCATAGACACCACTATGCACGCCCGCACGACGCCACCGACTCCTATCCCGCCCAACCGCCGACTGCACTGATGTCGCCGCTCAAGCTCCGAACACCGCGCGAGCTCCTCCCTCGTGCCCACCGTCCGAGCTCGCTTCTCATTCCTTGGAATAATTTCATGAAAAAAGAAGAAAAATGCTCACTTTCCTAAAGGCTTCGAAAATTCCAAGCACGAACTCCCGAAGGATCGGCGAATAGGAGAGTAGGATTCTCTCCAATTTATAAGGCTTGTATGAGGACGCATACCGGAAAGCTTCATTAAAACAATGAAATATCTTGCCGGGTTTTGTCCTCAAGCAAAGCAAATTATAATCCAATCGAATATTTCATTGTAAAGGCAGGAAATATCCTCACAATCTTAACAAATATTCGACCAAAAAAGGGAGATTCTCCAAGTCTAAATTACATGTGAATAATAGTTCATGACAAACGCTCAGGAATATGCCCAAGGATGCTACGGGCAATGGGAAAAAATTTCGCATTTGTCACTTCCCCGATTAAGATTCACAAAAATTTGGGAGCATTTGATGGGATTCCCCCTAGATTTTCCATGTCAAATTGATAAGACTCCGACCAAGAATATAAAAGCAATACGACCCAACTGAGCGAGCCGCGATTGCTCAAAGGGTCCAAAATCCACCGAAAGGGGAACAGAACCAAGTCCGCATAGACACCGCAAAGAACGTGCACACAATATAAATATGCCGCACCCGCGCACAGCATGCACGCGCTCTCGCACGTGTTGAAATTTGATATAGCGGAAGACGGGAAACCAGTCGCAGGAACACTCAACATATCCAATCTCTAATAAACCAGATGCAAAACAGAAGAGCAAGAATCGTGTACTATTAAAAAACTTCTTTAAACTGCGAGACATACATGACGAGACATGATTCACCGATATATAAAACAAGAAGAAAACAACAATGCAAGAAGCCGGGCGGACAGAATCCCAGACCGCCGAGACCGCCGAGATCGCTGAGACCGCCGCCCTTGTTGAACTGAACCGCGAAGTCCGCCGAGACCGCGAGGTCGCGCGGACTACCCGTTATTCCAATGCAAGCTCTACTCGCCGATCAGCATGCCGCCTAACTGCGAGGTCGCCTAGCCGCCTAACGACACGATCTGCTGCTGCCGAACTGAACAGGCTGCCACAAGCGGACAACTTATTGAACCGGGAAACTAGTTGCAGAAGAGAGACCACCTAGCCGCAACCTGCGACCTGTTGTTAACCACTGGTTGCTATCCGCATAGTCCGCACTATTCCTGACCGCAGTCAGAACCAAGTCCCTAGCTTTCAGGGCTATCCGCAGAACCTGCACAGCACAAACCGGTCAACCTCCTTCAAACCGTGCGGATACCAAAATCCAGTCCACAGCAACTATTCGCGAGTTCACTTATTATTCATTCGTTCTTCTCCTGATGTGACAGGGGTCCTATTTATAGGCACGATGAGAAGTGTGGTCACTGCACTAGCCGATAGGATAACCATGCCATCTTACGACGAGCACCGTGTATCCACAAGTCGCGGAGACACATCCTGTCTGCCGCGATCTGTGCATGACAGCCAGACCGCCTAAGCTTCACTAAGGCCAGACAACGACCCAGTCCGCCTTGTCCCTAAAGTCCAACCAGGACTTAGACAGCAACCCACAGGCTCTACAACAACATCACCTGTCTGCATATTAGCGGACACCGCTCCAGTCTGCATGCCCTAGCGGACACAGCTCCAGTCCGCACGCCTTGTGGACACAGCTCCAGTCCGCATACCCCAATCCTGTTGCCACGCCACCAAGACAGCTGCCGGACTCGACGGACAAGGAAGAAGGTCTCCAACCCCAGGCAGACACTGCTCTAGTCCGCAGTTACCAAGCTCTCCACCAAAGTCGAAGGCAACTACTGCTGAGCTTGGGGGACTGAGAAGCATTTCGTGCTTATCCGCGCAATCACCCCGGACTGAGCCAACCTGGAGTTGGTTCAGAACCAACTAAGTCCACTCCACTGGCCACAAATTCCAGCCCGCACTTACTGGCGGACACTGGTACTAGTCTGCCAAACCCGACGAACTCCAGCATCTGTCCACTCTAACTGGCGAACCATGGGACTTCCGCCAATTACACCACCAGAGTTAGACCAAGGCATCTGCCATGCCGGTCTGCTGAGCTCCACTCTAGTCCGCATCTTGCTAGACTCCGCGAATAGAGAAGCTATCTGCCCGGTTACCTTCTGGGAACAATCTTCCTGCCGAGCAAAAATCGGTATGGCTGGCCGCCACCTCTGACCGCACAAACCACGCGAACAGACCGCCCAGGGCGCTAAGGAACATGCCGACTACAGCAGCTCTGCTGACTTGGCTAACCTCCAGTCCTTTCCACATGGAGCGCGCGGACAGGTCGCCCAGGTCGTCTAATCACCCACTTTCACTCCAATATTTTCAACACTCTCCTTGAAGTGAGAAGTGGTGAACAACCCCAGCAGTTCCCGTAATCTTGCACATGGTCCCTCCGATAGATCCATCGAGAAGATGTCAGAGCCATGGTCCTCGCCCCGCATATCTTGGACCATAAGGGATCCCTCAAGCATCTCTAGAAAGGAGTCATGCTTCCCTCTGCCTTCTTTTTCAGCATCGACCTCCACTAATGCCCTAAGCCTCGTTTCCTCTGAGGGTAGTCACCTCCCCAACCTTGGTGTCATCCACCTCCTTGACTCCAGTGGTGTCATCACAGCTAGAAGGTACTCGCTCGACCTGAGGGCCTGCAGGGAAACATGAGACCAAGCTCACCGAGTTTCCTCCGTAATATAGAACTGGTGGGTTGATGATCCTCTTCGACGTCCGAATACCTTGATCGCGGCTAAACACCTCCGCTGCTCCATCTGAACCAGCTCCATTCCCGGGCAAACCCGAAACAATTCTTCCCTTGCTTCCTGAACAAGATGCCACAGCATTGGGACCAGAAGCACATGGAGCAACGCTCCCCCTGCATCTTGAACCAGAAGCCTATGCTCTTTAACTAGAACAAACTGAAACATCGCTCCCCTTGCTTCCTGTGCCAAAAGACTCTGCACTGGAACCAGAAGCATCTGGAGCATCACTCCCCCTGCTTCCTAAGCCAAGCACCTTTGCCACGGAGATAAAATAACTTGGAGCTCCTGATGACACAGGCAACTCCATCTGAACCTTAGCAGCAGCCTCCTTCTGCCCAACATCTGACCTGCTCTCCTCTAGCTCCACACATGAGCTACCCTAACACGACGTCAGCTCATCGAAGACAACATCTCTCGACACGATGAACCTCTTTATCGTAGGATCCATACACCTCCAACTTCTCTTCTGCTCAACACACCCAACGAAGACTAGCTTCGTCTTGAGAGTATCCGGAGTGTGTACATAGCAGGTAGAACCAAACACCTGAAGGTGGTCCACGTTTGACTTCTCCATCTTCTCATCCGCCCCTCCGGCATCACAGCCGCCGGAGGGGCGGATTCCGGCGATCCCGATAAGTTCAATTTTGCGGAAAAAACCAGGAGAAAGCTTCTCCCGATCGGGCTCAATTGAGCCAGAATCTTGGCCCTAACAATTCCTATGATCTACCCATAGTGAGAGAGGAAGGGGAGGACCTTTGTGGTGGGTTGGAGACGAGCCGATCGCCGGTTGGCAATTTAGGGTGGAGGGTTTGCCAGAGCTCTGCAATAACATAGTGAACTTGTTTGTCTCCTTCGGGTAAGGTGTGGAAAAGCTTGCCCTGGATTCAGGGATGCTTTTAGGTGAGTATAAAGGGGGAGGGGAGGGGCCAAGCTTGAAGTGGCCATTAATGGCCCCTTAATATAAATTTCGGCCATGATATGGGGGTGGGGGGGGGGGGGGGTGAATCGGGCATAATCCGGCCGGGAAATGGTTGCGAACGCCTCCTCTCCCCTAGAGAAACTGATTCCATCCCTTAATGGGGAGAGTTAAGTGGTTCAAGCTTCAAAGCCATTAATGGCCTTGAAGCTTGAATTCAGCCATGGCTTGGGGGCTCCTCTATTGGTGGCTGGCTGGCTGGCTTCATTGGTAATTTATTCCACAGGCCATAATGAAATAAATGGAGAGCTTGGGGAAGGGGAAGAGTGTGCCCCAAGGTCTTCCCCCACTACTCCCCTCTCTTTCTCTCTCCTCCATTAAAGGGAATTTGGAGTTTTCTCTCTCCTGCCCAACAAGGCTGAAATTGTTATCTCTCTAGCCTAATGGCAGCCCAGTTACTTATATTTTTCATGGAAATAAGGTATGCACAAATGGAAAGAGGGCTTGAGCTTAGGTTAGCCCATTTGAGCTATGTTTGACCTAACCTAGACTAGGGTTGACCTAGGTCAATTTGACCTTTTGAGTTGCCATCAATGGGTCCTTGATGACCCATTGGACTCCCCTAAGATCTAGGTAGGGTTAGGTAGGGTTGACTTGGCACCTTGGAGGTCACATGACCCTACGTAAGGGCACTTTGACCACTTTGAGGCTAGAGTTGACTTGGGTCAACTTAGCCACTAAGGTTGACCTTAATGGATCCTTGGTGACCCATTGACCTAACGTTAGGGTTAGGAAGGCATGTGTGAGGTCCAGTTGGCTAAGGAAGGGTCAACTGACCCTAAGTAGACCAGTTTGACCCATTTAGGGTTAGGGTCGGTTAGGCCAACTTGGCCACTTTGACTGTTGCCAATAGGTCCTTAGTGACCCTATGGACCACCCAAGGTGTTAGGGGTGTTGTTGTGGGATCATGGAGTAAAGTTGAAGCCCTAAGGTCATCCTAAACTAGTGTTTACAATTCTACTATTTGCAAACCATGGTGGCCTTCACCTTCCTACCTAAGTTCACCTAGTCTACTTAGACTTCCTAGGGTTTTGTCATGACCTAGTCATGACAAAACCAATCTTAGGGGTTTAGCTGGAAATAGGATGTTACAAATCCCGATAAACAAAAATAAAAATTTTGTCCCCGAAATTCAGGTTAGTCCTGCGGAGTTTCTACTGAGAGCAACATAGTGTAACATCCCATAGGAAGTTAATGTATACCTTACCAAAAGAGATTCGAGTAGTTTTGCTGCATCAGGTCCGGTGGCTCCCAGGTATGCTCCTCCTGTCCATGGTTCCTCTACAGGACATTGACCAGCGGGACCTTCTTGCAAGACCTGCACCGTTGTATCATCTATCCTGACCGGCTCATAGCGGACTGATTGATCAAAAGCTGACAAGCCATCTATAATAAGAACCTACTGTTTCGACCATAGTAGAGCCTTCCTAAGAGAGGAGACGTGGAAGACATTGTGCTAAACCGCTAACTCCGGCGGTAGCTCCAGTCTGTGAGCCAATGGACCGATCCGCTCTAGGATCCTGTAACGCCCCATATTCCTTGGACTAAGCTTCTTCCGCCTACGTACCGCGAGACTCCATGCACCAGACGTATCTTTAGGAATATACAGTCTCCACCCTTAACTCTACTTGGCAATCTCACGCATCATAATATTTGGTCGTTCTGCCCTGGGCCTCCACCATCCTATCTCGAATCAGTCACACCTGGGTATCTGGGTTCTTCACAAATTATGAGTTAAGTGCCTTTGGATCCTAACCTAGATCCATGAAAGTGGAATCTTGCACCTTCGTACGAGGGTGGAGAGGTGTATTGAATGTTGGCCGCGAGCCCAGATAAACCTGGACTGATCTTCTCTCCTTGGACGTACACTGGCCATCCTGATTTGACACGACCATCTTGAGCACACCATGAAAATGAACAACAACTCACAAATCTTATGAAACACACACGGGAGGTTTCTTTCGGGTCGGGGTGACCCCAGCTACCTCGGACAGTGCCTATAATAGTTCTCAAAGACTTTTGCACTTAGCCCTCATTAGCCGACAAACCTCACCGTGCATCATAGAATCCATGATGTCTTCCTTCACTCTAGGAGGATACATGTTCTGAGATACACCATACATCAGGTGATTAGATTTCTCATTTGTTTGGGTAGACAACGGCTCTATAAAATCTCCACTTCTCAATCAGATTCTTATCCCTACGAATACGCCCGAGTAGCACCGAATACGGTTTACATCCATTTGACTATATTCACGACGCAAAGTTTTCTAGATGAGGTCTAAGGGAAACCCAAGTCAATAACTAATTTGCCCAATAAACAAAAGATAAGCCCCCAATAAACAAAAGATTAGCCCCTACCTCCCTTGAGCTAAGTATCTTCGATATTGCCATGTTATATCCATCCTAGCTAGGTGCACAGTCCCTAGGGCATCAATCTTTGACTTGGGGTTCCAACCTGAATCTTGTTGATATACTCCATACTATAAACCCTCCGAGTCACTTTTACGACAACCTTATCCGGGTCAAAATGTTCCCAATCCCAACCAGTCACTTCCGAACTTGAATTCCTATCCGACCTTCGGTGTTTGTCGTGGTGATTGTCTCCAGGTAATCTTGTTACTGGTACGAGGGTTGAGACTCTTTGTCTTCTACCATTCTGCTAATGGATTATTGGTCTCAATTCTCCTTGAAGCAGTCCTATCGGTAAGAGTAATCCTTGATAGGGACCGTAGGGCCACCTGAATTTATGGCTTAGGTAGTCATTGTCGTGTTATACTCCTCCTTTATTCTCTTTAGGTATCTCCTTATCTTAACCAAGTTCATACCCAATGTCTATTTCAGACTAGGGCGTACTATAAGTTATCATGGTTAGTCAAGTCCCCTAGTGTGTTGAGTCTAACTCATTGACTAGAGAATTATAAGATGGGATCTTCACAGCCGGAGGTGCTCCCTGCTGGGGGCAGGGTTTACCGCAGGCTACAAAGAAGAATTCTAAATGTTAGCTGATGAAGAAGTGGAATTAATGAAAAGGTGGACTTTACATGTGATTCCCCTTATGGGCACACCACTGCTTCCGTTGCTTTGTTTGTCCTCGAACTAAGCTCGAGCGGGGGTGACCTAGGGTTTTGTGGACTTCTTTTCTTTGATCGATGTTTGCTCTGATACCAGTTGTAAGACCCCATTTTTTTCTTTTCTAA
Organism: Platanthera guangdongensis; assembly: GCA_039583875.1. Classification (NCBI taxonomy): domain Eukaryota; kingdom Viridiplantae; phylum Streptophyta; class Magnoliopsida; order Asparagales; family Orchidaceae; genus Platanthera; species Platanthera guangdongensis. The sequence goes on from CM077160.1 coordinate 31,375,334, forward strand.
ACCTGGGGGTCTTATGCCAAGAATTGCCGTTTTGCGGTGGCACCGACACTCAGGAAGGCCGCCACTACAAAACACCGATTCTGCTGGCCTTTTTGATCATCAAAGAGAGTGTAGTAATCATAAAGTGAAATAAAATTGAGTCCACAAACATCATATAAAAAATGAGAAACCACAACAAGTCCATAAATATAGGAAAGAGAGAGTACTATAATAGAACAGTACAAATGAAATATAAACGGGCTTAAGCCCGGTACATCATATGCTCGGTACAATCTCTTGCGGAAGCTATAAGAAAGATTAATCACTCACGGAGCTGGTCACTGGTGCTCCGGTACTAGACTGGCCCACCTCCATGAGCATCGTACTCCGCTGGTGCTGTGTCCCCTACTGCTGCTCCCTGTCTGCCGTCCGAAGTCCCTAGAATGTTGTGGTCTGAAAACCGTTAGTCATAAAGACTAAGTCCTATCATCCCCTACCCCTCCCCCATGGCTCCTAGGCACCGAGCGGGGAGGAGGAAAGGGAAGCTGTGAAGGTGGAGAGAAAGCAAAGCAGGTGACGGTGGAACTATTCTAGCAGTTAATTTATAATGTATAAATAGCTACGGAAGAAAGTTACTAACTAGCAGTTCTACAATAGTAAGCAGTAAGGTAAACAAGTAGAGTAAAGCAACACAGGTAGGAAAAACATTCTAGAAAGTAGGTAACCTTAACTTATATGAATGTCCATACAAACTTATAAGTTAAGGGGTCTTCTGCAAGGATCCCATCGTATAAAAAGTCACATACCAATTTATACGTTGGGGTGTCGGTTGTATGCAAGTATGAGTGTAGCGATATGTTATGCCATGATTCATGCAGGTGCAACTCACGCACACGACTCTATGTGCACAGACCTTTAGATCCCCCTATTTGGGCAGCTAGCTTCACTCCCAGGAATCTCCGTAGTGGCAAACAGAGATAGTGGGTCGGGCCCCCACTCCTAGGCGGGTATCCACACTACCAGGCCTAGACCTTACGTACGCCTCTAGAAGGACACAACCTAGAGTCTCCACGTACTATGCTGGCCATATCCAGCAGGCTTTCCCTGGCCAAGTGTCCCACACTGCCGAGTCAACGTATCGACGTCGGTGTGAATGACCGTCCAATACCGAAGACCCACCACCTTATTTTTTGTGCACATGCAACCCTGATGTATCAACCCCCGAGCCTAAGCTCCCCGGACTAACCCGTCCGTCACATTTACCTACCGAGCCAAGATTGTCGGGCTAATCTGCCCATTTCCACAACCACCGAGCCTACCGCCCGGACATCCTAGTCAAACTAACTTCCCGAGACACTGGGGTATGAGAAAGTGAAACCCTAATTATACTAGTTGCTCTTGAAGTTTATTATTCCTACTGTTTAGGTTAGCCCAAGACTGCCCCCGGTATATCCCGTGAAGGGGCTCCCAGAGGGCACTAGGAACTATGATGGTAGCTGAAGCTCATCGTTCCCTTTCACAAGGCACTTACTATTATTGGTTGTTACCCAAGTCCCAATCCCTTTAATGTTGTACTGGATCTAACCATAGTGTATTTTGACTCTTTCTCTCTCCTCGGGGAAGACGATGTTTCATCGACCCCGAGCACCTCGTAATACTAGTCAAACCACCCACTCCTCATCACGACTCTCGATGATAATCTTTTTTCACTTACCAGATCAATACACTAATTCCCAACTCCCTAGGTTCATTTTGCACCATATTATGATCTCTGCAGTTTTTACTAAACGCAGACCATCCTAAGCTATATGATGTATACAATGGGAGGTACTCCAAATTATCATCCAAAATCCCTATAATATTTATTGGAGGTCTATCATGACATGATTAGCCTAAATCCAGAAGTTTATAATTTTCCTAATTTACTTGATAATTTATTTAATTTCATAAAAGATCCAAATGCCTTATTTTGAACATGAAGTACTATTTTCAGGACTGCAAAATGTTTCACAAAATTATGATAAATACAAGACATCTACTTATCTGTAAATTCAAGGTCTCCAAATAATAAGGAAGACTTAAACCCCTAAACATAATTTTTGATCATAACCTATATTAACCAATTTAAAGAAACAAGTACTGCCAATATACTTCCAATAATTCTGAGAAAATTCAAGGATGAACATATAGACATATAAACACTCCTTGTCAAGTTTCATAATTTATCAGTAAATAATGAACTCTAAACTTGATTTTCCATAATAATCCAAGTTAATAGGTTACTGAACTAAGTACAATAATTATTCATTTAAAAATTATAATAAAATTCTCATATGAGCATATTGATCTAGAACACTACTGATGTTGGGTACATTGGATTAAATGTACCAGATTTGTAGAAACCTCACCCTATTCAATGATATACATCATGGTGGTATTTAATGTGTTTTTGAGTTGATGTGTGCAGGTTAAGTAATTGCAAGGAAAGCTAAAAATTTCTAAGTCCATGTGTCGACACGTAGAAGAAAAGTGTCGACACTTAAGGAGGCTTGTGTCGACACCTAGAGAATTTGTGTCGACACTTGGAGTAATTGTGTCGACACCAGGAATGTAGAGTCGACACCAGAAGAAAAGTGTCGACACATACAGGAAGTGTCGACACTCAATGAAGAAATGCCTAAAGAATCAGTGTCGACACTTAGAAGCAGTGTCGACACCCAGAGGTACTTTGTCGACATCAAAGGTGTCGACACTAGGAGGCTGTGTCGACACTCAGCAAACATCAACAAAGTTCAAGTACAAGTGTCGACACTAGGAGGCTGTGTCGACACTCAACAAAAGTCTCAACACATGAAGAATGTGTCGACACAAAGGAGCTGTGTCGACACTCAGCAAACTTCAACAAAAGTTCAAGTACAAGTGTCGACACTAGGAGCTGTGTCGACACTCAGCAAAGTTTCAAGACATGAAGCATGTGTCGACACAAAGAAGATGTGTTGACACTCAACAAAGTTCAACACAAGAAGGCTTGTATCAACACAAAGGATTTGTGTCGACACTCAGCAGAAATCAGATAAAGTATTGAAGAAGTACTTGTGTCGACACCTTCAATCAGTATCGACAGATTCAACAGAAGGCTTGTGTCGACACACAGAATCAGTATCGACACATTCAGAAGAAGCTGTGTCGAGATACAGATACAACAACACAAGGAGTTGTGTCGACACCAACAAGGCTAGTGTCGACACTTAGTCTACTTGTGTCGACACTTAGTCTATCAGTGTCGACACTTAAAGACTGACTGTCTCGACACTTTCAGACAGTTACAGAAAATTTAAGAAGTGACTGCATGACTTGACAGCTGCCATTCCAGCCGTTCTACTGCTACTATCAGAGCTGTCAGAAGTTAGTTAGAAACGAGATCAGCCGGTCACCATGAAGAAAGCCTATATAAAGGCTTATTCAATCAACAGAGAAATTAAAAAAAGACATAGAGCAATCACTGAAGTGATCTAACAACATTAAAAGAAGAAGAACTTCAAGTGAAGATCTAAGATGTTGGAGAGAGAGAGCTCCTTCTAAGAAGACAGCTGTTGAACCAGGCTGGGAAGAAAGTTTCAGATTGAGATCTGATTCTTAAGTCAGCAGTGATTGAACATCATCTGCATAAAGTTTCAACCCTACTGTGTTCTAATTCAAGAAGCTTTGAAGAAAGCCAAGGGAGGTTGATCTCAGCAAAGTTCTTCCAAGAACTCATCAAGAAACCAGTCAAATCTTCTCTCTCATTCTGAGTTGTGGGTATATACTTTATAATTTTAATTTTTTGTAGTATCTTAAGGGATCTGAGTTGTAAGCCTGAAATTATAAAGGCTGAGTGGTAGGGCCTGTGTGCCTGAGTGTAGGAGATTCATTTCTCTGAGTGTAGGCCTTGTTGAGGGCTGAGTGTAGGCCTTATTAAAGGCTGAGTGTTGGTCTTTGTGAAGACTGAGTGGTAGGGCTGTGTGCCTGAGTTGTAGGAGTGAGATCACTCTAAGTTGTAGGAACCTGGTTGGGGTTCTGAGCTCTAAGATCTGAGGATCTGAGGAGTAGTGGAGAAGTTTGGCCGAATCTAGTACACTACTAGATAGGCGAAGGGGTAAAGTGGATGTACCCAAACCATGGGGAACCACTATAAAATCTGTGTGTGCTTTATTCTGAGATTGTTGTGGTGTATGTGCTGTATTGCTGATGTATTACTGTGAAGAATTGCATATAATTCTGTGTTTCTGCCATCAAAGTTTAAAAAGATTAAGTGCACCTATTCACCCCCCCTCTAGGTGTTTAGGCACTAGTTATTTCAAGTGGTATCAGAGCCAGATTACTCAAAAAGGACATAACATTCTGAGTAAAGATACTGTTGGCAGATTCAGTATAATCAAGAATCAAGAAAATGAGTTCAACAGAGAATCACAAAGAGCTAGGATCCATGAAGTTACCAATCTGCAGAAAGGAGATCTTTGGCATTTGGAAAGAAAGGGTTAGACTTTTTATGGAAGCCTCAGACCCAAGAATATACATTACTGTTAAAGAAGGGTCATATGTGCTAATGAAAGTATCAGTTCTGGATGCAAACCAGAGAACTCCAAAAGACTATTCAGAAATGACAAAAAGAAGAGATAATTCTGCCCACTATGGATAAGAGGGCCCAGAATATAATTGTAAGTGCAATTAATGATGCCACATTTCAGAATCTGATTCATTGCAAAACATCAAAAGAAATGTGGGACACACTAATAGTCTATATGGAAGGATCTGAAGAGGTAAGACAAGACATGAAGTCCTTGTTAATCCAAGAGTATGAAAGCTTCAGACAAGGCAGGTCTGATTGCATAACTGAGTGCTACAAGAAATTCTATAGGATTGTCAATGAGTTGATGTCTTATGGAAGAGAATTCAGTAATTATGAATTGAATGATAAGTTCTTGAGATCCCTGACTAAGGACTGGGATACCAAGATTTGTGTCATAAGGGAAATGGCCAAATTAGCAGACATTCCTCCTCCAACATTGTTTGGAAAGCTGTTATCCTATGAAATGCAGCTATTGGTTAGGAAGGAGGAAGAGAAGACTACCAGAGTTGAGCATAAATAAAGAGCTGTGGCTTTCAAGACAGAAGCCACTAGGAAATATAAAAGTAAGTCTCCATCTCCACCTCCAAAAGTTGGTGAGACTGAGACAGATGAGTCAGAAAGGAAGAATTCTGAAAGCAGTGAGAGTGATGAAGATTTTGCAGCTTTCACTAGACATTTTCAGAAGTTTCTTAAGAAGAAACAGTGGAGGTCTAAGCCATCCACTTAACAGAAGTCATCAAACAATGAAAGAAGAAAGTTCAGGCAAAGTAAAACTACATCCTCAAAGATAGTTTGCTATTGTTGTAACAGACAGGGACATGTTGTTGCTGACTGTCCAGAGAAGAGGAAAGAGTCAACTGATAAGAAGAAGACTCAAATCAAGGGCAAAAAGGAAAGGTCCTTTGTTGCTAAGAAGGACAAAAGTCTGTCTGATATGTCATCTTCAGAATAAGATTCAGAAGCAGAAGCTTATATTGGACTGTTTGCTTAAAAAGAGCAAGATGAGTTCATACAATTAATGAACTCAATATTTGAGCATGAGGACAATCAGTGCCAGAGACTGATGGCCTTATCAGAAGGAGACAAAATCCAGGATCAGCCTGGACCAAGTCAGGTACAAAATTGTTCTGTTAGTTCAATTTCTAGTACTGAGTCAGATTCAGATACATCAGCATCAAGTGATGTTAGTTGATCTGAATCTGAAGGAGACATTCATCAGTTGATTGATGAATATAGAGTAGTGTTGCAAGCTTTGAAGAAAAGCAAATCCTTGGCCAAGAGTCAGGCTAAGGAGATTGCCAGTCTTAAAGTTGCTGCAACAGATTTTGACAAGTTGCTTGATCAGAAATTAAATGAAATAGTCAGACTGAAGAACATTACTGTTATTCAGATGGGGACTATAACATTTAAAAATGATCAAATTAGAAATCTGGAGATTAGTCTTCAGAAAGAGAGAGATATTATTGCAAGGTTTTCTAAACCAAAGTCTGTTCTACCTTTGATAGATGAGTTCATTCCTAAAAATGGTAAAACTGGATTGTGGTTTACTAAACCTGCCAGGACTGTACAGTCCAAGTCTAAGGGCAAAGCCCCAGTGCTCAACAAGAAGCCTGCTGAAGATAAAATAACCAGGGTTGTACCTAAACAAAGGTACAACAGATTTGAGTGCTGGTGCTGTGGTAAGATAGGCCACTTTGCCATAGACTGTTGGAATAATTCTAATGCCAAGGTGATTAGCAAACTGCCTGCTAGAAAAGCTACAGGTAGTTTTTTTAAGAATCAGACTAACTTGCACCAAGGACATAAGAAGTTTTTGGGTTCTAAGGTTAAGTAATCTGTTTTGCAGGTGAGTCCAAGTGGCCATGCCCCAATATAGTACTTGGACAGTGGATGTTCTAGGCACATGACTGGAACTAGGGGATTGCTGAAGGACTATACACCAATTAAGGATGGTCCTAAAGTCACCTTTGGTGGTTCTGAAAAAGGAATCATCAAAGGCTTTGGTAACATTTCTAGCAACCTTATTACAATTACTCAAGTGGCTTATGTTAAAGGTTTGAAACACAAACTCATTAGTATAAGTCAGCTGAGTGATTTAGGATATGACATCTCATTTGTCAAAGATGGTTGTCATATCAGGAGGTCAAATGATCAAAAGATCATTCTGATAGGTTATAGGAAGAGAAATGTCTATTGTCTAGACATTATGTGTGAGAATAATGTTTCTCCTATGTGTCTTGTAGATGATGAGAAAGTCTCTCATTGTGTTAAATGGAACAAGAGGCTAGCCCATCTTAACTATAAGACAATTGGTCAACTCTATAGTAAAGAGTTAGTAAGGAATGGTCCTCAGGTTAAGTGTATTAAGGATGGGATATGTTCAGCTTGTCAAAAGGGCAAGCAGACTAGATCCACCTTTAATAGCATTAAGAACAAAGATGCTGTGAGGTGCTTATACCTCTTGCATATGGATCTCTTTGGTCCTATGCTAGTTCACAGCCTAGGTAGGAAGGTCTACACATTTGTGGTTGTAGATGACTACTCAAGGTTTTCCTGGGTGTTCTTCCTTGGACAGAAATCTGAAACTCCAAGTATCTTATACAACTTTGTTAAACAAATTCAGAATGAATTGGACAGTACAGTGGTCAAAATCAGAAGTGACCATGGTACTGAATTTCAGTCTGACAGTATGACAAAACTGTGTGAAGAATTTGGAATTTTTTAGGAATTTTCTTCACCAAGAACACCTCAGCAAAATGGCATTGCTGAAAGGAAAAATAGAACCTTGATAGAGGCTGGTAGAACCCTATTAATTGACACATCTCTCCCTGAATATTTCTGGGCTGAGGCAGTAAACACTGCATGTCATGTAATTAATAGGGCTACTATCACCAAAAGCCACAATAAGACCCCCTATGAGATTGTGAAAGGCAGAAAACCAAATCTATCCTATTTCAGGATCTTTGGTTGTAAATGTTATATACTTAACAATGATAAGTCTTATTTAACTAAGTTTGCTGTCAAATCCCAAGAGGGGATTTTTGTTGGGTACAGCAACAACAGTAAGACTTATAGGTTCTACAACTTGACTACTCAAGTTGTAGAAGAGTCAGTACATGTAGTATTTGATGAATCTAGACTCATTAACAATGAATTGTCTAGAAGTATTTACAGCTCCACAGGTGTGACTGAGAAGATGGACAAGCTTACTATTGAAGAAGGTTCTACTGCAAGTCAGCAAGTGGATGATAGTGGCTGTTGTCCAGGGGGAGTACTAGATACACCTGATGCAGAAGAAGACCAAGGGGTGCAGCAAGTTGAAGAGAATGAAGGTGTACAACCTGAAGATAGGCCGCCTCCAGCAAATAGACATCTAAAAGATCATCCAGCCAATCAAATTATTGGTGATCTCAGACAAGGGGTACAAACAAGGAGCAGAAATCTAAGTTCAGTTCTCTACTCCAGCTTTCTATCCTAAGTAGAGCCAAAGAAATTTGAAGAAGCTATCCTAGACCCTCATTGGATTGAGGCTATGCAAGAGGAGCTGAACAAGTTCAAAAGATGTAATGTCTGGGAGCTACTTCCTAAACCCAAGGACCACAATATTATAGGAACTAAGTGGATCTTTAGGAACAAGATGGATGAACATGGAGTTATTGTGAAGAACAAAGCTAGACTGGTTGCTAAGGGATATAGGCAGGAAAAAGGTATTGACTTTGATCAAACCTTTGCTCCAGTAGCCAGACTGGAGGCCATAAGGATGTTTCTTGCCTATGCAACCTATCAAGGGTTTAAAGTATACCAAATAGATGTTAAGTCAGCTTTTCTGAATGGAAATCTGAAGGAAGAAGTCTATGTAGAACAACCATCAGGTTTTGTTGATTCTATCAAACCTAATTATGTTTATAGACTTAGGAAGGCTTTGTATGAGTTAAAACAAGCCCCTAGGGCTTGGTATGAAACCCTGTCTAGTTTCCTCATTGAGAATAAATTCACAAGGGGGAAAATAGACAAGACTCTATTCCTTAGGGAATCCAGAGGCAAGATCATCTTAGTTCAAATATATGTAGATGACATCATATTTGGGTGTACAGAAAGCAGTCTTTGCAGAAAGTTTGCAAAACTAATGCAAGGACAATTTGAAATGAGCAGTATGGGGGAACTTAAGTTCGTCTTGGGTCTCCAAGTTAGACAGACTGAGGATGGTTTATCCATATGCCAGTTTAAGTTCACCCTAGAGTTGATAAGGAAGTATGGTATGGAATCATCCAGTACCATGAAGACTCCTATGGGGTCAAGCATGTCTCTAAGCAAAGATGATGCAGGAAAACCTGTAGATGAGACTTTGTATAGAGGGATAGTTGGCTCCCTATTGTATTTGACTGCTAGTAGACCAGATATCAGGTATGATACATGTGTCTGTGCTAGGTACCAAGCTTGCCCTAAAGAATCTCATTTGACAGCTGTCAAAAGAATTCTGAGATATCTTAATGGCACTCCTTATCTAGGCCTTTGGTACACTAGGAATGGAGAATTTGTACTAACAGGTTATTCAGATGCAGATTTTGCAGGCTGCAAGGAAGATAAAAAGAGTACAACAGGTACCTATCAATTCCTAGGTGGAAGGCTGATATCATGGAGTAGCAAGAAACAAATAAGTGTGGCTATCTCCAAAGTAGAATCAGAGTATGTTGATGCAGGAAGTTGCTGTGCTCAACTTCTATGGATTCAACATCAGCTAGAAGATTATGATATTCAAGTAAGTAGAACACCTTTATTTTGTGATTCTACAAGTGTTATTTCTATTGCAAATAATCCTGTCTCCCATAGTAGGAATAAGCACATAGAAATAAAATACCATTTTCTAAGAGAACATGTGGAAAAGGAGATATTTCACTAGAATATATTAATACAGATAATCAACTAGCTGACATGTATACTAAGCACTTAGATGAAACCAAATTCAATAAATTTAAAATTGAATTAGGGATGATAAACTTAGAATAAGTTTTCTAAATTGGCTAAGTAAAATGGTGTCGACATACAGAGTTGTCTGTGTCGACACATAGAAGATGGTGTCGACATTTCAGAGAAATGGTGTTGACACATCTAGAAAGTCTGTGTCGACACTTCAGAGAATTAGTGTCGACACATGCAGTGTAGGTGTCGACACATCCAAGGTGGTGTCGACAATTAAGCTTTACATAGAATTAGTCTGGTAGAGTCTCGACTAAGTGTCGAGCTAAGTGGTGTCGACACATATACAAGTGTCGACACATATATTCTGTCGACTATACTTGTGTCGACACATAGTTGTCGAGACATTATAAGTAAGTGTCGACACTTTTCAACAGTGTCGACACAATTTAAGTATTTTGACGTGCCCTTTCATCTTCAATTCTAGAAAGGTATAAATATGTTTTCGCCATTGTCTGTCGACACACTCACCAAAGTTTCGAGACCAAACTTGTGTGTCAACATCACTCTTCTCTAATTCAAATTTCTTCAAACCCTATTGGCGCCCAAGCTAGAATAGAATCTTAATGAAGGTTATGAACTCGTGCGGCATGCCTTTGATGACGCGGAACCTGAGATCAAAGGTGTGGTAACCCTAATTGCCGAATCTGGACTGGAATACCTTGTTTCAGAACCCATCAAGATCTGGAAGAAGGAGGTCCTAGAATTTCTGACTACAGCTTCAGTTGATGATACTGGACTTAAGATTAAATCCAGAGTTCATGGAACCAAAGTCAAGGTCTCACCAAAAAGTCTGAGGAAGATACTTCAACTACCAAGAACAAAGGAGGAAGAGGATGTATCTGCTTCTAAGACTAGAGAAGCACTGAGATGGTGTGGATTGGATTCCAACCTGAAGATTGGATCTGTTTTCAACAGAAAAGGAATGAACATTCAATGAAAATTTCTGTCTGAAATAGTTGGGAAGGTCATCCTGAGCAAGCCTGGAGGACATGACAGGATTTCAGCTTATATGTTCAATCTGATGACAAGGATTATCTTCAAACTAGCTACTGATTGGTCTACAGTTGTGTTTGAGAAGATAAAAGAAAGTATGAAGAAGCCCAATCTGGGTAGAATACTGAGTCTATACCTAGCTGGTAGTATACCTGAGGTAATGAACCAAGCTGCAGGTTCAAAGATTAACCACATGAGGAGAATGGATTTGAGAATCTTCTCTAGGTGGGATAGAGTACTGACCAAAGAACTTCCATCTCCAGTAAAGGACACACCTCAGAAAAAGAAGAAGAAAACAGCCACTGTGGCTCAAGAATCTTCCAGCAGCTCTAAAGAGCAAGTAGTGTTTACTCCTGATGATGAAGAAACTAGAAATGCTGTACAATCTCCAGCTAGATATGAGGATGCACAGAGACAGGGGGAGCTACCCTCAGCAAGCACAATTCACCTGGATCCACCCCAGGGGGAGCCTCTACTTGTGGAAGAGCCAACTCCACTAGAGAGTGAACAAGCTACCCAAACCATACTAGAGATAATAACTGACATTAATCAATTAGATTTCTCTATAGAGGATGAAGTTTTGTCTGATTCATTACCTAATGTTCATCAACAAACTCAGATACTCCCTTAACCCCAAGATGTTGTCATAGAGGACACATCTATTGCTGATCAAGTGGTTGATGAGATAAGAGATTCTCCAGCCCTTCCTCAACAGGAATTTACACTAGAAGAACTGTTTTCTGATCTTCTACAAACTGATTTGAGAAAGAGAAAGCTGCTGAGGGGGAGGAGATCCATATTGAGGGGGAGCAAGTGGAGATTATAGAAGAAACTGCAAGCAAAGAGACTGAAAATCCAAAGGATGTTGAGGAATCACAGAGGACTGAGAAGGAGTTACCTCCTAGTCCTAAAGAAAGAGTGGATATTGCAAACACATCTGCTTCAGAGGATGAAGAGGCTGTTAGAGCCAAGAAGAGGAAGTTTCAGGTCTTCAAAAGAAAAAGCCAGACTTACAAAAAGGCTTTACAAACAATTTCACCACAGCCTGCCCCATCTACTGATTACAGTTCACTGATGGTGGCTTTACAAATTAAGCTGGATGAGCAAAGACAAGCTCTAGAAAAGTATGTGGATGAAGGAAATAAATTTCTGTTGTTTGATCTTGCACAAGACATTATGTCAATCAGATTTGAAGTGAATCTGAATAAGAAGGAAATGACTGACTGCTACCATAAGGGAGGAAATGCAGTAGTCTATCTGGCCACACATCAAGAGACACTAAAGACAAAGCTTGATGAGCTAGAAGTGAAGCAAGGCTATGTCCTGGAAAACCAGATCAGGATGAATGATAATTTAGCTGCTTCACATAATGCTATTATAACTAAAATGAAGAATATAGCTGCTGGTCAGACTACAGCAAGTGCTACTGCCAAGGCTGAATTTGACAACAATTTCAGGAGAGCCTAACTGCTGTTAAAACTGCTATTGAAGACTCTCAAAAGGCTATAATTGAAAAGCTCTAAAGGTTGAAACCCTTCTATAAAGATGGAGTAAACTATTTGAATGCACAGATAAGGTTTCAGAAAGATGATCTGAGAGATCACATTGAGAGAGAAGTCATAAAGGGGGAGAGGGTATTAGTCAAGGCAGGCTCTGATCATGCCAAGTGGATATCAAATTCCATCAAAGCCACCGTTGGATATCCACCTTTATGTGATGATAACAATGTTACAGAGTCTGGAATCAATCCTGCATATCTTGGTGGGGAGCAAGCTGAAGTGGCTCAAGTAATATACCCTCCACGAGACTTTGATATGATACATCAAGATATACAGTCAATGTATAGTCCTCCTGAGGGAAATCCGAATGTCATCATTGAGAAAGTAGTTCAGCCTGTGCCAGAGGCAATACTGAAAGAACAAGAGGCTTTGCTAAAAGAACAAGAGACTCAATTGTCTAAGAAGCGATTCAGAGAGCAAGCTGAATTAAGACCTGATTTTGAACAATGGAGCCCCACTTCCAGGAATATCATTTTGACTGCATGGAAGGCTGCTAAAGACAATATTTTGGATAGAGGCAAATGGTATTCTGACCTGGAGTGGCGGAAGCATGAGAATAGGCAAGATGCTATTGTTCAATATAGAAGAAAGGCTAAGATGGGAAAGCTACCTCCTACTGCACAGGAGCCTAGCAAGTACTTCCCAAAGCCTTATCATTATATTGAATGGCAAAAGATCAAGGCTGAAGAATTGAAAAAGAAAGATCTTAAAGGGAAGAAACCTGCTACTGCTGATGACACTAAAGCCCCGGTTCAAGCAAAGATTCAATCTGGAAAGGGCATAGTTATCAAGGAGCCTGAGCTGCCTTAGGATAGAAATGTTTCTTAAGTTTACTATGTGTAATCAGTTGCATTTAACTTTCTGTAAACTTTTGAATTATGAAAATGTTGAAGTTGTTAGAACAATGTGATATGTGTTAAATCTATTACATTACTATTCTGAGATATTTGTGTATACATGTTTTGTTTATACATGTTTATGTACTTACCCTGTCATTTAAATATTGTTTTACCTCATACTGTGAATTTGTTATGTATGGTGTATATCATTGACTAAGGGTTATGACATCTCCAAATAGGGGGGGATTGTTGGGTACATTGGATTAAATGTACCAGATTTGAAGAAGCCTCACCCTACTCAATGATATACATCATGATGTATTTGATGTGTTTTTGAGTTGATGTGTGCAGGTTAAGTAATTGCAAGGAAAGCAAAAAATTTCTAAGTCCATGTGTCGACACCTAGAAGAAAAGTGTCGACACTTAAGGAGGCTTGTGTCGACACCCAGAGAAGCTGTGTCGACACTTGGAGTAATTGTGTCGACACCAGGAATGCAGAGTCGACACCAGAACAAAAGTGTCGACACATACAGGAAGTGTCGACACTCAATGAAGAAATGTCTAAAGAATCAGTGTCGACACTTAGAAGCAGTGTCGACACCTAGAGGAACTTTGTCGACATCAAATGTGTCGACAATAGGAGGCTGTGTCGACACTCAGCAAACATCAACAAAGTTCAAGTACAAGTGTCGACACTAGGAGGCTGTGTCGACACTCAGCAAAAGTCTCAACACATGAAGAATGTGTCGACACAAAAGAGCTGTGTCGACCCTCAGCAAACTTCAACAAAAGTTAAAGTACAAGTGTCGACACTAGTAGCTGTGTCGACACTCAGCAAAGTTTCAAGACATGAAGCATGTGTCGACACAAAGAAGATATTTCGACACTCAACAAAGTTCAACACAAGAAGGCTTGTGTCAACACAAAGGAGTTGTGTCGACACTCAGCAGAAATCAGATAAAGTATTGAATAAGTACTTGTGTCGACACCTTCAATCAGTGTCGACACATTCAACAGAAGGCTTGTGTCGACACACAGAATCAGTGTCGACACATTCAGAAGAAGTTGTGTCGAGATACAGATACAACAACACAAGGAGTTGTGTCGACACCAACAAGGCTAGTGTCAACACTTAGTCTACTTGTGTCGACACTTAGTCTATCAGTGTCGACACTTAAAGACTGACTGTCTCGACACTTTCAGATAGTTACAGAAAATTCAAGAAGTGAGCGGATGAATTGACAGCTGCCATTCCAGCCGGTCTACTGCTACTGTCAGAGCTGTCAGAAGTTCGTTAGAAACCAGATCAGCCGGTCACCATGAAGAAAGCCTATATAAAGGCTTATTCAATCGACAGAGAAATTAAAAAAAGACATAGAGCAATCACTGAAGTGATCTAACAACATTAAAAGAAGAAGACCTTCATGTGAAGATCTAAGACGTTGGAGAGAGATCTCCTTCTAAGAAGACAGCTGTTGAACCAGGCTGTGAAGAAAGTTTCAGATTGAGATCTGATTCTTAAGTCAGCAGTGATTGACGATCATCTGCATAGAGTTTCAACCCTACTGTGTTCTAATTCAAGAAGATTTGAAGAAAACCAAGGGAGGTTGATTTCAGCAAAGTTCTTCCAAGAACTCATCAAGAAACCAGTCAACTCTTCTCTCTCATTCTGAGTTGTGGGTATATACTTTGTAATTTTAATTTCTTGTAGGATCCTAAGGGATCTGAGTTGTAAGCCTGAAATTATAAAGGTTGAGTGGTAGGGCCTGTGTGCCTGAGTGTAGGAGATTCATTTCTCTGAGTGTAGGCCTTGTTGAGGGCTGAGTGTAGGCCTTGTTGAAGGCTGAGTGTATGTCTTTGTGAAGACTAAGTGGTAGCGCTGTGTGCCTGAGTTGTAGGAGTGGGATCACTCTGAGTTGTAGGAACCTGGTTGGGGTTTTGAGCTGTAAGATCTGAGGATCTGAGGAGTAGTGGAGAAGTTTGGCCGAATCTAGTACACTACTAGATAGGCGAAGGGGGAAAGTGGATGTACGCAGACCTTGGGCAACCACTATAAAATCTGTGTGTTCTCTGGGTGTGCTTTATTCTGAGATTGTTGTGGTGTATGTGCTGTATTGCTGTTGTATTGCTGTGAAGAATTGCATATAATTCTGTGTTTCTGCCATCAAAGTTTAAAAATATTAAGTGCACCTATTCACCCCCCCTCTAGGTGTTTAGGCACTAGTTCTTTCAACTGATCAAGTTTCATAATTTTCCAATAAAAATAGAGATCTAAATCTATTATTGATCATATTCCCGTATTTATATACTTGTGAAGTAAGTACTGAAAATTTACATCTAAAAATTACAATAAAATTCATGTATGATCATAATGGTCTAAAACTCACTCTACCCCAATTTCATAATCATCTAATGGATATTAAGGTCATAATAAAAACATAATTAATTATGGCTAATACTGATATTGCAAAGGTGATACTAAAATTATTAATCTGAAATTCCCAATAAAAATATCAAAGGTTTATAATGACATTATGACTACACTACCCAAGTTTCACAACTTTTCACAGAATTCTAATTACCAATCCTTCAATTGTAAGGATAATGACCTAAACTAGGGTTAGAGTTTTGAGGGGTTTATCCATCTCTAAATCTACTAAGATTCTCACCAGAGGACTTCAGCTACCCTAATGTCCTCTCTACCAAATTTCAAATCCATACAAGGGCATTTGACCACATGCCCTTCACAAACCCCCAAAGTCCAAACTTAGGGTTTGAACTTGGGTCCTTGGGCAATCCTACCCCAAACCACCCCATAACCCATATGAGGATGTAAAGAGTCATGACAAACCAGTGGCCCAAATTTCAGCCTCTATTGAGTTTGTTTGGCCACCCAATCCCACAAGGTACACTTTTCACCCAAATACCCTTTTTAGGGCAAAATTAGGGTCTACTAATTTCCCAAACAAATCAACTCAAAATGAGGTGAAAATTTATACAGAATCTCATGATGACCTTAAGGGCCACTCAGCCAAATTTGGGAGGGTTTGGGTGTCATTAGTCTCCTAATTAGTTTCTATCTAACCCTAGGTATAGACCCCACCAAAATGAGTGCCCTTGTCAAACCAGGCACCCAAATTGGTTCAAACTAATTTTAAAATAAAGTACACTCCTAGGGCTACAACTTTGATATTCATCACTTTTCTGTAGGTATCCCTTGGTATTTTTAATCAATTGAAACATTAAATATGATTTGTGTGACAAAAATGAAATAATATGAAAACATATCCTATAGTTTAAATCAGTCTCCAGCACGAATCTTAAAGCGCATCCAGCGACATCTGATCGTCTTCAAGCTCCAGCCGATGGCCAGGATAATCCCATCCTGGAGCCACCTCACGACCAAATTCTCGACCGTCCGGCCATCTCCCTGGCCGGCCACCGCCACCACCACCTCCGTTGAGGTGGTGGCTATTGCCAGGCGGCGGCATAGCTGCCAGAGGGGCGGATTTTGGCGATACCGATGAGTTCAATTTTGCAGAAAAAACCAGGAGAAAGCTTCTCCGGATACGGCTCAATTGAGCTCGAATCTTGGCCCTAACAGTTCATATGATCTACCCATAGTGAGAGAGGAAGGGGAGGACCTTTGTGGTGGGTTGGAGATGAGCCGATCGTCGGGTGTCCATTTGCGGTGGAGGTGTCGCCGGAGCTCTGCAACAGTACAGTGAACTCACTTGTCTCCTTCGGGTAAGGTGTGGAAAACCTTGCCCTGGATCCAGGGATGCTTTTAGGTGAGTAAAAAGGGGGAGGGGAGGGGCCAAGCTTGAAGTGGCCATTAATGGCCCCTTAATACAAATTTCGGCCATGGTATGGGGGGTGAATCTGGGCATAATCAGGCCGGGAAATGGCTGGGAATGCCTCCTCTCCCCTAGAGAAACTTATTCCAGCCCTTAATGGGGAGAGTTAGGTGGTTCAAGCTTCAAAGCCATTAATGTCCTTGATGCTTGAATTCGGCCATGGCTTGATGGCTCCTCTATTGGTGGCTGGATGGCTTCATTGGGAATTTATTCCACAGGCCATAATGAAATGAATGGAGAGCTTGGGGATGGGGAAGAGTGTGCCCCAAGGTCTTCCCCACTACTCCCCTCTCTTTCTCTCTCCTCCATTAAATGGAATTTGGAGTTTTCTCACTCCTACCCATCAAGGCCGAAATTGTCATCTCTCTAGCCTAATGACAGCCCACTTATATTTTTCATGGAAATAATGTTAGCCCGAATGGAAAGAGGGCTTGAGCTTAGGTTAGCCCATTTGAGATATGTTTGACTTGTTAAAATAGGCAGAGTTTCTTAATAAAAAATTAGAATCATCCAATTTGGCTCACTGGATTTTCCTCAGCACTCAATTTGGGTACGGTGTCCGAAAGGCTAACCAGAGATTAAACTGAGTGCCCCCTGTGGCCCACTCAGTCAAATGGCCTAAATATTTGCACAATTGTTGGTCTGGACATGACCATCATATCCAGTAATCAGAATTTTTGGTGATGATGTTTCTAAATTTTTTGTAATAATTTAATAAATAATACATGTGATAGATATACGGTCTACGGACCTTTAATTTCCCCAAATCTCTGGTGGATGACCCGTGGGGTCATTATAAAGCCATGAAAAAATATCTCAGGGTAGATTTGATGGGCCGCAAGAAACTAGCCTTCTTCCTAAGAACTCTCTGGTTCTAGTAGTGCTTTTCCTGACTTCTATGCAACCTACAAAATCTGCTTCTGAAAATCCTGTTAGATCAAAATCCCTATTTCTAGGGTACCATAGACCAAGATCTGATGTGCCCTTAAGATACATCAAGATTCTCTTTCAGCAAAATAATGAGATTCTTTAGGGCAGTCCTGATACCTAGCATAGACACATGTAACATATATGATGTCAGGCCTCCTAGCAATCAGGTATAAAAGGGAGCTAATTATCCCTCTATACAAAGACTCATCAATAGGTTTCCTTGCGTCATCTTTGCCTATAGGCATACTTGACCTTATGGGAGTTCTCATGGTGGAGGCATTCTCCATACCATATTTTTTGATTAGCTCCCTGGTGAACTTGGACCGGGATATGGACAGGCCATCATCAGTTTGTCTTACTTGGAGTCTTAAGAAGATCAAAAGCTTACCCATGCTATTCATTTCAAACTTCCCTTGCATAATATTTGCAAACTTCCTGCGAAGGTTGTCATCAATAGAGCCAAAGATAAAGTCATCGACATATATCTGGACTAGGATAAGCTTGCCCTTTGATTCTTTTAGGAATAAGGTCTTGTCAATCTTCTCCCTTGAGAATTTGTTCTCAATGAGGAAAATGAACAAGGTTTCATAACAAGCCCTAGGGGCTTGATTTAGACCATATAGAGCTTTCCTAAGATTATAAACAAAATTAGGATAGTTAGGACTATAAAACCTGGTGGCTGATCCACATATACGTCCTCTTTTACATCTCCATTCAGGAATGCTGACTTAACATCCATCTGGTAGACTCTGAATCCCTTATAGGTAGTAAATGCTAGGAATATCCTTATTACTTAAACTCTGTCTACTGGGTAAACAGTCTAGTCAAAGTCTATGCCCTCTTATTGTTTGTAGCCTTTAGCCACCAGTCTATCCTTATTCTTAACAATAATGCCATTTTGATCCAACTTATTCCTATATATCCACCTAGTCCTTATGAAATTTTGTCCTCGTGGTCTAGGAACCAACTTCCAGACATCCACCTCTTAAATTGGTCCAGTTCTTCTTGCATTGATACAATCCAAAACTGGTCCTTGATTGCTTCTTCAAACTTCTTGGGCTCTTCTTGAGATAGAAACCTTGAGTAAAGAGTTGTATTCATGCTCTTGCTTCTGGTCTGGACTCCATGATCTGCATTACCAATGATTTGGTGTGCTGGATGGTCCCATAGATGGCTAGTAGTTGGAGGCAATCTAGCTGCATCCAGCTGATCTTTAGTGTTTTCAGCAAGTTCGTCTTCATTTTCTTCAAGTTTGTTGTCCCCTTCTCTTGAAATAGGCAGTTCATCATCATTATCTAGGACTTTGGGGGTAGCTTCCTTGATGGTCAGCTTGTCCATCATCTGCTCTGTACCTGCAATACTATAAGAGGAGGAGCTTGGCTGCTCATAGTTAACCATTTTGGACATATCAAAAACAACATGCATTAACTCTTCTACAACTTGGCCAGTTAAGTTGTAGATTATATATGGCTTACTATGAGTGCTGTACCCAACAAAGATCCCTTCATGGGACTTGGAAGCAAACTTAATTAAATGGACTTTTCCATTATTGAGCACATAGCACTTGCAACAAAAGATACTGAAATTGCTCAGGTTTGGCTTTTTGCCCTTCAAGATCTCATAGGAAGTCTTCTTGTGACTCTTGGTGATAGAAGCCCTATTAAGGACATAGTATGCAGTGTTAATTGCCTCAACCTAGAAGTATTCTGGGAGGGATGAGTCACTGAACAATGTTTTATCAGCCTCTATGAGAGTCCTATTTTTCCTCCCAACAATTCCATTTTGCTGGGGTGTTTTAGGAGAGGAAAATTCTTGATGAATCCCTATCTCTTCATAGAACCTTATCATGCACTTAGATTGAAACTAAGTCCTATGGTCACTTTTAATTTTGACCACAGTGTTGTTGAATTCATTCTGAATTTGCTTGACAAATGTCTGAATGACATTAGGGGTTTCAGGTTTCTTCCTTAGAAAGAAAGCCCAGGAAAATCTGGAAAAGTCATTAATAACCACAAGGGTGTAGAATTTCCTACGTAGACTTTGAATTAGCATAGGACCAAACAGATCCATATGTAAAAGGTATAAGCACCTCACTGAATATTTGGTGCCAATGCTCTTGAAGGAGGTATTAGTTTGTTTGCCCTTTTGGCATGCAGAGTAGATACCCTCCTTAGTGCATATAAAGTTAGGCCCATTCCTAACCAACTCATTGCTGAATAGCTTGCCGATGGTCCTATAATTTAGATGGGCTAGCCTCATGTGCCACTGGACACAGGAATAGGGTTTCTTATCTGTAACTAGGAATACAGGTGAGTCTTTACTAGAGCATAGGAAATCTAAACAGTACACATTTCCACTCCTAGTGCCAGTTAAGATGACCTCTATGTCACTTAACCTCCTAATTTGGCACTCATCCTTGTGAAATACTATGTCATAGCCAAGATCATAGAGTTGGATAATGCTTATCAGGTTGTGTTGCAACCCTTCCATATATGCTACTCTAGTGATATGGACTATGCTATTAGAGATATACCATAACCTCTAGTCACCCCTTTTTTTGATCCACCAAAGATGACCTTTTATCCATTCTTTATAGGAACATAATCCTTCAACCTGATCCTTGTTCCAGTCATGTGCCTGGAACATCCACTGTCCAAGTAGCATATAGGGGTATAGGAACTTGGACTAACCTACAAAACACAAATCAGTTAACCTTATGACCCCAATTTTTATTGGATCCTTGGTGCATGTTTGGCTGAAAATAATTCTACCTACCTGCAACTTTTCTGACAGGCAAGATGACATTTGCTCTCTGCATACTATGATTGTGCGAGCAATAAACAACAAAGTGGCCTACCTTGCCACAACAACAACACTCATGGATGTTGTACCTTCTTTTTGGAGCAGGTTTTGTGGATGTGTTAACAACAGCTCTTGGTCTAGAAAGAGTAGCAACAGTCCTGTTCCATGGTTTCCCAGCCCACTCTGATAAGTGATGGGTCTGGCAGTACAAGTGCTTTGGATATCTTGAGCCCTTCTAGCAGCAGCTTTCATTTCAGAAAGCATACTCTTTATGGCCCCAGATATACCCAGGTTTGATCTACTGACACCCTTTCCCTTTGTCATAGAGTGGGCTGGAGGAACTGGAGAATAGTCAGCAACTTTACCCTTGACTGAAGGGGCTGTTGCACCAAACACAAATGGACTAGGATCGGCCATTTGTATTTTCTCATAGGCACTTGCACCTTTGTTGTAACTACAACCATATTGTGGAACATCTTTGTTCACACAAGATGGTCTAGCATGATTCCAGTGACTATAAATACTCCCATGGTCATGGCTGTTAGAAGGAAATTACACTATTTTAAATTTCACGGGAGGCTTAGAGGCTAGTGGCTCCACTTGAGCTTTGCCATTTCCCTTAGGATTAGCAGCTCTTGTCCTTACCTTAAATACCAACCCTTTCCTTCCCTTATGGGAGGACAATGAGTCTATTAAGGGCAACATTATGCTAGGCTTGGAGTAGCTAGTCACTAGTTACCTCTCCTTTTGGAGCTTTCCTTCAAGATTCCTGATATGGTTATTATTGAAGGTTATGGTACACATCAGAAGGATAGTTACATTCTTTAGTTTACTAACTTCTTGAGTCTTCAGATCCAGCAATTTTGTTGATTCTAAAGCAGCAAGATTTAAAGAGACAATTTCTTGAGCTTGCAGTTTGACCAGGATCTTGCTTTTATTTAGAGCCTATAGAAGTGCACCATAATTATAAATCAATTGTTTGATATCTCCCTCAGATTCTGAGCCATCATCATCACTTGATGCAGAAGCACAAGTATCTAGAACTGATTCATAATCTGAACAAGTAGAGCTAGTAACAGAAATTACCTTGCTTGGACCATGCTGATCCTAGTTGATTTATTCATCTGACCTAGCCATTAGCACAAAGAAGCATCTATCTTCTTTAGAATCCACCTCTAAATCACCATCAGATTATGATAGAGCGGCACTGTCTTCAATCTTGATAGTAAGATGATCCTTCTCAGCTTCTTCTTCTAAAGCAGCTAGCCTTTTGATGTAGTCTGCTTCAATAGCTCCTTCTTCAGTAGAGTACAACCCAATGTAGGCTTCTTCTTCTTCTTTTGACTCAGATGAGGAGGAGTCAGTCCAGCTTCTTTGCTTCATGGAAAAGAGGGATTTCTCATTCTTGACTTTTTGATGGTGGCCCTTTTTCTGACAGTGTTCCCTTCATTTGAATGGGCAGTCGGCTATCACATGCCCATATTTTCTACAATGATAAAAAGTCATGTTAGAGGAAACCTGTTTACAAGTTTTGGAACCATATCTGTCCTCCTTAGAGGAATTTCTCTTTCCCTTGTAGTAGTCATCCTTGGGATGTGAGGAGGAGGAAGGACTGCCTCCCCAGGACTTCTTCTTCAAGAACTTTTGAAATTGTCTGGTGAAGGGAGCAAAATATTCATCAGACCATTTGCAGTCTGATGTGCTTTTCTCTGATCTCCCAGAATCAGATTCAGTATCTCTCCTTGGTGGAGAGGGAGTCTTTCTTCTTCTTTTGCTAGAGCCTTCGACTTTTAATACAACAAAATTGTCTCTAGCCTGAGACTTGTTCTAGTTCTTTTCTTCTTTCCTTGCAGCCAGCTTCATCTCATATGACAGCAGCTTCCCAAAAATGGGGCGAGGAACAGTTTCACCCAGCTTTGCCACTTCTATGATGACATAGATCTTTGTGTCCCACTCTCTAGGGAGAGACCTAAGGAACTTGTCATTCAGTTCATAGTGACTGAATATCCTTCCAAAAGTATTTAGTTCATTCACAATCCTAAAGAACTTATCATAATAGATGGTTATGTTGTCCCCCTTGGATTGACTGAAAGCCTCAAACTCTTGGTTAAGCATGTACTTCCTATCATCTCTAACTTCATTTGTCCCCTCCATGTAGATCACAAGTGTTTCCCACATTTCCTTTACTGTTGCGCAATGGATCGAGTTCTATAGTGTAAAGTCATCAACATCACTCATAATGATATCCTTTGCCCTCTTGTCTGTTGAGGCCACGACCAACTCATCCTTAGTCATCTAATCATATGTCTTGGGGGTCTTGACATTTGCATCCAGTGCAGAGACCTTCATTGGGATGAATGGTCCCTCTTTAACTATAATATACATCCTAGGGTCAGCATCTTCCATGAACTGCCACACCATTGCTTCCAGATACCAAAATCTTCCTTCCGACAAATTGGAAGTCTCACAGCACTCAACTCCTTATTGGTCATTCCTGAACCCATAAAGACAGACTTCTAGCTAACCTTGGAGATCTACTCAGACTATTAAGCCTTTAAAAAGCAACATCTCTCTAATACCACTTGAAAGTTGTGTTTTCAAGGCTAACTAAACACCTAGAGGGGGTGGGGGTGAATAGGTTTTATTCTCTATTTAAATTTTCTTGCTTGTTTGCAAATTTCTGTGGTTGGTGATTCAGTTAGTTTTTATCTTTCAACATCAATCACGGATTACACAGTAATTTATCGTGGTTCCCCAATCTTGGGTACATCCACTCTCCCTCTGCGCCTACCTAACATTGTTTTAGATTCTGCTCTCCCTACAGAACTCAACCCCTTAAGAGCTTACAGTACAGACCCGCAGGACCACACAGGTCACACAGACCTACAACTTAGGTACTAAGCCAACTCCAGGTCACAAAGACTGAATGTCTTGTTTTCAAGGCTTGCTTTACACCTAGAGGGGGGGGGGGTGAATAGCTTTTTCTATCTATTTAAGTTTTCTAATCTGTTTCTTAGATTACTATGTCTGTTGATTAGATTAGATCAGATTTCAAGAATATTCACAGACGACACATCAAATTTATAGTGGTTCCCCAATCTTGGGTACATCCACTGTCCCTCTGCGCCTATCTAACAATGTGTTAGATTTGGCTCTCCCTCCAAAACGCACCTTCTTAATAGCTTACAGCACCGATCCCACGGGACCACACACAAGTCACACAGACTAATAACTTAGGCACTAAGCCAACCCAGGTGACAAAGACCTATCACCCGACACAAATCCAAACACAGGTCACTGAGATCGAGCCTTTGTAGTATAGGCTTACAAACCCCAGATTCACAAAGAATCTTTACAGAAAATAGAAATAAAGAGTGTGATGTTTAGACACCAGAGCAAGCTCTGTGTCTCTTTCTTCTTGGACTGAGCAGATATCAGATACAAGTTATTGTTGTTGAAGACCATATGTAGAAATTAGAATCTTTTTTCAAACAGCATCCTTTTTCGCTGCAGAACTTGTAGATCTACTAGCTTCACAACAACTTCTGATCTTGCTGATGCAAATGGGGATTTCTTCATCTATCTCTTTCCTAGCAAGGTTTTTTTGTGCAGAACAACTTCTTCAGGCTCGACAAAAATGGCGAGAAAGAAGATGACGTTCAGCTGCACTTTCATTTTCAGAAAAACTAGACAAGGAATTCCCTACTTGATTTGATGATCTGATTCTTTATATCTCTGGCCGATTGAGCAGTTGGTCCCACCACCAGGATTGATGGCCGAGATTTAACTAATCATCCGATGCTTTCCATTAATTCCTGCTTCAATGGCTCTTTGCTGTGACTGGGACCCAACACTTAATGATGAAGTAATCATTGGTAATTGCAGAAGATAGCAATAGCTGCCCCCACAACGTCTCTGACAGTATATCCGCATCATTTGAATTTTGGTTGACTTTTGACTTTACTAACGTCAGCATGACTCAGCATCTGTGTACTTAGCCAAAATTCAATCATTAGTACCAAAGGCGATGAGTCAGTAGGAATCACTCAATGCTACAAAACTTAGATAAAATTTTGTCTGTCTAGGTATTGAGCTCGACGAACTCTGAGCTCTGTTAGACAAACGACAAGCTCAGTTCGACGAAAGCATAAAATCAGTTTGATAAAACCATAAATTCAGTTCGATGAACTGCGGGCTCAGCTTGACAAATGCTGAGCTCAGGTCGACGAATCTAAGCTTGACGAAATCATAATGTCAGTTCGATGAACTGTGTACTTAGCTCGATGGTTTGATATACTCAGTTCGACGAACACCAGGGTCAGTTCGACCAACATTGAGCTCAGGCCGATGAAGCTGAGCTCGATGAAAGCCAAGCTATCCACGCATTTGAACTTAGCCAAATTTCTGCTTCAAGGTATTGATAGTGTCGAGAGTATTGAGAGAGCTTGCCTTACTCAACGCTTTTTGCCATAGCGAAAAATTCTGTGCCTTGGCGTTGAGAGATTAAGCTCCACTCAACGCCAAACTACTTAATAGAAATCTATTATCTGGCCTTGAGAGAGTTAGCTACACTCAACGCCTTTTGCCTTATAATTGAGAGAGTAAGCTCCACTCAACGCCAAACTACTTAACAGAATTTTTCTGTTATCTGGCGTTGAGAGAGTAAGCTACACTCAATGCCTTTTGCCTTGGCTTTGAGAGAGGAAGCTCCACTCAACGCCAAACTACTTAACAAATTTTATTTGTTATCTGACGTTGAGTGAGTAAGCTATACTGAACGCATGTGGACTTAGTCAAAGTTTTGCTCAACATTTCTGTGAAGTTGACTGGCACAACAACAATCAACGCTTTGAGCTGTATGGCATTGGGTGAGTAGACCACACACAACGTGTAAGACCCCCCCTCCCCCTTACCAAGGAGGGCTACCGGGTCTTATGCCCAGAACCACCGTCTTACGGTGGCACTAACTCACGGGTTAGTCGACACCGCAACACGCCGATTCTGCCGGCTAGTACGATCATTAACCTGTAGGCCAATATGAGAAGAAGAAGTAAACTGTATATGTAAAACTATCAGTCCACAAGCCACAGTACAATCATGTAAAAGAAATGAATAGTACATCATAATAGTCCACAATAAAGTACAAATGAAAGAGTAAAAAGGGCTTATGCCCAGTACATCAAATCTCTCTCTCACAAAATCATAAATGCGGAAGCTATGCTAGAATATCGCTCTCGTCCCACCTGAGGACGCACAGTAGTGGTAGTAGCCTGCTGAAGCGGTATCTGCTCCTCATGTCCTGCCTCCTCGACGTGCTGGTGCTCCATCTCCACGGGCTCCTAAAAATAGTTGGTCACCGACCATTAGTCAAAAAGACTAAGTCGTTTCCTCCGCACCTCGCCCCGCAGCTCCTAGGCACCGAGCGGGAGGACGAAGCGGAGGACAACAAGGGGTAACAAAGTGGAAGCAGGTGACAATATCTATCTAGAGTGGTACTAAGTAATGAAATTCTACTCTAGCAAATGCTAAGTATAGTACAAGTAGTAAGTAAGAGCGGTGCAGTAAAGGAAAGTAAAGAAACAGCAGTATGAACAAGTAAATAAGCTAAGCTACCACTAAGCTATCACCACAAACGTACCCTAACTTATATAAATGCCCATACAAATATATAAGTTAGGATTTCCAGGAAATTTAACTTATCATATAAAAGAGCCCATACTAATTTATATGATAAGGATCTATGAAGCGTATGACCTAATATGAATGAATGATATGATGCAATTTTATCCGCAGGCAAGTGCAACTCACACACAACGACTCTGTGATCACAAACCTTTAGTTCCCACTTTTTGAGAGCTAGCATCACTCTCGGGTACCACCACTGTGGCTACGGCAGAAGCGGAGCGGGCGTCTCCGCTTCTAGACCGGTATGCACACTACCAAGCCTTAGACCCCTCTCATACGCCTCTGTACACGTCCAAGGTACACTCTAGAGTCTCGCGTACGTACTTTACTGACAAACCCGTCAGTCTTGTTGGGTCGGATGTGTGTTATCGGGGGTCGTCCTCCAGACCGCAGTGTAAAACAACCCACTGGCCCCTCTAACTCCCACAACCGCCTGGTGCACCGTACTGCCATCGGTGTGATGAACGGCCAGTACCGCATGCCCCGCCACGATATTTATGCACATGCAAGTAATTCATACCGAGCCTCCCGCTCGCAGGACCAAAACCCGTCCTGAATCCCTCAAACCCAAACCCGGGTGAGAACACACATTAGTGCCTTTATGCCAACTCCCTCAAACCCCAAAACGGGTGAGCATATATCATGAATCTCTCCAACCCCACACGGGCGAGAAGGTACCTCAATGTCCTAACCTATTAAACTACTCTTGTCTACGGTTTATTACACTTAGAGATTTAAGGTTAATCCCAGGACTGCCCCCGGTATTCCCTATGAAGGGCTCTCAAGGGGCACTAGGAACTGTGTTGGGATTACGCTCAGCGTTCCCTTTCGCAAGGATATTTATTTTAGTTGATGGCTACCCATGTATCTCCCCAGCTCTCCTTATTGCTTTAGTACAACCTAGTGACTTAAGGCGTTACCGGGAAGCCGTCGGTCTTCCGCCGACTCCCACTCCAGTTGCTAACTAAGACTTGCACTTTTGATCCCTCACTAAGGCAACTCTACCCACCAGGGTTACTCATGTTGAACTCTTTTATTTCATCCGATAATCAATCCCCTGGTACCCCTAAGGCAAGACCTGTTTGTGTTATATGCAGACCATGACCTATGATTACCCTGAAAATGTGATCTTCCAAACCTTAAGGCATCTTGCCCCTAAATATTTATCCTAAGGTGTTATGGACTAAGGGAACTACCCTAAGAATTCTCATAATTTTTCTTGGCCAATTAGTCCTTTAATTAAATCTTTTAATTTAAACACTAGGTCATTTTACACATGAAGTAGTATGATTAAGTATCCACTGACCTAGGAAATTTTTCCTGAGATGTATATTGACAAAATATGGCTGCCTACATAGTTTCATAATTTTCCTTAAATTATTTATTCTCATTTTCTATTTAATATCAATCCCACACAAATTCCATTTTCCAAATGAAGTATAGGCATTATGTACTCAAACATTCCAGAAAAATTACAGAACTTTTAGGACACTAAATTATGACTATTGGCAGAGTATCATCAACACTTATTGTGAAATGGCCTATAAAATTCCATTATAAGATATTTACCAAAATGCCATTGTATTAATTTAACAACAAACAATGCATCCATTAATTCTGAGAAATTTATGCAAAACTAGTAATAACATTTTATAGTAGTATAATAAATCCCAAATTTTTCAGAGGTATATATCCATCATTTCAAGAATTAACAAGATAAGGGTAAAATGGGGAATTTAGGGTATCTACTCCAAAAGTTCTTCAAAACAGAGAAATCATATTTTTCCTAAGTCAAATGTGACATTATCTATTCCTTGGCAAAATTTTTTGGATTTGTACTAGAAGAAATCCTATTTTCCAATTTTATTTCCAAAGTAGCTATATTTAAAATAAATCCAATAAATGGAATTTTGATCCCAAAAATTCCATTATTAATTTGAGGGATGAAATTTACCCTAATGAACCACTGTAAAGAATTCCATGACCTTTGCATGTCACCATTGGGCTAAATACACCAATTTGCATTTTTGCTATTTGCACACCAAGGCTCAACATAGGCTAGCACATGCAAGTGGATTCTCCAACATGCAGTGAACCCAAGGTGCTGAAAATTTTATCATGCACCAAGGATGTCCCCACTGACCTACCACCAAAATTTGGGGCCATGGGGAGGAGTAGGACTCCCTATATTGCATTTATTTGAATTTTGATATTTTAGCAAAAACTATAGGAAAATATTCTCTAAAAATTCCTAAATATTGGCAGGAGCTAAGTATGCCCTAATCATGCATGTGCCCAAAATTTGGGGCCATGGTGACTAATATTGTGACCTGGGCATCCAATTTAATATCTGCCCTACTCTAGGACCAGTCCTAGGAGCAATGTCCTACAGGACTGTACACTACTCCAAATCACATATTTAAGGTGGCAAATTACATATAAGACCAGCAGCTACAATTGTCATTGAGAGACTAAGTTCTGGAAATGCATCTAAGAAGCCTAAAATTAGCTTGCAAGTGACAGCAAAAACATGGACAGAAAATTGAATTTTGATGTAGCACGAATCTTAAAGCAGGATGGATGGCATCTGTTCATCTTCTTCCTCCAGCCAAGGGCCGAGATTGTCCCGACCTGGAGCACCTTCAAACCTCATTTCCCGGCCACCCCTTAGCCTCCACGGCCGGCTACCACCACCACCACCTCCGTTGAGGTGGTGGCCAACGTTTGGCGGCGAAATGGTGGCCGGAGGCGGCGGTTTCCGGCGAACTTGCACTCCATCAAAATTCCAAAATCCATGAAAAAGCTCACCTTGGATCTGGCTCATTTGAGCCCGATGTCTCGCCTAATAGATCTAGGAAACTAGTACGGGTAGAGGTGAGGTGAAACGGACCTCGATTGGGGCTTGGCGGCGGGTTTGGCGGCGGTTGGCCATGGAAGTTTTCCTCTCCGGCGAGCTTGCTCCCGAACCCGATTCTCCACCAAAAGCTTTGATCCAGATATCGAATTCCACTCCTTTACACCTTCTGAAGCTAATGGAGGGGTTATTTGGGGCTGAGAGGGGGTGTATGGGGAGATAAGCCCAATGTGAGCTCGGTTTGAGCTTTGATTGTGTCACCATGGGTGCCATGTGGCCAGCATGCTACCAAAAATTCTCTGGAATATCAGAGGGGGCCAACTATCATGTGATGGGCAGAGAGTTGCAGCTGAAGGGGTGGCCATGTGGCCACCATTCCCCTTCATCCCCATTTCTCTCTCCTCCTCTCAAAATCCCAATTTTACCCCCTTGCATGTACTCTCTCTCCTGATTTAGAGGGGTAGGACTGGTCTTGTTCACTTGGGCTGACTTTGGGCCAATTTTAGTGGGCTTGGTCCAAGGGGAAATGGCTTGGCCTTCATTTTCTCTCTTTAGGTCAAATTGTTGACCAAATTGACTTTTAGGGTTGACTGGTCAACCATGGTGGGTGGATTGACCCCACTTGGTGGAAATGGGTCTAGTGGTACCACCCAACTTAGTTTGGGTCAAGGGGGTGCCCCACTTAGGTTAATTAGGCCTATGAGTGTGGGTTTGACCAAATTAAGCCCAAGGTTGACTTTGGTCAATTGAGGTCAAAATGTTGACCCAGTGACATATCCTAGGGTCCACTTAGATTATCTTTAGGGTTAGGGCAATGTGGTGGGGTCATGGTGTGGCTAGGGTCCCCACTTAGGCTAGTTTGACCTAGTTTGACTATGGTCTTATAGTGGGCCCCACATGGCTACCACCGACTACCTAGGGTCAAACCTAGTTGATCTCCTTAAGTCTCACCCCATGCCTAACCCAATCTAAGTTGAGGGGTCCAGAAGTAACATGGGATGTTACAAATTCCAATAAACAAGAAAATAATTTCGTCCCCGAAATTTAAGTTCGGGTCTACGGGGTTCTATTTGCAAGAATCATCAAGAAATTTAAAGACATAACTTAAATGTACCTGATGCGAATAGCTCCGGGTGTTGCTCCAGCATCAGATCTCTCGTCTCCCAAGTGTGCTCCTCTCATCCATGGTTGGACCACAGCACCTTCACAAGAGGGACCTTCTTCTTCCGCAACACTCGGATGGTTGTATCGTCAATCCGGATCGGCTCCAATCTCACTGATCTGTCAGGCTCTACCGGTCCGGCTGTAGTAGTGATGTGCTGCTCCGGCCGAAGGAGAGCTCTTCGCAAGGAAGAGACATGGAAGACGTCATGTAATGCACCCAACTCCGGTGGCAGCTGCAGTCGGTAAGCCAAGGGGCCGATCCGCTCCAGGATCAGGTATGGCCCCATGTATCGTGGACTGAGCTTCTTGTGCCTCCGCACCCGAGAAACACCGTGTACTGGACGTATCTTCAAGAATACCCTGTCTCCAACCTGGAACTCCACCTTCCGGTGCCGAGCATCATAATACTTTGCCTGCCTGCTCTGGGCCTCCAGTAGCCGATCCCTGATCAATCGAATCTGAGCCTCAGTGTCCTCTATATAATCAGAACCCAGAGCCCTGGTATCCACATCCTGAACCCATGACAGCGGTGTCCGGCATCTCCTCCCATAAAGCGCCTCGTATGGAGCCATCCTGATGCTAGCCTGGTGGCTGTTATTATACGAGAACTCGATCAATGGCAGCAGCCTCTCCCAAGGCCTCCCCATATCCAATATGCATAATCTGAGCAGGTCCTCCATGGTCCGGATGGTCCGCTCGGTCTGTCCGTCGGTCTGCGGGTGGAAGGCGGTACTAAAGGTAAGCCGAGATCCCAAATAAGCATGCACGGCCCTCCACTCGCTCGAAGTGAACAGACCATCACGGTCCGAAACAATAGTCCTGGGGATACCATGATATGTGATGTACTGCTCCACAAATAGTCTCACCAGGACTGCAACTGGGGCATCCTTCCGAACTGGAATAAACCACGCTACCTTGGTCAATCTGTCCACTATAACCCATATAGAATCATGCCCAGAGTGGGAGCGAGGCAATCCGTGTACAAAGTCCATAGCAATATCCTCGAACTTCCACTCTGGAACTGGCAGTGGCTGTATTAAACCTCCCGGGCTCTTGCATTCCGCCTTCACACGCTGGCAGGTCTCGCAATGTGTCACAAAATCTGTGATCTCCCTCTTCATCCCGGGCCAATACATAGATCTCCGCAAATCTGCCCACATCTTGGTGATGCCGGGGTGCACTGAATATCTCGAGCAATGTGCCTCTCGGAGTATGTCCTCCCGGATACTGCCTCCTGCTGGTATGTAGATGCGTCCCCGGAACCTAAGAAGATCATCTTGTAGCATGTAGTCCTCGACCATGCCCCTCTCTAAGGCACTGAAAATCGGCTGTAACGCAGCATCCAGCCTCTGATGTGCTCGGATGCGCTCCTGTATATCATCGCCGCTGATCACTGAGCTCAAATACTCTCTATATACGACTAGCTCGGTCTCGGACACCATGGTGATGTGCATGTCCTCCATCATCTATAGCAGCTCTAAAGACATCAATCGGGGCTCCGGTCCAGAAGTGCCGGCCCTCCTGCTCAAAGCATATGCAACCGTGTTCGCTTTCCCCGGGTGATAGTGGATCTTGTAATCATAATCACAGAGGAACTCCAGCCACCTCCTCTGTCTCAGGTTTAGGTCCTTCTGCGTATCGATATACTTGAGATTCTTGTGATCTGAAAAGATGTCACAATGAATCCCGTATAAATAATGCCTCCATATCTTTAGGGCGAAAACCACAGCCCCGAGCTCTAGATCATGTACTGGATAGTTATGCTCATGCTTCTTCAACTGTCTCGAAGCATAAGCAATAACTTGTCCATGCTGCATCAGGACTGCACCCATCCCCTGATAAGAGGCGTCCGTGTAGATCTGGAATCCTTCGCTCCCTGATGGAAGCGCAAGAATGGGGGATGAGATGAGTCGGTCCTTCAGCTCCTGAAAAGCAGTCTCACACCGCTCTGACCAAACAAAATCTGTGTCCTTCTTCATCAAGGACGTGAGGGGGAGTGCTATCCTCGAGAACCCCTCCACGAACTTGCGGTAATACCCTGCTAGTCCCAAGAAACTGCGGATGTCAGATGCGGTCTTCGGCCGTGGCCAATCCCTCACCGTCTCTATCTTGGCTGGGTCCACAGCTAACCCAGCCCCACTGATCGTGTGCCCCAGGAAGGCCACCTCCTGCAACCAGAACTGGCACTTCGAAAATTTTGCGTACATCTGTGTCTCCCTCAACCTCTGCAGGACCTGTGCCAAGTGCTCCGTATGCTCCTCCTGAGTCCGAGAATATATAAGGATGTCGTCGATGAACACAATCACGAAGCGGTCTAAGAAAGGCTCGAATACACGGTTCATTAGACTCATGAATGCACAGCAGGAGCATTCGTGAGCCCAAAAGGCATCACCGTGAACTCGTATAGTCCATAGCGCGAACTGAATGTCGTCTTCGGTATGTCCTCTTCCCTGATACGGAGCTGATAGTAGCCGGATCGCAGATCTAACTTGGAGAACCAGAAGGCTCCCTGTAGCTGGTCAAATAACTCATCTATCCGAGGCAGAGGATAGGTGTTGCGGACCGTCAACCGGTTCAGCTCCCGGTAATCTATACATAATCGCAGTGATCCGTCCTTCTTCTTCACAAAGAGAACTGGCGCTCCCCATGGCGATGAACTAGGCCGCACAAATCCTGACTCGACTAGCTCCTGTAGTTGAGTTCTGAACTCTGCTAACTCCCTGGGAGCCATCCTGTAGGGTGCCCGGGACACCGGCTTCGCTCCCGGTACTAGCTGAATCCTGAAATCCAAATCTCTAGCAGGCGGTAGCCCGGGCAATTTCTCCGGGAATACGTCGGCGAAATCCCGAACCACCGGAATATCTAAGATAGTCGCCTCTGTTCCCACCATCTCGAAGCAGACAATATAGACTTCTTCACCCTGCTCATGGGCCTTCACAGCCTGTATAGAAGATAACAGTAGGTGGCAGATAGGCTGGATACCTTCAACGATAACATGAGAGTCGCCATGTCTTAGCGTGATCCTCCTGGACGGGCAATCTATCTGGGCATGGTTCCGATGCAACCAGGCCATGCCCAAGATCAAATCAAAGTCCTGCAGCTTCAGAATGGTTGTCGGCGCCTCAAATGCCTTGCCGCCAATCTCGGCCTCCATATCGCAATGTGCAGTGGTCCGCAGCTCCGATCCATCGGGTAGACGTACCCTCATCTCTAGTCCAGGGAACCTCTCCACGCCTTCGAGTCCGTCGATGAAGGCCTCGGATACGAACGAGTGTGAAGCACCCGTGTCGAAAAGAGTATGAGCGGGCTTGCCGCTGATCATAACTATGCCTGAGGTTTGTTTATGTGAAAGTTAATTGTTATCCTATAGTTCCAGGTACTAAATATATATCATTGGAAATCCAAGAAAAATTCATAATTAACTTCAAGTACCTGTGATAACCTCCTCTGGATTCCTCGGCTCTGTGAGGTCCAAGGCGTATATCTGCTCTTGCTCGCGCCTCCTACCATGATATCCCCGACCTCGGCCTCGCCCTCGGCCTCGTCCTCGGCCCTGCTGTACTGGGGCCACTGGAGGTGGAGGAGGAGGAGGGGGATGGAATCGGTGCGGGCACTCCGACTTGATGTGCCCGGGCTGGCGGCATCCGTAACAAACCACTTGTCGATGGCCTCGGTCATCCTGTCTCCTCGGATCATGCATCTGTAGAGGTGGGGGAGCCAATGCTGGAGGATGCCCCTGCTCCTGCCTGAAGTTGGGACGACGACGTCCCCCACCCTTCCTGTATCCGATGGTCCTGCCTCTCTGAGAGCCCCTACTGCTCTCTCCTGACGTCGACCCATCAAATGGTCTCTTCCCTCCGGCTCGCACCATCAGCTGGTCAGCCTCCATCTTCTTCGCCATCTCGATGATCTGCCTGGATGTGCCATGAGAAATGAATAGCAAGGCCTGCCTCAAATCATCCCTGAGGCCCCGGTAGAACCTCTTCGCATACCTCCTATCGTCGGTGTCCTGAATCCCCGCGAATCTGGCCAAGTGGGAGAACTCTCTCTGGTACTCTATCACCGATCTAGTCCCCTGCTTGAGGTTCAAAAACCTCTCCTCCAAAGCATCTCTGTCCGTAGCAGAGACGAAGTGCTCCAGAAACACATCACCAAACTCCTCCCAAGATATCTCTGACAGCTCAAAGTCCGTATAAGTAGACTCCCGGACTGATTTCCACCATCTCTTTGCATGAGCCTCCAGCACAGAGGTGGCTAGAGGTACTGCCTGGCCGACTGGGCAGCTGATGCCCGCTAAGATCTCGTGTATGGCCTCCAGCCATTCTTCCGTCTTCACCGCATCCTCTGTCCCACGGTACGTCGGTGGGGACAGGCTCTTGAATGCACTCAGCCAGCTCGACCCCGGATTTGGCTGTGGAGCCGGGACTTGCTGGGCTCTAAAGGCATCCAAAATCGCCGTCAGGGTCTGCCCCATCTCTGTATGTAGGAATGGAGTGGTAGCTGGAGGGGGAGGAGCCACATTTTGCGGCGCTGCGACCTGTGGAGGTTGCATAAAGGTAAGGTTAGAGCAAAATTGGCCTAACACATTGTACTTTGAGGACCATTTATGTGACTTTACACATGGGCACACCACTGCTTTCGCTGCATAGTTTGTCCGCAAACTAATGCTCGGGCGGGGGTGGTCCCATGTTGTGGACTTCTTTCTCATATGATCGTTGTTCGAGTGATACCAGTTTGTAAGACCCCCCCTCCCCCTTACCAAGGAGGGCTACCGGGTCTTATGCCCAGAACCGCCGTCTTACGGTGGCACTAACTCACGGGTTAGTCGACACCGCAACACGCCGATTCTGCCGGCTAGTACGATCATTAACCTGTAGGCCAATATGAGAAGAAGAAGTAAACTGTATATGTAAAACTATCAGTCCACAAGCCACAGTACAATCATGCAAAAGAAATGAATAGTACATCATAATAGTCCACAATAAAGTACAAATGAAAGAGTAAAAAGGGCTTATGCCCAGTACATCAAATCTCTCTCTCACAAAATCATAAATGCGGAAGCTATGCTAGAACATCGCTCTCGTCCCACCTGAGGACGCACAGTAGTGGTAGTAGCCTGCTGAAGCGGTATCTGCTCCTCATGTCCTGCCTCCTCGACGCGCTGGTGCTCCATCTCCACGGGCTCCTAAAAATAGTTGGTCACCGACCATTAGTCAAAAAGACTAAGTCGTTTCCTCCGCACCTCGCCCCGCAGCTCCTAGGCACCGAGCGGGAGGACGAAGCGGAGGACAACAAGGGGTAACAAAGTGGAAGCAGGTGACAATATCTATCTAGAGTGGTACTAAGTAATGAAATTCTACTCTAGCAATGCTAAGTACAGTACAAGTAGTAAGTAAGAGCGCTGCAGTAAAGGAAAGTAAAGAAACAGCAGTATGAACAAGTAAATAAGCTAAGCTACCACTAAGCTATCACCACAAACGTACCCTAACTTATATAAATGCCCATACAAATATATAAGTTAGGATTTCCAGGAAATTTAACTTATCATATAAAAGAGCCCATACTAATTTATATGATAAGGATCTATGAAGCGTATGACCTAATATGAATGAATGATATGATGCAATTTTATGCGCAGGCAAGTGCAACTCACACACAACGACTCTGTGATCACAGACCTTTAGTTCCCACTTTTTGAGAGCTAGCATCACTCTCGGGTACCACCGCTGTGGCTACGGCAGCAGCGGAGCGGGCGTCTCCGCTTCTAGACCGGTATGCACACTACCAAGCCTTAGACCCCTCTCATACGCCTCTGTACACGTCCAAGGTGCACTCTAGAGTCTCACGTACGTACTTTGCTGACAAACCCGTCAGTCTTGTTGGGTCGGATGTGTGTTATCGGGGTCGTCCTCCAGACCGCAGTGTAAAACAACCCACTGGCCCCTCTAACTCCCACAACCGCCTGGTGCACCGTACTGCCATAGGTGTGACGAACGGCCAGTACCGCATGCCCCGCCACGATATTTATGCACATGCAAGTAATTCATACCGAGCCTCCCGCTCGCAGGACCAAAACCCGTCCTGAATCCCTCAAACCCAAACCCGGGTGAGAACACACATTAGTGCCTTTATGCCAACTCCCTCAAACCCCAAAACGGGTGAGCATATATCATGAATCTCTCCAACCCCACACGAGCGAGAAGGTACCTCAATGTCCTAACCTATTAAACTACTCTTGTCTACGGTTTATTACACTTAGAGATTTAAGGTTAATCCCAGGACTGCCCCCGGTATTCCCTGTGAAGGGCTCTCAAGGGGCACTAGGAACTGTGTTGGGATTACGCCCAGCGTTCCCTTTCGCAAGGATATTTATTTTAGTTGATGGCTACCCATGTATCTCCCCAGCTCTCCTTATTGCTTTAGTACAACCTAGTGACTTAAGGCGTTACCGGGAAGCCGTCGGTCTTCCGCCGACTCCCACTCCAGTTGCTAACTAAGACTTGCACTTTTGATCCCTCACTAAGGCAACTCTACCCACCAGGGTTACTCATGTTGAACTCTTTTATTTCATCCGATAATCAATCCCCTGGTACCCCTAAGGCAAGACCTGTTTGTGTTATATGCAGACCATGACCTATGATTACCCTGAAAATGTGATCTTCCAAACCTTAAGGCATCTTGCCCCTAAATATTTATCCTAAGGTGTTATGGACTAAGGGAACTACCCTAAGAATTCTCATAATTTTTCTTGGCCAATTAGTCCTTTAATTAAATCTTTTAATTTAAACACTAGGTCATTTTACACATGAAGTAGTATGATTAAGTATCCACTGACCTAGGAAATTTTTCCTGAGATGTATATTGACAAAATATGGCTGCCTACAGAGTTTCATAATTTTCCTTAAATTATTTATTCTCATTTTCTATTTAATATCAATCCCACACAAATTCCATTTTCCAAATGAAGTATAGGCATTATGTACTCAAACACTTCCAGGAAAATTACAGAACTTTTAGGACACTAAATTATGACTATTGGCAGAGTATCATCAACACTTATTGTGAAATGGCCTATAAAATTCCATTATAAGATATTTACCAAAATGCCATTGTATTAATTTAACAACAAACAATGCATCCATTAATTCTGAGAAATTTATGCAAAACTAGTAATAACATTTTATAGTAGTATAATAAATCCCAAATTTTTCAGAGGTATATATCCATCATTTCAAGAATTAACAAGATAAGGGTAAAATGGGGAATTTAGGGTATCTACTCCAAAAGTTCTTCAAAACAGAGAAATCATATTTTTCCTAAGTCAAATGTGACATTATCTATTCCTTGGCAAAATTTTTTGGATTTGTACTAGAAGAAATCCTATTTTCCAATTTTATTTCCAAAGTAGCTATATTTAAAATAAATCCAATAAATGGAATTTTGATCCCAAAAATTCCATTATTAATTTGAGGGATGAAATTTACCCTAATGAACCACTGTAAATAATTCCATGACCTTTGCATGTCACCATTGGGCTAAATACACCAATTTGCATTTTTGCTATTTGCACACCAAGGCTCAACATAGGCTAGCACATGCAAGTGGATTCTCCAACATGCAGTGAACCCAAGGTGCTGAAAATTTTATCATGCACCAAGGATGTCCCCACTGACCTACCACCAAAATTTGGGGCCATGGGGAGGAGTAGGACTCCCTATATTGCATTTATTTGAATTTTGATATTTTAGCAAAAACTATAGGAAAATATTCTCTAAAAATTCTTAAATTTTGGAAGGAGCTAAGTATGCCCTAATCATGCATGTGCCCAAACTTTGGGGCCATGGTGACTAATATTGTGACCTGGGCATCCAATTTAATATCTGCCCTACTCTAGGACCAGTCCTAGGAGCAATGTCCTACAGGACTGTACACTACTCCAAATCACATATTTAAGGTGGCAAATTACAGATGAGACCAGCAGCTACAATTTTCATTGAGAGACTAAGTTCTGGACATGCCTCTAAGAAGCCAAAAAGTAGCTTGCAAGTGACAGCAAAAACAGGGACAGAAAATTGAATTTTGATGTAGCACGAATCTTAAAGCAGGATTGATGGCATCTGTTCATCTTCTTCCTCCAGCCAAGGGCCGAGATTGTCCCGACCTGGAGCACCTTCAAACCTCATTTCCCGGCCACCCCTTCGCCTCCACGGCCGGCTACCACCACCACCACCTCCGTTGAGGTGGTGGCCAACGTTTGGCGGCGAAATGGTGGCCGGAGGCGGCGGTTTCCGGCGAACTTGCACTCCATCAAAATTCCAAAATCCATGAAAAAGCTCACCTTGGATCTGGCTCATTTGAGCCCGATGTCTCGCCTAATAGATCTAGGAAACTAGTACGGGTAGAGGTGAGGTGAAACAGACCTCGATTGGGGCTTGGCGGCGGGTTTGGCGGCGGTTGGCCATGAAAGTTTTCCTCTCCGGCGAGCTTGCTCCCGAACCCGATTCTCCACCAAAAGTTTTGATCCAGATATCGAATTCCACTCCTTTACACCTTCTGAAGCTAATGGAGGGGTTATTTGGGGCTGAGAGGGGGTGTATGGGGAGATAAGCCCAATGTGAGCTCGGTTTGAGCTTTGGTTGTGTCACCATGGGTGCCATGTGGCCAGCATGCTACCAAAAATTCTCTGGAATATCAGAGGGGGCCAGCTATCATGTGATGGGCAGAGAGTTGCAGCTGAAGGGGTGGCCATGTGGCCACCATTCCCCTTCATCCCCATTTCTCTCTCCTCCTCTCAAAATCCCAATTTTACCCCCTTGCATGTACTCTCTCTCCTGATTTAGAGGGGTAGGACTGGTCTTGTTCACTTGGGCTGACTTTGGGCCAATTTTAGTGGGCTTGGTCCAAGGGGAAATGGCTTGGCCTTCATTTTCTCTCTTTAGGTCAAATTGTTGACCAAATTGACTTTTAGGGTTGACTGGTCAACCATGGTGGGTGGATTGACCCCACTTGGTGGAAATGGGTCTAGTGGTACCACCTAACTTAGTTTGGGTCAAGGGGTGCCCCACTTAGGTTAATTAGGCCTATGAGTGTGGGTTTGACCAAATTAAGCCCAAGGTTGACTTTGGTCAATTGAGGTCAAAATGTTGACCCAGTGACATACCCTAGGGTCCACTTAGATTATCTTTAGGGTTAGGGCAATATGGTGGGGTCATGGTGTGGCTAGGGTCCCCACTTAGGCTAGTTTGACCTAGTTTGACTATGGTCTTATAGTGGGCCCCACATGGCTACCACCCAGTACCTAGGGTCAAACCTAGTTGATCTCCTTAAGTCTCACCCCATGCCTAACCCAATCTAAGTTGAGGGGTCCAGAAGTAACATGAGATGTTACACAACGCTTGTGACTTGACCATATTTTTAGCCAATTTTCTCTAGGCTTATACTGACTCAGCCTTACTCACAGCCTTTTGCTGTATGACATTGAGTGAGTAGACTACACTTAATGCTTTTATACTTAGCCATTTTTGGCTATCTTTCAGTTAGGCTGAGATAGTCTCAACGCTATATGCTACATGGCGTTGAGTGAGTAGACTACACTCAATGATTTTGTACTTGGGCAAATTTCTAATAGACAATTATTGAATCCATACCTTTGGCGTTGAGTGAGCTTGCTCCACTTAACGCTTGTGGACTTAGTCGATTTTTATGTTGAGTCCAGTAACCACTTCTTGTGTCCACATGTCCAATCAATATGAAATGGACTAACCTGCACTCAAGAACTCAAATGCCCATCAAATACAGTTGATGTGTGTGACATTGAACTGTTTGACTTCTCACAAATCAGGGACATTGGGAACAATGAACCCAACAATCTCCCCCTATTTGAAGAAGTCAAAACCTTATTGTTGTCCTTGGTAAATGACACACACAACCTATACAACAAAAAATAAGTATGGAAATTTTGATAAGCTATGAGTAAGTGTACCTCATTTACTTACTCCCCCTATTTTACTGCAAGGTGTTTGTCCTTCCTTGAGTGCCACAATACTTTCTTTCCCTTTTCCATCTCTCCCATTTGCTAGGAACTTCTCTCTTCTCTTCTCTCCCCCTTTTTGACTTATGTAGAATAAGCAGATGGGGGCTGGCCTTCCCATTGGCTGACCTTCTTTCTTCTATCCAGAGTAGCTTACTCCAGCTCAGTAGAAGCATCAGCGAACTGATACTACTAGGGAGTCTGTATGTCTAGCAAGAGGAACAATACATGCACAAAAAATAATAATAAAAAATGGAGTGCTTGAAGATATGCCAAGTTCAACATACCCAACTTAAATATGAGGGTCTTGAACTTTGCTTCATTAAATGGCTTAGTGAAGATATCGGCCACTTGCGTGTCTGTGGGGACAAACTCAAGACCGATGTCTTCCTTATTCATATGCTCCCTAATAAAATGAAATCTTATTTCAATATGATTAGTCCTGCTATATGAGACAAGATTCTTAGCAATAGAAATAGCACTTGTAGAATCACAATAAAGAGGAGTTCTACTTACCTATAGGTTGTAATCCTAGAGCTGATGTTGGATCCACAATAGTTGAGCACAGTAGCTGCGTGCTGATATATATTCTGATCAGCAGTGGATATAGCCACATTAGTTTGCTTCTTGCTGCTCCAAGAAACTAGCCTTTTTCCTAAGAACTGACAGTTTTGAGTAGTGCTTTTCCTTTCTTCTTTGCAACCTGAAAATCTATATCTGAAAATCCTGTTAGATCAAAATCAATATTTCTAGGGTACCATAGGACAATATCTGGTGTGCCCTTACGATACCTCAAGATTCTCTTTGTAGGAGAGTAATGAGATTCTTTAGGGCAGACCTGATACATAACACAGACACATGTGGCATACATGATGTCAGGCTTACTAGCAGTCAGGTATAGAAGGGAGCCAATTATCCATCTATACAAAGACTCATCAACATGTTTCCCTGCCTCATCTTTGCCTATAGGCATACTTGATCCCATGAGAGTTCTCATGGTGGAGGCATTCTCCATACCATACTTTTTGATTAGATTCCTGGTGAACTTGGACTGGGATATGAACAAGCCATCATCAGTATGTCTTACTTGGAGTCCCAAGAAGAACTTGAGCTCACCCATGCTGCTTATTTCAAACATCCCTTGTATAAGTTTAGCAAACTTCCTACAAAGGTTGTCATCAGTAGATCCAATGATAATGCCATCGACATATATCTGGACTAGGATAAGCTTGCCCTTTGATTCACTTAGAAATAGGTTCTTGTCTATCTTCCCCCTTAAGAATTTTTTCTCAATGAGGAAGCTGGACAAGGTTTCATACCATGCCCTAGGGGCTTGCTTTAGCACATACAGAGCTTTCCTAAGCTTATACACAAAATTAGGAGAGTTAAGATCTATAAAATCTGGTGGCTGAGCCACAATAATTCCTCTTTGAGGTCCCCATTCAGGAATACTGATTTGACATTGATCAGGTAGACTCTGAATCCCTGATGTGCAACAAATACAAGGAAGATCCTTATTGCTTCCAGTCTAGCTACTGGGGCAAAGGTCTGGTCAAAGTTTATGCCCTCTTCTTGTCTGTAGCCTTTAGCCACCAGTCTAGCCTCATTCTTGACAATAATGCCATCTTGATCCAACTTGTTCCTGTAGATCCACTTAGTCCCTATGACATTTTGTCCTTGAGGTGTGGGGACCAACTTTTAGACCTTATATATCATGAGTTACTCTAGTTCTTCTTGCATTGCTCCAATCCAGAACTAGTCCTTGATTACTTCTTCAAACTTCTTTGGCTCTTCTTGAGACAGGAAGCTTGAGTATAGAGCTGTATTCATGCTCCTGCTTCTGATCTGGACCCCATGATGTACATCACCAATGATTTGGTGAACTGGATTGTCCCTTAGATGCCTGGTAGAGGGAGGCAATCTAGTTGTAACTTACTGCTCTTCAGGGTTTTCAGCTAGCTGGTCTTCATTTTCCTCAGGTATGTCTTCCCCTTCTCTTCGAATAGGCAGTCCATCATCATTTTCCTGGACTGTGGGGGTAGCTTCCTTGATGGCCAGCTTGTCCATCATCTGCTCTGTACCTGTAATACTAGAAGAGGAGGAGCTTGTCAGCTCACAGTTAACCATGTTAGATTCATCAAAAATAACATACATTGACTCTTCTACAACTTGGTTAGTTAAGTTACAGATTTTATATGCCTTACTATGAGTGATGTATCCAGCATAGATCGCTTCATGGGACTTGGCAGCAAACTTAGTTAATTGGACTTTTCCATTGTTAAGCACGTAACACTTGTAACCAAAGATCCTGAAATAGCTCAATTTGTTTTCTGCCCTTCAAGATCTCATATGGAGTCTTCTTGTGGCTCTTGATGATAGAAGCCCTATTAAGGACATATCATGCAGTGTTAACTGTCTCAGCCCAGAAGTATTCTAGGATGGATGAGTCACTTAATATGGTTCTACCAGCCCCTATGAGAGTGCAATTTTTCCTCTCATTAATTCCATTTGTTGGGGTATTCAAGGAGAGGAAAATTATTGATGAATCCCTTTGTAACACCCCAAAATTTGAGAGAGGGTTGATTTGCGTTTCTGGCCAATTTTTGGATTCTGGCAGGGGGCACACGGCTTGGGACACGGGCGTGTCCCAGGGCGTGTCAGGCTCCAGTCGACATTTTGGTCGTGAAGTTGACGATTTTGGAGTCGGCTATCGTTGAGCAGAGAACATGGCCTGAGACACGGGCGTGTCTCAGGGCGTGTCGAGCCCGTGTCGACGATCGGCCCGGGGAGTCGACGATTTTCGCTCGACGATGTGTCGAGACAAGGCACACGGCCTAGGACACGGGCGTGTCCAAGGCTGTGTCAGTCAGTCGACGAACTTCGCTCGACGATTTTCACTCGACGAGTGCCGAGTGTCGAGACAGGGGCACACGGCCTGTGACACGGGCGTGTCACAGGGCGTGTCCCGCTTGGTCGACGATCTTCGCTCGACGAAGTGTCGAGGCAGTGAACACGGCCTGGAGCCCAGGCGTGTTGAGGTAGAAACGGGCAAGGACACGGGCGTGCCCAGTACCCGTGTAGTTCTCGGGTTGTTTTCGGGGCTGTATCGTAGGAGGCACACGGCCGACCACACGGCCGTGTCCGTGGGGACACGGGCATGTCAGGGCAAACACGGGCATGTCGAATGCCCGTGTGTTGTTCCAGGCGCGTCGATTTGTGATGGAGAATGTGGGACACGGCCCTGAACACGGGCGTGTGCCAGGCCGTGTTCGGCCCAGGTGTTTTATTTTTCAGACGGATCGTGGCCATTCCTTCCCTTATTTTGGGATCTGATGGTCCAGAACTGCTCTTGGGGAGTTAAGTCTGAGAATAGGGTTGGAAACCCTCATTCTTCTTCAAGACTTTCTCTTACTAAATTCTAGAGAGAAGGGAGAGCAAGGAAGAAGGTGAAGGAGGGTTTGGGTTGTAGGAGAAGCTTCGGTGCTCCAAATCGCGAGCCGAGTCCAGATCCGTGGAGGCTAGATCGTTGCGAAGGTTTTCATCCGGCTATTTTGCCATGGCAAGGAACAGGAGTCGGAAGGTAACGACACTTCTCCTCTCGGTTTTAGGATGCATGTCTTTAACATCTTTTCTTTCTAGTTTTTGTGCACCAAACTCTCAAATTAGAGGGGTTTTGGGTTGCCAAGGTTCAAGAGAAACCTCTGGGTTGATTGAGTCCGTCCCCGGTATATTTTACATTAGAGATCCGCTTCGTTAGTGGATTAGGCATGGTGGGTGAACCCGTAGTCGCGACCGTTAGTCTGACTCGGTGATGTTGCATACGAACATTAAGGATTCGTAGAGATTCCGTTGCAGCAAGATGTCGTTTGTGATGTGGTGATGTTTTCCCCTTTTTCTCAAGTGAGTACGTGTAGTCGGAACATGATAAGGTTAGCTACTCAATGGCGGTAGATGGTTTCCTTGGTGGACAAGGTTAGCTCCGCATTGTTGTTAGATGGTTTCCTTGGTGCGCGGGAATGATGCAGTACAAATGAGGGACTAGGGTGGAATTGTCTTGGTTTGTGATGTGCCAAGGCGTGGTTGTGTCTCCGTGGTCGGCTGGCTATCCCGTGACGTTCACGTCATGTGTGGAGAGTGTCCCGGTGAGACTAGTCCCCTTCTGTGAGACTGACGAGAATGCCAAGCATTGGGGCAAGCCCGGGAAATGAGGCCATGAGCGGGTGGGGTCCGGCAAGGCTTCTTAGAATCGGTCAGTTTGTGTTCGTTGGAATCCTGAAATGAGACGTCAGAGCTTGTAGGCAAGCCCGGGTCTAAGACATTGAGCAGGTGGGGCCTGTGCAAGAGTTCCATGTGGCGCCCTGTGTGCCGTTGGGGGGATTGGTGTTACCCCTTTGTTTGTGGCTTTATGCCAATGGGGAATCGATGAGTACCCATATGATGTGATGATGTGCTAGATGCATACGCGATAGGGTGCCTTAGGTGAAGCCCAGGTTGTTGCATACATGATTGCATAAGTAGGCCCCCTTTTATTATATGTTCAACCAGTAGAGAACATGTATGATGTGTGAGACATCCAAGCCTATTTCTGTAGTTGCTTTTCTGGCTTATGAATATTGCATACGAAGTGCTAACTTACAGGTTGGAGGAGTATCCCGGGGTCCGTTAGGGGCGGCCGGGAGGAGATGTGTT
This sequence comes from Platanthera guangdongensis, assembly GCA_039583875.1. Lineage (NCBI taxonomy): Eukaryota > Viridiplantae > Streptophyta > Magnoliopsida > Asparagales > Orchidaceae > Platanthera > Platanthera guangdongensis. The sequence goes on from CM077160.1 coordinate 31,420,304, forward strand.
TATTGCACAGTTTGAGGTCAGCCTTTGCTGACCCACGTTACTAATAAATTTTACAGGGCAAGGATCGCATGCAGGAGCTAGCTCACCGGCCAGAAAGGCCTAAGCCTCATGAAGTGTTTCTGTTCTTTTGTAGCTCTACTTATATGTTGTTGTATGTTTGAGACTCATGATGTCCGACTTACATGCCGAGGTAAACTAGGAGTGCTATGCACTTTCTTGACTGTTGTACTATTTGAGTTTGGACACTTGATGTAAGGCCATAAGGCCATTGTTGTTACTGTTCTAGTAGTGGATAACTTCTTGTCTTGCTTGTGTTTCCGATGTGTTGTGCAAAGAGTTTTGAGTGTGGGTAGTTATATCATCTAATAATACTAAAGCTGTGACGTCCGTATGTTGTGGGGACCCGGCCGGACCCATATTATACGGTCATTATAGGGGAGGTGTTACAATTTTGTATCAGAGCCAGGTTAGATTCAAGGTCAATGCGTAGAGAAGTTATCCACATAAGAGTAACGCGGGACCATGAGTGTCTTTATGTTTAAGTCTTGAGTTTAGAGGCTGATCCCTTATTTCTTGTTTCTTGAAAAGTGCAAGCAACGAGGCGGGAACGTCGAGAGCAAGAGAAGAGCTTTCGGTGAGCAGTGCTACTGCTCCAGGTCTTTTGGGCATGGGTGTTAACCGGGCCGATTTCTGTCGCATGCTTGCAGAAGCGATGGTGGCGGCCCAAGCTGCAGCAGTAGCTCAAGTAGCAAACCCTGCTACACCGGATACGGTGATGGTCATGCCAGGCGAAGAAGCCAGGCGAGTGCAGCCTTTGGCGAAAACGGTAGTTGTCGGACATGGAGAACGGCACTTGAAGTACTTCATGAGGTTCCATCCCCCGTCTTTCAAGGGAGTTGGTACACCAATGGATGCAGAGGATTGGTGGGTTCATATTCAAGAGCTTTTGAGGGCGGCAGAGATGCTAGAAGAAAAGAAATCTGAGTATGCGACATTCATGTTGGAAGGAGACGCCAAGTTATGGTGGGTGAGCCATAGCGGCCGCCAGTTCCCTGGACGCACCCCGTCAATGGAAGAATTTGGGGATGCGTTTCTAAAGAGGTACATTCCAGTTTCTACATGGTTGGCCCTTCAGAGGCAGTTTTTGCACTTAATGCAGCGAGACAAGACGGTGGACGAGTATGTGCAGGAGTTCACCCGTTTGGGTCGTTACGCGGGAACGAAGATGACAGATGATGTAGAGAGGGATAACCTCTTCTACCAGGGGATGAGGGAGAATCTGAGGCAACCCCTCATCTCCATGAAGAGAGCGGGATTCAATGAATTAGTGGAGGCTACCAGGATATTTGAATGTGATCTGGAGCGAACCCAGCGTCGTTAGGGTTTCACTCCCAAGCAAGGGGAAGGGAATCCTCCCCGATCTCAGGGAGAGTCTGATGGGAGTAGGTGGAGGAAAAAGCCTCACAATTCCAGATCCGGTGAGAAGAGCAATTGGATGCCTGGAGGTTCTCACTCTAGGGGACCGCCGACGTGCTACAACTGCGGTAAGGTGGGGCACATAGCTCGTGTTTGTCCTCAAGGAGGAGCGGAGCAAGGGGCAAGACAGGAGCATACTGTACGCTCCGGTCCCAGTGCCGCAGAGAAATGGAAGATGGCGGAGTCAAGCGCTTCTCGGTTACAACCGGTGCAACCAAGGGCCTACAACCTTGGACAGCAAGAAGCGATCTGCCAAACCGATGTGGTGACAGGTATGAAGAAAATTTAAGTTTAAATTTTGTGCTTCATACTTTTAGACCTTTTGTGTGATGTCTATGTTGTAGACTTCGTATTAGTTTCTGGATACCCCGCTAGGGTATTGTTCGATACAGGAGCATCGCACTCCTTTCTCGCAGAGAGCTTCATCCGGAGAATAGGAGTTGAGTCTTTCTCGGCGGACGTAGAGCTGAAAGTTCGCATGCCCAATGGGTCAACCATGACCACCGGGGCCAAAGGGCTCATCTGTTGGGAGTTGGACGGAGTTGACTTCGTTTTTGTAGCAGCGATCTTACCATTGGTTGAGTTCGATGTCATTTTGGGCATGGACTGGCTTGCAGAGCAGTGCGCCAGTATTGACTGCCTATCTAAGGTAGTGACCATAAGGAGCAAAGGGCAGGTGAAGGTCAAATTTGAGGTCCTTTGTGGAGTCGCCTATTCCCTGATTTCGGCCATGCAATTGATGCGGGCGGTTAACCAGGGTGGTGTAGCGCATGTAGCGTTATTGGAGGTTCGTCTCTCTCACCTATCTATTGAGGAAGTGACCGTAGTGGCAGAATTCAAGGATGTGTTTCCGGATGAATTTCCTGGAGCGCCTCCTCGGCGGGAGATCGATTTCTCGATCGAGTTAGGGCAGGAGGCTAGGCCGGTGTCACGTCCTCCGTTTAGGATGGCACCAAAGGAATTGGCCGAACTCAAAGTACAGCTATAGGAACTGTTGGAGCAACGGTATATTATACCCAGTTCTTTACCATGGAGCGCGCTGGTGTTGTTTGTAAAGAAGAAAGACGGTAGCATGTGGCTATGCATAGACTACCGAGAGTTGAATAAATTGACCGTCAAGAATAAGTATCCGATTCCTCAGATAGATGACTTGTTCGACCAATTGGTGGGGTCAGTGCTGTATTCAAAATTGGACTTGAAGTCAGGCTATTATTAGCTGCGAATTCGGGATGAGGACATACCCAAGACTGCCTTTGGTACAAGGTATGGACACTTTGAGTTTACGGTGATGCCGTTCGGGCTGACGAACACACCATCTGTGTTCATGGATCTTATGAATCGAGTATTTCAGGAATACTTGGATTCTTTTGTGGTTGTCTTCATTGATGACATCTTGGTGTATTCCAAATCGGAAGTGGAGCATGAGACCCACTTGAGAGTGGTCTTGCAAGTGTTGAGGGAGAATCAGTTGTATGCAAAGTTCTCCAAGTGCGAGTTCTAGTTAGAGAAGGTGGCATTTTTGGGCCACGTGATTAGTGGGGATGGGGTGGCAGTGGATCCAACAAAAGTGGAAGCCATCAGAGATTGGCCAATCTTGAGGACCGTGGCGGAAGTCCGAAGTTTTCTTGGACTAGCCGGGTATTATAGGAGATTCGCGGAGAAATTTTCGCGAATAGCTCTGCCCCTCACCTCACTCACTCGTAAAGATCATAAGTTTGCGTGGACTCAAGAGTGCAGTCAAGCATTTGAAGTACTGAAGGAGAGACTGATGATGGCTCCAATCCTAAGTCTACCGCAAGGGACCGAGGGATTTCAGGTCTTCATTGACGCATCGAGATGTGGTTTGGGTTGCATTTTGGTGCAACATGGCAAGGTGATATCTTTTGGGTCTAGACAACTGAAGCCTCATGAGAGGAATTTCCCCGTCCATGACTTGGAGTTGTCAGCGGTAATTTTTGCGTTGAAAATATGGCGACATTATGTGTACGGTGCAAAGGTGGAGATCTTCACGGATCATAAAAGCCTGAAGTATCTCTTGTATCAAAAGGACCTGAACATGCGGCAACGCAGGTGGGTTGAGTTTCTTGGAGACTATGAGGTGGAGATTCAGTATATCCCAGGTAAAGCCAATATGGTGGGGGATGCCTTGAGTAGAAAGTACTCGGGGCAAGGGAATTGGATCGAAGCTCATGATGGGCGGTTGGTACGGGAATGGGAGTCCCTTGGTTTGGAATGTGTTGCGAGAGGCGAGTCCAGCGTGGCTCGGTTGAACTGGATTGAAGTGCAAAACGACTTGTCCGGTCGCATTCGGGAAGCGACTTGGTTGGATGTGGAGTTTCAACCATATGTGTTGGAGACTCAAAAGGGCGAGAGCAGCGCCTGGGAGATGATTGATGGGATTCTGAGGAAGGACGGAAGGGTTTGTATACCGCAATTCGACAAACTCCGTGAGGAGTTGATGTTTGAGGCTCACTTCACAAAGTATTCCAATCACCCGGGTAGTACAAAGATGTACTTGGATATGAAGAAATCCTTTCGGTGGCCGGGGCTGAAGCGGGACGTAGCTTTGTATGTGAATCGTTGCCAAACTTGCACCTTGGTGAAGGCCGACTGTCAGAAGCCGAGCGGGTTCCTGAAGCCCCTTCCAATCCCTGAATGGAAATTTGATGACATCTCCATGGACTTTGTGTATGGATTGCCTAGATCGCAGCAGGGTAATGATGCTATTTGGGTGATCGTGGACCGCTTAACCAAGGTGTCCCACTTCATCCCAAATCGGAAGGAGGACAGCGTGGACAAGCTGGTGGAGTTGTATGTTCGCAACATTGTGCGATTACACGGAATTCCTAAGAGCATAGTTAGAGATCGAGATGGACGGTTTATGTCCAAGGACTGGAGATTGGTTCAAAAGAGTTTGGGCACGAAGCTAAAGTTCAGTACGGCGTTCCATCCTCAAACTGATGGACAAACTGAAAGAACGAACCGTACTATGGAGGATATGCTGAGAATGTGCATTCTTGACTTCGGCAAGAAGTGGGAGGATCACTTCTTCATGGTAGAATTCGCATACAATAACAGTTATCAAGCAAGTATAAAAATGGCGTCATACGAAGCTTTGTATGGGAGATGATGTCGAACACCGATGTCTTGGGCAAAGGTGGGAGACAACAAAATTTTGGGAAAGGAGGTGGTAGTTGACGCTTGTGAGTTGGTACAGACCATTCAAGAGCGTATGAAGGTGGCGCAATACTGGCAAGCAAAATACTTTAATGCCGGTCACAGGAAGTTGGAATTTGCGGTCAGTGATTGGGCCTATTTGAAGATCAAGTCGTTCAAAGGCGTCTCACGGATTCGCCGACTCAAGAAGTTGAGTTCAAGGTTTTTGGGGCCTTTTGAAGTTGTTGAACGGGTGGGAGAAGCAGCCTATCGGTTGGCACTGTCCGCGGAGCTGAGTGGTTTTCATGACGTCTTCCATGTCTCCGTCTTGAGGAAAGCTTTGGTGGAGGCTAGTGTGGTGATTGAGCCGACATCGGTGCCGATAGAGGAAGACTTGAGGACGCGAGTCCATCCAATCGCTATAGACGATTCGGAGACTCGGCAGTTGCGGAATAAAGAGGTTAAACTCGTGCGAGTCCGATGGGACAACTGCGGTCGTGAGGAGCAATCTTGGGAATGAGAATAAGACATGCTAGAAGAGTATCCAGAACTCTTCATTTCAGGTACCATTTAAGTTTTGTTCCCTTTGTTTTGTAATTTCGGGACGAAATTCTGTTAAAGGGGGGGAGAGTTGTAACACCCCAAAATTTGAGAGAGGGTCGATTTGCGTTGCTGGCCAATTTTTGGTTTCTGGCAAGGGGCACACGGCCTGGGACACGGGAGTGTCCCAGGGCATGTCCGGGTCCAATCGACGTTTTGGTCATGAAGTCGACGATTTTGGAGTCAGCGATCGTTGAGCAGAGAACACGGCCTGAGACACGGTCGCGTCTCAGGTCGTGTCGAGCCCGTGTCGACGATCGGCCCGGGGACTCGATAATTTTTCGCTCAACAATGTGTCGAGACAAGGCACATGTCCTAGGATACGGGCGTGTCCAAGGCCGTGTCAGCCAGTCAACGAACTTCGCTTGATGATTTTCACTCGACGAGTGCCGAGTGTCGAGACAGGGGCACACAACCTGTGACACGGGCGTGTCACAGGGCGTGTCCCGCTTGGTCGACGATCTTCGCTCGACGAAGTGTCGATGCAGTGAACACGACCAGGTTCCCAGGCGTGTTGAGGTAGACACGGGCAAGGACACGGGCGTGTCCAGTACCCGTGTAGTTCTCGGGTTGTTTTCGGGGCTGTGTCGTAGGAGGCACACGGCCGACCACATGGCCGTGTCCGTGGGGACACGGGCGTGTCAGGGCGAACACGGGCGTGTCGAATGCCCGTGTGTTGTTCCAGGCGCGTCGATTTGTGACGAAGAATGGGGGACAAAGCACTGGACACGGGCGTGTGCTAGGCCGTGTTCGGCCCAGGTGTTTTATTTTTCGGACGGATCGTGGCCATTCCTTCCCTTATTTTGGGATCTGATGGTCCAGAACTGCTCTTGGGGAGTTAAGTCCGAGAATAGGGTTGGAAACCCTCATTCTTCTTCAAGCCTTTCTCTTACTAAATTCTAGAGAGAAGGGAGAGCAAGGAAGAAGGTAAAGGAGGGTTTGGGCTGTAGGAGAAGCTTCGGTGCTCCAAATCGCGAGCTGAGTCCAAATCCGTGGAGGCTAGATCGTTGCGAAGGTTTTCATCAGGCTATTTTGCTATGACAAGGAAGAGGAGTCGGAAGGTAACGACACTTCTCCTCTCGGTTTTAAGATGCATGTCTTTAGCATCTTTTCTTTCTAGTTTTTGGGCACTAAACTCTCAAATGAGAGGGGTTTTGGGTTGCCATGGTTCAAAAGGAACCTCCGGGTTGATTGAGTCCGTCCCCGGCATGTTTTGCATTAGAGATCCGCTCCGTTAGTGGATTAGGCATGGTGGGTGAAGCCGTAGTCGTGACCGTTAGTCCGACTCGGTGATGTTGCATACGAACGTTAAGGATTAGTAGAGATTCCGTTGCGGCAAGATGTTGTTTGTGATGTGGTGATGTTTTCCCCCTTTTCTCAAGTGAGTACGTGTAGTCGGAACCGGACAAGGTTAGCTCCTCAATGGCGGTAGATGGTTTCCTTGGTGGACAAGGTTAGCTCTGCATTGTTGGTAGATGGTTTCCTTGGTGCGCGGGAACGCTGCAGTACAAATGAGGGACTAGGGTGGAATTGTCTTGGTTTGTGATGTGCCAAGGCATGGCTGTGTCTCCGTGGTCGGCTGGCTATCCCGTGACGTTCACGTCATGTGTGGAGAGTGTCCCGGCGAGACTAGTCCCCTTCTGTGAGACTAACGAGAATGCCAAGCATGGGGGCAAGCCCGGGCAAGGAGGCCATGAGCAGGTGGGGTTTGGCAAGGCTTCTTAGAATCGGTCAGTTTGTGTTCGTTGGAATCCTGACATGAGACATCAGAGCTTGTAGGCAAGCCCGGGTCTAAGACCTTGAGCGGGTGGGGCCTGTGCAAGAGTTCCATGTGGCGGTCTGTGTGCCGTTGGGGGGATTGGTTTTACCCTTTTGTTTGTGGCTTTATGCCAATGGGGAATCGATGAGTACCCATATGATGTGATGATATGCTAGATGCATACGTGATAGGGTTCCTCGGGTGAAGCGCGGGTTGTTGCATACATGATTGCATAAGTAGGCCCCTTTTTATTATATGCTCAACCAGTAGAGAACATGTATGATGTGTGAGACATCCAAGCCTGTTTCTGTAGTTGCTTTTCTGGCTTATGAATATTGCATACGAAGTGCTAACTTGCAGGTTGGAGGAGTACCCCGGGGTCCGTTAGGGGTCGCCGGGAGGAGATGTGTTTGTTACACAGTTTGAGGTCAGCCTTTGCTGACCCACGTTACTAATAAATTTTTACAGGGCAAGGATCGCATGCAGGAGCTAGCTTGCCGGCCAGAAAGGCCTAAGCCTCATGAAGTGTTTCTGTTCTTTTGTAGCTCTACTTATATGTTGTTGTATGTTTGAGACTCATGATGTCCGGCTTGCATGCCGAGGTAGACTAGGAGTGCTATGCACTTTCTTGACTGTTGTACTATTTGAGTTTGGACACTTGATGTAAGGCCATAAGGTCATTGTTGTTACTCTTCTAGTATTGGATAACTTCTTATCTTGCTTGTGTTTCCGATGTGTTGTGCAAAGAGTTTTGAGTGTGGGTAGTTATATCATCTTATAATACTAAAGCTGTGGCGTCCGTATGTTGTGGGTCCCCGGCTGGACCCATATTATACGGTCATTACAGCGGAGGTGTTACAATTTGGTATCAGAGACATGTTAGATTCAAGGTCAAAGCGTAAAGAAGTTATCCACATAAGAGTAACGCGGGATCATGAGTGTCTTTATGTTTAAGTCTTGAGTTTAGAGGCTAATCCCTTGTTTTTTGTTTCTTGAAGAGTGCAAGCAACGAGGAGGGAACGTCGAGAGCAAGAGAAGAGCTTTCGGCGAGCAGTGCTACTGCTCCAGGTCTTTTGGGCACGGGTGTTAACCCAGCCGATTTCTGCAGCATGCTTGTAGAAGCGATGGTGGCGGCCCAAGCTACAACGGTAGCTCAAGTAGCAACCCCTGCTACACTGGATACGGCGACGGCCGTGCCAGGCGAGTGGAGCCTTTGGCGGAAAGGGTGGTTGTCGGACATGGAGACCGGCACTTGAAGTACTTCCTGAGCTTCCATACCCCGTCTTTCACGGGAGTTGGTACGCTAACGGATGCGGAGGCTTGGTGGGTTCGTATTCAAGAGCTTTTGATGGCGGCATAGACGCCAGAAGAAAATAAATCTGAGTATGCTGCGTTTATGTTGGAAGGAGACGCCAAGTTGTGGTGGGTGAGCAATAGCGTCCGCCAGTTCCCTGGACGCACCCTGTCAATGGAGAAATTTGGGGATGTGTTTCTAAAGAGGTACATTCCTGTTTCTACATGGTTGGCCCTTCAGAGGCAGTTTCTGCACTTAATGCAGCGAGACAAGACGGTGGACGAGTATGTGCAGGAGTTCACCCGTTTGTGTCGTTACGCGGGAATGACGATGACAGATGATGTAGAGAGGGATAACCTCTTCTACCAGGGGCTGAGGGAGAATCTGAGGCAACCCCTCATCTCCATGAATAGAGCGGTATTCAATGAATTAGTGGAGGCTGCCAGGATATTGGAAAGTGATCTGGAGCGAACCCAACCTCGTAAGGGTTTCACTCCCAAGCAAGGGGATGGGAAGCCTCCCCAATCTCAGGGAAAGTCTGAAGGGAGTAGGTGGAGGAAGAAGCCTCAAACTTATAGATCCGGTGAGAAGAGCAATTGGATGCCTGGAGGTTCTCACTCTAGGGGACCGCCGACGTGCTATAATTGCGGTAAGGTGGGGCACATAGCTCGTGTTTGTCCTCAAGGAGGAGCGGAGCAAGGGGCAAGACAGGAGCAGACTGTATGCTCCGGTCCCAGTGTCGCGGAGAAAGGGAAGATGGCGGAGTCAAGCGCTTCTCGGTTCCAATCGGAGCAACCAAGGGCCTACAACCTTGGACAGCAAGAAGCGATCCGCCAAACCGATGTGGTGACAGGTATGAAGAAAATTTAAGTTTAAATTTTGTGCTTCATAATTTTCGACCTTTTGTGTGATGTCTATGTTGTAGGCTTCGTATTAGTTTCTGGATACCCCGCTAGGGTATTGTTCGATACAGAAGCATCACACTCCTTTCTCGTAGAGAGCTTCATATGGAGAATACGAGTTGAGTCTTTCTCGGTGGACGCAGAGCTGAAAGTGCGCATGCCCAATGGGTCATCCATGACCACCGGGGCCAAAGGGCGCATCTGTTGGGAGTTGGACGAAGTTGACTTCATTTTGGTAGCAACGATCTTACCATTGGTTGAGTTCGATGTCATTTTGGGCATGGAATGGCTTGCAGAGCAGCGCGCCAGTATTGATTGCCTATCCAAGGTAGTGACCATAAGGAGCAAAGGGCAGGCGAAGGTCAAATTTGAGGGCCTTTGTGGAGTGGCCTATTCCCTAATTTCGGCCATGCAATTGATGCGGGCGGTTAACCAGGGTGGTGTAGCGCTTGTAGCATTTTTGGATGTTCGTCTCTCTCACCTATCTATTGAGGAAGTGCCCGTAGTGGCAGAATTCAAGGATGTGTTTCCGGATGAACTTCCTGGAGCGCCTCCTCGGCGGGAGATCGATTTCTCGATCGAGTTAGTGCCGGAGACTAGGCCGGTGTCACGTCCTCCGTTTAGGATGGCACCAAAGGAATTGGCCGAACTCAAAGTACAGCTACAGGAACTGTTGGAGCAAGGGTATATTAGACCCAGTTCTTCACCGTGGAGCGCGCCGGTGTTGTTTTAAAGAAGAAAGACTGTAGCATGCGGCTATGCATAGACTACCGAGAGCTGAATAAATTGACCGTTAAGAATAAGTATTCATTTGCTCGGATAGATGACTTGTTCGACCAATTGGTGGGGTCAGTGGTGTATTCAAAACTGGGCTTGAAGTCAGGCTATTATCACCTGCGAATTCGGGATGACGACATACCTAAGACTGCCTTTGGTACAAGGTATGGACACTTTGAGTTTACGGTGATGCCGTTCGGGCTGACGAACGCACCATCTGTGTTCATGGATCTTATGAATCGAGTATTTTGGGAATACTTGGATTCTTTTGTGGTTGTCTTCATTGATGACATCTTGGTGTATTCCAAATCGGAAGTGGAGCTTGAGACCCACTTGAGAGTGGTCTTGCAAGTGTTGAGGGAGAATCAGTTGTATGCAAAGTTCTCCAAGTGCGAGTTCTGGTTAGAGGAGGTGGCATTTTTGGGCCACGTGATTAGTGGGGATGGGGTGGTAGTGGATCCAACAAAAGTGCAAGCCATCAGAGATTGGCCAATCTTGAGGACCGTGGCGGAAGTCCGAAGTTTTCTTGGACTAGTCGTGTATTATAGGAGATTTGTGGAGAATTTTTTGCGGATAGCTCTACCTCTCACCTCACTCACTCGTAAAGATCATAAGTTTGTGTGGACTCAAGAGTGCAGTCAAGCATTTGAAGCACTGAAGGAGAGACTGATGATGGCTCCAATCCTAAGTCTACCGCAAGGGACCGAGGGATTTCAGATCTTCATTGACGCATCAGGATGCGGTTTGGGTTGCGTTTTGGTGCAACATGGCAAAGTGATAGCTTTTGGGTCTAGACAGCTGAAGCCTTATGAGAGGAATTACCCCGTCCATGACTTGGAGTTGGCGGCGGTAATTTTTGCCCTTAAAATATGGCGACATTATGTATACGGTGCAAAGGTGGAGATCTTCACGAACATAAAAGCCTGAAGTATCTCTTGGATCAAAAGGAACTGAACATGCGGCAACGCAGGTGGGTTGAGTTTCTTGGAGACTATGAGGTGGCGATTCAGTATACACCAGGTAAAGCCAATGTGGTGGCGGATGCCTTGAGTATAAAGTACTCGGGGTAAGGGATTTGGATCGAAGCTCATGATGGGCGGTTGGTATGGGAATGGGAGTCCCTTGGTTTGGAATGTGTTGCGAGAGGCGAGTCCAGCGTGGCTCGGTTGAACTGGATTGAAGTGCAAAACAACTTGTCCGATCGCATTCGGGAAGCGACTCGGTTGGATGTGGAGTTTCAACCATATGTGTTGGAGACTCAAAAGGGCGACAGCAGTGCCTAGGAGATGATTGATGGGATTCTGAGGAAGGACGGAAGGGTTTGTATACTGCAGTTCGGCAAACTCCGTGAGGAGTTAATGTTTGAGGCTCACTTCACCAAGTACTCCATTCACCCGGGTAGTACAAAGATGTACTTGGATATGAAGAAATCCTTTTGGTGGCCGGGGCTGAAGCGGGACGTAGCTTTGTATGTGAATCTTTGCCAAACTTGCGCCTTGGTGAAGGCCAAGTGTCAGAAGCCGTGCGGGTTACTGAAGCCCCTTGCAATCCCTGAATGGAAATTTGATGACATCTCCATGGACTTTGTGCATGGTTTGCCTAGATCGCAGCAGGGTAATGATGCTATTTGGGTGATCGTGGACTGCTTAACCAAGGTGGCCCACTTCATCCCAAATCGGAAGGAGGACAGCGTGTTGAAGCTGGTGGAGTTGTATGTTCGCAACATTGTGCGATTGAACGGAATTCCTAAGAGCATAGTTAGCGATCAAGATCGACGGTTTACGTCCAAGGACTGGAGATTGGTTCAAAAGAGTTTGGGCACGAAGCTAAAGTTCAGTACGGCAGTCCATCCTCAAACTGATGGGCAAACTGAAAGAACGAACCGTACTATGGAGGATATGCTGAGAATGTGCATTCTTGACTTCAGCAAGAAGTGGGAGGATCACCTCTTCATGGTAGAATTCACATACAATAACAGTTATCAAGCAAGTATAAAAATGGCGCCTTACGATGCTTTGTATGGGAGACGGTGTCGAACACCGATGTCTTGGGCAGAGGCGGGAGACACCAAAATTTTGGGAAAGGAGCTGGTAGTTGACGCTTGTGAGTTGGTACGGATCATTCAAGAGCGTATGAAGGTGGCACAAGACCGACAAGCAAAATACTTTAATGCCCGTCACAGGAAGTTGGAATTTGCGGTCGGTGATTGGGCCTATTTGAAGATCAAGCTGTTCAAAGGCATCTCACGGATTCGCCGACTCAAGAAGTTGAGTCCAAGGTTTTTGGGGCCTTTCGAAGTTGTTGAACGGGTGGTAGAAGCAGCCTATCGGTTGGCGCTGTCCGCGGAGCTGAGTGGTTTGCATGACGTCTTCCATGTCTCCGTCTTGAGGAAAGCTTTGGTGGAGGCTAGTGTGGTGATTGAGCCGACATCGGTGCCGATAGAGGAAGACTTTAGGATGCGAGTCCATCCAATCGCTATAGAGGATTCGGAGACTCGGAAGTTGCGGAATAAAGAGGTTAAACTCGTGTGAGTCTGATGGGACAACTACGTTCGTGAGGAGCAATCTTGGGAACAAGAACAAGACATGCTAGAAGAGTATCCAGAACTCTTTATTTCAGGTACCATTTAAGTTTTGTTCCCTTTGTTTTGTAATTTCGGCACGAAAATCTGTTAAAGGGGGAGGGGGGGAGAGTTATAACACCCCAAAATTTGAGAGAGGGTCGATTTGCATTTCTGGCCAATTTTTGGTTTCTGGTAGGGGGCACACGGCCTGGGACACAGGCGTGTCCCAGGGAGTGTCAGGCTCTAGTCGACATTTTGGTCGTGAAGTCGACGATTTTGGCGTCGGCGATCATTGAGCAGAGAACACGGCCTGAGACACGGGCGCGTCTCAGGGCGTGTCGAGCCCGTGTCGACGATCGGCCCGGGGAGTCGACGATTTTCGCTGGACGATGTGTCGAGACAAGGCACACAGCCTAGGAAACGGGCGTGTCCAAGGCCATGTCAGTCAGTCGACGAACTTCGCTCGACGATTTTCACTCGACGAGTGCCGAGTGTCGAGACAGGGGCACACGGCCTGTGACACGGGCGTGTCACAGGGCGTATCCTGCTTGGTCGATAATCTTCGCTCGACGAAGTGTCGGGGCAGTGAACACGGCCTGGAGCCCAGGCGTGTTGAGGTAGACATGGGCAAGGACACGGGCGTGTCTAGTACCCGTGTAGTTCTCGGGTTGTTTTCGGCACTGTGTCGTAGGAGGCACACGGTCGACCACACGGCCGTGTCCGTGGGGACACGGGCGTATCAAGGCGAACACGGGCGTGTCAAATGCCAGTGTGTTGTTCCAGGCGCATCGATTTGTGACGGCGAATGGGGGACATGGCCCTGGACACGGGCGTGTGCCAGGCCGTGTTCGGCCTAGGTGTTTTATTTTTCAGACGGATCGTGGCCATTCCTTCCCTTATTTTGGGATCTGATGGTCCAGAACTGCTCTTGGGGAGTTAAGTCCGAGAATAGTGTTGGAAACCCTCATTCTTCTTCAAGCCTTTCTCTTACTAAATTCTAGAGAGAAGGGAGAGCAAGGAAGAGGGTGAACGAGGGTTTGGGCTGTAGGAGAAGCTTCGGTGCTCCAAATCGCGAGCCGAGTCCATATCCGTGGAGGCTAGATCGTTGCGAATGTTTTCATCCGGCTATTTTGCCATGGCAAGGAAGACGAGTCAGAAGGTAATGACACAACTCCTCTCGGTTTTATGATGCATGTCTTTAGCATCTTTTCTTTCTAGTTTTGGGCACCAAACTCCCAAATGAGAGTGGTTTTGAGTTGCCAAGGTTCAAGAGGAACCTCCGGGTTGATTGAGTCCGTCCCCGACATGTTTTGCATTAGAGATCCGCTCCGTTAGTGGATTAGGCATGGTGGGTGAAGCCATAGTAGCGACCGTTAGTCCGACTTGGTGATGTTGCATACGAACGTTAAGGATTAGTAGAGATTCCGTTGCGGCAAGATGCTGTTTGTGATGTGGTGATGTTTTCCCCTTTTTCTCAAGTGAGTACGTGTAGTCAGAACCGGATAAGGTTAGCTCCTCAATGGCGGTAGATGGTTTCCTTGGTGGACAAGGTTAGCTCCGCATTGTTGGTAGATGGTTTCCTTGGTGCGCGGGAACGCTGCAGTACAATTGAGGGACTAGGCTGGAATTGTCTTGATTTGTGATGTGCCAAGGCGTTGCTGTATCTCCGTGGTCGTCTGGCTATCCCGTGACGTTCACGTCATGTGTGGAGAGTGTCCCGGCAAGACTAGTCCCCTTCTGTGAGACTGACGAGAATGCCAAGCATGGGGGCAAGCCCGGGCAAGGAGGCCATGAGCGGGTGAGGTCTGGCAAGGCTTCTTAGAATCGGTCAGTTTGTGTTCGTTGGAATCCTGACATGAGACGTCAGGGCTTGTAGGCAAGCCCGGGTCTAAGACCTTGAGCGGGTGGGGCCTGTGTAAGAGTTCCATGTGGCGGCCTGTGTGCCGTTGGGGGGATTGGTGTTACCCCTTTGTTTGTGGCTTTATGCCAATGGGCAATCGATGAGTACCCATATGATGTGATGATGTGCTAGATGCATACGCGATATGGTGCCTTTGGTGAAGCCCGGGTTGTTGCATACATGATTGAATAAGTAGGCCCCTTTTTATTATATGTTCAACCAGTAGAGAACATGTATGATGTGTGAGACATCCAAGCCTGTTTATGTAGTTGCTTTTCTGGCTTATGAATATTGCATACGAAGTGCTAACGTTCAGGTTGGAGGAGTACCCCGGGGTCCGTTAGGGGCAGCCGGGAGGAGATGTGTTTGTTACACAGTTTGAGGTCAGCCTTTGCAGACCCACGTTACTAATAAATTTTACAGGGCAAGAATCGCATGCAGGAGCTAGCTCGCCGGCCAGAAAGGCCTAAACCTCTTGAAGTGTTTCTGTTCTTTTGTAGCTCTACTTATATGTTGGTGTATGTTTGAGACTCATGATGTCCGGCTTGCATGCCGAGGTAGACTAGGAGTGCTATGCACTTTCTTTACTATTGCACTATTTGAGTTTGGACACTTGATGTAAGGCCATAAGGCCATTGTTGTTACTCTTCTAGTAGTGGATAACTTCTAGTCTTGCTTGTGTTTCCGCTGTGTTGTGCAAAGAGTTATGAGTGTGGGTAGTTATATCATCTTATAATACTAAAGCTGTGGCGTCCATATGTTGTGGGGCCCCGGCCGGACCCATATTATACGGTCATTACAGGGGAGGTGTTACACCCTTGCTCTTCACAGAACCTTATAATGCACTCAGATTGAAACTCAGTCCCATGGTCACTTCTAATTTTGACCACATTGCTGTTGAATTTATTCTGAATTTGCTTGACAAATGTCTAAAAGACATCAGGGGTTTCAGATTTCTTCCTTAGAAATAACACCCAGGAAAATCTGGAAGAGTTATCAGCAACCACAAGGGTGTAGACTTTCCTACCTAGACTTTGAACTGGCATAGGACCAAATAGATCCATATGTAAGAGGTATAAGGATCTCACTGAATCTTTGTAGTCAATGCTCTTGAAGGAAGTCTTAGTCTATTTTCCCTTTTGGCATGCATAGCAGATACCCTCCTTGGTGCATATAGACTTAGACACATTCCTAACCAACTCTTTGCTGAATAACTTGCCTATGATCCTATAATTTAGATGGGCTAGTCTCTTGTTCCACTGGACATAGGAAGAGGCTTTCTCATCTGCAACTAGGCATACATGTGAGTCTTTACTAGACCATAGAAAATCTAAACAATACACATTTCCACTCTTAGTGCCTGTTAAGATGACCTCTAGGCCACTTAACCTCCTAATTTGACACTCATCCTTGTGGAATACTATGTCATAGCCAAGATCACAGAGTTGGCTAATGGTTATCAGGTTATGTTGCAACCCTTCCACATAGACTACTCTAGTGATAGTGACTATGCCATTAGAGATCTTACCATAACTTCTAGTCACCCCTTTTTCTGACCCACCAAAAATGACCTTTGGTCCATTCTTTATAGGAACATCATCCTTCAGCATGCTCCTTTTCCAGTCATGTGCATGGAACATCCACCATCCAAGTACCATATATGGGTATGGGGACTTCGACTATGCTGCAAAATACAAATCAGTTAACCTTAGGACCCCAATTTTTATTGGGTCCTTAGGGCATGTTAGGCTGAAAATAATTCTGCCTGCCTGCAGCTTTTCTGACGGGCAAGCTGACATTTGCTCTCTGCACACTATGATTGTGCCAGCAGTCAGTAGTAAAGTGGCCTACCTTGCCACAACACCAACACTCATGGAAGTTGTACCTTCTTTTTGGAGCAGGTCTAGTGTATGTGTTAACAACAGCTCTAGGTAATGAATGAGTAGCAGGAGTCCTATTCCATGATTTCCAAGCCCTAGTCTGACAAGTGGTAGGTCTGGCAGTAGAAGTGTTTGGGATATCTTGAGCCCTTCTAGTAGCAGCTTTCTTTTCAGAAAGCATACTCTTGATGGCCTCAGAGATGCCCATGTCTGGTCTACTAACAGCCTTGCCTTTTGTCTTACAGTGGGCTGGAGGAATTTGAGAAAAGGCTGCAACTTTACCCTTGACTGAAGAGGCTGTAGCACCAAACACAAATGGTCCAGGATGGGTCATTTGTATTTTCTCATGGGCACCATCACCTTTGTTGTAAAAATTGCCATTTTTTGGAACATCTTTGTTCACACAAGATGGTTTAGCATGGTTACAGTGACCATAAATACTCTCATGGTCATGGCTATTTGAAGGAAACTGAACTTTATTAGACTGGATAGGAGCCTTAGAGGCTAGTGGCTTCACTTGAGCTTTGACCTTTCCCTTAGGATTAGCAGCTCTCGTCCATCCCTTGAATCGCAACCCTTTCTATCCCTTTTGGGAGGAGAATGTGTATATCAAGGGCAACACTGTGCTAGGCTTGGAGTATCTTGCCATCGGTTCCCTCTCCTTTTACAGCCTTGATGCGTTGGACGGCAAGTGTACCGGTCGCACAAGTAATATAAAATGGGTGAATTTCCCCAAGTATCGATCTCTTCAAGGAACACAATAAGGTGGAGTTAATTTCGAAGAGGACTTGAGATTGAAGTCCTTAGGTCGGAGTTAACTAAGAGGGATTTTGATGGTTGCGGAAACAAAAAATAAAAAACTAAGAACTACTCCTATGCAACACCACTATGCGATGCTTTTCCAGGCGGGATGGAAGACTACACGGGCCGCTATGCACAGAATCGCTAGGCGGATGGACGAGTAGGCTCGCGGATGAGGTGGTTAGAATGGTGGAATGAGGGTCGAGTGCACCTCTTCGCTACGCACACCTCTAGCAATTTCTAAAGCGACAAATCCGGATGTGGTGGCGGATGGAAGATAAAGGCAATTCTCAAGCAGCTAAAGAAGTAAAGCAATACAGAATCACATAGACATAAATCTAATAAAGCATATAACTAAAGAGAGACAACATCTACAAATGTAGTTTTAACACACATATATAACAAGAAAGCAGGAACAAGTCAAGAGATCGACTGAATCCGAAGTCTTGCTGAGGGTTCATGGAAGGAATCGCCTGGTTGTCAATTCGCGTCCTAGTTTGGTCCTCAATTGCGTTCGGGGTAGAGAAGGTTGTCACTACCTTCCAATTGACCCGTCTTCTTCGTGTCACGATGAGGAAGGCGGTTGCAAGCTTCCCTTTGCTTGTTGGCTATGGCATCAAACTTTAAATGGAGCTTAAAAGATGAAGGAGAAGGCCGAGAGTAAGCTCTGGCTTGAATATGGCAATGATAGCTTGCCCGGAGCACCTCCCTAAGGTGAAAGATGAAGGGAAATGGATGAACCCTTCCTTGGAGGCAGAAAATGGCGGAGGTGAAAAACTCCTCTTTCATGGAGGAAAATCTGCGCTTTAAATAGAAGCAGGTCATAAAAATAGGCACGCACGGTTTGCCACACGACCGTGCGCTAACCGTGCATTATTAACTTGCCGGCCCAGCTTGCGGAAGATGAAGCGTTGACCCGTGCGTTTTCCTTCCGCCCGTGCGTGAAGGAAATCACACGGGAAGCGGCAGAAAGCAGGAATCAGGATAAAATAGGGGAACCGTGCATTTCGCTCATGCACGGGCACTACCGCCCGTGCGTGAACAAAACACACGATTAGCCACAGAAAGAAACAACCAATACGCTACAGGAAAACCATGTGTTTCCTTCGCGCACGGTTCCAAAGAAACTGTGCGTCAAACGTGCGTGAAGATCGTCAAACTCAGCTCAACGAAATTCGTCGAGCTCAAGTCGACATTTCTCCTGCACAAACAAAATGCATGATCACAAAGAATCGGGTGCTAAGAAAATGCACGATCGTGCGTTTTCCTCAAACCTGCAATCCAGCCTTGGGGAAAACGCACTACCTGCATACAAACAATTAAAACCAAAGAGGACCCTCCAACAAAGCAGATATGCAACAAAAGCAACTAGAAAGAGCCCCCGGGGAGCATCATGAGACTGCCCCCAACAACAAAATGCGCAATTGCACACCCTTGGGCCAAAACAAAGCAGTCAGCATGAAAAATGGTATAAATGAAAAATCAACGATAACATACTAAAAGTGAAGTGCAAGTGCGTGAAAACTAGCTCAGATGAGTCCGAAAAACCCTATATAAATCAGACTCATCACACCACCAGACCTAAATATTTGCCCGTCCCGAGCAAATCATCACTAAGCGGAGTTAAAGAAGGCTAGTTGACTAAGCAATTGCAAAAGTGGAGTACCATGTGAAGTCCTACCCTCAGGTATAAAAAGCAATAGTAGAAAACTCTTATGTGTATGCATAATAATTTCTAATGCATATAAACGTATTGAAGATATTACAAATACTCCTAAAATGAATCATGGTGAATCATTCGGCTGTGCGTAGAACGAAAGCAGGCGGACAATGAGGTGAGCATTGCCAAAGATCAGGTCTCAGGAAAATCTCCAAAGGAATCCACCAATGTCGGTAACCATATGCTCGCCCGTTCACAATCTCTCCACAACACTAGTTTGACTCAAGTACGAATCCGTAGGACTTGGTGTATAATATAGGCTTAGGCGAAGGCGGGGTATACAAAGACAAACAAGACGGACACGCACACCCAAAATGAGATCGCCCGAAAGCACTCACAACTAAACTCAACGAACAAACACGTGCGTCGCACCACCAGACTTGGACTTTTGACGGTGCGTGCACACGCATAACGAACACAAAACAACAAAATTTCCAACTTAACAACAATATTTTTTTTTCTTTTCTCGTTTATTCCACATTGGGAATTTTCTTTTTATTTACTATAATGTATTTCTTTTCTTTTCTTTTTTATCCAAAAAGCCAAAACAAGCCTAAAAAACTGCAACACCGCAAGCTGCACAAACACCAACATAACTGCCCGCACATAACAGATACAAACTGCAACAAAACAAGCTATTCGAGCGACCACATTCAGATGTGCGAGTGAGAAAGGATATATGGCTTTGGTTGTGAGGCATAGGGATGTCAAAGGTAGCGATAGGCTCAACGGGGATAGCAACAGAGAGATTTCGGGAATGGTACAAGGCTCAAACTAGACAAAGTGACGCCCTACATCACGTACGCACTTGACTAACCATATACCCATGCTTCAAGAGTAGCTAGGGGCAAGTTCTTAGCCACCAAGAAAGATAACCCTTCCTCTCGACTTGAGCAATACGAGGCTATTGAACTCCCACACAGAATGCTACACCACCGTTTATTCATAACCATATTCACAACTAGAGTACCGTAAACAAAATCTACGCTAATAGAAAAATAGAAACTATAAACATATAAAGAATTTTAATCTACACAGACTCTAAGTGATCATGAGTGGACGCCTAGGAACACTCTTAGAGTCAACATTTTACCCCATCACGCAATCCTAAACCAACACAACATTCTTTATTCTACGCACAAGTGATAAACAAGCTTGGCACGTGAAAGTGCTTAAGTAAACACTCTCAAGTGGGTGTTGTGAGTGCAACGTAAATGCAAATTATATAACAATAAAAGCTTATAGTATGCTGATGAATTGTAAATATACGTATTTTCATGTACATTAATTTAGTCGTTTTCATTTCTTTTCGTCACTTTTTCAGATTTTTGCTTAATAAGTTGCTCCTTTTTTGTAAATAATTTGCTGACTTGATTTATTTTTATGTTTCAGAAAATATCAAAAATCTGCCCCAAAAAAGTCACGTCACGCCCGTCACAAATTGGTCACGCCCGTGACCAGGGCGTGACAGCTCAAAATCCCGTGAAGCAGCAAATTTCTGAAGTTAAAAGTTTGACACGCCCGGGGTCAAGCCCGTGTCAGCCGACACGGGGCGTGACAGAAGCCGTGACCACTCCATTCTGCTCGACTATTTTCAGCACGACGTTCGTCGACCCCTCAACACGCCCAGCATCACGCCCGTGACCTAGGGCGTGACTCCTCTTCCCGCTCGACAAATTTCCAACTCGACAATTTCCGCTCGACGATTGTCGAGTGTCGACACCAACCGAGACGCCCAGCGTCACGCCCGTGACCTGGGGCGTGACTTCTCCACCTGGCCGACAAGACCCGCCCGACGACTTTCGGCGCAACCCGCGCCCAGACCCACCTCCCTGCCACGCCCACCGTCACGCCCATGACCTGGGGCGTGACCAACGCGTGACCGACACGTGTCCAACACAAAGTCCACTTTGATGTCAAATTGATGGCCGCCATCATGAATAGTGTCGACACGCCCCCTAACACGCCCGTGTCAGAGGGCGTGTACTTGTAAATTTTCTGCCTATAAATAGTTGTGTTCTGCTTGAGTTCTTGTTCCACTTTTTGGTTCCATTTTGTATAGGGATATGCTGCTGAAATGAAATCCAAATGCTATGTAAGGAAATTTTTCCCCCTTTCCTTTATTTTCTTAGTTTTGTAATCTCCTAGTTTGCTTAATAAAATTTGTGGTTTTGCTCTCTTTCTATGGCTTTGGACTTCATCTACTTGGCTACTCTTATGCAATCTTATTCTCTTTTTTTGTTTTAACTTGGTTTTAGTTCTTTTAAAATGGGTGTGTGTGTGTATGAGTTTAGCTTTTTAGTTTTATGTTTTAGTTAATTTTCTTACTTAGTTTTGTTAACTTAGGTTTTTATAGCTTTTTATTTCATTGTTATAGACCCGTAAAAATGATTTTAAGGTGATTTTCATTTCTTTTAACTTAGATTTTTCTTTTTAGGATGTAAAACTTTTTCGTTCGTTTTGTTTTATTTTCACTTTTTAATCTGTTTTACGGAGTTATAGGAAAGATTATATAGTTGTTTTAATTTTTCATGCACTTAGTTTTTCATTTTAAACTTTTGTTATTTTAATTTTTTCGCTTTCTTTTTATGCAATTCTACCGCATTCTAGCGTTAGAAATATATTCGTTTTGATTTTTCAAGCACTTTCATCTTTGCGTTTATTTGCAAACTTTTTCACTCGTTTAATTTTTATATTTACTTTTTATGCATTTCTACTACATTCTAGCGGTAGAAATGCAGTTGTTTGCATTTTTAGATAACTTAGTTTTTCTTAATTTTTTCGCTCATGTATGTGTGCGCATTTATTTCCGCCTACTCATTAAGAGTTAAATAGCGGCTTGCTTTATTTCATTCAGTAGAGTGCGTGTGTTTTACTTTCATGTCAAGTGAGTGTGTTTTAATTTTCTGCAGTGTGTGTGCGTTTTCAATTCATTAGAGTGAGTTGTGTTTTCAATTATGTCGAGTGTGTACATGAGTTTTAATTTTCTGTAGAGTGCGTTTGTTGCATTTATTTAGTCCTACTCGTTTAAGTCGGACCCGCTTCATTTCTCCCGCCCACGGATTTGCGCCGTGACTCGCAAATTACAACTTTCTTCAGTCCTACTCGTTTGGGTAGGACTTGCAATTTACAGCTTTATTTCCTGCTTTCATTTTATTGCTTTCATTTACTGCTTTCTTTATCGCTTTCACCGTTGTCGTCCCCATTCCGATGAGTGGCTAACTGTTCTTAGCCCACAGTATCGAAGAGCATTGGGACAAATAAAATAGCTTAAAATAATTAAAGTCGTATTTTTCTAATTAATTAAAGTACTTAAGGTTTGCCTAGGGTTTACGACGTGTATGACCACATAATCGATGTGTGGGCCCTATTTCCGTAGTCCATATTCTAGCTAGCCGAGAGGCCGTGCATATGGACTGATCACCCCTTGGCAAAGAGAGTTCCGCACTAACCCTCGAGAGAGGAGGCACGCCAACTCTACCGGATTGGGTTCGCCACCCAATAGCGGGGTTCTTAGCGTAATGCGGGCGTTAAGAGAAATCCTTCGTCGGACTAACGTTCGGTCGAAAAGTCTTAGCGTTCAGGTGAGCGAGAGTCCTAGAGATAAGTGAGATCATTCTAGTGGAACCTCCACGGCCAAGTCTCCGCCTTAATTAATTAGAAACTTAGGAGCTCTTTTTATTTAAAGTATATTTTAGTTCAAATTCTTTTTGGTGCCATCGAGCTAAGCTCTTCATCGGCACCACCTTCATGCTTTCATTTTCTTTCTTCCATTTTCTGCCTTTTTATTATATATAAAATATAACCTGATAAGTTAATTATCGGTAAAATAATAGTCCCCTCCCGGGAAGAGTAGAAATAATCGAACCGACCCCGAGAACAATTCGACCTCGATATTCCACCCGGAATATCCTGTACTACTCACGATAGGTGCACTTGCCTCCTTTCGCTAAAACTCGATCTAACCTGTTTTATGTTCAAATAGATAAATATGCGCGCCCGGTTTTCAAAATAAAACCAGTTCCGCTTTACTTAAAAAAAACCGTCGGGTCGCCACGTGAATCCTCACCTATTTTTGGAGTTTTAACCGCATTAAGTTTTCGGACTTGATGCGAAATAACCAATCAAGTTTTTGGCGCCGTTGCTGGGGATTTTTCGTATCGTTATTTTGAACCCTGGAGTTCTATTAATTTTACCTATATATATATATATATAAAATATGGTTAACTAACAAATTTTTTTTTTACTAATAATAATAATAATAATAATAATAATAATAATAACAAAAAAAACTTACAATAGGTGCAAAAATTAAAAAAACTTACAAAATTATAAAACAAAAAATTAAAAAACCTATCAAACAACAAAAATTAAAAAACCTATAAAATAAAAAAATTAATAAACCTGTAAACCAAAAAAAATTTAAAAACCTATAAAACAAAAAAAAATTAATTAAAAAACCTCTAAAAACTAAAAATTTGAAACAACTACAAAACTAAAAAACTAAAAAATCTAGAAAATGAAAAAAAACACTTAAATTTTTTTTCATTATTTTTATTACTAACTAAAAATCAACAAAAATCTCCAAAAACACTTAAAAAACTAAAAACACATAAAAAATTAAAAACCAACTCAAAATTAAAAAATCTACTTAAAAATAACACAAAAATATTATATATAATAATTTGATTTTTTTAAAAAACAAAAATCTATATATTTTGGGTTTTTAATTTAATTTATTTTAATTTGTTTTGTTTTCATTCGGCGCGCTTCCCACTTTTGTGCGCGCTATGGGGTCGATTTTTTTATCACACTCATAAGCTAAGACGTCAGTTTCGACTCACAAGCACTTGCACCCCCTACCGCTCGCAACCTTTTTGCCGAATGTTTATTTTTTGTTTTTTTGTTATATTTTTACTACTTCTTCTAACACTAATGCAGGGTTTCTACCCGGGCTTCCCGGACTCGTCTTAAGGGAAGCTTCTAACCTCACTTTTTCATTTTTGTAAATATTATGATCTGTATATTATCGTTCCGCATACTTAGATTACAACATTGGGGACAATGTTGGGTTTAAGTATGCGGGTGTTTTCCTATTCTGCATTTTTTTATATTCTGCACTCATAAAAATACAAAAAAATTACAAAAATAAAAAAACCTTTAAAATTTTTTTTTCCTTTTTTTTATAATAAATAAACTAAAAGAAAACTTATAAAACATCAAAAAATTCAAACAAAATTTTTTTCTTTTTTGTTAAAAACTTGCATATTGCTTGTCCGCGGCGTTCGACTCATCGAACCAACCACCTCAATAAGAGTCTGTTCGCGAGGCGCCTTCGAGTTTTTTTACTTTGTACATTATTTTAAAATAAAAACAAAAAAAATTTTGATCTCTTTCCCCCACTATCTTCTTTGTAAATAACACTTCTTTGTCTCCTCTTTCTTGTAAATAAATTATCAAAAAATATCAAAAAATTTTGCAAAACCAAAAATCCTAAAAAAAGAAAATAACTCTAAAAATACAAAAAAGATAATAATCAAAACAAAAAAAAGAGAGAAAAACCCTAAAATTCCAAAAAAATGATATATTAATTTTGTATCAAATAATTCGAATATCTCAATTCTTAACCCTT
The DNA here is from genome assembly GCA_039583875.1 of Platanthera guangdongensis. Lineage (NCBI taxonomy): Eukaryota > Viridiplantae > Streptophyta > Magnoliopsida > Asparagales > Orchidaceae > Platanthera > Platanthera guangdongensis. The sequence continues at coordinate 31,444,764 of CM077160.1, forward strand.
TCTGCTTTCAAAAAATCTAGTTGCGAGTTAATTTATAAGCGAATTTTATTTATTCTTTGCTTACTACTCATTTACTAATTGGAGTTCGATAGATTTAGATATCTGGGGTTCAGTTTTAAAGAATTTCGTATGCTTTTTTTTTGTTTAAATAAGGTACCTGATTTCAGCACTACTTCTAACCTATCTAAATAGTTGCACATTTATTTTGTTAGAAAAATAACAACTTTGGATTTCATATTATGTTACTCCAAGTTTTTTTTTCGAAATTTAGGAACTTTTGATTTATAAAGGTTGCTCTCAAAATTTTTTTATTAAACCTAATTTTTTTTTTGATAAACAAAACCCTTTCCACCTTTTTTAAAAGTCATACTTAACCTGATTTCAATCTTAAAAGATCCTATGTCAATGAGAATAAGATTTCGTTTCGTAAACATAGGCATCCAATTTTTAAAAAGATTATATGTTATGGAGTAAAAAGATAAAATTCATTACTCCTACACATATACATTGGATTAATTTTATTTATGAAGTTGAGAAAGAAAAAAAATCATTATATGTTAGGAAAATAAGATTTCATTTTCCTAATTATTCAAAAGAAAAAAATTGGAGGTTTGAGAAAAAATTACCTCACCTCAAAAATCAAAGCCCTCTTCATAAACCAACACCCCCTCCACCAATTTCAAAAAGAAACTAGATTTAATTTTAAAATCTTTTTGAGAGCATAATTTGTAAATTAAATTATTTCCTGTAATTCTTACAAGCTCAAGTTTCCATAATCAAATCTAATTTTGTTAGTCTAAAAAATAAAATTTTTTGCTATCTATTCGATTATATCAGAAGTTTTTAGCTGAAACTCTTCCTTTATTTAAATTTTTGGCATAATTTAAGATTGAACTCGTATACCCCGGATGTTTATTTTATCTTACTTTTAATTAATTCAAGCGGTAGCTAAACTTAGGATTTCTTTAATTCCTTATAAGTTCATCTCCAACTTTTGCTATGGAATAGCAAAAGCTTAAGTATGGGGGTATTTGATGAATTGTAAATCTACATATTTTTGTGTACATTAATTTAGTCATTTTCATTTCTTCTCGTCACTTTTTCATGTTTTTGCTTAATAAATTGCTCCTTTTTTGTAAATAATTTGCTGACTTGGTTTATTTTTATGTTTCAGAAAATATCAAAAATCTGCCCCAAAAAAGTCACGTCATGCCCGTGACAAATTGGTCACGCCCGTGACCAGGGCGTGATAGCTGAAAATCCCGTGAAGCAGCAAATTTCTGAAGTTAAAAGTTTGACACGCCCGGGGTCACGCCCGTGTCAGCCCACACGGGGCGTGATAGAAGTCGTGACCACTCCATTCTGCTCGACGATTTTCAGCTCTATGTTCGTCGACCCCTCAACACGCCCAGCGTCATGCCCGTGACCTAGGGCGTGACTCCTCTTCCTGCTCGACGAATTTCCAACTCGACAATTTCCGCTCGACGATTGTCGAGTGTCGACACCAACCGACACACCTAGCATCACGCCCGTGACCTGGTGCGTGACTTCTCCACCTGGCCGACAAGACCCGCGCGATGACTTTCGGCGCGACCCGCGCCCAGACCCACCTACCCGACACGTCCACCGTCACGCACATGACCTGTGGCATGACCAACGCGTGACCGACACGTGTCCAGCCCGAAGTCCACTTTGATGTCAAATTGATGGCCGCCATCATGAATAGTGTCGACATGCCCCCTGACACGCCCGTATCAGAGGGCGTGTACTTGTAAATTTTCTGCCTATAAATAGCTGTGTTCTGGTTGAGTTCTTGTTCCACTTTTTGGTTCCATTTTGTATAGGGTTATGCTGCTGAAATGAAATCCAAATGCTATGTAAGTGAATTTTTCCCCCTTTCCTTTATTTTCTTAGTTTTGTAATCTCCTAGTTTGCTTAATAAAATTTGTAGTTTTGCTCTCTTTATATGGCTTTGGACTTCATCTATTTGGCTACTCTTATGCAATCTTATTCTCTTTTTTGTTTTAACTTAGATTTAGTTCTTTTAAAATGTGTTTGTGTGTGTATGAGTTTAGCTTTTTAGTTTTATGTTTTAGTTAATTTTCTTACTTAGTTTTGTTAACTTAGGTTTTTATAGCCTTCTATTTCATTGTTATAAACCCGTAAAAATGATTTTAAGGTGATTTTCATTTCTTTTAACTTATATTTTTCTTTTTATGATGTAAAACTTTTACGTTTGTTTCGTTTTATTTTCACTTTTTAATCAGTTTTACGGAGTTATAGGAATGATTATATAGTTATTTTAATTTTTCATGCACTTAGTTTTTCATTTTAAACTTTTGTTCTTTTAATTTTTTCGGTCTCTTTTTATGCATTTCTACCGCATTCTAGCGGTAGAAATGTATTCGTTTTGATTTTTGAAGAACTTTCATTTTTGCGTTTATTTGCAAAGTTTTTCGCTCGTTTAATTTTTATTTTTACTTTTTATGCATTTCTTCCGCATTCTAGCGGTAGAAATGCAGTTGTTTGAATTTTTAGATAACTTAGTTTTTCTTAATTTTTTGCTCATGTGTGTGTGCGCATTTATTTTCGCCTACTCGTTAACAGTTAAATGGCGCTTTGCTTTATTTCATTCAGTAGAGTGCGTGTTTTACTTTCATGTCAAGTGAGTGTGTTTTAATTTTCTGCAGTGTGTGTGCGTTTTCAATTCATTAGAGTGAGTTGTGTTTTCAATTATGTCGAGTGTGTGCGTGAGTTTTAATTTTTTGTAGAGTGCGTGTGTTGCATTTATTTAGTCCTACTCGTTTAAGTAGAACCCGCTTCATTTCTCCCACCCACGCATTTGTGCCGGGACTCGCAAAATACATCTTTCTTCAGTCCTACTCGTTTGGGTAGGACTTGCAATTTACTGCTTTATTTCCTGCTTTAATTTTATTGCTTTCATTTACTGCTTTCTTTATTACTTTCACCGCTGCAGTCCCCATTCTGATGAGTGGCTAACTGTTCTTAGCCCTCAGTATCGAAGAGCATTGGGACAAATATAATAGCTTAAAATAATTAAATATCGTATTTTTCTAATTAATTAAAGTACTTAAGGTTTGCCTGTGGTTTATGACGCGTAGGACCCCATAATCGATGTGTGGGCCATATTTCCGTAGTCCATATGCTAGCTAGCCGAGAGGCTGTGCATATGGACCGATCACCCCTTGGCAAAGAGAGTTCCGCACTAACCCTCGAGAGAGGAGGCGCGCCAACTCTACCGGATTGGGTTCCCCAGCCAATAACGGGTTCTTAGCGTAATGCGGGCGTTAAGAGGAATCCTTCGTCGGACTAACGTTCGGTCGAATAGTCTTAGCGTTCGGGTGAGCGATAGTCCTAGAGATAAGTGAGCTCATTCTAGTGGAACCTCCACGACCAAGTCTCCGCCTTAATTAATTAGAAACTTAGGAGCTCTTTTTATTTAAAGTATATTTTAGTTCAAATTCGTTTCGGTGCCATCGAGCTAAGCTCTTCATCGGCACCACCTTCATGCTTTCATTTTCTTTCTGCCATTTTCTGCCTTTTTATTATATATAAAATATAACCCGACAAGTTAATTATCGGTAAAATAATAGTCCCCTCCTGGGAAGAGTAGAAATAATCGAACCGACCCTGAGAACAATTCGACCTCGATATTCCACCCGGAATATCCTGTGCTACTCACGATAGGTGCACTTGCCTCCTTTTGTTAAAACTCGATCTAACCCATTTTATATCCAAATAAATAAATACGCGTGCCCTGTTTTCTAAATAAAACCACTTCCGCTTTACTTAAATAAAACCGTCGGGTCGTCGCGTGAATCCTCACCTATTTTTGGAGTTTTAACCGCATTAAGTTTTCGGACTTGATGCGAAATAACCAATCATATGCGAGTGGAATGTGCACGTGAGCGGATAATAACTCGAACCTCTCCCCCACCAGACTTAATCCATGCAGCCTATCACAAGATTCACATTAAAAAATGAAATATAAGTCGGGGGAGAGGTTACCCCATGCTCAGCAAATGTGCATACCAGAAGATGCGAGAAAGCTCAGAAGCAGTTCTGCCATACGAGGAATCACAACCCCGCCAATACGATTTTGTCATGAATACATGCAGGGGTGAGCTCCGCAAAAATAAAATAAAAATATACAATATACAAAAAATAATAAAACTAAGATAGTCATGAAAAATAAAAAATGCAGGAAATGAAAGATAACTACTGGGATTATTGTCATCCCAGCACGACTTGTTCGGCTAAGGAAAAGGTTCTAGCTAATGGGCCAATGAAATAAAAAAATGCACAGGTAACTGTTCCATTATCCGTTGCAGTAACGGGTACCTATACGGAGATAAAACAGTTACCCCTCTACCTAAATAATAATACCTGCTCAACACAGGTAGAGGAAATATGAAATAAGAATAGGAGGAGCGCTAGTCCTCGCTCATCTTATCACAAAACATATCCTCGCCTAGCAAGGCATCGTCAACCACATATATGTAGGTAGCGATGGCAATGGCATGAACACCAGGCTCATCATCATCCCAGCGTACCCGTGGAGACTCAGCCTGCACAAGCTAAGATAAAGAAGGGGGATCAAGTATTAAAAGAGATGAAGATCTAAAATAATCAGGAAATGGGAGAGTGATCCCGGTATCACTCTCAGCAGGATCTAGGTAAAGATCATCATCGGTATCATACGAGTCGTATCGTGGGGAATCCGAGAACTCGAGGTTTGCGTTGGTAAGAGGGACCACCTCATCCAATAAGGAGGTACAAAACTCCACATCAAGAGGAGGATATTCCTCATCCAACATCGACGCATCCTCAGGCATCGAATCATCCACAAATACGACATCATCAGCAGACATACAAGAAAAAGGAGTAACAAACTCAGGCAAAATTGCGGACGGGCGGAACTGCTCTCAAAATCAGGCAGTGAATGAGCAGGCCCCATTGCAAAATCCATCGCAGACGCCATCCCGTCGATAGGAATAATCTCTGCGACCCATACAGGAGCGCCCATGAATTCCTGATCCTCTTTTGGCTGGCTACCACAAGAGTGATCGTCATCAATCAAGGGAAGCTGGTAAAAAGGGAGCGAGGGACCCATGAAGGATCTGTATGCAGCGAGAGATTCTTCCGTAATCTCAATGGGTAAAGAGCGAGCAAGTTGCGCGATGTTAGTGTATGAGCCAGGCAATATCCCGGTAGGTCTATCCACAATAGTCTTCTGCGAATGGGAGACTGTCGTGCACATGCTCTCAGAGGGAGAAGGCTCGCACAAATGAGGGCAATCCTTCACCATGTGGCCTACACCTTGACATAGCAAACATTTAATACAATGCTCGGCTTTCATATCAGCCATTGCATCGATGCATCGGCGCAAAGCATCAAGTAGACTGCATTAAGCTACAGAATACATTGCGAACAAAAATAATTGCCGAAAAAGTGCTACACAGCTAGAATAAAAATAGCACGGATCTGCTATCTAAACCAAAAAATCAGAAAAGGGCAAAAAGAAAAGAGCAAAATAAAAATTCTAACGACTAAAGCAAAAAAGAAACATGAAATATACAAATGGAAAAGGGCTTCGATCTACTATTTCCCTCTCCAAAAACTCATACGACTGTGTTCCCCGGCAACGACGCCAAAAACATGATGTGTTGGGTAGCAAGTGTACCGGTCGCACAAGTAATATAAAATGGGTGAATTTCCCCAAGTATCGATCTCTTCAAGGAACACAGTAAGGTGGAGTTAATTTCGAGGAGGACTTGAAATTGAAGTCCTTAGGTCGGAGTTAACTAAGGGGGATTTTGATAGTTGCGAAAACAGAAAATTAAACACTAAGAACTACTCCTATGCAACGCCGCTATGCGATGCTTCGCCAGGCGGGATGGAAGATTAAAAGGGCCGCTATGCACCGAATCGCTAGGCAGATGGACGAGTATGCTCGCAGATGAGGTGGTTAGAACGGTGGAATGAGGGTCGAGAGCACCTCTTCTCTACGCATGCCTCTAGCAATTGCTAGATCGCCAAATCCGGATGTGGTGGCAGATGGAAGATAAAGGCGCTTCTCAAGCAGCTAAAGAAGTAAAGCAATGTAGAATCACATAGAAATGAAAATAATAAAGCATACAACTAAAGAGCGACAACATCTACAAATGACGTTTTAACACACATATACAACAAGAAAGCAAAAAACAAGTCACGAGATCGACCGAATCCGAAGTCTTGTTGCGGCTTCACGGAAGGAATCGTCGGGTTGTCAATCAGCGTCCTAGCTCGGTCCTCAACTGCGTCCGGGGTAGATAAGGCTGTCATTACCTTCCAATTGACCCGTCTTCTTCGTGTCATGATGCGAAAGAAGTTTGCAAGCTTCCCTTTGCTTGTTGGCAGTGTAATCAAACTTGAAATGGAGCTTACAAGATGAAGGAGAAGGCCGAGAGGAAGCTTCGACTTGAATATGGCATTGAAAGCTTGCCTGGAGCACCTCCCTAAGGTGGAAAATGAAGGGAAATGGCTGAACCCTTCCTTCGAGGCGGAAAAAGGCGGAGGAGAAAAACTCCCCTTTCATGGAGGAAAATCTGTGCTTTAAATAAAAGCAGGTCAGCAAAATAGGCACGCTCGGTTTGGCGCACGACCGTGCGCTAACTGTGCGTTATTAACTTGCAGGCCCAGCTTGCGGAAGATGAAGCATTGACCCGTACGTTTTCCTTCGTGCACGGGCGCTTCCGCCCATGCGTGAAGGAAATCGCACGGGTAGTGACAGAAAGCAGGAATTCAGGATAAAACAGGGGAACTGTGCATTTTACTAGCGCACGGGCGCTGCCACCCGTGCATGAACAAAACAACCCAGAAAGAAACAACCAAGATGCTACAAGAAAACCGTGCGTTTCCTTCGGGCACGGTTCCGAAGAAACCGTGCATCAACCGTGCTTGAAGATCATCGAACTCAGCTCGATGAAATTCATCGAGCTCAAGTCGATGTTTCTCCTGCACAAACAAAACACACAATCGTAAAGAAACGTGTTCTAAGAAAACGCATGACCGTGCGTTTTCCTCTAACCTGCATTCCAGCCTTGGGGAAAACGCACTACTTGCATACAAATGATTAAAACCAAAGAGGACCCTCCAGCAAAGCAGATATGCAACAAAAGCAACTGGAAAGAGCCCCCGGGGAGCACCATGTGCCTACCCCCAACAACAGAATGCACAATTGCACACCCATATGCCAAAATAGTGCACTTTGTGTTAAAAATGGTATAAATGAAATATCAACGATAACATACTAAAAGTGAAGTGCAAGTTCGTGAAAACCAGCACAGATTAGTCCGAAAACCCTATATAAATCGGACTCATCAAGCCTTCCCTCAAGATTCTTGATATGGTTGTTCTTGAAGGTTATGGTGCTCATCTGAAGGATTGTAACATTCTTTAGTTTGCTAACTTCTTGAGACTTCAGATCCAGCAATTTTGCTGAATCTAAAGCAGCAAGCTTTAAAGAGGTAATTTCCTGAGCCTTTTGTTTGGCCAGGAGCTTGCCCTTCTTCAAAGCCTGCAGAAGTGCACCATAATTATCAATCAATTGATTGATGTCACCCTCAGATCCTGAGCCATCATTATCACTCGATGTAGAGGTATAAGAATCTGGAATAGATTCATAATCTGAACATGCAAAGCTAGTGACAGAATTTAACTTGCTTGGACCAGGCTGATCCTGGCTAATTTCTTCATCTGACATGGCCATCAGCCCAAGGCAACAGCTAACTTCTTTAGAATCCACCTCTGAATCACCATCTAATTGTGAAAGAAGGGCCCTGTCTTCAATCCTGATAGCAGGATGCACCTCCTCAGCTTCTTCTTCTAAAGCAACAGCCTTTTGATGCAGTCTTCTTCAACATCTCCTTCTTCAGTAGAGTACAACCCAATGTAGGCTTGTTCTTCTTCTTCTGACACTAATGAGGAGTCAGTCTAGCTCTTTTGCTTTTTAGTACTGAGGGATTTCTTCTTCTTACCTTTTTGCTGGTGATCCCTTTTCTCACCACATTCCTTCCTTTTGACTGGGTAGTCATCTATCACATGCCCATGTTTTCTGTAATGATAGCAAGTCATGTTAGAGCCAAACATGTTTACTAGATTTCGAACCATGCCTGTCCTCCTTAAAGGATTTTCTCCTACCATTGTAGTAGTCATCTTTAGGATGAGAGAAGTAGGAAGGCCTGCCTCTCCAGTGCTTCTTCTTCAGGAACTTCTGGAATTGCCTGGTAAAGGCAGCAAAATCTTCATTAGACCATTGGCAGTCTGATGTGCTTTCCTCTGATTTTCCAGACTCAGATTCAACATCTCTCCTTGGTGGAGAGGGAGACTTCATTCTGCTTCTACCGGAGCCTTCAGCTTTGAATGCCACAGACTTGTCCCTTGCCTGAGGCTTGTTGTTCTTCTCCTCATCTTTCCTGGCAGCTAGTTGCATCTCATATGAAAGCAGCTTTCCACAGAGGGTGTGAGGAGCTGTTTCACCCAACTTTGACACTTCGCTTATGACACATATTTTGTGCCCTAGTCTCTAGAGAGAGATCTAAGGAACTTGTAATTTAGTTCATAGTGACCGAAAACTCTTCCATAAGTCTTCAGCTCATTCACAATCCTAAAGAACTTCTCATAATAGATGGTTATGTTATCCCCCTTGGATTGCCTGAACGCCTCATACTCTTGGTTGAGCATGGACTTCCTGTCATCTCAGACATCTTTTGTCCCCTCCATGTAGATCACAAGTGTTTCCAACATTTCCTTTACTGTTTTGCAATGGATCAGATTCTGGTGTATAGAATCATTAACAACACTCATGATGATATTCTTTGCCCTCTTGTCTATTGAGGCCAGGGCCAACTCATCCTTGGTCATCTCATCATATGTTTTGGGGGTATTGACATTAGCATCCTATACTGAGACCTTCATAGGGATGAATGGTCCTTCTTCAACCGTAATGTATATTCTATGGTCAGCAGCTTCCATCAACTGCCTCACGCTTGCTTTCCAGATGCCAAAGTCTTCCTTCCTATAGATTGGAAGTATCGCAACACTCAGCTCCCTATTGGTCATTCCTGAACCCATGGAGACAGACTTTTAGCTAACCTTGGAGATCTACTCAGAGTGGTAAGCCTTTATAGAGCAAGCTCCCTCTGATACCACTTCAAAATCTTATTTTCCAGGCTAGCTTTACCCTAGAGGGGGGGGGGGGGGCTGAATAGGTTTTTGTCTCTGTTTAAGCTTTCTAATATATTTATTTGATTACTAAGTCTGTTGATTACATTAGATCAACTTTCAAGAACATTCACAGAAGACACAACAAATTTATATTGGTTCCATAATCTTGGGTACATCTACTGTCCCTCTGGGCCTATCTAACAGTGTGTTAGATTTGGCTCTCCCTCTAGAACTCAGCTTCTTAACAGCTTACAACACCGATCCCGCAGGACCACACACAGGTCACACAGACCAACAACTTACGCACTAAGCCAACCGAGGTCACAAAGAACTATCACCCGACACAAAGCCAAACATGGTCACTAAGACCCAACCTTTATAGTACAGGCTTACAATCCCCAGATTCATAAAGAATCTTTATAGAAAACAGAAATAAAGAGTGTGATGTTTAGACATAAGAGCAAGCTCTGTGTCTCCTTCTTCTTGGACTGAGCAGATATCAGATCCAAGATATTGCTGTTGAAGACAATATGTAGATAGTAGAATATTTCTTCAAACAACTTCCTTTTCCCTGCAGAACTTGTAGATCTGCTAGCTTCAGAACATCTTCTGTTCCTACTGATATAGATGGGGATTACTTCAGCTATCTCTTTCCCAGCAAGGTTCTCTGTGCAGAACAAAAACTTCTTCAAGATCGACGAAAATGGCGAGGAAGAAGATGACGTTCATCCGCACTTTCATTTTCAAAAAACCTAGACAAGGAATTCCCTACTTGATTCGATGATCTGATTCTTTATATCACTGGCCGATTGAGTAGTGGGTCCCACCACCTGGATTGATGGCTGAGATTTAGCTAATCAACCCATGCTTTCCATTCATTCCCGATTCAACGGCTCTTTGTTGTGAGTGGGCCCCAACACTTACTGATGAAATAATCCTTAGTAATTATAGAAGATAACAACAGCTGGCCCCCCAACGTCTCTGGCAGCATTTCTGCACCATTTGAATTTTGGTTGACTTTTGACTTTGCTGACGTCAGCATGACTCAGCATCTGTGTACTTAGTAAAAATTAAATCATTAGTTCCAAAGGCATTAAGTGAGTACGAATCACTCAATGCCACAACACTTAGACAAAATTCTGTCTGTCTAGGTATTGAGCTCAACGAACACTGAGCTCTGTTCGATGAACAACAAGCTCAGTTCGACGAGAGCATAAAATCAGTTAGACGAAAGCATAAAATCAGTTCGACAAACTGCGGGCACATCTCGACGAACGCTGAGCTCAAGTCGATGAATCTGAGCTTGACGAAATCATAAAGCCAGTTTGATGAACTGTAGACTTAGCTCGATGTTTCGTTAAACTCAGTTTGACCAACACCAGGCTCAGTTCGACGAACGTTGATCTTAGGTCGATGAAGCTGAGCTCCACAAAATCCAAGCTATCCACGAATTTGGACTTAGCCAAATTTCTGCTTCAAGGCGTTGATAGTTTCTAGAGCATTGAGAGAGCTTGCCTCACTCAACTCCTTGTGCCTTATCAACAATTTTTGTGCCTTGACATTGAGAGAGTAAACTCGACTCAACGCCAAACTACTTAACAGAATTTCTATTATCTGGCGTTGAGAGAGTAAACTACACTCAACACCTATTGCCATGGCGTTAAGAGTGTAAGCTCCACTCAACGCCAAACTACTTAACCGAATTTTTCTCTTATCTGGCATTGAGAGAGTAAGCTAGACTCAACGCCTTTTTCCTTGGCGTTGAGAGAGGAAGCTCCACTCAATGACAAACTACTTAACAAAATTTTTATGTTATCTATTTTTGTGTGAGTAAGCTATACTCAATGCCTGTGGACTTTGTCAAATTTTTGCTCAACATTTCTGTGGAGTCGAATGGTACAGCAACACTCAATGCTTTGAGCTGTATGGTGTTGAGTGAGTAGACCACACTCAACGCTTGTGGCCTTGGCCACATTTTAAGCCAATTATCTCTAGGCTTAGACTGACTCAGCCTAACTCATAGCCTTTTGCTACATGACGTTGAGTAAGTAGACTACACACAATGATTTTGTACTTAGCCATTTTTGGCTATCTTTCACATAGGTTGAGATAGTCTCAATGCTATATGTTATATGGCATTGAGTGAATAGACTACACTAGACGCTTTTGTACTTGGGCAAATTTCTATTAGACAATTATTGAATCCATACCTCTAGCGTTGAGTGAGCTTGCTCCACTCAAAGCCTGTGGACTTAGACGATTTTTGTGTTGTGTCCAACAACCACTTCTTGTGTCCACATGTCGAATCAATATGAAATGGACTAACCTGCACTAAAGAACTCAAATCCACATCAAATACAGTTTATGTGTGTGACAATGACCTATTCGACTTCTCACAAATCAGGGACATTGGGAACAATGGACCAAACAAAGACCTATCACCCGGCACAAAGAAAAACATAGGTCACTAAGACCTCAGCCTTTATAATACATGCTTACAACTCCAGATTCACCAAGAATCATTGCAGAAGAAGAAATAAAGAGTGAGATGAATAGACACCAGAGCAAGATCTCTGTGTCTTCTTGTTCTTGGACTGAGTAGATATCAGTCCGAGCTATTGCTGTTGAAGATAATAAGTAGGTAGTAGAATTTTTCTTCAACCAGCTTTCATTTCTCTACAAAACTTGTAGATCAACTTTCTTAGAATAGTTTCTGATCCTGCTTTTGCAGATGGGGATTGCTTCAGCTATCTCTTTCCCAAGCAAGGTTCTCTGTGCAGAACAACTTCTTCAGGCTCAACGAAAATGGCGAGGAAGAAGATGAAGTTCAACCACACTTTCGTTTTCAGAAAAGCTAGACAAGGAATTGATTAATTGCTCTAGCTGATTTGCTTATTTTTATTCTCTGAAGGACAATTGAGTAGTTGGTCCCACCACCAGAATTGATGGTCGAGATTTAGCCAATCAGCCCATTTTTCTATAAATTCCAGATTCAATGGCTCATTGCTTTGTGTGGGCCCCAACACTTAATGATGAAATATTCCTTGGAAAATGAAAAGATGATAACAGCTGGTCGCCAACGTCTCTGGCAGAATTTTCTCAACATTTGAATTTTGGTTGATTATTTGACTTCACTGACGTCATCATGACACAACATCTGTGGACTCAGACAAAATTCAATCATTAGAACCAAAGGTGTTGAGGGAGTAGGTATCACTCAATGACATAACCCTTAGACAAAATTTTGTCCGTCTAGGTTTTGAGCTCGACAAATGCTGAGCACCATTCGACGAATGGCAGCCTCGGCTCGATGAAAGCATAAAATCAGTTCGACGAACTTTAAACTTAGTTCGACGAAAGTATAAAATCAGTTCGATGAACTTCAGGCTCAGTTCGACGAAGCTGAGCTTAACGAAAGCCAAGCTATCCACGCATTTGGACGTAGCCAAATTTCTTCTTCAAGGCATTGAGAGCGTCAAGAGCGTTGAGTGAGCTTGCCTCACTCAATTCTATTTACCTTAGGAAATATTTCTGCGCCTTGCCATTGAGAGAGTAAGCTCCACTCAATGCAAACTACTTAACAAAAGTTTTTCTGTTATCCGGCATTGAGTGAGTAAGCTACACTCAACGCCTGTTGACTGAGTTGATTTTTGCTATGTCCAGCAACCACTTATTTTGTCCACATGTCCAATCAATATGAAATAGACTAACTGATGAGTCCAAATTATGTGCATATTTTTGGACTCATCTGGGCCAGTTTTCTCGTTGATGCACTACACTTGAGAGCCATAATTGTTCATATACGTTTCTCTGTCCATTTCATGATAAGTGCACTTTAGGCTCGTTTTCAGTGTGATTTCATAGTTTTGTACTTTTGCCCCATACTTGGTGTTTTTCTGTGTCTGTAGAATGTGCAATGCCCGTTTCGGTGGCTCTTTTGTTTCTTCTTGCAGGTAGAAGGGTCATGTGCGTGTTCCGGGACTATTCAAGAAATCCCAAAATGGTATAGGAACACTGCGCACGACCATTGGACATAGTGCGCACGACCGCTGGTCATGCGCCACTGATCGTGCGCTTAATATTCTCCATTTTCCAAGTTCTGTGTGTGGGCATCGCACGACCATTGGGCATAGTGTGCACGACCGCTAGTTGTGCGCCACTGCTCATGCGTGTTATTCCAATTTTTCTAAAGTTCTGTCATTGCCTATCGCATGATCAGGGGATCAAGTGCGCACGACCACTGGTCGTGTGCCGCTGATCGTGCACATATATAATGATATTTTCTGTCCAGCTACAGGTTTCTCTAGAATAGAGCGCACGATCATCAACCGTCAGTGCGCACGACCACTGGTCGTGCGCCACTGATCGTGCACTATGTTTGTCTGCTACCGTATTTAAGGCCTGCTCCGCGAATTAAGGCACGCTTTTTCATTCTCTCCGCCCAACTGCTGCACACGCAATGCCGTTCTTCTGCCCCACTGGTCCTCCACTTATCTCCACCCCTCTGAGAAGCTTTCTCCGACCATCTGAAGTCATCTTCAACCCTTCAGAGAGTTCCCGGCCAGCAATAGCTTGCAACGGACACCTTTCGGTACTTTTTATCTGAGAAAAGGGAGTAAAGACTGAAGGCAATGGAGGAAGACAGAGGAAGACAAGCGGATTGACAACCCATTTGCCTCCAGAAGCAATCACAGTCAGAGTCGTGAAGTGGACTGACAACCCAACACTCCGACTAAGAACCACAGCTAGACATTCCCCATTTCGGTTTATTCTACCTCTTATCTTTGTGGATTGTACTCTTAAGCTTGTAATAAACTTAAACTTGCTTTTAATTTGACTAAGAATGAAGTTTGTTTGGATAGTAACATCCACTGTTGTAGTTGTGATGCACTCTCCTCATTTCACGTCCATTCCACTCACGCTCTATAACCACTCTAGCAAAGGCTAGAGTTGGTGGATGTAGAGGTGATTACGACCCTCACTTTCCGTAAGGTGTTCATTCCATCCACTTGCTCTCCGTCCATCAGCCAAACAAAGCAAGACATAGCGGCCTGCATTAGTTTCCATCCGCCAAGCGATGCGGTGCTTACGACCCGCATTAGTTTTGTTTTGTTGTTAGCTTACAGATCAAAATCAAACCCCCTCTTTGTTTCTTTAAAATCTTAGTAATGATATCTCTATGACTCTATCACGTACCCTTCCTGCATTCCCTCGAGATCGACATTTGGGGAAGCTATTCCCAAATTATTACTTGATAACGACCGGTGCACTTGCCGACGACACATCAAGTTTTTGTTGCCATTGCTGGGGAATGCATGCGTATTGTGATTTGTGTTGTGTATGAGGTCATTGATAAGTGATTACGAAATTTTGTTATTTCATTTTTGGCAACTATCTGATGGTTGCCAGGGAGCAGCCGTTGAAATTAACCATAGTTTTCCGGTGATCATATCGATTGCTTTGAGATTTCTGCAGATTTAGTCGAATTTGTGTCTCGCAGAAGATCCTTCTGTGGAGTCTCAGAGGATGACACTCTTGATCATCTACAGTACTTTCGTGAAGTTTGCAACAAATTCAATTACGAACAGGAGAAGTCAGATTGGGTCAAGAAGTGATTATTCATATTTTCACTTGTTAGAAAGGCAAGAATATGGTATCGCGAATTCCTAACTGACCCGATTGTGTCATGGAGCAGGGTTGAAGAAGAGTTTTTAAAGAAATTCTACCCCCTTGAACGACTATGGGAGTTGCACAACGAGCTGCTTCTATTTTCACAACGGGATGGTGAACAACTGATAAAAGCCTAGGAGAGGTATCAAAAATTGCAAAAATTCTATTTTGGGAATAGTCCGTCTGAAGCAGCACAACTTCAAATGTTCTACTTTGGGGTTTCAACTCAATACAGACACTACTATGATTTGGCGGCAGGAGGATCCTTGTTCAGTAAGAGCTATGCCGAAGTATGGGAGATAATTGACAAAATATCGCGGACCAGTGGACTGTGGCGCACATCTATGGAGAAATTTGAGGAGGTTAGTTCGATCGGAGCAGAGAATAGTGGGAAGAAAGAACCCTCTAAGGAACTCACCGAAGATAAATTCTGCTAATTCACCGAAAGCATTCTGCAATGCTTGGAAGCTCAGAGTGAGGCATTTCAAAAATTTCAATCTATGGTGGCAAGTGTTATAGCCTCCATCACCACAAATTTACAGCGGTCCACTGAAACTGTGAATGCCATGCAACTGTAGAGTGGAAAGTCAACCGCAATTAGTAAGCCTCAGTTGGACTCATCGGAAAGGCAATATAAAGAACCCATTGAACAACCGAATGCCGAAGATTGCAATAAGACTCAACCTTCAGATGTTGTAACTCCAGTTGCAGACTTGATTTACCCCCCTTTTCCTCATTGATTAAAGGACAGGAGGAAGGAAAAATAATTTGTGAAATTCCAAGAAATTATGAAAGGAGTGCAGGTGAACATTCCGCTAGTTGATGCTCTTATCTAAATTCCGTAGTACACAAAATATCTAAAGGATCTGCTAGCGTCGACGAAACGGTTGGAGAGTGCTAATGTACTTTCAATTGTGGGAGATGGAGTCGCCTTTTCTTTAGAACATTGGCCCACAAAGTTAAAGGATACAGGGACTTACATGATTCCTTGCATGATTGGGAATTCTGGTTGTCATCGTGCACTATGTGATTCAGGGGCCTCTATCAATTTGATACCTCTCCACCTATTATGGGAATTAAGAACGAGAACTTTGAAGAATACCGACATTAAAATTCAGTTAGCCTACCGATCAAGGAAGAAGACCATGGGGATTGTTGAGGATCTCATCATTGCAATTAACAGATTGTTTTTCCCAGCTGAATTCGTCGTTATGGACATCTCTCCAGATTCCGCAGCACCTCTTACTATGGGAAGGCCATTCCTAGCCACGACAGGAGCGATCATTGGTACCGAGAAGGGTATGCTAATGTTGCGTGTTAGACATTACAGAATCACATTCGATATGTATAAAGTCGCGAGAAAGGATTTCTATGTGGAGAAAGAAGACATAGAATTCATCTGCAGCACTATCCATGAACTCCTTCCTCTATTACCAGTCGACGACTTTGAGAAGTTTAAGTGGGACATAGAGGGAATGGAAATCAATCAGATTGAACACTACCCAAACCAAATTACTGAGAGTATATCTGCTGAACATCATCAATCTCACCTAAACATTCCTCTTAAACATCTTCCACCAGCATTAAAGTATCTATTTTTGGGATAAAATCTGACATACCGGGAAATAATTTCAGTATTTCTTTCTCCTAAGGAAGAGGATCGTCTCAGTGGTGTTCTACGGTCACATAAAAGGGCTTTCGGATGAAACATACAAGATCTGAAGGGCATTTGCCCAACTGTCTACATGCACAAAATCCTGTTAGATGAAAGCGTCAAGCCATCTATACAACCGCAGTGACGGTTGAGCCCTAAGATGCAAGAAGTTGTGCAGAATGAAGTGATCAAGTTATTGGCCGCTGGAATCATCTACCCCATCAGTGACAACAAGTGGGTAAGTCTGTTGGAACCCCAGTTAGGATTTGGGCAAGGAACACTATTAGGAATATTAGTTTGACCCAACATGTATAGTCATGGGTCATAGGACTATTTCCAGGACAAGTCATTCAGAAGAACTTTCCAGCATTGCAGAAAAGAAGTCCAAGAAATGCAGTTAAGACAAAGGCAGAGAATCAACTCGACGATCGTCGAACGCAGTTCGACGAACGATGAAAGCTTAGGTCGACGAATGATGACAGAAGCTGAGTTCGACGAATGTCGAACTCAGGTTGACGATTGGTGGACAACACTTGCTCAGCTCGACGAAATCAGCAAGTCAGTTTCTCAGCTCGACGAAATAGAAACTGAGCTCGACGAACTGCAAGCTCCGGTCGGTGAACGCAGGCAAGATATTCAGCTCGACGAATTTAGCTGAGTTCGACGAATGTCGAACTCAGGTCGACGATTGATGCACTCGACGAAAGTTCAGCTCGACGATTTTTGAGCAATCAGTAACAGTTGGAAGAATTAATTGAGGATTAATTACAGTCAATATTCTCAGTGAAAATAGCCGTTAAAACAGACAGTTACAGAGGAATTAAGTGAGGATCAATTTCCAAAGCATCTTCACTCGGGAATGCTTCTTCCGCCATCAAGATTAAGGAATTCAAATATAGGAAGAAGATAGATCAGACAGACAACAATACACAGATAGATACAGAAAGGGCAATATCTCTACAGTAACTTGAAGCCCTAGACCAGAGCGATAATAGCTATCTCAAGAAGAAGAAGAACATCTAATCATCTATCAAGGGTCTTCTTATTCCCTCAACTCTACAGGACTACTTCAAGGACAACAAATACTCTATCAGTCAGAAGTTCCTGAAGGATACTCTTGTCCAGGCCTGAAGATTGAAGGCATATCACCCTGAAGCAAAGTTTCCAGCATACCTGAACCAATCAATATCTCAGGGGGAGCCTTTGCTAACATCATTCCACTTGAATCTTCTCTCTGATTGTTGACAGAGAAGATAATATCACTCTCTCACCACATCTTGTATAAAGGGTTGTCATCTCCCTTCAAAAGTGATTCCTGGTTGCAAGTCTCCTTCCAAAAGACTTGTGGTATGGTTTTTGGGTTCCTGATCAAAACCCATTGGTGTCAGGCACCTGATCAAAAACCTGAGTGGATTCCTACCAGGGTGGTAGAAGAGTGGACTACCCAGATTTGGGGAACCACTATAAAATCCTTGTGTCTTTTGTGTTGCTTGATTTATTTCTGAATTTCTTATCTTGTATTTGTGCTGTGATAATCTGCTTAGTTAAGATCTGTCCT
Organism: Platanthera guangdongensis; assembly: GCA_039583875.1. Taxonomy (NCBI): domain Eukaryota; kingdom Viridiplantae; phylum Streptophyta; class Magnoliopsida; order Asparagales; family Orchidaceae; genus Platanthera; species Platanthera guangdongensis. Next base: position 31,462,874 of record CM077160.1, read on the forward strand.
CTTTCTATTAGTATCAGAGAATACCTCCTGAACTTTCAATTGGTATCAGAGGGAGGTTGGTTTAAAATACCACATCCTCCAGGTTGGTTAAAATACCAGACCTTGAGAGGTTGATTGGTTGCACAGGCTAACACCTGAACCAAAAGATCCTTTGATAGATCTTAAATCTTTTGAGTTTTATCATCGCACAAATTGCAGATTTGTCAAGCACTAGACTGCCCATGTGCAATCTAGATATGCTTGTACTATAGAAGACAAGGATTCAAGTTTATATGGACTCCATTGATGAAAACATCTTTAAATCTATTTTATCAGGTCCAGCTCAATCTCAGCAAATAACAAGTCCAGATGCTCTTCCATCATCCCAGTGGACACATGCCCAGCAAAAGCTGAAGGTTGCTGGTGCATAAGCCATGAACATTCTAGCACAATCAATGCCTGATGACATTTTTGAAGAACTTGCTGAATGTTCATCTGCTAAAGAAATGTGGGACTCCATCACAGCAATGGCTGCTGGATCAGCTAAACAAATAATAATTGAAGCTGAATCCTGGAGTGATGAAAAAGAAGCAAGAGCAATAGAATTTTGCCTAATGGCAATAGATGCTTCTCGCAACAGCTATGCTGAAGAATCTGAAGAATCAAAGTGTGAATCAGAAGAAGAAGATCAGGTAATCTCTACCCTTGATCTCTCATCAGGTATAAATCTTCAAAAAATCTTAGTTCAAAATAATTCGTCGAACGGAGATCGACGAAATCAATCATATTCATCGAACTCAGATCGACGATCTCTAAACAAAGATTTTCTTTTGTACTATTCAGAAATCTGTGCTCGACGAAATAAATATCATTCGTCGAACAGAGATTGACGAAAATGCATCACAGAAAACAATTATTATCATTCTGTGAATAGAGATCGACGATCTCAATATCTTTCGTTGAACTCAGCTCGACGAAAGTACTTTAATTCGTCGAACTCAGCTCGACGAAAGTACTTTAATTCGTTGAACTCAGAATTTCAAAACAGAAATTTTTATTCTTTTATTTCTGATTATTTTAAAAGAGAACCAGGACCCAAGGTCATCTGGGTCCAGAACTCCTAACATCTCCTTGCAGGAAAAGAGTTCAGTCCAGCAAATTTACAGGAAATCAGTGGCTGTTGGATTTGGGCAAGGAAATGTAAACAGGGGGAGATTGGTTGAATAATGGTTATGCAAAATAGGGAGAGATGCCTCTAAATGAAGCTGCAGAAATTCTAGCAGCAGCAACAACAACAGATTATAATGATGCAGATTTGGACAAGGATCATCAACAATAATAACAGTTTTTCTTGATCCAGATTTAGGGGGAGATTGTTTTTTTTTTAATTGTATTTTACTCGTATTATATCTATTTTTATGTAAATAGTGTCCTTACCCAATAGGGGGAGATTGTTGGAACCCCAGTTAGGATTTGGGCAAAGAACACTATTAGGAATATTAGTTTGACCCAACATGTATAGTCATGGGTCATAGGACTATTTCCAGGACAAGTCATTCAGAAGAACTTTCCAGCATTGCAGAAAAGAAGTCCAAGAAATGCAGTTAAGACAAAGGCAGAGAATCAACTCGACGATTATCGAACGCAGTTCGACGAACGACGAAAGCTCAGGTCGAGGAATGATGACAGAAGCTGAGTTCGACGAACGTCGAACTCAGGTTGACGATTGATGGACAACACTTGCTCAGCTCGACGAAATCAGCAAGTCAGTTTCTCAGCTCGACGAAATAGAAACTGAGCTCGACGAACTGCAAGCTCTGGTTGGTGAATGCAGTCAAGATATTCAGCTCGACGAATTTAGCTGAGTTCGACGAATGTCGAACTCAGGTCGACGATTGATGCACTCGACGAAAGTTCAGCTCGACGATTTCTGAGCAATCAGTAACAGTTGGAAGAATTAATTGAGGATTAATTACAGTCAATATTCTCTGTGAAAATAGCCGTTAAAACGGACAGTTACCGAGGAATTAAGTGAGGATCAATTTCCAAAGCATCTTCACTCTCGGGAATGCTTCTTCTACCATCAAGATTAAGGAATTCAAATACAGGAAGAAGATAGATCAGACAGACAACAATACACAAATAGATACAGAAAGGGCAATATCTCTACAGTAACTTGAAGCCCTAGACCAGAGCGATAATAGCTATCTCAAGAAGAAGAAGAACATCTAATCATCTATCAAGAGTCTTCTTCTTCCCTCAACTCTACAGGACTACTTCAAGGACAACAAATACTCTATCAGTCAGAAGTTCCTGAAGGATACTCTCGTCCAGGCCTGAAGATTGAAGGCCTATCACCCTGAAGCAAAGCTTCCAGCATACCTGAACCAATCAATATCTCAGGGGGAGCCTTTGCTAACATCATTCCACTTGAATCTTCTCTCTGATTGTTGACAGAGAAGATAATATCACTCTCTCACCACCTCCTGTATAAAGGGTTGTCATCTCCATTCAAAAGTGATTCCTGGTTGCAAGTCTCCTTCCAAAAGACTTGAGGTTTGGTTTTTGGGGACCTGATCAAAACCCATTGGTGTCAGGCACCTGATCAAAAACCTGAGTGGATTCCTACCAGGGTGGTAGAAGATTGGACTACCCAGATTTGGGGAACCACTATAAAATCCTTGTGTCTTCTGTGTTGCTTGATTTCTTTCTCAATTTCTTATCTTGTATTTGTGCTGTGATAATCTGCTTAGTTAAGATCTATCCTCTTTCTATTGGTATCAGAGCTTACCTCCTGAACTTTCAAAGTCCAATTCATATAGTGCAAAAAAGGGGAGAATCACGGTGCTAGAAAATGAACGCAGGGAACTGCTCCCTACCAGGACAATCACCGGATGGAGAGTGTGTATTGATTACAGGAAGCTCAATGAAGCTATGCGCAAAGACCATTTCCCCCTCCCATTCATTGATTAAATGTTGGAAAGGCTTGCCTGAAAGAAATATTATTGCTTCCTTGACGGATACTCAGGGTAAAACCAAATTTTCATCGACCCTGAGGACCAGAAAAAACAACATTCACCTGACCTGCTGGTACATTAGCATTCAAGAGGATGCCTTTTGGACTGTGCAATGCCCCTGCGACCTTTCAACGATGCATGCGGGCTGTCTTCCATGATATGGTTGGGATGTTTTTAGAAGTTTTTCTGGACGACATTACCCTTTTTGGTGGAGATTTTGATGCGTGTTTGGAGAACCTCGCAACCATTCTGAAACATTGTGAAGGCACCAATTTGGTGCTGAATTAGGAGAAATGTTGTTTCATGGTAGAGAGGGTATTGTTCTTGGACATGAAGAGTCAAGCATGGGTATGGCGGTGGATCAAGCTAAAGTTGAAGTCATCAAGAAACTGCCTCCTACAACTTCTGTGAAAGGGATCTGTAGCTTCTTAGGGCATGCCGGATTCTATCGGCCCTTCATTAAAGAATTCTCCTCTATCGCAAAACCGCTGAGCAATCTACTTGGTAAGGATTTGTTATTCAAATTTGACGAAAATTGCATGCAAGTTTTTTGCAAATTGAAGAGCTGCTTGACTAGTGCCCCAGTTCTCACGTCACCGGATTGGACATTAACATTTGAATTGATGTACGATGCGAGTGATTTCGCTGTCAGAGCAGTCTTGAGACTGAGGAAGAATAAGGTTTTCCACACAGTTTATTATGCAAGTCGTACTCTGAGTGATGCTCAACGGAACTACACCACTACTGAGAAAGAGCTATTAGAAGTGGTTTTTGCATTGGAGAAATTTCACCCCTAACTTGTGCTATCGAAAGTTGTGGTGTACACTGATCATGCCGCTCTTAAGTAACTCATGCAGAAAAGGATGCAAAGCCAAGACTTATTCGATGGCTTTTAATGCTGCAAGAGTACGAGTTGGAAGTGCGGAATAAGAAGGGAGTTGAGAATGTTATTGAGACCATCTATCGTGGTTGGAAATGCATGACACTTCACAACATGAAGACTCTATAATTTTCGACTCATTTCACGATGAGACTCTTTTCTCTTTAACAATGGAATATGGTAAGGGTCCCTGGTTTGCTGACTTAGCTAACTTCCCCGTGTGCGGAAAATTTCCTCCCAATATGTCCTTCCAGAAGAAATAAGAAGTTTCTCTCGGATGCTAAGTACTATTTTTGGGAGGATATGTTGTTGTTCTGCACCTGTGCTGATGGCATCATCAGAAGGTGTGTTCCGGAATCTGAACACGGATCAATTCTTCAGCACTGTCACAATTGTGAGGCAGATGGCCATATGGTACTGGCTAGGACATCACATAAGGTTCTACAATGCGGGTTCTACTGGACAAGTCAGTTCAGAGATGCTTACATTCATGTAAAGGAATGCAACGAATGTCAATAGGCTGGGAATATGTCCAGAAAAGATGAAATGCCCCTCAACAATATGTTAGTCTGTGAGCCTTTTGATATTTGGGGTATTGATTTTATGGGGCCCTTCTTTCCATCTTTTGGGAAAAAATATCTCCTTGAAGCAGTTTTTTTTGTCTCGAAGTGGGTGGAAGCTGAAGCAGTGGCCGCCAATGATTGCCGCAACATGCTGCAATTCTTACACAAGCACATTTTTATAATATTTGGAGCCCCGCGCTCTATCATCTCGGACGGTGGAAGCCATTTCTGCAACCGACAGCTCTCTACTCTGTTGAAGCGATTTGGAGTTCATTATAGGGCCTCTTTGGCCTATCATCCACAAACATGTGGACAAGCGGAAGTTTCTAATAGGGAATTGAAAAGGATTCTAGAAAAGTGTATTCTCGGGAATATAAGGGATTGGGAGAAGAAAGTAGATAAAGCATTATGGGCATACAGGACCACTTATAAAACCTCTATAGGAATGTCCCGATACCAGCTTGTTTTTGGCAAATCATGTCACCTGCCCGTGGAGTTAGAACACAAGGCTCCATGGGCGACCAAACTTCTGAATATGGATCTCACCACAATTGCAAAAGAGAGGTTGGCGAAACTAAATGAACTGGATGAATTCAGTTCACTCGCTTATGAGAACGCGAATAACTATAAGGAGCGAACTAAGCAATGGCTTGACCGACATAAAGCACCTAAGGATTTCAAGGTTGGAGACAAGGTCCTATTATATAACTCTCGCTTGAAACTGTTTCTTGTCAAGTTGAAGTCAAGATGGAGCGGACCTTTCATTATGAGCGGAGTGTCACCATTTGGAGCGATTGAAGTTAATGGTGAAAAGCTAGGGACATTCAAGGTTAATGTACAAAGGTTGAAGCACTACGTTCAAGGGCAGACTATAGATCAAGGACAAGTTATGGACTTAGAGAACCCTGCCGAAGATGTCACTTGAATCATATTCTCAATTATTTAGTTCAAATAATCTGATTTGTAATATAAACTAAATCTTATATTATTATTGTAAGCACGTTATAGTATAATTATTCAGTCCACCTTAAGGACGGTAAAGAAAAGGGGCTTCTTGGAGACAACCCATGTTGGATCACTTGTTCCTATTTTGTGTGTTGTGTTTCTTTTTGTATATGTATTTCTATTTTCCTATTGTGTATGAATCTCTAATTCGCAGGTGCTGAAAATGTTTGAGGCGCAACAGACAAGCCGCTATCAGACAACCACGCAACACGACTGGTATGCTCAGTTTTGAGCATAGGTACTTCTTACCCCTAGCTCTTTATTTTATTTGGAATGTTTAATTTTTCTAGTTGTCTCATTCAAGTCTGGGGGAGAGCATGCCTGTGGTCACTACACGAGCACACAATTTATTGCATACTAGAATGTTATTTATTTATTTCAAAATCTCTGTAGCACACACTGAAACACCCACTTGAGCGCGATCTGAACCACCCGTGCAGCTCGAGTCAAATGTGTTATCCTTGTGTAAACTTTAAAATAGTGATGCTAGCTTAGGATTTTAGGATAGAGTACTGCGAAACTCGTGCAGTGCTCCTAATCGAGTGCTCATGGTCTGTGTAGAAATAGTATAGATTTAATTTTTCTTTATGCTCGTAGGTTTATACTTTTCTGTAGATGTAAATATTGTTTGTATTACTCAAAAATGTGAATCTAGAGTAATCGAACGGTACTGTAGGAATGTGTGTAGCCGTCACCAGACTCATATTGCTTGAGTCGGGAGGAAGGATCGTCTTTCTCTGTGACTAAGAACTTGCCCCAAGCTACTTTCGAAGCATTGGTGCATGGTTAGTCAAGCGTGGGCGTGACGTAGGCCATCAATTTATCTAGTTTGAGCCTTGTTTACCTTGTGCTAACTGCTAACCGTTGCAAGCTAAAATTTGTGTCTACCCCTCCTTTTATTCAGCTCCACGTTCATTCACCAAAGCATAAAGCCAATCCTCCTGTCACAACCAAATCCTTGAGCTTGATTGAATTTAATATTTTGATGAGGTGTGATATGTGGAATTTAAGTGATGTGGTGATAACTACAAAAAAAATTCTACTTGCTAAAATTGGGGATTGCAAAAAGAAAAAAAATTAAAGAAAAAAATTGAAAAAGAAAACCTAAAAGAATTATAATGAGAAATTGAATCCCCATCATGATTATCTTGATTTTGGTCAGGTTAGGCGATGTACACACCGGGTTTTTAAGATATGTCTGGGGGTGTGTCACACGTGAAATTCTGAGTGGCTGTTTTTGTTTAGCTTTTTGTTCGCTCGCTTTGGTTCCGTGTAGCCTCCATGTTTATCTTTGACTACCAGACCTTAGCCTAAGCCCCATTCGATCATACAAGTCCTACCGATTCTTCACTTGTGTCTAGCTAGCGTCGTGGAAAGAGTATGAATGGGCAAGTGTATGGTCCCCGACATTGATGGATTTCTTTGGAGGTGATCATGAGCCCCAGTCTTTGACAATTCTCATCTTAGTGTCCTGCCTACTTTCTTCCTAAATATGACCGAACGATTCTCCAGAATTCCAATTTTGAATAGATACAATATTTATTTACACCTGTCGAATAGTTTAAACTTCGTAGTATAATTAGAAAGTTTTTCTATTATATTTTCTATGCCCATGATGTATTTGATTTCTCGTAATACTTTATTTCGAAATTGCTGAGTTAGCTAATTGTTTTCTAGTCCATGGAGTGATGATTTGCTCGGGACGTGCAAATGGGTAAGTCTGGGGGTGTGATGAGTCCAAATTATATACATATTTTTGGACTCATCTGTGCCAGTTTTCTCGTTGATGCACTACACTAGAGAGCCATAATTGTTCATATACGTTTCTCTGTCCATTTCATGATAAGTGCATTTTGGGCCCATTTTTAGTGTGATTTCATACTTTTGTACTTTTGCCCTATATTTGGTGTTTTTATGTGTCTGGAGAATGTGAAATGCTCGTTTCGGTGGCTCTTTTGTTCTTATTACCGGTATAAGGGTCGTGTGCATGTCCCGAGACAGTTCGGGAAATCCCAAAACGATACAAGAGCACTGCACACGATCATTGGACATAGTGCGCACGATCGCTGGTCGAGTGCCACTGATCGTGCGCTCTATATTCTCCATTTTCCAAGTTCTGTCTAGGGGCATCGCACGAACATTGGACATAGTGTGCACGACTGCTAGTCGTGCGCCGCAGTTGTGCGCCACTGCTCGTGCGAGATATTCCAGTTTTTTCTGAAGTTCTGCCATTACATATCGCACGATTAGGGGATCAAATGCGCACGATGACTGGTCGTGTGCCACCGATCGTGCACATATATATTGATTTTTTCTATACAGCTACAGGTTTATTTGGAGTAAAGCGCACGATCATCAACCATCAGTGCGCACGACCACTGGTCGTGCGTAACTAATCGTACGCTCGGTTTGTGTGCTGCCTTATTTAAGAACCTGCTCCGTGAATTAGGGCACACTCATTCATTCTCTCCACCGAGCTGCTACACGCGAAGCGCCGTTCCTCTCCCCCACTGGTCCTCCACTCATATCCACCCTCAGTGAAGCTTTCTTCGGCCATCCGAAGCCATCTTCAACCCTTCGGAGAGTTTTCGGCCACCAACAGCTTGCAACCGACACCTTTCAGTACTTTTCATCTGAGAAAATGGAGTAAAGACTGAAGGCAAGGGAAAGAGACGGAGGAAGACAAGTGTATTGACAACCCATTTGCCTCCGGAAGCAACTACAGTCAGAGTCATGACGTGGACTAACAACCCACCATTCCGGCCAAGAACCACGGCTAGACTTTCCCCATTTCGATTTATTCTACCCCTTCTCTATGTGGATTGTACTCTTGAGCTTGTAATAAACTTAAACTTGCTTTTAATTTGTCTATTAATGAAGTTTGTTTGGGTAGTTACATCCTCTATTGTAGCTGTGATGCACTCGCCTCATTTCACATCCATTCAACTCAAGCTCTAGAACCACTCTAGCAAAGGCTAGAGTTGGTGGATGAAGAGGTTATTACGACCTCACTTTCCGCAAGGTGTCCATTCCATACGCTTGCTCTCCGTACATCCGCCTAACGAAGCTCGGCATAGCGGCCTGCATTAGTTTCCATCTGCCAAGCGAAGCGGTGCTTACGACCCGTATTAGTTTTTGTTTTGTTGTTAACTTAGGAATCAAAATCTTACCCCCTCGTTGTTTCATTAAACTCTTAGTAACGATCTCTCTACGACGCTATCACACACCCTTCCTGCATTCCCTCAAAATTGACATTCGGGGAAGCAATTCCGAAATTATTACTTGACAGCGATCGGTGCACTTGCCGACGACGCATCACTAACCTGCATTCAAGACCTCAAATGCACATCAAATACAGTTGATGTGTCTGACATTGACTTGTTTGACTTCTCACAAATCAGGGACATTGGGAACAATGGACCCACCACCTAGTTCAAGCCTTAAGGCTCCCTATAAGTTTTAATGAAAGAAATATGGTCACATCTACAAGGATTGGCTCAAAACTTTGTAGATAGTTTCATTGGATGGAAAGACTCCATGGGTAATTTATTTGGAATTTTATATCTATTTTCCCTCACTAAACACTTATTACTTAGAATGAGAACTTTCCTTTCAAGTGCAGAATACATGACCATACAGTATTGGAAGATCAAGAAACTTGGATAATGGGCTTATACTTATGCTATAAATCTCTGCAATTTTTATTAAAAATTTTCGTTGGAGAATTGCAGTACCTCCTTTATAATTTTAGATATTATTATCTAGAGAAATAAATGGGTTTTAAGACTAATTGAGAACTGAAAAATTATGATACTTGGCCAGTAAATCTTTTAGGACATCATGATACTCTGAAAATTTTGTTATAATTCTTTGGATGAAATTATGTAGTGGTTCCTTCACAAATTGTCCAAGGTTTAATTTCCTTTATCAATTTAATTATGTGGCTAAATGAAATTATAAGATCATGAAATTTGGTCAGTGATATTTTTTGGTCATTATAGCCCTCTGGAAATTTTGTCATAATTTTTGGATAATAAATCATTGTACTCTGTTTGTTTAATTCGGTTTCAATCAAAAGAATAATATTGTGATTTATGATAGAAATCATTTGAGAAAATTATGAAATTTATACCTTGCTGTTATTTAGCCAATATGATGTTGTAAATATTTTATTAATGACTTTGCATAACAGAAACTTATACCTCATGTTCCAAGTCACATAGTGGCATGATATTAGGAAAATTATTAAAAAGGTTGAATAAATTAGGAAAAAAATACTATTCTCTAGATTAAAGCAAAACATATCATGATAGATCCCTGGAAATAATCCTAGGGTTTTTTGTGAAGTATTTGGGGTATTCCCTTTCACACGATCAAACTAGGTCATTTGGTCTGCATATAGCAATTTGGGATATTTAAGGTAAAGCTGTAGTTCTCATATGGGTAGTAACATAGTGGGTGCACCTAAATTTTGGTGGAGTCTAGATGAGGTCACCCTTAAGGTCAAATGCTAGGTTGCCTGAATTCCAAGGAGACGGAGTTGTACTCGGGGCCAACGATGTATCATCTCTCCCCTAAAATTGTAATTCACATAGGGTTAACTCAAGTGTAATGTGGCGAGGGGTTTGGTAATAAAATAGATACCCATAAAAGTAAGTTCCTTGAGAAAGGTAACTTTGGGATTCAGCCCATCGTAGTTCCTAGTGCCCTCGAGTGCCCTTTTCCGGGCAGGCCAAGGTTAACCCTAAACCATAGGAATAAGCGAATTAAAAAAATTAACTATTAATAAACTATCATAGCACACACTCACTCACTCCGTTATTATTGGTGGATAGTTTGGTTAGTTTTGTGAGCGGTGGGCTCGGTGTTTAATGGAATGGATGGGTTGGTCTGGTGAAACAATGGCTCGGGAACTCATTATTAACATGTGTGCTTGTGCATTAAAGTGGATGATTGTTCACACCGACATTGATACGTTGACTCGGCAAGTGTAAGTGTTCACTTAGCCAAGAAAAGACTGGTGGATTTGGCAGTATCAGTACAAGAGACTTCGTAGCACATGAATATGGGTGTACCGAGTAGTACACATGGTCTAGGTTCGGTAGTGTGAATACCAACCTAGGAGTGGGGAGGCCCAACCCAATGCCTCCTTTCCCACTATGAGAGGTACCTGAGAGTTTAGATAACTTCAAATGGGAGAACTAAAGATCCGTGCGCATAGAGTCGTGTGGGTGTGTTGCACTTGTGTGAGACATATAATTTTACATGAATAGCACTTCACGTGATACATAATATTGCATAAGACTTATACCCCTAATGTATAAAATATTATGTGATCTTTTATACGTTAGGCCTTACAAAACGACCCCTAAATTTATAAGTTTGTATGGACATTCTTATAAATTAAGGTTACTTTATCTGTGTTGATAGTTAACTGCTTTACCATTACTTCAAGTTATTTATTTCATTGTGTCGTTTCTTTACTTACAGTTTAATATATACACCTGTAAATATTGTTGTAGATATTATTAGCATATGATAGTTAGGGCCACTATCAGCTGCTCTTGTTTACTCTCCACTTTAAATACCTTCCTCTTCATCCTCCCCCGCACAGTGCTTAGGAATCATAGGGTGAGGAGATGGGGACCAAGATTTTGTCTTTTGACTAATGGATTGATGGGCATAGCACTAGGGAATCATGCTGGGAGACAGGACATAGCTCCAGGGGACCTAGCACAACTAGAGTACGGTGCAGGAGGAGGTGAACCAGCCTAACCCAACAGTAGCAGCAATAGCCACAGGATCCATGAGGGATTAGTAGCTTTTCTCCATCAAGCGTGTTGTTGTGAGGATCTTTTATACTGGGCAGGAGCCCATTTGTGTTGTTCAGATTTACCTTTGTGGACTTATTTTTATTTCATTGTTATTGTGGACATCTTTTATTTATATGAATACTTTTATTTATTCTGCAGTACATGGTTGATAATTTGCCTTCAGAATCTGCAAATTGTAGTGGAGACCTTCTCTGGGGTTGGTGTCGCCACAAAGTGGCGATTCTGAGCATAAGAACCGGTGAAAAAAGGGTCTTATAATTGGTATCGGAGCGGTAACCTTGACCCGAATAAAAGAAGTCCACAAACCCTGGGACACCCCGCTCGAGTTTTAGTTTGAGGACAAACTAAGCAACGAAAGCTATGGTGTGCCCATATAGGCAATCATATGCAACAGTCCACTCTTAACTAGATTTTGTCCAACCACCTTACAAGTAAACTTTTCCTCATGTAGTTTTTAACGAACCCTGGCCTTCAACAAGGAACACCTAAGGCTCAGATTGTCTTTCAACCACAACCAGTTCCTGCTCCATTTTAACAATCAGAGATGGGACAGATACTGACTGCTATCTTAGAGGCTTTTAAGACATAGTAGGCTCCAACTCCTCAACCAAATCTCGAGGAAAATTGACTGAGTGTCTTCTGAGGCTTTCCCCTCCATCATATCTCGGGACAGAGTTAGCAGTACGGATGGAGGAATGACTCGGCATCATCTATGAGATGTTGGCTGGGATATGATGTCGGACTGATATGGCTGTATCTTTAGTAGTTTCATGGTTGGAGTCCCAGACAAATAGGTAGTGGAATAATCTTCTAGAAACCACCTATGCATGATTTGAGGTCGCAGATATCACATGGGATGAGTTCAAGACAACTATTTTGGAGCGGGACGAGCTTTGGATCCGACAAAGATCCAAGCAGTGTGAGATTATCCTACATTGAAGACGACATCCGACATACGAAGTTTCATAGGACTCGCCATATACCGTCGGAAGTTCGTAGAGGAATTTTCCAAGATTGCCCTCCCACTTACATCATTGACGAAGAAGGATACAACGTTCCTATGGATACCACAATGTGAATCTGCCTTCCAAGACATGAAGGATCATCTTACCTTGGCTCCCATCCTTGACCTTCCCTCTGGGAAGGAAGTATTCCTAGTCTATACTGACAAATCCTATCAGGGGATGGGTGTTTTCTTAATGCAGCACAGATACATGATATCTTATGTTTCCCTCAATATGAAGAAGCACGAACAAAACTACCGGGTGCATGATCTAAATATGGGAGCTGTAATCTCCGCCTTGAGGATCTGGCGGCATTACCTCTATGGAGACCACTGTGAAATTTTCTCCAATCAAAAAAATCTCAAGTACGTGGACACGCAGAAGGAGTTAAAAATGTGATAAAGATGATGGGTGGAGTTTCTTTCCAATTATCAGTACACGATTCACTACCACCCAGGGAAGGCGAATGTAGTGGCAGATACTCTTAGCAGGAGAGCTACCACATCAGGAGCAGAACCCCAGGTGATTGATATGGAGCTGGTACGGATGCTGGAGGATATGTATATATCCTTAGTGTCCAAGGCGGATCCCAAACTTTATGAGGAGTATTTAGCATCGATGAGCACTACCAGTGACATACAGGATCGCATCATGAATGGGCAATGGCAAGGCGCTAAATTAGAGCCAATATTCAGGGCTTTGGAGGAAGACATGGCTAGGGATTACACACTAAAGGATGGCCTTCTATATTTCAAAGGCAGAATATATGTACCAGCAGGAGGCCAGATTCAGGAGGATATTTTGGCTGAAGCGCACAGTTACAGGTACTCATTACACCCTGGGATCACAAAGATGACGGTTGATCTGAAGAGTACCATGTACTGGCCGGGTATGAAGAAGGAGATCACCTACTTCGCGCTAGATTGCGAGACTTTCCAACTCGTGTAGGCTGAATGCAATAGCCCGACAGGATTGCTGCAGCCACTATCGGGGCTATTGTGGAAGTTTGATGATATCGCGATGGACTTCGTACATGAACTTCCTCATTTTCTTGTGGGAAATGATTCGATATGGGTGATCGTTGACAGACTGACAAAGGTTTTCCGATTTATTCCAGTATGGAAGGACGCTCTAGTCGGTGTTTTATTATGGAGGTTTGTGGAGCAGTTTGTCTGCTATCACGGCGTGCCCAGGACGATCATATCAGATCTGGATGGTCGGTTTACATCCAAGGAGTGGAGAGCAATCCATGCTTACCTTGGCCCTCGTTTTACTTTCAACACTGCATTACACCCCCAGAAAGATGGGCAAACGGAGCATACCAACCGGACATTGGAGGAACTCTTATAGCCATGTATCCTGGATCGCGGGGAGACATGGGAAAGACTACTACAGCTTATTGAATTTTTTTATAATAACAGTCATCAGTCGAGTATAGGCATTGCCCCCTGTAAGCCCTTATTTTTTTTTCTTTTAAACTACTAGGGGTCTTAGGCCCAGAACAACCATTTTGCGTTGACGTCATCACCCAGGGAGGTCAACACCAGGAAATGCCGATTCTGCCGGCCATCTCGATCACCAACGACATGCAGTATATAACAATGAAGTAAACATCCAAGTCCACAATCTAATACATAAAGAGGAAAACACTGCCACATGTCCACATCATAACGGTCTAAAAGAGAAAGCAACGAAACAATGTAAAATGGTCTTTTGCCCGCTGCATCATATCCTCACTACAAGTTACTCGCGGAAGCAAATCTAAAACTAAGGGTCACCACTCACAGATCCCGAAGCCGGTGCACCCGAGCAAGACTGGCCCACCTCCATCTGCACCGTACTCCATTGGTGCTGCATCTCCCGGGGCTGCTCCGTATCTCCCATCCGGTGTACCTAAGATGTTGTGGTCCACCGACCGTTAGTCAAACTAGACTCAGTCAGAATCCCCCACCCCTCTCCCGGTGGCTCCTAGGCACCGAGCGGAGAGGAGTGAAGAGGAGGACAACAAGGCAGAGTGTATAACAAACAGATGGCTCCTAAGCTAACAAAATTATGATAGTAAAACATAACAGGAGTATAATAGTAAACTAAAGTGCTGAGCAGTACGGTAAATATAAAAGAACTGAACAGAAAGTAAGAACAGTAACAAAAAGTAACCATTGATTTATTAGGGTCAACCCTATAGACCAAGGGGTCATTTTGCAGGGCCTATCGTATAAACTGTCCCTTACCAATTTATACGATAGGTATCAGTTTTAAATACAATGATTTATGGTATGCTATGTTATACCATGAATCATACAAATGCAACACACGCACCCGACTCTATGCACACAGACCTTTAGTTCTCTAGTTTTGGAGTTAGAAAAACTCTCAGGAGCCTTCCGTCGTGGAAAATGGACACAGTGGGCTGGGCCGCCACACTCCTAGACTGGCATTCGTACTACCTATCCTAGCCCTTATATACTCCTCAACACTAAGAACACACAGTGGATCCCCTGCGTACTAATGCTGGCAAATCCACTAGTCTTTCTTTGTCCAAGTGACATCCACACCCACTGAGTCAACGCATTGATGTCTGTGCGAATGACCATCCAATACCGAAGACCCGCCACTTTTATTCACATGCAACATGATAATTTATAATTCCGAGCCTCCAGCTCATCGGACTACCAAGTCCACCAAGTTCTGATCCTACAACACCCCGGACTATCAAGTCCTCTTATCTCTGTAACGAACTCCCACCAACCGTGTGTCTAAACTATCCATTCATTTCCAATTTAGCTAAGATAAGTGAACGTGTGTGTGTCAGATGGTGTTATTATTAGGAGTTGCTCTTGTTCACATTATCCTTACGATTTAAGGTTAAACTTGGACTGCCCAGGGACTATCCGGTGAAGGGTTCTCGAGGGTACTAGGAACTATGATGGGCTGAAGCCCAAAGCTCCTTTGCTCAAGGCACTTATTATTATTGTTTTCTACCCGTGACCAGCCCTTTATTAATATTTCAGTTGATCTAACCCTAGGTACATTTGACTCTCCATGCTAGCCTAGACTACCTCTTCTTACTATTCACAGACCACGGGCTACATGACATGTACAATGGAGACACACCAAATACTCTTCCAAATGACCTAAGATTATTATGGGGTTACTATTATATCAAATATACTACAAATCCAGAAACTTATAATTTTTCTAATTTAACTGATATCTTATTTATTTTCCTAAAAATCCAAATGCCCTAGTTTTGAATATGAAGTACCTTTTTCATCATGGAAAATGCTTCACAAAATTATGATAAATACAAGGCATGTTGGGTACATTGGAAAATGTGTACCAGATTTGAAGAAGCCTCACCCTACTCAATGATATGCATCAAGGTGTATTTGTTGTGTTTTGAGTTTATATGTGCAGGTTAAGTAAATGCAGGAATGCAGAAAAATTTCTAAGTCCATGTGTCGACACCTAGAGAAGCTGTGACGACACTTATGAAGGCTTATGTCGACACTAGAGAAAAGCTGTGTCGACCCTTGGAGTTGATTGTGTCCACACTTGGAAAGGTTGTGTCGACACCAGAAGGAATGTGTCGACATACAGAGGTAGTGTCGACACATAGTGAAGCATTATCGACATCAACTGTGTCGACACCAAGAGGAAGTGTCGACACACATGAATACTTAGTTGACATCAAATGTGTCGACAAATAGAGGCTGTGTCGACACACAGAAGTATTTTTCAACATCAACTGTGTCGACACACAGGATTTATGTCGACACACAGCAAAGCTTCAACAAAGTTAAAGTAAAGAAGTACTTGTGTCAACACAAAGGAGATGTGTCGACACACGGCAAGTTTCAACAAAGTTAAAGAAAAGAAGGCTTGTGACGACACACAGAATCAGTGTGGACACATTCTAAAGAAGCTGTGTCGAGAAGCAGTTACAACAACAAAGGAGCTGTGTCGACACCACCAAGGCTTGTGTCGATACTTAGTCCACTTGTGTCGACACTTAGTCTACTTGTGTCGACACATGATGAAGTTCAGTCTCGACACTTTCAGACAAAGACAGTAGTTCAAGAAGTGACTGGATGACTTGACAACTACAATTTCCAACCGATGAACTACTCTATGAGAGCTGTCAGGAGTTTGTTAGAAACCGGATCAGCCGGTGTAACGCCCCCGGTTTTTCCTTGTTTTGTTTGATCTTGGATTGGCGTTACGATGACGCATTTTCCGGCCCTTCGCCGTCATAGACCGTGGTCCTAGCTCTTTAGGTTCCTTATGTAGCCTAGTTGTAGCATGTAGGTGAGTTTACCCAGCTTGTCAGAGTCTATTTTTGGTGACTCGGTTGGACCTCTTAGGGAAATGCTTGTGTTTTAGCTTCGGGAGGTGTTAGCCCGAGCGTGTGATCGTCGGATGTTGTTTTCAGCCTCACCGTTGTTTTCGTAGCCTGGGTGATTAGCTACTGTGCGAGTTTTGGTCGAAGTCCGGGATCGATCGTTTTAGCGTCGTTTCGATGATTGTTTTGTTAGCTGTAATGTTTGTAATGTTTGATGTGTTGTGCGTGCCTAATGTGGTCGAGCTTGTAGGCTGGTGCCTTGTCTTTTTGCTAAGGAGTTAGCAGGTTTCTTTTTTTTGTGTAAGTTTGGGTGACACGGCCTGGGTCACGGGCGTGACCCAAGGCGTGTCATGCTCGGGTAGAGCTCTCTTTTCTGTGGTCGACGATTTCTGGTCGACCGGTGTTTTTGGTAGGAACACGGTCTGTGATACGGGCGTGTCATAGGGCGTGTCCCCCTTTGGTTCGTCGAGCTGCGCTCGATGGTCGTCAGGCGGTGTTTTAGGGAGAACACGGTCGTGTCACGGGCATGTCGTATCGGACATGGGCGTGACACGGGGCGTGTCTCTCTGTTCGACGATCGGCACTCAACTATCATCGAGCGTTGTTTGAGTTGGTACATGGCCTGTGACACGGGCGTGTCACAGGGCGTGTCACCTGTTTCGTCGAGCGGAGATCGATGTTCGTCGAGTGGGTAGGTGTGTGAGTACACGCACCGTGACACGGGCGTGTTGGGCCGTGTCACGGGCGTGTCTGGGGCGTGTCCCGTGTTTCGTCGAGTGGAGATCGACGTTCGTCGAGTAAGTACACGCCCCGTGACACGGGCATGTCGGGCCGTGTCACGGGCGTGTCTTGGGCATGTTCCGTACTTTTTCTCCTGAGAGCATCTTTTGTTGCCGTGAACCGTTTTTCCTCCTCATTTTCATCATTCCCGGGTCTGGAGAGCTTTCAGCGGAAGGGTTTTGAGAGGAGGCGGTGGTTTTCTTTTGGCCGGTGTTTGCGGGAGGAAGCTTGTTTTTCTCGTGCGAAGCGGATTTGGCTTGCTCTCGTCTAGATCTTCCCTTCCATGTAAGTTTTTCTTGATTTATGGTTGATTCTAGGAGTTGAGAATATCTGATTTCTTTTCTTTTCCTCAAGTTTCAGTTTTGGTCTTCTAGGTGGCCGATCTTGCCGCCGGTGCCAAGCTTGGGTGGTAGTTGTTGTTTTTCCTGGAGGTAGAGGCAAGTGGCTCCCTTTCCCTTGCCAAATTATTTCTAACCCATGCTCTGTTTTCATTTCTTGTGCAATAGCTCTGTTCTACTTGTTTTCCTCCCTAGAGCAGCAGGTTGAGTTGTTACATCAAGCTTTAAATCAAGTGGCTGATTCTTTATTTTTCTAGAATTTAAATCAATGTTCTCTCCTTTGTCTGAGGTTTGGTGTCCAGTGGGTAGCTAGAGTTAGGGTGAGGCTGCGGTTAGTTACTATTTAGGTTTAGTTGCGGTAGCCACGAGTAGTTAGGATGGAACGAAGGGTTGGGATTAAATTTCCAACTCTCTGTTTTCGCGCGTTAAGAGAGTTTAGGCTGCGGTTTTAACTAAAACTTACGTTTACCCTAAGTGGAAAGCGCTGGCAGCGTCGAGTGAGCCGAGTTCACTCAACGCCGTCACCCAGCGTAGGATTTGCGGCTAAGTATTTTGGGCGTCAAATGAGTGGAGCTTACTCAACGCCGCGTCGAGTGGGCTCGACTTTTCTGTCTTGGGTTCATGTGTTTCCTTAGGATTGTTAGTTTGACCTTTCCCTTTCTCTATGGGGTGGTATTGGGTGTTCGGCTAGTTTTGCTTGCCGATTCTTGGGTTGTGGCAGGTGGTGGAGTTTTGGTTGCCTCTGGAGGGGTGGATTTTGATGTGGAGAGCTGTGGCCACCGCCTTTTACCCCTATTTGGGTTGGTGTGTGTGGGACCCTAAAGCTGCTACTGTTTGACCCCTTAGCCCTTTTTGGATCTGATTTTGGTTATGTATTCAGATCCATGTTTTGACCACTGCCACTTACCCAAGTGTTAGGACTGTTAGTCCCTCTCCTGTTTATGTTTTCTTTCTTTTCCTTTGGCATATATGTATATGTCTTGTTGCTGTTGCAGACTCTTTTATAGGGCATATTGCTTTTATTGCTCGCACTTGGTGTGCTTTGCTGTGCTCTAGACAGTGTTCTTTTCCTACTGTCATGTCCTTTCTTTTGCTTATAGCAGTTTGTTGCCGGGTTGGTAAACCCTTCTTATTTGCTCATAAATCTAATGCTCTATTTACTCTTTTGATTATTTCCTTGCTGAGGTGTTCTTTTCTTGAATGCCTCAGGTCCAGGTTGTAGCCAGTTCAGCGGCTAGTTCTTTTCGAGGGGCTTGTTGGTGGCCTCTTGGGTAGCTGAGATAGCTGATCCCCGATTTTGTGAGGTAGTTCTTTACCTTTCTGTATAGACATTCATACTCACCAGTGGGTTCGTGTCAGGTTGTTGACGCCCACTGGTGGCTTCTTGTAGTGCTGGGTATGAACTTAAACTGCTATTTTTGTCTATTTGTGGTTGTTTACTTGCTTCTGGGAAGGATTTATGCTAGGTTGCATGTTAGATATTTTAAACCCTAAAAGCATTATTATATGTACCTCATGCATAACATATTTATAAAACAAAGACACTATATTCCCTTAGTGTAAAAAGACTATCTTTCATATATATTATATTCACTTTAGAGTCGTGCATACCATGAGTCGTCCCTCGGGGACACTTATGCTTGTTTAGGGTGTCAACTTAATTGAACCAAAGTATTTTTCTGTTGCGTATAAATATACTTTTAATTGTGTACTAGCTGATCCACCGTGCCGAGGGATACGGCCATTCAACATAACTGATTTTCTTTCATATTTAATCAACGATTTTCCTTAAAATCTAAGGTCGGGAGTTTTGCCTGAGCGTGTACAGTTATCCCCTACACGACGTGGCATCACGACATGTGTTTTCTCTTGCTCTGATATGATTTTATCGTTGAGAAAATGCGGGTTGTGACAGTTGGTATCAGAGGGAGGTTGCTTGACAAATGGTTGGGCAACCTTTCCCTTATTTGCATTAGTGGTTAGCGTCATACCATACACACACCGATGTGTCATCAGCATGTCTTGGCTAAAGCACGAACACTAAACTCATGAGCATAAAGAAGTATACGGGGCATATTATGTAGTATGGGATGCATAATATGTGTTTGTATATGGATCCACCATAGGAGGCAACATGTGAGGGTTATGTAGTATGGGATGCATAACCTCACCACATGAATGCGGCCAGCACGTTTTCTTTTTTTGTTGCATGGGAATTTTCCTGCCCCTCATGCTCCTCCCGTGCCTTTGGTTGTGGTGTCCCCAGAGATGGCGTTCATATCCCAGTTTTAGCGGCTTAGGCCCCCTACTTATGATGGGCAAGCAGATTTCATGATTTTGGATGACTGGCTGATCAACATTGAGGAGATGTTCTCTTACTCAGGGATTACGGACGATCAGAGAGTGATGCTGGCTGCCTACCAGCTCAAGGGCTTAGCAAAGAATTGGTGGCTGAGGGATAAAGAGAGCATGGTGGCTGGATGCTCTTGGGAGTCATTTAAGGTGATGCTGCTGAGTAAGTTCCTGCCTTCAGTCGAGAGGGACCGGCTGATGAATGACTTTCTCCATTTGAAGTAGTGGAAACTCACGGTTAGTGAGTATGAGATTGAGTTTAGTAAGTTGAGTCGGTTTACTCCTGGTCTGGTGAGTGTTGAAGCAGAGCGAGTTAAGCGATTTCTGGGAGGACTAAGAAGTGACATTCAGCAGTTAGCGAATGCCTACGGAGCAGTCAGTTATGTCAGCATCGTCGAAGCTGCCTTGAGAGTTGAGGCTATTGAGAATGCCAAGAATAGAGGCCAGCAGTTGAGGAAGGATAAGCGGAAGTCCGATGGAGGGAAGGGCCCTCAGGAACCTGATGCTGTCTCGAGAAAGAAGAACAAAGAGGTTTGTAGTTTCTGTGGCCGGCCAGGGCACTCCTTTGAGAAGTGTTTCAAAAGGTTGGGAGCGCAGAAGAAGGAACAGCTGCATGCGATTCAGGGTGCTCCCAGAGGAGACTTGGTATGTGCCTTGTGTGGAAGGAAGGGGCATGAGGCTGCCCGTTGCTGGTTACAAGATAAGGTCTGTTTTCAGTGTGGGCAGAAGGGTCATCTCAAGACAAAGTGCCCATAGTTCCAGCCTGTTCTGCAGCCAGTTCCCCTTCAGGCTTTGTCACCGCCTCAGTAGATGGATAAAGGAAAAGGGAAGCTGAATGTGCTTTCGGCAGACGAAGCGCAGACTTCGACCCAGGTTATCTCAGGTTCGACTCCTCCCCAGTCATTTCGTTATGTTCCCTTTTTTGTTGTAGTTTTCATTTTAGCATTTGTGGCCTTAGATGGGTACGCTATTTGTAGGACGATTTAAGGTAAATAACTGCTGGGCGCGCGTTCTCTTCGATTCATGCGCTACCCACTCGTTTGTGGCTAGAGCCTTCGTGGAGTGGTTCAGTTTGGGCCTAGATCGTGTTGGTGGTGCCTTTTGCATTAAGTTCCCCTCCGGTGACTCTGTGGTTACGGACCTGGGTGTCCTGGATTGTCCGATTTTTTTGGGGGATTTTATAGCCAAGGCAGATCTGAAGGTGATTGACCTGGAGGACTTCGATGTTATCTTGGGCATGGACTGGTTGTTAAGGTATGATGCTGTTATCCAGTGCAAGGGTAAGCGCTTGGACTTCGTCAAAGACAACGGTCAGCCAGGGAGAATTTATGGGTATTCTCTCCAGGAGTCTCCAGTCATTTCTGCGGTGCGTGCTCGGAAGTTTCTTGATTCTGGCTGTTTTGCATGTGTGGTCTCTCTGGTAGGGAAAGTTGTTAGAGTACCGCGTTTGGAAGATATTCCTGTGGTGTGTGACTTCTCTGATGTATTTCCTGATGTTCTTCCCGGTCTTCCATCCGATCGAGATGTCGAGTTTGTTATAGATTTGGAGCCAGGCACGCGTCCTATTGCAAAGGCGCCGTACCGGATGGCCCCGCGAGAGCTGGAAGAGTTGCGAATTCCGCTGGATGAGATGCTGGCAAAAGGTTTCATAAGGCCGAGTTCTTCGCCTTGGGGTGCACCAATGCTGTTCGTTAAAAAGAAAGATCGGTCGATGAGGCTATGCATCGACTATAGAGAGCTGAACAAGGTTACTATTAAGAACAGGTACCCTTTGCGTCAGATTGACGATCTGTTTGACCAACTGCGTGGTAGTGCCGTGTTTTTCACGATAGATCTTCTTTCTGGCTATCACCAGTTGAGGATTCGGGAGTCAGATGTTCCGCGGACGGCGTTCCGCTCTCGTCATGGGCATTTCGAGTTTTTGGTTATGTCATTTGGTTTGACTAATGCGCCCTTAGCTTTTATGGATCTGATGAACAGAGTTTTCAAGGACTTTCTAGATAAGTTTGTGATTGTCTTTATAGACGATGTTTTGGTGTATTCTAAAGATGCGGATGTACAACCCCGTGTCCGGCGAGCGGGCCCCGCCGGAGAGGTTGAGCAAAGTGGCAGAAGGGCTGGCCCGCTCCCGCCCATTTTAGGGGAGCGAGCCGGCAAGGCGAGCGAGCGGGTCGCGCAAGGAATCCTTGGCCAAAGCAGATAAGCCCGGCGACCCGTGATTGGCGAGTCGATCAAGGTCGCGACGATCGCCGGCCAACCCGCACGCGACGTGGCTGCCGGTCCGCCCGGCAGAAGACGGACAGCTCGCCCATATCGTCTCGCGCTCGCCCAGGGAGGATAGGCGAGCCGCGAGGCCAGGCCGCGCCTGCCTCCTGCGGGGAACTGGAGGCGAGCTGACCCCCAGGGGTGCGAATAGCTACTCAGAACAGCGGAGCTCCGCTGTTGGCAGACCAGGTTGGACTGCGCATAGCTATTCAGAACAGCGGAGTTTGGTTATTGGCAGACCCAGCCAGGGGCCTTTAGGTATTTCCAAGTCAGTCCTCTTGGTTATTGGCAGTTCAGATTCTGAAAATCTATAAATAAGATCGAAGGGGTACCTCAGAAGAGGGGCTTTTTCAGTATCTCCTTACTCTCATTTTCAAGTGTTCTCTGAGGGTACCTTAGCTCGGCTCTTGGCTAAGGAGGGGAAGCGCTCAGAGATCTTCCGGGTTTGTGGTGGGACCTCCCTGCCGAGCCCTTGGGTCTGTTCTTTCTTGTCTCTTCCGTTGTTTTTCTTGCAGGAGCAAAGTAGGCACGAGACCACCCCTTCCCCAAGGGTCGAACTCCACGAGAGGCCGGATTTCCGGTTTCAACATTCTGGTGCGGTGAGCGTGGACAGTGGTCAGTGCAGAAAAGCTTCGGCGAGCTCAATGATGGGAGGTCAAGGATCTGTCAGACAGGACTCGCCACCCCCGCCACCTCTTGCAATGGTGGGAATTTTTGAAGACTTCAGGAATGAGGTGCTGACTCTGGTCAAGATCGCGCTCGGCACGCGGGCCGAGTGCTCGAATCCGGCGATCCCGATCGCGGCTGCCCCCTCCTTAGGCGAGGATGCTCCCGGCAGGCGAGCCGGAAGGAGGTGGCCGAGGAAGGCCGAGGAAGCGAGCTCCCGGGGCACGAGCTCTTCCCGGTTCGGCAGGCCGAGGCCGGTTCGGCGAGTTGGGCCCGCGAGACTCGCCGGCCCGCCAGGTGGGGGGAGGCAGCCCCTTCAGTGAGCTGGTCTCCTCAGCTCCAGTACCAGACGGGTTCAGTGAGCCCGAGATGACCTACTTCACCGGGAAGGGAGACCCGGTTCAGCACGTCCAGTGGTTCGAGGACGTAGTCTCCATCCGTCAGATGTCGGACGGATTCAAGTGCCGTCTCTTCTCCATCACCCTCCGAGAGAAGGCAAGGGAGTGGTTCCACCAGCTGCCGGCCAGTTCCATCTATTGCTTCGAGGACCTGCGCCGAGGGTTCATGTTGAGGTTCACTACCTCAAAGAAGAGGAAGAAGGAGTCCGAGTCCCTGTTCCACATAAAGTAGCGGGTGAACGAGACGTTGGGGAGCTATGTGGATCGGTTCCAGGAGGAGGTTACCCAGGTCCAGGAGATGCCGTGCCACAGTCTGATGATGGCCTTCACCCTGGGCCTACAACAGGGTTTCTTCCGCATGGAGCTGAAGAGAATTCCCCCTCTCTCCTACGAGGAGCTGATGGAGAGGGCGGCGAGAGAGGTCGACGGGGAGGCGTCGAACCCGGAATTTGCAAGGAAGTTGGCCAGGTGGGCGACTGAGGAGGAAAAGGAGTCGAAGGGAGGAAGAGGACAAGAAGAGAGAAGGGGGGAGCCTAGGCAAAGGGAGCAGAGGGAGCAGAGGCAGCCCCAATGGCAGCAGCCGCCGAGGTGGGGGCACCAGGAGCCCGACCGTCGGCTGGGCTGGAGGCCTGAGTGGCAGGGGCAGGGGCCACAGAGGGGGAACTTCGGAAGGGGTCACTATCAGGGAAGACAGGACCAGGTCCACCCACCGGGCTGGAGGCAGGGTCAGAGGCCCCGGCTCCCCGATCAGGAGGAGGCCATGGCCATAGCTCTGGGATCCAGGAGGGGGATCATGAGAAGGAGGAGAAGGGAGTTCAGGGTGGAGCTGCCCTACTGCGACTTCCATCAAGAAGAGGGGCACGCAACAGCCACGTGCCCGGAGTTCCTGGAAATGAGGGGGAACAGGTGGCGGCAGCAGCAGCAGGAGGAGGCGCGGCAGGAAGTGAGGATCGAGGAGGTCCTGCCTCGGGCGGAGGAGGATCGCTGTGAAGACCGGGTGGATGTGGGGACCCGAGGAGGGATCAGAGTGATCCACGGGGGAGTGGGGATCGAGGCTTCCCGCAAGGCAAGCCTCCACACCATGTACCGGCGGAGCGTCGCCTCTACGTCCCAAACCCCGCCGCCAGAGGAGAGGATCACCTTCTCCAGAAGTGATATGTCAGATCACGAGGATCCGTTCTGTGATGCGCTGGTCATCAAGGCCGCCATCGAGAACTTCACTGTCTCTCGGATCCTCGTGGACAATGGGAGCTCCGTGGACGTCGTCTTCAAAAAGGCGTTTGACGCGATGCAAGTGGAAGCTAAGAGGGTGCTGGCCTCGGACGGGCCCTTGTTCGGATTCTCGGGAGAAAGGAAGGAGGTAGAGGGAGGAGTCGGCCTCCATGTCACCCTGGGGGGGGGGGGGGGGCAGTCCCGAAAGTTCAAGTTCGTCATTGTGGATGCCCCCAGCAGCTACAATGTAATCTTCGGGAGGCCCCTGATCAGCGCCTTCCACTGCGTCCCCTCGTCTTTCCATCAGTGCCTGAAGTTCAGCGCTGAGGGGGTGCAGGTCAGGGTTAGGGGAGACCCAAAGGTGGCGCGGGAGTGCTACGTCACCGCGGTGAATACCATCTCTTGGCAGGAAGGAGCCGAGGAGATGGGGCGGAGGATGGAGGAGGACGAGCAGGAAGCCGGGGAGGTGGAGCTGGGGGTGAAGGACTGCGCAGAGAAGGCGGAAGGGGGAGATCTGGAGGAAGTGGCCGAAGTAAGGGCCGTAGGAGGGGAGATGGAGGTAGAGGTCCCCGTTCCGGAGGAAGGGGATGCCGAAGGATGGGTGGAACGATCCAGGCTGGAGGCGGCGGAAGAAGTGGTGGAGCTGGAGGTGCTCACCCGGGGAGGAAGGATGGAGAAGGTTCGCGTCAGCGGAGGGCTGACCCCAGAGGACCTGGGCCGGATGCTGGAGTACATCCAGAAGAACGTGGACATCTTCGCCTGGAACGCCGCGGAGATGCCGGGGGTTGACGCGGATGTGGCCTGCCACCGCCTCAACTTGGACCCGGGGACACGCCCCATCCAGCAAAAAAAGAGATCCACGGCGGACAAGCTGGAAGAACCCATCAGGGAGGAGGTGGCGAAGCTTCTCAAAGCTGGCTTCGTGTCCGAAATTCAGTACCCCGGCTGGGTCTCCAACGTTGTGATGGTCAAAAAAGTAGACGGCCGCTGGCGGTTGTGTATCGATTTTTCCCTTCTTAATAAAGCTTGTCCTAAGGACTGTTACCCTTTGCCTCGGATCGACGCGCTGGTTGATTCCGCCGTCGGCTTTTCTGTAATGAGTTTTTTAGATGCCTTTTCAGGTTACCATCAGATCAGGATGCACCCCCCGGACATCAAGGATGTCTCATTCATCATAGGGGATGGCTGCTACTGCTACAAGATGATGCCGTTCGGGCTGAAGAACGTTGGGGCCACCTACCAAAAAATGATGGACAGGGTCTTCAAGGAACAGAGGGGGAGGAACTTGGAGGTGTACGTGGACGACCTCATGATCAAGAGCCGGGACGTGGACTCCCACCTTCGGGACCTGGAGGAGACGTTCGCCACCCTGCGCAGATACAAAATGCGGCTGAATCCCCTTAAGTGTGTCTTTGGGGCAAGCCGGGGGAAGTTCCTAGGGCATCTCCTCACCCCTGCGGGGGTCGAGCCAAATCCGGACAAGGTCAAGGCCATCTTGGAGCTGGGGTCCCCGCGGAATGCAAAGGAGGTCCAACGGTTGACAGGGAAGCTAGCAGGACTGAGTCGCTTCCTTTCTCGGTCAGGGGAGAAGTGCTCCCCTTTCTTCAAAACGCTGAGGGGAGGCCAGAGGTTTGAATGTACCAAGGAATGTGACGAGGAGTTCCAGGCCCTCAAGGCGCAGTTGACACAGGCTCCGCTGCTCCAGGGGCCGAAGGAGGGTGAGGATTTGTTCTTATATCTCGGGGTTGGGGCAGAGGCCTTGAGCTCCGTCTTAGTACGTGAAGAGGGGAAGAGGCAGCTCCCCATTTATTATGTCAGCCGGGTCCTGAGGAAGGCCGAGCTCCGGTATCCAATCTTGGAAAAACTCGCGTTCGCACTAATCGCCTCAGCTCGGAGGCTACGGCCTTACTTCCAGGCGCACTCGATCCGAGTGGTGACCGACCATCCTCTCCGCAACATCTTCGAGGGGGTGGAGCACTCAGGCCGGCTGGCCAAGTGGTCGGTGGAGCTAAGCGAGTTCGATGTCTACTTCGTTCCGCGGCTCTCGATCAAAGCTCAGGCGATGGCCGACTTCCTGGCCGACTACGTGGTAGAAGTAGCAGAGGAGGAGCTCACTTGCCCGACTCCCTGGAAGGTGAGGGTGGATGGAGCCTCAGGAAGGCATTCTCTCGGGATAGGAGTGGTTCTGGAAAGCCCTCAAGGGACTCAGATTGAGCAGACGGTGGTGGTGCATTTCCCCATTACCAACAACCAGGCCGAGTACGAAGCAGTGATAGCGGGGCTGCGCCTGGACAGAGAGCTGGGGGTGCTGGATGTGGAGGTCCTAACCGACTCCATGGTGGTGGCTTCCCAGATCAACGGGGAGTTCGAAGCAAGGGAGCCCACTTTGCAATTATACATGGCCAAGGCGAGGGGGGTCATAGGGACCTTCCAGACCTTCTCCATCCGACACATGCCAAGGGGAGAGAATGAACAGGCCGACCAACTGGCGAAGCACAGCCCCCGAGCAGGGGGCACCATCACCGACCTGTTCCGCCCCTCCATCGAAGAAGGAGAGCTCATGGAGATCGATCAGCAGCCTTCGTGGATGGACCCAGTGGTAGTTTTCCTCTCCACGGGAGAGTATCCGGAGGGGGTGGACAGGAAGAAGCTAAGGCACAAGTCAGCTTACTACCTCTTTAAGGACGGGCAGCTGTACCGGAAGACCCTCTCCGGGATGTTGGCTCGCTGCGTAGCCGAGGGTGAGGCGCAGAGGATCCTGGAGGAAGTCCACTCCGGGGAGTGCGGAAGTCATTCCGGGAGTCGGACCCTGGAAGGAAGGATAGTCAGGCAAGGGGATTTCTGGCCCACCCTGGGCCGAGACGCCGCGGAATTCGCAAGGAGATGTCATAAGTGCCAGCTGTTTGCCCCCCTCCAGCTACAGCCGGCCCAACAACTCAAGAGTATCACGGCCCCCTGGCCCTTCACAATCTGGGGAATGGATTTGGTTGGACCGTTCCCCCAGGCCAGCGGTCAGAGAAGGTTCCTCCTAGTAATGATCGACTACTTCTCAAAGTGGATGGATGTGAAGGCGTTGGCCAAGGTGACCTCCCAAGTGATCAGGAACTTTGTCTGGGGGGAGATCATCTGTCGCCACGGGATGCCACAAGCCATCATCACCGATAACGGACCCCAGTTCGCCAGTGTCGAGTTCACTAGCTTCTGCGAGCAGCTTGGAATCGACCTCAGGTTCGCCTCGGTCCACCACCCCAGGAGCAACGGGCAGGTGGAGGCGGCGAACAAGATCATCGTCAATCTCCTCAAGAAGAAGGTGGAAAACTTGAGGGGGAGCTGGGTGGAGCAGCTCCCCGCCGTTCTTTGGGCCCTTAGAACCACCCCAAACACGGCCACGGGGGAGACCCCCTTCAAGCACTCCCATGGGTGCGAGGCGGTGCTCCCCATAGAATTTGAGGTCCAAACGCCGCGAGTCGGAATGGCCAGGGAGGGCCGAGAGGAATGGCAAGACGAGAACGGGGAGGGGCTGAGACTCTCCCTTGACATGGTAGAAGAGTTGAGGGATCTTTCGGCCATCCGATAGGAGGAGGTCAAAAGGAGGATGGCAAAATACTTTGACAAGCATGTCAGGGTCAGGCAGTTCGCAGAAGGGGACCTGGTGCTGAAGAAGGTGGACGCGGCAGGGAGATCAGCATCCGTAGGGAAACTCAACCCCAGCTGGGAGGGGCCATTCATTGTGAAGGAAGCTTTGAGGTCAGGGGGCTATCGGCTCCAAAATGTAGAGGGCAAGGCCCTGAGTCTCACCTGGAGTGGAGACGACTTGAAGAGGTTTTTCCCTAAGCTCCTGTAAGCGACGCGATTTGTTATAATGAAGTCTTTCTTCTCTTCCCCCCCCAGGATTGTCATATCTAGCTTGCTCAGAAAATTGGAATGTGTTTGGACCCCGAGAAGATCCCGCTGCCAGGCTCCCACCTAGCTGGCAGGGCCGGAAGTCACTCGGTGTCATCCCTAGCCTCGAGGAGATCCCGCTGCCAGGCTTCCACCTAGCTGGCAGGGCCAGAAGTCACTCGATGGAATGTGTTCGGACCCCGAGAAGATCCCGCTGCCAGGCTCCCACCTAACTGGCAGGGCCGAAAGTCACTCAGTGTCATCCCTAGCCTCGGGAAGATCTCGCTGCCAGGCTTCCACCTAGCTGGCAGGGCCGGAAGTCACTCGATGGAATGTGTTTGGACCCCGAGAAGATCCCGCTGCCAGGCTCCCACCTAGCTGGCAGGGCCGGAAGTCACTCGGTGTCATCCCTAGCCTCGAGAAGATCCCGCTGCCAGGCTTCCACCTAGCTGGCAGGGCCGGAAGTCACTCGATGGAATGTGTTTGGACCCCGAGAAGATCCCGCTGCCAGGCTCCCACCTAACTGGCAGGGCCGGAAGTCACTCGGTGTCATCCCTAGCCTCGGGAAGATCCCGCTGCCAGGCTTCCACCCAGCTGGCAGGGCCGGAAGTCACTCGATGGAATGTGTTTGGACCCCGAGAAGATCCCGCTGCCAGGCTCCCACCTAGCTGGCAGGGCCGGAAGTCACTCGGTGTCATCCCTAGCCTCGAGGAGATCCCGCTGCCAGGCTTCCACCTAGCCGGCAGGGCCGGAAGTCACTCGATGGAATGTGTTCGAACCCCGAGAAGATCCAGCTGCCAGGCTCCCACCTAACTGGCAGGGCCGGAAGTCACTCGGTGTCATCCCTAGCCTCGAGGAGATCCCGCTGCCAGGCTTCCACCTAGCTGACAGGGCCGGAAGTCACTCGATGGAATGTGTTCCGACCCCGAGAAGATCCCGCTGCCAGGCTCCCACCTAACTGGCAGGGCCAGAAGTCACTCGGTGTCATCCCTAGCCTCGAGGAGATCCCGCTGCCAGGCTTCCACCTAGCTGGCAGGGCCGGAAGTCACTTGATGGAATGTGTTTGGACCCCGAGAAGATCCCGCTGCCAGGCTCCCACCTAGCTGGCAGGGCCGGAAATCACTCGGTGTCATCCCTAGCCTCGAGAAGATCCCGCTGCCAGGCTTCCACCTAGCTGGCAGGGCCGGAAGTCACTCGATGGAATGTGTTTGGACCCCGAGAAGATCCCGCTGCCAGGCTCCCACCTAACTGGCAGGGCCGGAAGTCACTCGGTGTCATCCCTAGCCTCGAGAAGATCCCGCTGCCAGGCTTCCACCTAGCTGGCAGGGCCGGAAGTCACTCGATGGAATGTGTTTGGACCCCGAGAAGATCCCGCTGCCAGGCTCCCACCTAGCTGGCAGGGCCGGAAGTCACTCAGTGTCATCCCTAGCCTCGAGAAGATCCCGCTGCCAGGCTTCCACCTAGCTGGCAGGGCCGGAAGTCACTCGATGGAATGTGTTTGGACCCCGAGAAGATCCCGCTGCCAGGCTCCCACCTAGCTGGCAGGGCCGGAAGTCACTCAGTGTCATCCCTAGCCTCGAGAAGATCCCGCTGCCAGGCTTCCGCGTAGCTGGCATGGCCGGAAGTCACTCGATGGAATGAGTTAGGACCCCGAGAAGATCCCGCTGCCAGGCTCCCACCTAGCTGGCAGGGCCGGAAGTCACTCGATGGAATGGCTCAGTAGGCGATAACCTGCAACCCAGAACAAATCACGTTGCCGGACTCCCACCTAGCTGGCGAGGCCGGGAATTACTCGAAAGGCATGAACAGCAGGTCGAAATAACAAGAGTTAGTCAGAAAAAAGGGAGAAAGGGCCTAGCATAGCCCCACCCTCAAGCCCCAGGAAAGGCGGCCGAGTAAACGCAAAGGCCTGGGCGAGAGCCCGCAGGGAATTAGGCATACGGCCGAGGGACGAGCCGGCTCGCCTCGCTCGAGGGACGAACCGGCTCGCCTCGCTCGGCGGACGGGCAGCCGCCTCGTCCGAGCCGGGCCGCAGGGGCAGGTCGCGCCATCCGGCAATAACGGCGTTGGAAAAATAAGGCGGGCGAAGAGGGCATTCATAAAAGGAACAATAGCTAAAAAATACAAAGTATAGGCGCAACTCGCGCATACATCTCAGAACAGATTGATATACATGATAATGTTCATCTAAAAGAATAAATTACGAGAGTCTAGGGAAACGCGAGATCAGGGTTGAGAAATCCTAAATGGGCTGGAAGCCTTTGTCGCCAGGCTCCGGCACGGGGAGAAACAGCGCCGGCACCACGTCTTCCGCCGAGAGTCCCGCTGCCTCGCTCGTATGCAGATCCGCGCGCCGCAGCATTTGCATCGTGTATTTCGCTGCGCTGGCCGCGTTCTTTTGCATTAGCACTTCCAGGTCGTAGTCCGAGAGGTGCTCGCGCGGGCAGACCCTGCTATCTGGAGGAGGGACAGCGGCGGCGGCCTCCAGCTCGCGTACCCGCGCCTCCAATGCCGCCTTCTCTTGGCCAAGGGTGGCGATCTCGGCACCCATCCGGCTCGCCGTCGCCGCGTCCTGGGGAAAGGAATAAGAATAATCGTGATCTGTGCCCGCGAAAAGGGGGAAGGGTAATTCAGGTTGAGCACGTACCACCCCGCCCAGGTACTGCGCGAGGGTCTCCTCGGCAGCGTCGGCTCGCCCCCTGTGAAGGTCCGCGTCCGCCTGAGCGAGCTTTCGGGCCACTTCCTTCTCATCCGCCATCTTTTGGATGGACGCGGCGTTCCGCTCCACCTGGGTGCAGCGCCTCCCCACCATGTGAGTCAGCTCCAGAACGCGCAGCTGGGCCCGCGCGCTCTCATGAATCAGCACTCGCGTCTCCTCCTTGTCATAAATGGCGGCGTCTTCGCGCGAGTACAGGCCAAAGGAGAAGTTGTACGCCTCCCCGCCGATGGTATCCTGCTCCATCCAGCTCGGCAGCAGGGTCGAGATCATCGCGCGGTTCGACTCCTTATCCCACGCCAGGAGCGGCATGCCAAGCTCGTCCTGGTACCTCTCGTCGTAGCCGAAGTTACGATGCCCTCTCGGCACTGGCTCCGCAGCAGCTTGAGACCCGCCCGGTGACGCGGAGGTGCCCGCCGCCCTGACCGGGGAGTCACTGGTCGAAGCAACCAGCGGGGGCGAGGGACCCTCAGTCGGCAGGACTGCGGGGGCCTTGCCCTTTCTTTGGCTCGCGGTTAGTTGTTGATCCACGGTCTTCGCCACCTTCGGCGGAGGGGCTGGCTGTCCGCCACCCGGCCGCTTCTTGGCCGGGACCGATGGGATGTCACGCTGGGCGGCATCCGCAGCCTGCGCACGGGCGAGAACCCCGGGGGGAATGCGAGCGCTCTCGTAAGGAGGGTGAAGAGGGATGTCGCGCTCGCCTGACAGAAGGAAGGGGTGAGATAAAGGAAGAAAGGGAATAAGGTATAACAGTGGCGAGTGACAAACCTCCCCCCGGCGGGACAGCGGCAAGGTCGTCAAGATGGCGGCGCAGGAACGCAACCTCAAAATTCTTCCCAGCAAAGAACGCGCACAGGTCAGCTTCGTGGCCGCCTAGGCTGGGGGGCCGGTAGCTCGCCTCGCTAAGTTGCACCAGCGAGAAGGGGACGTTGCCGAAGTCCCCTTTGACGAACAGGAATCTCTTGAGCCAATTGTGACTCTTGTTAACTGTCTCCCGCACCTTGAGGTGGGCGCTGGAGAAGTAGGCCGTCCCGTCTCGATTCGCCCGAAAGGAGAACAGCTTCCGGAACACGGCGAGGCTGAACTCCACTCGCTCCTCTTGCAGGAAGCAGGCGAACCCCACCATGATGGCGATGGAGTTCGGGGTCATCTGGCCCAGGACAACCGCGAAGTACTTCAACACCTGTCGCACCTCGGGCCAGAGGGGAAGTCGCAGGCCCACCTCAAAGTGAGCGAGAGGGATGGCGAGCTCGTCCTTAGACAAGTCGTTGATCTTCTCCCCATCCCCGGGCCGCCTCGCAGAAAAGCCCGGCGGAACGTGGTCGCCAAGGGCATCCAGGTACTCGCGCTCAAAGAGGACGGCGCGAGGAAAATCATGCTCGGAGAAGGTCCAAGCGCACTTGCTTCGGCCGTCCACGTCGCCGCCGCCTCCGCCCATTCCCATCGAGTCGCCGCCGAACGCGCGAAGAATAGACAGAAGGCGAACACAGACGGTACTCCGCGGGGAACGGGAAGCAGGAGGGTTTGGATTCGGTGAAGAAATAAGGGCCTGCAAGGCCTATTTATAGGGAAAGAGAAAGGGCGGGAAACTTCCCGCCGAAAGATGGGGTGCGGACAGCAAAAATCAGTCCGACGGTTCGACTTCCCGCGCGCGACCGCACCTCAAAGGTCGATCCGGCGCGGTTCTCGCCCGGCTGCAACCGCGGAAGACCATTGCGGGCGAGCCTCAACCCGCACCCGCACGCTGTTCCGCGAGAGCCGGGAGAATCCCGTCTGGCGAGCCCCTCGGCTCGCCCTTGCCCCGATCAGCGCAAGAGGAAGAACGGACCTTTCCCTTAACCCGCCCACAGAAAACAATAAAAACAGCATGATATTTCCAATGAACCTCAGCAGTAATAAGTTAGGCCCATAGGCGGGCTAAAAGAGTCGCTAGCGATTACGAATACAAGATAACTCCGAAATGACAACAACCCCGCAGTATCCCGCAAGCGAGGGGCAGACAACTGGGTCAGTACTCGACCCACTTCCACCTGTGCAGCCTCTTCGTTCACGATCGCGGCGGCACGCGAGGATCGTGGTAATCGCGAACCGCCACCAGTTCCCGCTGAGCCAGGCTGACCTGCTCTATGGCGCTCCTAAGATGTCCCTCGGCCCGCGTTATATGCACGCCAGGCGAGGTGACGTCGTCGTCTTCCGCTTCACGCGGAGGGCCCTCCAAGGCCACGAGCCGGGCCTCAGTCTCGGCCTTGTCTTCATCGACCCTCTTCATGATCTCCTGCAGCAGCAGTGTGTGTTTCTGGAACGCCGCGTCACCTGCCTCTTCATCCCGATCGCATCGGTCGGGTCGCCCAGGTAGTCAGAAACACTGTCCACGTCGGGCGGGGGCGAATATCCTTCGCTCATCTCGGTTTCAGAGGAGGCCCTTTTATAGCCTGCAAACGAGGCGAGTCAGAAGGAGCGAGCAAGAGACGAAGCCCAACGGTAAATACCAGCTTACCAGGGGTTGGCACGTCGCCCACACCGGCGGATAGGCGAGAAGAGCCCGGCCGACCCCGAAAGGTTTCCCCCTCGAGGGTCTCGAGGGATTTTCCCAGTCCGTGGGAAGCCGGCGGGTGGGGGGTCTCCGGAGGTGGGCGGTCCAGACCTGGAGAACTCGCGACCCTCTCAGGCGATGGAGGAGGGGGACGATCCTCTCCCCGGTTCTCCACCTCCTCATAGGGAATTACCTGCAAAACAGAAAATCAGAGAGACAGCGATAATCCGCGGAAGGCCACGTACCCCAGGGACGACCTCAGCACCCGCCGCCGAGCTGGAGGCCGGGCAGTCACCCGCCAGAGAACGCCTAAAAATCTTTCCTTTCGCCGGCCCGAAGAGAGGGCCGGGAGACCCGCGTACTAGCCATGGGGCGGCCTCGAGGGCCTCATCCTGAGTCTGCAGGACCGCTGCCGCCAGGCGAGCTCGCACCTCTTCGCTAACCGGCATCGAGAAACAAAAGTCTGCTTAGAGAAAATAAAGGGATCTGGGGAGCCTCCTACAGGGGTCAGCGGTATGTATTTATAGCCGGACAGTGGGGGCCCACCAAAAGATTCCCTGCCAGCTCAGCACAGTGCTCGCCGAACACGCGGGTTGGATGATTCTTTCCGAGCTTGATTCAAGCTCAAAAAGAGCGGGGATTGTGTACAACCCCGTGTCTGGCGAGCGGGCCCCGCCGGAGAGGTTGAGCAGAGAGGCAGAAGGGCTGGCCCGCTCCCGCCCATTTCAGGGGAGCGAGCCGGCAAGGCGAGCGAGCGGGTCGCGCAAGGAATCCTTGGCCAAAGCAGATAAGCCCGGCGACCCGTGATTGGCGAGTCGATCAAGGTCGCGACGATCGCCGGCCAACCCGCACGCGACCTGGCTGCCGGTCCGCCCGACAGAAGACGGACAGCTCGCCCATATCGTCTCGCGCTCGCCCAGGGAGGATAGGCGAGCCGCGAGTCCAGGCCGCGCCCGCCTCCTGCGGGGGAACTGGAGGCGAGCTGACTGTAACATCCCATTTCCAACTAGACCCCTAAGAGTGGTTTTGGCCATGACTAGGTCATGACAAAACCCTGGGAAGCCAGAAATGGGCCAAGAGATAGGAGGCCAAGGTAGGGATCACCATGGTCTGCAGATAGTAGAATTCTGAACAATAGTTTAGGATGACAATGGGGCTTCACCATGACCCCAAGACCCTACCATAACACTCCCAAACATTTTAGGAGACCCATTAGAGCCAAAAGGACCCATTAGGGCCAACCCAAGAGGCCCAGTTGACCAAGGTCAACCCTAGCCCTAAATAGGTCAACCTAGCCCACTTAGGGCCAATTGACCTACTCCTAGTCCAGAGGACCCCACCCATGCCCTCCTAACCCTAAAGTGGGATCAATGGGTCACTAAGGACACATTGGGGTCAGCCCTAGAGGCCAGGTTGACCCAAGTCAACTCAAGCTCCTAATCTGGTCAAAGTACCCTTACTAAGGGTATGTGACCTCCAAAGTGCAGGGTAACCCTACCTAGACCCTAAGGGGAGTCAATGGGTCACCAAGGATCCATTGGGGTCAACTCAAATGGTCATGTTGACCCAAGTCAACTCTAGCCCTAAAATGGTCAAAGTGACCTTACCAAGGGTCAAGTGACCTTTAAGGTGCCAAGTCAACCCTACCCAACCCTACATAGACCTTAGGGGAGGCCAATGAATCACCCAGGACCCAATGGGGTCAACCTAGATGGTCAAATTGGCCAAGTCAACCCTCATTGAGGGTCAAGTCAACTTAGCCCAAAAAGGGCTAACCCAAGCTCAAGCCACTTCTCCCTTAGGCTAAACCCATTCCCATGATCATCATAATCTAGTGGGCTGCCTTTAGCTTGTGGGGTTGACTAGTCAACCAGAGGTGACTAGGAGAGAGAAGGAGCTCCTCTCCATGATAATGGAGGAGAGAGAAATGAGGAAGGAGAAGGGGGAAGTGAGAGGCCGGCCAAGGGAGACTAACAGCCACCCATTATGGCTGCAATCAACTCCTCTAGGGGAGAGGAGTTGATTCCAGCCGTTTCCCGGCCACCAAGGGGTGGGTTCAGCCCCCCTCCACACAACCCGAGCCACTCCATTAATGGAGATAATGGCCATTGAAGAACCAGCCTCTCCCCTCCCCCAATTGCCATTTAAACACCATCAGGAAGCCGAGGGGATCATTTTGGAGCACTTACCTGGAGGAGACGAGCCCTTCCACTGTGCAGTTGCAGAAGCCGAGCGCCGCCGCCGTCGCCAATGGCATCCCGCCGCTCCTCTCGCATCCAGGCCGCCAGGAAGGTCCTCCTCCTCTCCTTAACTCGCGGGTAGATCCTAGGAATCCTTAGGCTTGAGTTTCGGGCTCAATTGAGCCCGATCGAATCCGGGATTTCTCCTGGTTTCGGCAAGAAAAATTCTTGCTTAATCCGCCGGAAAACGCCTCTCCGGCGGCGGAGCCGCCGTCTGACGATAGCCACCACCTCGACGGAGGTGTTGGTGGCGGTGGCCGGCCGGGGAAGGGGCTGGATTGCCGGCGGCAGAGCTTGGAAATCGCTCCAGGCAGAACCAATCCCAGCCATTGGCTCAGTGGGGACGATGACCAGATGCCGTCGATCTGCGCCAAGATTCGTGCGGCATCAGATCAAATACTATAGGAATTAAATAAGAATCATTTCATTTCTGTCACACTGGATGTATTTAATGTATTTAAGTTTTAAAAATACTTAGGGACCATGAGTGGAAATTTGCCCAACATGAACATTGTATCTTAGGGTGTCTAGTTTGCAGCAAAAATTGTTTGGACCCTTTTGGGTCACTGGTTAGACCAGGGCACCCATTTTGGTGGGACATACCCTTAGGGCTAGGCAGTCACTAAAATGAGTGCCCACTCTTCACCCCAAGCCCAAATTGGCTGAAATTTTGGCAGAGAGTCTATCCTAGATATACCTAGGGCCTGCCAAAAAATGGGAATTTTTGGGGAAAATATTTCTATAGTTTTCGTAAAAATTTAATAATCATTAGATAAATTAAATAGGTGCCCTAAACACATCCAAACCCTCCCAAATTTTGTTGAGTGGTCCCTGGGCTCCAATTAGGTTCCTGTATAAAATTTCATTCAGATTGGATGTGTTTTGAATAGGTTTTGACCCAACCCTATTTATACCCTATGAAGGGCATTTTGGTCAAAAGTTGCACTTTTGGTTTTGAGTGACCAAATCACCTCAACAGAGGCTGAAATTTTGGCCACAGATATAATTTGACTTTTTACACTCA
The DNA here is from genome assembly GCA_039583875.1 of Platanthera guangdongensis. NCBI lineage: Eukaryota > Viridiplantae > Streptophyta > Magnoliopsida > Asparagales > Orchidaceae > Platanthera > Platanthera guangdongensis. The sequence goes on from CM077160.1 coordinate 31,499,904, forward strand.
CTTATGGAGTTTGGAGTGGATTGGACTAGGGTAGCCCTAGAATGTTAGGGTAGGCCCTTTAGGGTAAATTTCTAGGGTTTGAAGAAATTGGGGTCAAAAGACCTTGGATGGACTTGAAACTTGGGAATGATGTCCATAGGGTTACTATGGTCCTGTGGTTAAAATTTTAGGGCATTTGGAAGACTTAAGACCCCTTAAATCCATAACCCTAGTTTAGGGCACTAGCTTTGAAACCATAAGATCTAATACCCAAACTATCTGAAAAGGCCTGAGATTTTGAATGGGTAGTTGCTTAGGGCATACATGTCTCTGGAAATTTTATAATAAATTTTGGATGAATATTTTTGGTACTTTATTCACAAAGTCATATTTTATAATTTCCACTTAAGAATTTTTGCAGAGAACTATACTTGTTTAAACTTGATAAAACTTAGCAAAGGAGCTTATAGTCATGATACCCATCTCTGTAAAGTTTTATGAAATTTTTGAAGAATGATATTTAGTAGTTGCTTCTTTAATTATTTAATTCCATGGAACCTTGGGAAATTTAATAATGACTATTAGATTGTCTGAAAAATTCTAATTTCTTCATCATGATGTTTCTAGTTCCCTATGAAGCCCTAGTAATTTTTACATAATTATTGGAGACATATATGTGGCACTTCCTTCATTATATTTGATTTTAGGAATTATTTTAATAAATCCTTTAGAGGTCAAGAACTATCTGGAAAATTATGAAAATTGGCAACCAATGATATTTCTCTGTTATTTAGTGAATACAAATTTTAGGAGGCCATTACCTGAGAAAATCTTATGGTTCATGTTCAAATTGACTATGGCCTAGTTTTTGAGGAAAATTCAATAAATAGTAGATTAATTGAGAAAAATATGATTTTCTGAATTTACTCTATATTTATCATAATAGACCTCTGATAATTATCATGAGGGTACTGGATGAGTATTTCATGTACTTCCCCTTTTACGGGTCACGTAGCTTAAGTGGTCTGCATATAGCAAAACTGCAGGATTTCATTTGGATATGAATTAGGGCACGTATGATGGGTCTTGATGGTTTGCTGTAAGGACAAGTGGAATGGGCTGCATCTTTGGAAGATGAGTGAGTAGGGTGTGGTTTTGTCTAGGGTTTAAAGGCGTTCGGGTCCGACGAAAGATCGTCCTACCCAAGGAGAGTTGGAGTCAAATCACCCTAGGATTAGCGTATCGAAACATGAGAAAATAATGGGTAGGGGATCAACCAATAATAAAATAAGTACCTTGCGAAAGGGAACGCTGGGCGTAATCCCAACACAGTTCCTAGTGCCCCTTGAGAGCCCTTCACAGGGAATACCGGGGGCAGTCCTGGGTTAACGTAAACTGTTTAACAAGCTGAAAAGAGTAACTTAGTAATTAGGGTTGCACATTTCACAGACACTGATGGCACGGGATGTTAGCTGGGAGCTTCGGCTCGATTGTTTGTGACAGACGTGTTGGTCCGGGGAGCTTCGGCTCGGGTTTTGATCACGCTAAATTTGCATGTGCATAAAAGGAAAGTAAATTAAGGTGGTGGGTCTTCGGTATTGGAGGGTCGATGCACCGACGCCAATACGTCGACTCGGCAAGTGTGGTTAGCACTTCGCCAACAGAAGTCCGGTGCGCCAGCCGGCAAGAGTACGCAGGAGTCCGCTTCGTGCACCAAGCGTTGAGGCGTACGATAGGTCTGACCGGTAGTGCTTTACTGGTTTAGAGGTGGGCGAGGCCCAACCCACCGCTTCCGTCTGCCACTACAGAGGTATCCTGGGAGGTTACGGCTCCAGAAAGGGGGAACTAAAGGTCTGTGTGCACAGAGTCGGGTGTGTGCGTTGCACTTGCATGATCCATCATACCCACTTGCATGTCATAGCATAATCGTTACCTTAAACCTTGACACCTAAAGTATAAGTGGAATGGGACGCTTATACTTTAGGACCTGCAAAACGACCCCTTAGTCTATAAGCTTGTGTGGGCAAGTTTATAAATTAAGGTTAATTTTGATATATTTAGTTACTGCTGTTTGACCACCGACACCCCAACGTATAAATCGGTATGGGACTTTTTATACGATGGGACCCTTGCAAGAGACCCCTTGGCTTATGTGTTTTTCCACATAAGTGAAGGTTACATTTCAGCTTACATTTTATTGTCTTTATATGCTATAGAACTTGCTAGAATAGGACCGCTGCCATCTGCTTTTGATATTCTCCACCTTCAAGTCCTCCCCTTTCTTCCTCTCCGCTCGGTGCCTAGGAGCCGTGGGGGAAGGGGTGGGGGATGATAGGACTTAGTCTTTTAGACTAACGGTTTTCGAACCGCATCATTTAGGGGATCGTGGAGACCAGCATGGAGGAGCAGCCCCAGAGACCGGTGCGCTTGGAGGTGGGGCAGTCTAGCTCCGGAGTTCATACAGCCGGGACTGTGAGTCTCGACCCTGAGTAGTTTTTCAGCTTTTGCTTCCGCATGAGTGATTTTGTAGTGAGGATATGTTGTACCGGGCATAAGCCCGTATTTTGCTACTCTGATGTTATCATCTGTGGACACTCCCTTCGTGGAGTTATATTTATATATGTCATGTGATTCTCTGTGGACAGATAGTTTTTCATTTTACTTCATTATGCTACTTTTATGTGATCGAATTGGCCGGCAGAATCGGCGCCTTGTGGTGATGACCCTTCAGGGCGTGAAGGAGTCACCGCAAAACGGCGGTTCTGGGCCTAAGACCCCGGTGTCGAAAAAGAAAAAAAAAAGGGGGTCTTACAAGTGGTATCAGAGGAAACCTCGATCGAAAAGTAGCCGTTTACAACCCTGGGTCACCCCCGCGCGGGTTTAGTTTGGGGACAAACTAAGCAGCGGAAGCAGTGGTGTGCCCATACAGGGGAAATCACATGTAAGTTGTCCACTTTCATTAGGCATTGAGTCGATTGTCTACTAATGTACTTCATTTTGCAGCCCCCAGCTCAGCCCACCCCACAAGGTGGAGCTCAGCAGACTCCAGACATTGCACCACCTCCCATGGTCCCCACACTTTTCCTCCAGTCAGACATGGGGCAGACCCTTACAGCTATCCTTGAGGCCTTCCGAGCTCAGCAAGCCCCAGTCCAGCAGCCAAACCCAGGGGCCAACTGGATGAGCACCTTCCGAGGACTCTCTCCCCCATCTTACTTGGGGACGGAGTCGGCAGTACGGACAGAGGAGTGGCTGGATGTGATGTACGAGATGTTGACTGGGATACGATGCCCTTGGGAGGAGAGGGTGGCCCTAGTGGTATCTTGCTTGGAGTCACATGCCAAGCGGTGGTGGAAGACGCTGTTGGACACGACCTTTGCGGATAGAGAGATTGCAGAAATCACCTGGGAAGAATTCAGGGCCACGCTGCTGGAGCACTTTGTTCCTCAGTCGGCCAGGGACGAGTTGGAGGAGCGTTTCTTGCAGCTGAGGCAGGGCACCAGGACAGTGGTGGAGTACCACCGAGAGTTCGATCATTTGGCCCGATATGCGGGCTCTTATCAGCTGGATGAAGCAGGGTACGTCAAGAGGTTTTATAAGGGCCTAAAAGAGGAGTTGAGAGAGGCTTTGCTTTTTGTCTCTGACGGGCCCATCTCCCGGATTTTAGAGATGGCGAAGAGGATTGAGGCCGACTGGCACACCACTCGGGGCCGGAAACGGCAAACGGAGGACCAGGGCCGGAGGGCCCGAAATGATCAGCGGCGAGGCATCGTACCAGATGGAAGAAGGGCAGAGGAGCAGCCTCGTCAGGAGTTAAGGCAGGAGCCGAGAGAGCAGGTGGTCTTGGCCCCTCAACCTCTCCAGGTCCAGGAGATGCAGAGACCCCGGGGTATGGCGTATCCCCCGCCGGAGTGCTTCCACTGTCACCAGGTGGGACACCTCCGGAGAGATTGCCCTATGAGGGGGGCACCACCTCCAGCACCACGGGGTGGCCCACCGGCCCAGCATTTCGGAGGCCGAGGACGCGGCCGAGGACGTGGTTACCAGGGAGGCGACCGCAGGCAGAATGGGGAGAAGATTTACGCTCTGGACTTAGCACAGCCCCGGAACCCGGACAGGGTTATTGCAGGTATGAGAGTAATCTTAATTTTTGGAATTATTCCTTGCTCGTATTAAGCGTTGATAGAACTACTACACAACCTAGGTTAGAAAACCTTACACTAGAATTTCTTTCAACTGATTTAGGAATGGTGATGGTGTGCGGCAAGCCTGCCCACACCCTATTCGACACGGGTGCATCGCACAACTTTGTGTCGGAGGATTTCGTCAAGGACCTGGATCAGATTCGTTGTTATACGGGACTACCCAGGAGGGTGCGCCTCCCCAATGGGATGGAGATCCAGTCCACAGAAAAGTGCCTCCTGGAGGTTACCATAGACGGGTTGACACTCGAGGCCCCGGCGACGATCCTGAGGATGCCGGACTTCGACCTCGTCTTGGGCATGACATGGCTTGTCTGGAACCATGCCCAGATTGATTGCCCGGCAGGGAGGGTCGTGCTCAGCCACGGCGATACTTATGCAACGTTCGAAGGTACTACACCGGTCTCCCGTCGCTTGCTTTCATCTATTCAGGCCATTAAGGCTCATATGCAAGGGGACGAGGTATATCAAGTATTGTTCGAGATGACTGAGGAGAAGGACCTGATTGCTAACATTCCGGTGGTTCGTGACTACGCCGACATTTTTCCGGATAAGCTGCCAGGACTACCTCCGCATAGGGAAAAGGACTTCCAGATTCAGTTGGTACCAGGGGCTAAGCCGGTATCCAAGGCCCCTTATCGGATGGCCCCGAAGGAATTGGCGGAGTTTCGGACACAGTTGCAGGAGCTGGTGGAAGCAGGATTTGTTAGGCCGAGTTCCTCATCATGGGGAGCTCCTGTCCTATTCGTGAAGAAGAAGGACGGTACTTTACGCCTGTGCATCGACTATCGAGCACTAAACAGGCTGACCGTCCGAAATACCTATCCGCTCCCCAGGATAGACGAGTTGTTCGATCAGCTGGAGGGAGCCCGTTATTTTTCGAAGCTGGACTTGAGGTCAGGCTATTACCAGCTGCGGATCCAGGAGGAGGATATTCCGAAGACGGCCTTTAGTAGCCGATATGGATTGTATGAGTTCATCGTGATGCCCTTCGGGCTCACGAATGCTCCGTCAGCGTTTATGAGCCTCATGAACCGGGTCTTCGAGGCTTATTTGGATGTGTTCGTCATAGTGTTCATAGACGACATCCTTATCTATTCTAAGACGGAGGAGGAGCACACACGACATCTAGCATTGACCCTGGAGAGACTGCGGGAGCATCATCTTTATGCGAAGTTCAGTAAGTGTCAGTTCTGGCTGAAGGAGGTGGCTTTCTTAGGTCACATTATCAGCGGAGCCGGGCTGGCAGTGGACCCGGCAAAGATTCGAGCTATTTCAGAGTGGCCGCAGCTGAAAACAGCCACTGACGTACGAAGTTTTCTAGGACTTGCCGGTTATTACCGGAAGTTCGTAGAGGGATTCTCTCGAATCGCCCTCCCGCTCACATCCTTGACAAAGAAGGAGGCACCGTTCGTGTGGACCCCGCAGTGCCAGACAGCTTTCCAGGAGCTGAAGGATCGGCTGACCTCGGCTCCCATTCTCACTCTCCCCTCGGGGAGGGAGGGATTTCAGGTCTACACCGACGCATCATATCAGGGGATGGGAGCGGTGCTGATGCAGAACGGACACGTCATAGCTTATGCCTCCCGCCAGCTGAAGACCCATGAGAAGAACTACCCAGTACATGACCTTGAGATGGGGGCAGTTGTATTCGCACTGAAGATATGGCGGCACTACCTTTATGGAGTCCACTGTGATATATATTCCGATCATAAGAACCTTAAGTACGTGGACACGCAGAAGGAACTGAACATCAGGCAAAGGCGGTGGGTGGAGTTTCTATCTGACTATCAGTATGAGATGCACTATCACCCGGGGAAGGCAAACGTGGTAGCAGATGCACTGAGTCGGAGAGCCGCCACAGCAGGAGCAGAGCCTCAGTTGATGTCTATGGAGCTGCTGCAGAGACTAGAGGACATGCACATTACTCTGGTATCGTCTGATGATCCTGAGCTCTATGAGGAGTACTTGGCCGCGATAGGCGTTACCGATGACATCAGAGACCGGGTCAGAGAGGGACAGAGGCAGGATGCCAAGTTGGAACCCATCTTCCAAGCTCTGAAGGCAGGCACTGCAGGAGATTACACACTGAGGGACGATCTGGTGTGCTTCAGAGGACGGGTGTATATACCGGAGGGAGGCCAGATCCGGGAGGATATTATGATGGAGGCGCACTGCAGCCGGTATTCTGTACACCCGGGGATCACAAAGATGACAGCTGATTTGAAGAAGACGATGTACTGGCCGGGCATGAAGAAGGATGTCTCAGACTTCGTGACCCATTGTGAGGCATGTCAGCTAGTGAAGGCAGAGTGCAGGAACCCCGCAAGATTATTGCAGCCACTCCCGGTGCCGGAGTGGAAGTTTGATGACATAGCCATGGACTTCATACATGGGCTTCCCCGGTCTCGGACAGGGAATGACTCGATCTGGGTAATCGTCGAACGGTTGACCAAGGTGGCTCGATTCATACCAATCAGGAAGGATGATTCAGTAGGAATACTGGTGCGGAAGTTTGTGGAGCAGTTCATTCGTTATCATGGTGTGCCCAGGACGATAGTGTCGGATCGGGATGGCAGGTTCACCTCCAGGGAGTGGAGGTCCGTGCAAGCTTACTTAGGCACGCGATTGACTTTCAGCACTGCATTCCACCCCCAGACAGACGGGCAGACAGAACGCACCAACCGGACGCTGGAGGACCTTTTGAGGCTATGCATCTTAGATCGCGGGGAACCGTGGGAGAAACTCTTACCCCTTGTCGAGTTCTCCTATAACAACAGCCACCAGTCCAGCATCAGGATGGCGCCTTACGAAGCCTTGTACGGGAGGAGATGCCGGACCCCACTCTCATGGGTGCAGAACGAAGATCCGAAGGTATTGGGGTCAGAGTTTGTTGAAGACACCGAGGCACAAGTGAGGCTGATCAGAGACAGGATGCTCGAGGCGCAGAGTAGACAGGCCAAGTATTATGACGCCCGACATCGGCAGGTGGAGTTCCAGGTGGGGGACCGGGTGTTTCTGAAGATCCGGCCCATGCATGGAGTTTCACGGGTGCGTGGTCGGAGGAAGAAGCTCAGCCCTAGGTACATGGGCCCTTACAGGATCCTGGAGCGGATCGGACCCCTAGCCTACCGGCTGGAGTTACCACCAGAGCTAGAAGCGCTGCACGACGTCTTCCACATTTCTTCCTTGAGGAGGGCTCTATTACGCCCGGAGCAGCAGATTCTGACTACGGAAGGGCCGGTAGCTTCAGACCTGTCGGTCCATTTGGAGCCTGTGAGGATCGACGACCGAGGAGTGCGGGTCTTGCGACGCAAGAAGGTCCCTCTAGTCAAGGTCCTGTGGAGGAACCACGGCCAGGAGGAGCATACCTGGGAGCCACAGGACCTGATGCGACAAAGATACCCCGAGTTATTCAGTCAGGTACACCTCTCAGACCCCTCAAGATGTTAATTTATTTTTCCTGCTTTAAGTATACTAAGGGCTGCTCTAGGTAGATAGGGGCTTATCTTTGTTTATTGGGGGCTTAACTTTGTTTATTGGGATTTTGGTTCGCCGTTTGGGCGAAAGGGGTCTTAGATCTAAGTTTTCCCTTAAATCAAATTTAACAAACAAGGAGTCATAATGGGATGTTACAAGACTCTTTCCTTCGGTAATAAGACCCGTAGGTCCGACCTTGATTTCGGGGACGAAATCTTTGTTTTGTTTATTGGGATTTGTAACATCCCATTTCCAACTAGACCCCTAAGAGTGGTTTTGGCCATGACTAGGTCATGAAAAAACCCTGGGAAGCCAGAAATGGGCCAAGAGATAGGAGGCCAAGGTAGGGATCACCATGGTCTGCAGATAGTAGAATTCTGAACAATAGTTTAGGATGACAATGGGGCTTCACCATGACCCCAAGACCCTACCACAACACTCCCAAACATTTTGGGAGACCCATTAGAGCCAAAAGGACCCATTAGGGCCAACCCAAGAGGCCCAGTTGACCAAGGTCAACCCTAGCCCTAAATAGGTCAACCTAGCCCACTTAGGGCCAATTGACCTACTCCTAGTCCAGAGGACCCCACCCATGCCCTCTTAACCCTAAAGTGGGATCAATGGGTCACTAAGGACACATTGGGGTCAGCCCTAGAGGCCAGGTTGACCCAAGTCAACTCAAGCTCCTAATCTGGTCAAAGTACCCTTACTAAGGGTATGTGACCTCCAAAGTGCAGGGTAACCCTACCTAGACCCTAAGGGGAGTCAATGGGTCACCAAGGATCCATTGGGGTCAACTCAAATGATCATGTTGACCCAAGTCAACTCTAGCCCTAAAATGGTCAAAGTGACCTTACCAAGGGTCAAGTGACCTTTAAGGTGCCAAGTCAACCCTACCCAACCCTACATAGACCTTAGGGGAGGCCAATGAATCACCCAGGACCCAATGGGGTCAACCTAGATGGTCAAATTGGCCAAGTCAACCCTCATTGAGGGTCAAGTCAACTTAGCCCAAAAAGGGCTAACCCAAGCTCAAGCCACTTCTCCCTTAGGCTAAACCCATTCCCATGATCATCATAATCCAGTGGGCTGCCTTTAGCTTGTGGGGTTGACTAGTCAACCAGAGGTGACTAGGAGAGAGAAGGAGCTCCTCTCCATGATAATGGAGGAGAGAGAAATGAGGAAGGAGAAGGGGGAAGTGAGAGGCCGGCCAAGGGAGACTAACAGCCACCCATTATGGCTGCAATCAACTCCTCTAGGGGAGAGGAGTTGATTCCAGCCGTTTCCCGGCCACCAAGGGGTGGGTTCAGCCCCCCTCCACACAACCCGAGCCACTCCATTAATGGAGATAATGGCCATTGAAGAACCAGCCTCTCCCCTCCCCCAATTGCCATTTAAACACCATCAGGAAGCCGAGGGGATCATTTTGGAGCACTTACCTGGAGGAGACGAGCCCTTCCACTGTGCAGTTGCAGAAGCCGAGCGCCGCCGCCATCGCCAATGGCATCCCGCCGCTCCTCTCGCATTCAGGCCGCCAGGAAGGTCCTCCTCCTCTCCTTAACTCGCGGGTAGATCCTAGGAATCCTTAGGCTTGAGTTTCGGGCTCAATTGAGCCCGATCGAATCCGGGATTTCTCCTGGTTTCGGCAAGAAAAATTCTTGCTTAATCCGCCGGAAAATGCCTCTCCGGCGGCGGAGCCTCCGTCTGACGATAGCCACCACCTCGACGGAGGTGTTGGTGGCGGTGGCCGGCCGGGGAAGGGGCTGGATTGCCGGCGGCAGAGCTTGGAAATCGCTCCAGGCAGAACCAATCCCAGCCGTTGGCTCAGTGGGGATGATGACCAGATGCCGTCGATCTGCGCCAAGATTCGTGCGGCATCAGATCAAATACTATAGGAATTAAATAAGAATCATTTCATTTCTGTCACACTGGATGTATTTAATGTATTTAAGTTTTAAAAATACTTAGGGACCCTGAGTGGAAATTTGCCCAACATGAACATTGTAGCTTAGGGTGTCTAGTTTGCAGCAAAAATTGTTTGGACCCTTTTGGGTCACTGGTTAGACCAGGGCACCCATTTTGGTGGGACATACCCTTAGGGCTAGGCAGTCACTAAAATGAGTGCCCACTCTTCACCCCAAGCCCAAATTGGCTGAAATTTTGGCAGAGAGTCTATCCTAGACATACCTAGGGCCTGCCAAAAAATGGGAATTTTTGGGGAAAATATTTCTATAGTTTTGGTAAAAATTTAATAATCATTAGATAAATTAAATATGTGCCCTAAACACATCCAAACCCTCCCAAATTTTGGTGAGTGGTCCCTGGGCTCCAATTAGGTTCCTGTATAAAATTTCATTCAGATTGGATGTGTTTTGAATAGGTTTTGACCCAACCCTATTTATACCCTATGAAGGGCATTTTGGTCAAAAGTTGCACTTTTGGTTTTGAGTGACCAAATCACCTCAACAGAGGCTGAAATTTTGGCCACAGATATAATTTGACTTTTTACACTCACTTATGGAGTTTGGAGTGGATTGGACTAGGGTAGCCCTAGAATGTTAGGGTAGGCCCTTTAAGGTAAATTTCTAGGGTTTGAAGAAATTGGGGTCAAAAGACCTTGGATGGACTTGAAACTTGGGCATGATGTCCATAGGGTTACTATGGTCCTGTGGTTAAAATTTTAGGGCATTTGGAAGAATTAAGACCCCTTAAATCCATAACCCTAGTTTAGGGCACTAGCTTTGAAACCATAAGATCTAATACCAAAACTATCTGAAAAGGCCTGAGATTTTGAATGGGTAGTTGCTTAGGGCATACATGTCTCTGGAAATTTTATAATAAATTTTGGATGAATATTTTTGGTACTTTATTCACAAAGTCATATTTTATAATTTCCACTTAAGAATTTTTGCAGAGAACTATACTTGTTTAAACTTGATAAAACTTAGCAAAGGAGCTTATAGTCATTATACCCATCTCTGTAAATTTTTATGAAATTTTTGAAGAATGATATTTAATAGTTGCTTCTTTAATTATTTAATTCCATGGAACCTTGGGAAATTTAATAATGACTATTAGATTGTCTGAAAAATTCTAATTTCTTCATCATGATGTTTCTAGTTCCCTGTGAAGCCCTAGTAATTTTACGTAATTATTGGAGACATATATGTGGCACTTCCTTCATTATATTTGATTTTAGGAATTATTTTAATAAATCCTTTAGAGGTAAAGAACTATCTGGAAAATTATGAAAATTGGCAACCAATGATATTTCTCTGTTATTTAGTGAATACAAATTTTAGGAGGCCATTACCTGAGAAAATCTTATGGTTCATGTTCAAATTGACTATGGCCTAGTTTTTGAGGAAAATTCAATAAATAGTAGATTAATTGGGAAAAATATGATTTTCTGAATTTAGTCTATATTTATCATAATAGACCTCTGATAATTATCATGAGGGTACTGGATGAGTATTTCATGTACTTCCCCTTTTACGGGTCACGTAGCTTAAGTGGTCTGCATATAGCAAAACTGCAGGATTTCATTTGGATATGAATTAGGTCACGTATGATGGGTCTTGATGGTTTGCTGTAAGGACAAGTGGAATGGGCTGCATCTTTGGAAGATGAGTGAGTAGGGTGTGGTTTTGTCTAGGGTTTAAAGGCGTTCGGGTCCGACGAAAGATCGTCCTACCCAAGGAGAGTTGGAGTCAAATCACCCTAGGATTAGCGTATCGAAACATGAGAAAATAATGGGTAGGGGATCAACCAATAATAAAATAAGTACCTTGCGAAAGGGAACGCTGGGCGTAATCCCAACACAGTTCCTAGTGCCCCTTGAGAGCCCTTCACAGGGAATACCGGGGGCAGTCCTGGGTTAACGTAAACTGTTTAACAAGCTGAAAAGAGTAACTTAGTAATTAGGGTTGCACATTTCACAGACACTGATGACATGGGATGTTAGCTGGGAGCTTCGGCTCGATTGTTTGTGACGGACGTGTTGGTCCGGGGAGCTTCGGCTCGGGTTTTGATCACGCTAAATTTGCATGTGCATAAAAGGAAAGTAAATTAAGGTGGTGGGTCTTCGGTATTGGAGGGTCGATGCACCGACGCCAATATGTCGACTCGGCAAGTGTGGTTAGCACTTCGCCAATAGAAGTCCGGTGCGCCAGCCGGCAAGAGTACGCAGGAGTCCGCTTCGTGCACCAAGCGTTGAGGCGTACGATAGGTCTGACCGGTAGTGCTTTACTGGTTTAGAGGTGGGCGAGGCCCAACCCACCGCTTCCGTCTGCCACTACGGAGGTATCCTGGGAGGTTACGGCTCCAGAAAGGGGGAACTAAAGGTCTGTGTGCACAGAGTCGGGTGTGTGCGTTGCACTTGCATGATCCATCATACCCACTTGCATGTCATAGCATAATCGTTACCTTAAACCTTGACACCTAAAGTATAAGTGGAATGGGACGCTTATACTTTAGGACCTGCAAAACGACCCCTTAGTCTATAAGCTTGTGTGGGCAAGTTTATAAATTAAGGTTAATTTTGATATATTTAGTTACTGCTGTTTGACCACCGACACCCCAACGTATAAATCGGTATGGGACTTTTTATACGATGGGAGCCTTGCAAGAGACCCCTTGGCTTATGTGTTTTTCCACATAAGTGAAGGTTACATTTCAGCTTACATTTTATTGTCTTTATATGCTATAGAACTTACTAGAATAGGACCGCTGCCATCTGCTTTTGATATTCTCCACCTTCAAGTCCTCCCCTTTCTTCCTCTCCGCTCGGTGCCTAGGAGCCGTGGGGGAAGGGGTGGGGGATGATAGGACTTAGTCTTTTAGACTAACGGTTTTCGAACCGCATCATTTAGGGGATCGTGGAGACCAGCATGGAGGAGCAGCCCCAGAGATCGGTGCGCTTGGAGGTGGGGCAGTCTAGCTCCGGAGTTCATACAGCCGGGACTGTGAGTCTCGACCCTGAGTAGTTTTTCAGCTTTTGCTTCCGCATGAGTGATTTTGTAGTGAGGATATGTTGTACCGGGCATAAGCCCGTATTTTGCTACTCTGATGTTATCATCTGTGGACACTCCCTTCGTGGAGTTATATTTATATATGTCATGTGATTCTCTGTGGACAGATAGTTTTTCATTTTACTTCATTATGCTACTTTTATGTGATCGAATTGGCCGGCAGAATCGGCGCCTTGTGGTGATGACCCTTCAGGGCGTGAAGGAGTCACCGCAAAACGGCGGTTCTGGGCCTAAGACCCCGGTGTCGAAAAAGAAAAAAAAAAGGGGGTCTTACACTGACCCCCAGGGGTGCGAATAGCTACTCAGAACAGCGGAGCCCCGCTGTTGGCAGACCAGGTTGGACTGCGCATAGCTATTCAGAACAGCGGAGTTTGGATGTTGGCAGACCCAGCCAGGGTCCTTTAGGTATTTCCAGGTCAGTCCTCTTGGTTATTGGCAGTTCAGATTCTGAAAATCTATAAATAAGACCCAAGGGGTACCTCAGAAGAGGGGCTTTTTCAGTATCTCCTTGCTCTCATTTTCAAGTGTTCTCTGAGGGTACCTTAGCTCGGCTCATGGCTAAGGAGGGGAAGCGCTCAGAGATCTTCCGGGTTTGTGGTGGGACCTCCCTGGAGAGCCCTTGGGTCTGTTCTTTCTTGTCTCTTCCATTATTTTTCTTGCAGGAGCAAAGTAGGCACGAGACCACCCCTTCCCCAAGGGTCGAACTCCACGAGAGGCCGGATTTCCGGTTTCAACAGCGGAGGAGAATTATCGGCATTTGCGACTGGTCTTGGCGACTCTGAGAGACCCTAAGCTATACGCCAAGCTGAGCAAATGCGAATTTTGGTTGCCTCAAGTTTCTTTTCTCGGCCACGTGGTTAATAAGGAGGGAATATTGGTGGACCCAGAAAAGATCGCTGCTATGATTGAATGGGCGAGGCCTGTTACTCCCAAAGAGATAAGAAGCTTCTTGGGCTTGGCTGGATATTATAGGAGATTTGTAGAGGGATTCTCTACCTTGTCTGTGCCGCTGACCAGGTTGACGCAGAAGAATGCAGCCTTCTTATGGGATGGCAAGTGTGAGGAGGCTTTTGAGGAAATAAAAAGAAAGTTATATTCAACTCTAATTTTGTCTTTGCCTACTGAAGATAGTGAGTATGATATATATGTGGATGCGTCGCATGTCGAACTAGGCTGCGTATTGATGCAGGGAGGGAAGGTGATTGCGTACGGGTCGAGGCAGCTAAAGACTCACGAGTGGAATTACCCTACGCATGACCTTGAGTTTGCAGCTGTGATCTATGCGTTGAAATTGTGGAGGCATTTGCTATATGGCGCGCAGTGCAAGATTTTCACGAATCATAAGAGTTTAAAGTATGTCTTCACCCAGAAAGAATTGAATCTGCGCCAGCGGCGATGGTTGGAGTATGTGGCTGACTATGATGTTGAAATCCAGTACCATCCGGGCAAAGCGAATGTGGTGGCCGATGCCCTGAGTCGGAAGTCAGGTAAGATTTTCAATCTCTCTGCCGAGCGTCTAGTGGAAGAGTTGCTTTTGATGGACATTTTTGTGGGAAGCTGCGATTCGCAGAGTAGCTTGGCAGTGGCAGAACCTTCGTGGATTGCGCTTATGAGACTGCATCAGAAGGATGATCCCGATCTTCTGCATTTGTATCTCGAGATGAAAAAGGTGAATTACCAGATTTCTCTATAGATGATGTGGGTACCTTGAAGTATCATGGTAGGTTTTGCATTCCCGCAGTTGGCGATATTCGGGATATGGTGTGCAGAGAAGTCCACGGATCTAGTGTTGCTTGCCATCCAGGGTCTACCAAGATGTATCATGATTTAAAGCAGATTGCCTGGTGGTGTGGGATGAATAGGGACATAGCCAGATTTGTTTCTGAGTGTTACACTTGCAGGCGTGTGAAAGCCGACCATGGGACGCCTGGTGGCAAGCTGACTCCCTTAGAGATTCCGATGTGGAAGTGGGAGAGTATCTCGATGGATTTCATTACAGGCTTACCGAGATCTCCTAAGGGTCATGATTCAGTTTGGGTGATCGTAGACAGATTGACGAAGTGTGCTCACTTCGTACCATTTAAGATTGATTATTCGATGAGGAAGATAGCCGAGCTGTGTTTGGATGACGTTATCAGATTGCATGGTGTTCCCGTGAGTATCATATCGGATCGAGACTCCAGGTTTACGTCTCGTTTTTGGAAGAGCCTTCAAGAGGGGTTGAGTACAGATTTGAGATATTCCGCGGCTTATCATCCGCAGACAAATGGTTAGACGGAGCGAGTAAATCAGATTGTGAAAGATATGATCCGATGATATATTATGGACCACGGAGGAGCGTGGGATGAGCGCTTGCGGATTATAGAATTTGCGTATAATAACAGTTATCAAGAAAGATTGCAAATGGCTCCTTTTGAAGCTTTGTATGGGAGGCGCTGCAGGACTCCCTTGTTTTGGGCTGAGGTTGGCGAGAGACCTTTGTTGGGTCTAGAAGCACTCGAGGTGATGGAAACCGCTGTGAAGCTTATACGGGAAAACCTTCGGATAACCCAGGAGAGATATGAGAAGAACGCCAATCGGCGTAGATTGGACTTGGAATTTGTGGTGGGGGACTCAGTGTTCTTAAAGGTCTCTCCGTTGATCGGAGTCAAGCGGTTTGGCAAGAACAGGAAGTTGGACCCGAGGTACGTGGAGCCGTTTCCGATTGTTGAGCGGATTGGGATATCAGCTTATAGGCTGGCTTTGCCCGCAAATTTCCCTGGCGTGCATGATGTCTTCCACGTCAGTCAGCTGCGGAAATGTGTGATGAATGGCAGGCAAGTTTTGAATTATATGCCTCAGTTGGAGCCGAATCTTTCTTATGTGGAGGTGCCTGTCCGCATCCTGGATTCTCAGGTTCGTGCGTTGCGGAAGAAGTCTATTCCTATGGTTATTTATGGAGGAATCAGGATGTAGAAAGCGCGACTTGGGAATTGGAGTCGGCTATGAGGGAGGCTCACCCTCATCTATTTCCCTGATCCTGTGCCTGGTATGTAATGTTTCATTTATATATATAGCCCTTTACTGGCTCTTTCTCTCTCCTTCTTCATAGGAGTGTTGTGAGTAAAGTTTCGAGGCGAAACTTTCTTTTAGGGGGAGTGGCTGTAACACCCCCGATTTTTCCTTGTTTTGTTTGATCTTGGATTGGCGTTACGATGACGCATTTTTCGGCCCTTTGCCGTCGTAGAGCGTGGTCCTAGCTCTTTAGGTTCCTTGTGTAGCCTGGTTGTAGCTTGTAGGTGAGTTTCCCCAGCTAGCCGGAGTCTGTGTTTGGTGACTCGGTTGGGAATCTTAGGGAAATGCTTGTTTTTTGGCTTCGGGAGGTGTTAGCCCGAGCGTGCGATCGTCGGATGTTGTTTTCAACCTCACCGTTATTTTCGTAGCCTGGGTGTTTAGCTACGGTGCGAGTTTTGGTCGAAGTCCGGGATCGATCGTTTTTGCATCGTTTCGACGATTGTTTTGTTAGTTGTAATGTTTGTAATGTTTGATGTGCTGTGCGTCCCTGATGTGGCCGAGCTTGTAGGCTGGTGCCTTGTCTTTTTGCTAAGGAGTTTGCAGGTTTCTTTTTTTGTGTAAGTTTGGGTGACACGGCCTGGGTCACGGGCGTGACCCAGGGCGGGTCGTGCTCGGGTAGAGCTCTCTTTTCTGTGGTCGACGATTTCTGGTCGACGGGTGTTTTTGGTAGGAACATGGCCTGTGACACAGGCGTGTCCCCCTTCGGTTCATCGAGCTTCGCTCGATGGTCGTCAGGCGGTGTTTTAGTGAGAACACGGCCATATCACAGGTGTGTCGTATCGGACACGGGCGTGACACGGGGCGTGTATCTCTATTCGACGATCGGCGCTCCACGATCGTCGAGCGATGTTTGAGTTGGTACACAGCCTGTGACACGTGCATGTCACAGGGCATGTCACCTGTTTCGTCGAGTGGAGATCGACGTTCGTCGAGTGGGTTGGTGTGTGAGTACACGGCCTGTGACACGGGCGTGTTGGGCCGTGTCACGGGCATGTCTGGGGCGTATCCCGTGTTTCGTCGAGTAGAGATCAACGTTCGTCGAGTAAGTACACGCCCCATGACACGGGTGTGTCGGGCCGTGTCACGTGCTTGTCTTGGGCATGTTCCGTACGTTTTCTCCTGAGAGCATCTTTTGTTGCTGTGAACCGTTTTTCCTCGTCATTTTCATCGTTCCCGGGTCTGGAGAGCTTGCAGCGGAAGGGTTTTGAGAGGAGGCGGTGGTTTTCTTTTGGCCGGTGTTTGCGGGAGGAAGCTCGTTTTTCTCGTGCGAAGCGGATTTGGCTTGCTCTCGTCTAGATATTCCCTTCTATGTAAGTTTTTCAAGATTTAGGGTTGATTCTAGGAGTTGAGAATATCTGATTTCTTTTCTTTTCCTCAGGTTTCAGTTTTGGTCTTCTAGGTGGCCGATCTTGCCGCCGGTGCCAAGCTTGCGTGGTAGTTGTTGTTTTTCCTGGAGGTAGAGGCAAGTGGCTCCCTTGCCCTTGCCAAATTATTTCTAACCCATGATTTGTTTTCGTTTATTGTGCAATAGCTCTGTTCTCTTTATTTTCCTCCCTAGAGCAGCAGGTTGAGTTGTTACATCAAGCTTTAAATCAAGTGGCTGATTCTTTATTTTTCTAGAATTTAAATCAATGTTCTCTCTTTTGTCTGAGGTTTGGTGTCGAGTGGGTAGCTAGAGTTAGGGTGAGGCTGCGGTTAGTTACAGTTTAGGTTTAGTTGCGGTAGCCCCGAGTAGTTAGGATGGAACAGAGGGTTGGGATTAAATTTTCAACTCTCTGTTTTCGCGCGTTGAGGGAGTTTAGGCTGCGGTTTTAACTAAAACTTACGTTTACCCTAAGTGGAAAGCGCTGATAGCGTCGAGTGAGCCGAGTTCACTCAATGTCGTCACCCAGCGTAGGATTTGCGGCTAAGTATTTTGGATGTCAAGTGAGTGGAGCTTACTCAACGCCGTGTCGAGTGGGCTCGACTTTTCTGTCTTGTGTTCGTGTGTTTCCTTAGGATTGTTAGTGTGACCTTTCCCTTTCTCTAGGGGGTGGTATTGGGTGTTCGGATAGTTTTGCTTGCCGACTCTTGGGTTGTGGTAGGTGGTGGAGTTTTGGTGGCCTCTTGATGGGTGGATTTTGATGTCGAGAGCTGTGTCCACCGCCTTTTGACCCGGTTTGGGTTGGTGTGTGTGGGACCCTAAAGCTGCCACTATTTGACCCCTTAGCTCTTTTTGGATCTGATTTTGGTTATGTATTCAGATCCATGTTTTGACCACTGCCACTTACCCACGTGTTAGGACTGTTAGTCCCTCTCCTGTTTATGTTTTCTTTTTTTTTCCTTTGGCATATATGTATATGTCTTGTTGCTGTTGCAGACTCTTTTGTAGGGCATATTACTTTTATTGCTCGCACTTGGTGTTCTTTGCTGTGGTCTAGACAATGTTCTTTTCTTACTGTCATGCCCTTTCTTTTGTTTATAGCAGTTTGTTGCCGGGTTGGTAAACCCTACTTATTTGCTCATAAATATAATGCTCTATTTACTCTTTTGATTATTTCTTTGCTGAGGTGTTCTTTTCTTGAATGCCTCAGGTCCAGGTTGTAGCCGGTTCAGCGGCTAGTTCTTTTGGAGGGGCTTGTTGGTGGCCTCTTGGGTAGCTGAGATAGCTGATCCCTGATTTTGTGAGGTAGTTCTTTACCTTTCTGTATAGACATACATACTCACCAGTGGGTTCGTGTCAGGTTGTTGACGCCGACTGGTGGCTTCTTGTGGTGCTGGGTATGAACTTAAACTGCTATTTTTGCCTATATGTGGTTGTTTACTTGCTTCTAGGAAGGATTTATGCTAGGTTGCATGTTAGATATTTTAAATCCTAAAAGCATTATTATATGTACCTCAAGCATAACATATTTATAAAACAAAGACACTATATTCCCTTAGCGTAAAAAGACTATCTTTCATATATATTATATTCACTTTAGAGTCGTGCATACCATGAGTCGTCCCTCGGGGACACTTATGCTCATTTCGGGTGTTAACTTAATTGAACCAAAGTATTTTTCTACTGCGTATAAATATACTTTTAATTGTGGACTAGCTGACCCACCATGCCGAGGGATACGGTCATTCAACATAACTAATTTTCTTTCATATTTAATCGATGATTTTCCTTAAAATCTAAGGTCGGGAGGTTTGCCTGAGCGTGTGTAGTTATCCACTGTACGACGTGGCATCACGACACGTGTTTTCTCTTGCTCTGATACGATTTTATTGTTGAGAAAATGCGGGTCGTGACCGCCGGTTACCTTGGAGCATGTCTATATAAAGGCATTCTCCTTCAACAGAAAAGTAACTAACAGAAGAACTAACAACAACTAAGAGAGAAGTAATAATACAGAAGATTTTCATCAGAATATATAATAAGTTGGAGAGAGAGAGCTCCATCTACTGAAGTGCAGTTGCTGAACCAGGTTGCCAAGAAAGATTCAGATTGAGATCTGGATCTCAAGTCAGAAGCTGATTGAAGATCAACTTCACAGGAGATTCAACCCAATTGAGTTCAGATTCAAGATGCTTTGAAGAAAGCTAAGAGAGTTTGTTCTCTACCATCACATTCTTCCAAGAACTGATCAAGAAGTCATCCATCCATTCTCTCTCTTTTAGGGTGGTGGCAATATATTTTGTTTAATCAATTTTCTATAGGATCTATTTTAGATTTGAGTTGTAAGCCTATTATATAAAGGCTGAGTGTAGGAGATTGTGATCTCTGAGTGTAGGCCTTGTTGAAGGCTGAGGTAGGGAAGTTGGCCTACGTTGTAGGAGTGTGGATACACTCTGAGTTGTAGGAACCTGGTTTGGGTTCTGAGCTGTAAGATCTGAGGATCTAAGGTGAAGTGCAGAAGTTAGGTCGAATCTAGCACACTGCTAGATAGGCGAAGGGGGAAAGTGGATGTACACAGACCTTGGGGAACCACTATAAAATCTGTGTGCACACTGTGATTGAATGTTTCTGTGATTGCTGTGCTGTGTAGTTGTAGAATTTGCAATTTCTGGTTAAATAACAGAATAGATTTTTTGCCTTAAAAGCAAAAGAAATAGTACACCTATTCACCCCCCCTCTAGGTGGTTAGGCACTAATTCTTTCAAGTGGTATTAGATGGAGGTTCCTCAAAGAAAGACTTAACAGTCTGAGTAGATCCATAAGGCAGATTCAAGATCAAGAAAATGGGTTCCGGTGAGAATCATAAGGAACTAGGTTCTATGAAATTACCCATAGGCAGAAACGAGATATTTGGAATATGGAAAGAAAGGGTCAGGCTGTTTATGGAGGCTTCTGATCCAAGGATCTATATTACAGTCAAGGAAGGTCCTTATATTCCTATGAAGATTTCTGTTCTGGATGCAAACCAAAGAATTCCCAAGGATTTCTCAGAGATGACTAAGGATGAGATCATCTTGACAACTATGGATAAGAGAGCCTAGAATATCATAGTTAGTGCCATAGATGATGCAACCTTTCAAAATTTGATTCACTGCAAGACCTCCAAGGAAATATGGGATACTTTAATAGTCTACATGGAGAGTTCTGAAGAAGTAAGACAAGATAGAAAATCTATGCCGAACCAGGAATATGAGAGTTTCAGACAAGGAAAGTCGGACAGTATAAATGAATGTTATAAAAAGTTTTATAGAATAGTTAATGAACTGATGTCCTATGAAAGAATCTTCAGTACCTATGAACTGAATGATAAATTCCTAAGATCCTTGACAAAGGATTGAGACACTAAGATTTGTGCCATTAGGGAAGTGGCCAAACTTGCAGATATCTCTCCTCCAACCTTATTTGGAAAGTTGCTGTCATATGAGATGCAACTGATGGCTAGGAAAGAGGAAGAGAAAAGTGCAAAAGGTGAGCATAGAGAAAAGGCTGTGCCCTTCAAGGTTGAAGCCACTATGAAGACTAGGAGGATTTCTCCATCACCTCCTAGCATAGTTGCTGAAATTGCTTCTGATAATTCAGATAATCAGAATTCAGACAACAGTGACTCAGATGAAGATTTTGCAGCATTTACAAGACAATTTCAGAGATTCCTGAAGAAGAAGCAGTGGAAGTCTAATCCTTCCACATCTCAACCTAAGGATGATTATTATCAAAAGAGGAAGTCATCCAGGAAGGACAGGAGCAGGTCTAAGCCAAGCAAATCTACAACATCAAAGATAGTTTGCTATTACTGTAATAGGCCTGGACATGTTGTCGCTGAGTGTCCAGATAAAATAAATGAGACAGCTAATATAAAGAAGAGTCAACACCAGAGCAAGAAGGAGAAATCCTTTGTTGCTAAGAAGGAGAAGACCTTGACAGACCAATCATCTTCAGAGTCAGAATCTGAAGCTAAGACCTACAATGGTCTATATGCAACAGATGAAGAAGAAGAGTTTCTCCAGGTGCTGAACTCTATATATGAACAAGAAGACCATCAGTGCAAGGCATTGATCGCTGTGTCAGAAGAAGACAAGTGCCAGGATCAGCCTGGTTCTAGTAAGGTACAATGTATTTCTAGAAATTCAGATTGCAGTACTGAGTTAGATTCAGCTACATCTACATCAAGTAATGTGGATGGGTCTGAGTCTGAAGGTGATATTCATCAGCTGAAAGATGAATATGGAGATTTATTGCAGGCACTTAAGAAGAGCAAAAACCTGGCCAAATCTCAGGCTAAGGAAATTGCAGATCTTAAGATGGCTGCATTAGATTCTGAGAAGTTGCTGGATCAAAAACTGAATGAGATTGCCAGATTGAAAAACATAACTGTTATTCAAATGGGCACAATCACATTTAAGAATGATCAGATTAGAAATCTGGAGGTTAGACTTCAGAAAGAGAAAGAAATTATGGCTAGTTTTTCTAAGCCAAAATCTGTATTACCCTTAATAGATGACTTTGTGTCACAAAAGGGTAAGGCTGGATTAGGGTTTAAGAGAACAGCATGGGCTGCTAAGTCCAATAAGAAAGGCAAAGCTCCAGCTCAAAACAAGAGACCTGCTGTAAACAATTCAGCAAAGGTTGTACCTAAACAAACGTATAACAAGATTGAGTGCTGGTGGTGTGGCAAGGTAGGCCACTTTGCCTTAAATTGTTGGCATAATTCCAGTGTCAAGGAGAATAGCAATCTGCCTGTTAGAAGAGCTGCAGGCAGATTTGTCAAATTTCAGACTAACATGAAATAAGGACCCAAAACTTATTTGGGTTCTAAGGTTAAGTAGTCTTTATTGCAGGTGAGTCCAAGTGGCCATGCCCCTATATGATAATTGGATAGTGGATGTTCCAGGCACATGACTGGAACAAGGGGATTGCTGAAGGAATACACACCTATCATGGATGGCCCTAAAGTAACCTTTGATGGTTCTGAAAAAGGAATCATCAAAGGATTTGGTAACATTTCTAATAACCAGATTACTATCTCTCAAGTTGCCTATGTGAAGGGTTTGAAACACAACCTTATAAGCATAAGTCAGTTGAGTGATTTAGGATATGACATTTCATTTATTAAGAATGGATGTCATATCAAAAGGTCAAGTGATCAAAAGGTCATATTGATAGGATAAAGAAAAAGAAATGTGTACTGTCTTAACTTTGAGTGTGAGAACAATGTTTCTCCAATTTGTCTTGTAGCTGATGAGAGAGCCTCTCGCTGTGTTAAATGGCACAAAAGGCTGGCCCATCTTAACTACAAGACAATTGGTCAACTCTTTAGCAACGAGTTAGTGAGGAATGGTCCTCAAGTTAAGTGTATAAAGGATGGGATATGCTCAGCTTGTCAAAAAGGCAAGCAGACCAAATCTTCCTTTCATAGCCTTGAAAATAAGGATACAGTGAGGTGTCTTTACCTCTTGTATATGGATCTATTTGGTCCTATGCCAGTTCATAGTCTAGGTAGGAAGGTCTACACTTTTGTGGTGCTAGATGACTATTCTAGATATTCCTGGGTGTTCTTTCTAAGATGAAAATCTGAAACCCCAAGTGTCTTATATAGTTTTGTTAAACAAATTCAGAATGAGTTGGACAGTACAGTGGTAAAAATCAGAAGTGACCATGACACTAAATTTCAGTCTGAAAGTATGACAAGAATGTGTGAAGAATTTGGGATTTTTCAAGAATTTTCCTCACCTAGAACACCACAGCAAAATGGTATTGCTGAAAGGAAGAATAGAACACTGATTGAGGCTGGTAGAACTCTATTGAGTGACACTTCTCTCCAGAATATTTCTGGGCTGAGGCAGTAAACACTACATGTCATGTGATCAATAGAGCTTCTATTACCAAAAGCCACAAAAAGATTCCCTATTAGATTATGAAGGGTAGAAAACCAAACTTATCCTATTTTAGGATCTTTGGTTGCAAGTGTTATGTCCTTAACAATGACAAGTCTTATCTAACTAAGTTTGTTGCCAAATCCCAATATGGGATATTTGCTGGGTACAACAACAATAGTAAGACTTATAGGGTCTACAACTTGATTTCTCAAATGGAAGAAGAGTTTGTACATGTAGTGTTTGATGAAACAAGACTGATTAACAGTGAGTTGCCAAGTAATACTTGCAGTTCTACAGGTATAAATGAGAGAATGGACAAGCTTACCATTACAGAAAATTCAACTACAAATCAGGAAATGGAAAATGGTGGCTGTTGTCCAGGGGGAGTACAAGACTCTCCAAATGCTGAAGAAAACCAAGAGGTGCAGCATAATGAAGAGACTAGAGGTGTTCCACCTGAAGATATACTACCTCCAGCTATTAGACACTTAAAGGATCATCCAGTAAATCAGATAATTGGTGATCCAAGATAAGGAGTGCAAACAAGAAGCAGGAATCTGAGCACAGTTCTTTGCTCCAGCTTCCTATCTCAAGTGGAACCAAAGAAATTTGAAGAAGATGTTCTAGACCCACATTGGATTGATGTCATGCAAGAGGAGCAGAATCAGTTCAAAAGGTGCAAGGTCTGGAAGTTAGTTCCTAAACCAAAAGACCACAACATCATTGGAACAAAGTGGATCTTTAGGAACAAATTGGATGAGAATGGGATCATTGTGAAGAATAAAGCAAGACTTGTTGCAAAAGGATATAGGCAGGAAGAAGGTATTGACTTTGATCAAACCTTTGTCCCAGGAGCAAGACTGGAAGTAATTAGGATGTTCCTTGCTTATGCAACATAACAAGGTTTCAAGGTATTCCAAATGGATGTAAAATCAGCATTCCTGAATGGAAATATAAAAGAAGAAATCTATGTAGAGCAGTCCTCAGATTTTGTTGATCCTCTCAAACCTGATTATGTTTATAGACTTAGGAAAGCTTTGTATGGGTTGAAACAAGCCCCAAGGGCTTGGTATGAAACCCTGTCTAGTTTCCTCATTGAGAATAAATTCTCAAGGGGGAAAATAGACAAGACTCTATTCCTAAGGGAATCCAAAGGAAAGATAATCCTAGTCCAAATATATATTGATGACATAATATTTGGGTCTACTGAAAGTAACCTTTGTAGAAAGTTTGCAAAACTTATGCAAGGGAAATTTGAAATTAGCAGTATGAGAGAACTTAAGTTTTTCTTGGGTCTCCAAGTAAGACAGACTGAAGATGACTTGTCCATAACTCAGTCTAAGTTCACCCTGAACTTAATTAAAAAGTATGGTATGGAATCATCCACTACCATGAGAACTCCAATGGGGTCAATTGTATCTCTAAGCATAGATGATGCAGGGAAACCTGTAGATGAAACTTTATATAGAGGGATAGTTGGCTCCCTTCTATATCTGACAGCTAGTAGACCAGATATCGTGTATGCTACATGTGTCTGTGCTAGGTACCAAGCATGCCCTAAAGAATCTCATCTGACTGCAGTCAAAAGGATTTTGAGATATCTTAAAGGCACATCTTATCTAGGCCTTTGGTACCCTAGGAATGGAGATTTTCTACTGACATGCTATTCAGATGAAGATTTTGCAGGTTGCAAGGAAGATAGAAAAAGTACTACAGGCACCTGTCAATTTCTAGGTGGAAGACTAGTATCTTGGAGCAGTAAGAAGTAGACCAGTGTGGCAATCTCCACAGCTGAGTCAGAATATGTTGCTGCAGGAAGTTGCTGTGCACAGCTTTTGTGGATTATACACCAGCTAGAAGACTATGGTATTCAAGTAAATAGAACACTTTTGCTTTGTGATTCTACAAGTGCTATTTCTATTGCTAATAATCCTGTTTCACATAGTTGGACTAAACATATAGAAATTAGATACCATTTTCTTAGAGAACATGTAGAGAAAGAGAACATTTCACTACAATTTGTTAAAACAGATCATCAAATTGCAGATATGTTTACTAAGCCTCTATATGAAACAAAATTCAATAAGTTTAAAATTAAATTAGGAATGTTGAACATAGATTAGTTTAACAAAATTGGTTAAGTAAAATGGTGTCGACACAAGGAGTTGTCTGTGTCAACACATAGAAGTGGTGTCGACATTCTAGAGAAATGATGTCGACACATCTAGAAAATTGGTGTCGACACTTCAGAGAAGTAGTGTCGACACATCCAGAGTAGGTGTCAACACATCCAGAAGTGGTGTCGACACTTAGGTTCAACACAGATTTCGTCAAGTAGAGTATCGACTAATCGTCGAACGTAGATGTATAAGTGTCGACACACAGATGTCAACACTTATGTAGAGACTTAAGTAGTCTGTGTCGACACTTTTCAACAGTGTCGACACATTCAGTTCTTGTTGACGCGCCTTTTCACCTTCGTTTTTAGAAAGGTATAAATATGTCAACACCATTGTC
Organism: Platanthera guangdongensis; assembly: GCA_039583875.1. Taxonomy (NCBI): domain Eukaryota; kingdom Viridiplantae; phylum Streptophyta; class Magnoliopsida; order Asparagales; family Orchidaceae; genus Platanthera; species Platanthera guangdongensis. Next base: position 31,525,462 of record CM077160.1, read on the forward strand.
TGTCGACACGCTTTCTATAGTTTCGAGACTAAAACTTTGTGTCGACAAATTCTCTTTTCTAAATTCAAGATTTCTCTCGACCCTAATGGCGCCTAAGCTTGAAGAGAATGTCAATGAAGGATATGAGCTGGTACGCAATGCCTTTGACCATGCAGATTCAGAAATTAAAGGTGTAGTAACCCTAATTGCTGAGAATGGGTTAGAGTTTCTAGTTTCTGAACCAACAAAGATTTGGAAGAAGGAAATCCTAGAATTCTATGGTGCTGCAACTTTAGATTCAACTGGATTAAAGATCAAATCAATAGTACAAGGAGCTAAAGTCAAACTTACTTTGAAGAGCTTGAGAAAAACTCTTTAACTACCAAGAACTCAAGAAGAGGAAGAAGTACCCTCATTAAAGACTAGGGAAGCACTTCAATGGTGTGAATTGGGTCCCACCTTGAAGATTGGAGCTGCAATGAACAGAAAAGGAATGAATCAGCAAGGTAAATTTCTTTCAGAAATAGTTGGCAAAGACATCCTCTGCAAGCCAGGGGACATGACAGGATTTCTGCCTACATGTTCAGCCTGATGACAAGGATCATCTACACATTAAACACTAATTGGTCAGCAGTGATTTTTGAAAAGATTAAGGAAAGTATTAAGAAGCCCAATCTGGGTAGAATTATGAGTCTGTACTTAGCTGGAACTATTCCAGATGTAATGGAATAAGCAGCTGGTTCTAAAATTAAACACATGAGGAGGATGGACATAAGGATTATCTCAAGATGGGATAGGGTCCTAACTAAGGACATGCCTGATGAGGAAAGGCAAGAGGTTCCTGAGAAATCTACAGCACAAGAAATTCCTGGACAGGACTCTACAGATGGTGCACAAGTGCAGGGGGAGCCTCATATTGAGGAAGAGCCAACCCACCTGGAGAGTGAGATGGCTACACAAACAATCCTTGAGGTAATTCAAGAGGTGAATCAATCAATTATTATTGATAAAGATGAGACACTAACTGAATTTTTGATTGATGTTGACCAGCCAACATAACTATACAGTCAACCACAAGATGTAATCATGGAGGATACATCTGTTGCTGCTTATGCTCCTGAGTTTGTGGTACCTCAAGATCCTACTCAACAAGAATTTACCTTAGAAGAGCTGTTTCCTGATTTAGTGCAAGCTAATATTGAGGGGGAGCATACTGGTTTTGAGGGGGAGAAAACTGCTTTTGAGGGAGAACAAGTTGACCTTGAGGGGGAGCAATTAGGATCTCAGGGGGAGAAAGCAAGAGTTGAGGAGGAGCAAATAACTCAGGGGGAGTTACCTAAGATTGCTCAGGAATTTCCTCATAGTCCAAAGGATAGAGCAAATATAGCTAGTACCTCAGATTCTGAGGATGCAGCTGAGGTTCAAGCTAATAAGAGGAAGCTACATGTCTTTAAAAGGAGAAGTCAAAGCTACAAGAAGGAACTAGAAACTATTGCTCCACAGTCAGCCCCAACAGCTGATTATAGCTCCTTGTTAGTCTCTCTCCAAGTAAAGTTAGATGAGCAAAGGTAGGCTATGGAAAAATATATGGATGAAAGCCATAAAGATCTGCAATTCTCTTTGGCTCAGGATATAAAGTCAATAAGATTTGAAGTGAATCAAAATAAGAAAGAAATGACTGATTGTTTCCACAAGGGTGGAAATGCTGTGGTTTTCCTTGCAACACATCAAGAGAAAATCAAGGCTCAAGTGGATGATATAGCAGTGAAGCATGGCTATGTCTTAGAAAATCAAATTAGAATGAATAATAATCTGATAGAATCACATAATGTGATTGTTACAGAACTGAAAAATGTTGCAACAGCCCAGCCTGCTGATAAGTATAAAGCCAAGCCAGAGTTTGATAAGGAGAAGTTTGATAAGGACTTACAGGAAGGCATAGCTGCTGTCAAAACAGCTATTGAGCAATCTCAAAAAGACCATTTCTGGACTGCTGCTAAAGTTAAAGGCATTTTATAAGGATGGTGTTAATTTTCTGGATGAACAAATAAGATTTCAAAAGGATGACCTTAGGGATCATGTGGCCAGAGAAGTCATAAAGGGGGAGAGAGTATTAGTCAAAGCTGGATCAGATCATGCTAACTGGATATCGAATAGCATCAGAGCCACACTTGGATATCCACCCCTTTGTGATGATGATAATGTAGCTGAGTCTGGTATCCAACCTGCTTACTTAGAAGGGGTTCAAGCTGAAGTTGCTCAAGTTATCTATCCTCCAGCTGATTTTGAGATGATTCATCAAGAAGTACAATCCATGTACAGCCCTCCAGAGGGTAATAAAAATATTATCATTGAAAAAGTAGACAAGCCAGTGTCAGAGGAAGTTTTGAAGGAGCAAGAAGCTCTATTATATAAGAAAAGATTCAGAGAATGGGCTGAATTAAAGCATGATTTTGAGCAGTGGAGTCCAACCTCCAGGAACATTATACTAACTGCTTGGAAAGCTGTAAAGGATAAACCCCATGATAGGGGTAAATGGTACTCTGCACAAGAATGGCAAAAGCAAGAATCCAGACAAGAAGCCATAGTTCAGTGTAGAAGAAAGGCAAAACTAGGGAAGCTACCTCCTAATGCTCAGGAGCTTAGCAAATATTTCCCTAAGCCCTTTCATTATTTTGAAAGACAAAGAATAAGGGCTGAAGAGCTAAAGAAGAAAGATCAAAAGGGTAAGAAGCCAGTTGATGACACTGATGTTCCAGTTCAAGCCAAGATTCAATCAGGCAAGGGCATTGTCATCAAGGAGCCAGAGCAGCCTTAGATTTATTTTACTAGATTCTATAACATTGTAATCTTTTGTGTTAAAACCTATGTAAACTTCTATTAAAAAACTATTAGAAGTTGGAACAAAATAATTTTTAATGCTTAATCTGTTAGCATTATTATTCTGTGATGATATCTTATATATGTTTTGTTTTAAGTAGTTACCCTATCATATAATATTTTTATACATCATAATGTGTATTTGTTATGTATGGTGTATATCATTGACTAAGGGTTATGACTTCTCCAAATAGGGGGAGATTGTTGGGTACATTGGAAAATGTGTACCAGATTTGAAGAAGCCTCACCCTACTCAATGATATGCATCAAGGTGTATTTGATGTGTTTTGAGTTTATATGTACAGGTTAAGGAAATGCAGGAATGCAGAAAAATTTCTAAGTCCATGTGTCGACACTTAGAGAAGTTGTGTCAACACTTATGAAGGCTTATGTCGACACTGGAGAAAAGCTGTGTCGACACTTGGAGTTGATTGTGTCGACACTTGAAAAGGCTGTGTCGACACCAGAAGGAATGTGTCAACATACAGAGGTAGTGTCGACACACAGTGAAGCATTGCCGACATCAACTGTGTCGACACCAAGAGGCAGTGTCGACACACAGGGATACTTAGTCGACATCAAATGTGTCGACACATAGAGGCTGTGTCGACACACAGAAGTATTTGTCAACATCAACTGTGTCGACACACAGGACTTGTGTCGACACACAGCAAAGCTTCAACAAAGTTAAAGTAAAGAAGTACTTGTGTCAACACATAGGAGATGTGTCGACACACAGTAGGTTTCAACAAAGATAAAGAAAAGAAGGCTTATGTTGACACACAGAATTAGTGTAGACACATTCTAAAGAAGCTGTGTCGAGAAGCAGTTACAACAACAAAGGAGCTGTGTCGACACCGCCAAGGCTTGTGTCGACACTTAGTACACTTGTGTCGACACTTAGTCTACTTGTGTCAACACATGATGAAGTTCAGTCTCGACACTTTCAGACAGAGAAAGTATTTCAAGAAGTGACTGGATGACTTGACAGCTGCCATTTCCAAACGGTCAACTACTCTATCAGAGCTGTCATGAGTTTATTAGAAACCGGATCAGCCGGTTACCTTGGAGCATGTCTATATAAAGGCATTCTCCTTCAACATAAAAGTAACTAACATAAGAACTAACAACAACTAAGAGAGAAGTAATAATACAGAAGATTTTCATCAGAATATCTAAGAAGAAGTTGGAGAGAGAGAGCTCTATCTACTGAAGTGCAGTTGCTGAACCCGGCTGCCAAGAAAGATTCAGATTGAGATCTGGATCTCAAGTCGGAAGCTGATTGAAGATCAACTTCACAGGAGATTTAACCCTACTGAGTTCAGATTCAAGAAGCTTTGAAGAAAGCTAAGAGAGGTTGTTCTCTGCCATCAGATTCTTCCAAGAACTGATCAAGAAGCCATCCATCCATTCTCTCTCTTTCAGGGTGGTGGCAATATATTTTGTTTAATAAATTTTCTGTAGGATCTATTCTAGATCTAAGTTGTAAGCCTATTATATAAAGGCTGAGCGTAGGAGATTGTGATCTCTAAGTGTAGGCCTTGTTGAAGGCTGAGGTAGGGTAGTTGGCCTGAGTTGTAGGAGTGCGGATACACTCTGAGTTGTAGGAACCTGGTTTGGGTTCTGAGCTGTAAGATCTAAGGATCTGAGGTGAAGTGCAGAAGTTAGGCCGAATCTAGCACACTGCTAGATAGGCGAAGGGGGAAAGTGGATGTACCCAGACCTTAGGGAACCACTATAAAATCTGTGTGCACTCTGTGATTGAATGTTTCTGTGAATGATGTGTTGCAAAGTCTCCCAATTTTCAAGCAAGGTTTAGGCCTCTGATCAAATTTTTGAATATAAACCCATAAATATCAATTAAAGAAACAAGTGCTGCGAATAAACTTCCAGAAATTATGAAAAAATTCAAGCATGACTATAATGACATATAAACACTTCAGACATGTTTCCTAATTTTCCAGTGAATAATGAACTCTAATTTTAATTTTGAATAACATTCCACTTTCATAAATTAATGAAATTAGTACAAAAATTATCATCTAAAAATTATGATAAAATTTCCACATGAGCATATTGACCTAAGAACACCACTGTTTAAGTTTCATAATTTTCCAGCCAGTATTAAGCTCTGAATATATTATTGAACATGTTTCCATACTTATAAGCTTGTAAAGTAAGTATAGGAAATATGCATCTAAAAATTATAACAAAATTCTTGTATGAGCATAATAGTCTAAGACTTCGTCTGTCCAAACTATATAATTTTCTAGTGAACAGTGAGATCATAATAAACAAATGATTATCAATGGTTAACACATGTATAGCAAAGGAGGTACTAAAATTATTATTCCAAAATTTCCAATACAATTACCAGAGACTCATATAAACCATATGACCACACTACCCAAGTTTTACAACTTTTCACAGAGTTTTAATAGCCTAACATACAATTCTAAGATTTGTGCCCTAAGTTAGGGTTAGGATTTTGAGGGGTTTAACAACCTCTAAATCCTATAAGATTTTAACCAGAGGACCTTAACTACCCTAGAGTCCTCTCCACCAAATTTCAAGTCATTTTAAGGTCATATGACCACATGACTTTCAAAAACTATGTTAGTACACATACATCCTACACTAGAGTTCTAGGGCTCCACTCTTCAAATTCTAACCAAAATTTGTGGTGGGGGTGTTTCATGTGCTAGGAAGGCAGAGTGCCAAATTCCATCACCTTTGAGTGAGGTTGGCTAACTCAAGAACACTTAGAGCACTTTTGCCCTAATTTGACCTAAAAGGGTCAATATTTGCCTACACAAATACCCTATCAAAACAAACTCAAATGGGGTAAAATTTTTACGTGAGCCTTATAATATCCCCAAGGTTACCCACCAAACATTTGGGGGTTGTTGAGGTGCTTAAGGCACCTAATTAAATTATATATGGTTTATTAAAGTTTCCCAAAAACTATAGAAAATGTTATTCCAAAAATTCCAATTTTAGGATAAACTAAGGGGAAGGTTATGATAAGCCTATATTCCAAATTTCAAAGCATTTGTATGAGTGGTTTGGTGTGGGCACTAATTCTAATGTCTGGTCATGCCTATGGTTAGGTTGCACCAAAACGACTGCTGTGGTCACACCATTTTCCAAATTGGTCAAATAAATTTTAATTTACACTAGACTTCAAGCACTACAATTTGCATGTTGGCCATATTTACAGTTGAGGCCTCTAATTATTTTTATTATTTAAAACCATTGACTGCTAATAATCTCCAAAAAATCAAATAACATTAATATCATTTAAAATACCTTGACTAAAATGGATGGAATCCGCTCATCCTCAACCTCCAGCAAAGGGCCGAGATTGGCCCGACCTGGAGCCTCTTCCAGTCCACTTTCCAGCCACCACGACCACCTCCCTGGCCGTCCACCAACACCACCACCTCCGTTGAGGTGGAAGCTAACGTTTGGCGGCAACCATGCCGCCGGAGGCGGCGGTTTCCGGCGAACTCAACACCACCATTTTACATGAAAAATACGAAAATACAAGCTCCCAATCCGGCTCAATTGAGCCCGATTTCTCTACCTAAACCGATCTAATTCTAGCACTAGGAGAGAGGAAGAGGATCAGACCTCAATGGGGGTGGTTAGACGTGCCGATCGTCGGTCCCCCATCTCGGCCGTGAAGCTTTGGGCGCCATGGTGATCCTTGCACGGAGGGCTCGAAATCTTCAGAAATTGGGGGGTTTTATTCCTCTCCACTCCCTAAAGATGTTTAAAGAACCAATTGGGGAGAGGAGGGGTCAGGCATGAATTGCCATTATCACCATTAATGGTGATTTTCAGCCTTTGTGGAAATTCCTTGAAATTCACCTCCCCTTGGCCCCAATTCGTTTAGAAACTCCTCAAAACTAACAGGGGAGATGAATGCTAATTAATCAGTGAAGAATGGAGGTGTGATTCACCTTCCCCACCATGAATGGACCTCTTTCTCACTTTCTCTCTCCTCCATTTTTGGTCAAAATTGAGCTCTCTCTCTCTCCTTGTCACCTTAAATGAAATTGGGTGACATAAATGATAATCACAGCTCCCTTGGACTGATGAGCCTGTTGGAGTTACCATTGTGATCTAGAAGTGGTCAAACATGTAACCTCACTGCCAACGCGATATGAGCCTGCAGGGTCGCACATAAGAGATGTGGAGAAGTTGGATGATTGACTGTGTTGGTAAAGGTTACCAATCACCTACCTGAATGGGGTTATGGGCAAAGTGTTGCCTTAAAGGATCGTCGGGTTGGGCAAATGTTGCCTTGAAGGACTGGTAAGAATAGTCGACCGAGGGTCGACGAGAATCGTCGAGGATGGGTACTCTGATTCTCGCCGATCGACGAGAATCGTCGAGAATGGGTACTCTGATTCTCGCTGATCGACGTGAATCGTCGACCCACGATCAGCGTGAATCGTCGAGTGTGGTACTCTGATTCTCGCCGATCCGGGTGGTTCTCGCCGATTGTGATTCTCGCCGATTGTGATTCTCGCCGACTGATTCTCGCCGATCCTAACTGATTCTCGCCGATTGATTCTCACCGAATCTGCTTGGTGATTCTCGCCGATTCTGGAACCCTATTTTTCTGGGTGGTCTGCGGATAGCGATATTCCTAAGTCTATTTATGCCTTTGGTATAAATACACACTTAGGGTTTTCGGGATCCTCTCTCTGACCAGAGATCTGTGCGTGCTAATCGAATCGAAGCCGACAGAAGTGTTCCGCCGTTCGTTCGCTCCGCCGATCCCGAATCCCGCCGACGGAAGGTTTCCGCCGCCGTGCTCGCTCTGTCGACCTCCTCCTCTCCGGCGATTGTCGCTGGTGTTGCTCTTCCTGGCGCGGATCTAGCAGTCCGTGGAATAGCAAGGTGCGGTCATCATCCTTCCCGATTATCCGTGCGACGGAAAACTCGGCGTTCTCCCGCTCGTGTGGATTTCTGTAGAGACGTGGATATTATTCCACGTAGAACTCGCCACTAGCAAGAAGACGAAGCTTGGAGCATCTCCGTTGAGTTGTGACTCAACGCCACCGAGGTAATTTTTGACTAGTTATATGTTAACTTCTTGATTCAACTACCATGGCCCGATCCCATCTCTTTTGGGTTTTTCTTGATGTTTTTTATTCTTCCGCCATATGCACAACTGTTGTGCCATCCTCATAGAGAAACCCAACAGTGGTATCAAAGTGAGGTTACGACCATGATTGTTGTATTGGAAGTTTTGTTATTCCAGTGCGTGTAAACCTAGGGATTTAGAAGTGTTCTAAATGTCTAGATTTAGTCTTGGTACCCCGCCAAGAACTTTTGGAATTTCGTGGAAATTTCTAATTGTTAGAAATTGTAGTCTCCTTTGCAGTAACCATCCCTCGAGTTTGTTTTGGATTTTGAATCCAACATAGAGAGATGAGCTTGTCTACTGTTTTAAGTTGAGTTGTCTTTGCTTTTGTCCAATGCATGTAAATCTGAGGATTTGGAAGTTTCCGGATGTTCAGATTTAGCCCTTCCTTCTATCAAATGTTGATGGTGTCAGGTTGTGCACATAAGGGATGCATGTGGTTTTAGAAAAATTGTTTTTCTTTGAATGTGCACATTGATCAAATGTTGATCATGGTTAACTGTTAACCCATAATCAAAATCCCTTCATCAAATATTAAGTGTTCGGATGCCTTCCGATGGATGACACTCTTCCTGCCTCGATCGATGAAGTGTGGGCTTGCCAAAGCAAGGTGCATTAATCTATCTTGGTAAGGGTGCGAGCTGATAATTGTGATATCCCACTGTCGACATCGGGAACAGCTTAACTAGGTGACCTCAAAGGTTGAGTGCCTAGAGGCATAGGGTTGGCATGCACAATATGATGGATGCGAGTAAGGAGTTATTCACCAACCATACAAGAATTGCATGAGGATGCAATTGGCAAGCGTTGCCTACCTAAATAACCGCATCGTGAGAGGAAAGCCAAAGCTAACTCATTGTGTTGGTGAAATACGGATCTTGTCCACTAAGAGAGTAGCTCGCATGAACTCTCCGAATTGTTAGTGAGGGCTATCATTTCGAATAAAATAGTGGGAGTGTTTTAATTGGAGTCCAAATAAAAATAAATTGTATTTGAAATTTTGGTACTGATTTTATTCTGCATAAATTCTGGTAGAATTCCATGTCAAGTGTTTCACACTCCATGTTCTCTCTGAGAGCCATCCTTGAGAAGGATAAGCTCAGTGGGACTAATTACATGGACTGGTATAGGAACCTGAGAATTGTTCTCAGGCAAGAGCGAAAGCTCTATGTCTTGGAAGAAGAAAACCCCGAGGTGCCGACCGGGAACTCTTCCCGTGCTAAGAACATGGGGTGCAAGGAGATTGACGAGCATCTCAAGAAAATGTTTCAAGGGCAGGCTCGTCAAGAGAGGTTCGACGTCACAAAAGCGTTGTTTCAGTGCAAGATGGGAGTTCGAGACTCAGTAGGGACTCACGTACTCAAGATGATTGGGTATATAGAGAACCTTGAAAGGCTGGGTTTTCCTCTTGGTCAAGAGTTGGCCACAAATCTGATCCTGCAATCGTTGCCGGACAGTTATGAGCAGTTCGTCTTGAACTACAACATGAATGAAATAGACAAGACACTGCCCGAACTCATAGGCATGTTGTGTTGAAATTTGTGAAGTGGAAGTGGGTGACGGGACAGGCCGCGCGGCCTGTGGCGGACAGCTTTGGCGGACTGGGCGGACTGAGGTTGGCGGCCTGGTGAGAAGTCTGGTGGAAGCCGGCTGTGTTCTGAGCGGGTTGTTGCATGGAGTCCGCGGTTTGGTGCGGCCTGGTATCTGCGGATAGAGAGGCTTGCGGACTGGTGCTTTGCTCAGTGGTCGCGGGTGCAAGCTTGCGCTGTTGGCGGGTTGGTTCGAGTTCGCGGGAAGCCTTGCGGACTGGTATGTCCGCGGTTTGGGCTGTTGCGGACTGGGCCTTGAGCTTGGCTGAGGCCTTGTCGAGCTCAGGTGTTACAGCAGGTCTTGCTGTGGAGACCGGTTGGCGTACTGATGTTTGGAGTCCGGGAGGAAGCTGCTGCTTTGGACAAGTGCGAGGTGCTCGCGGACTGGTTGCGGTCTGTGCTAGGGTGTTTGGCGGACGGGACTTTGTGTCCGCCATGCTCGCACTGGCCCTTGATGGTTTTGGACTTGGTCACACATTGTGCCAAGTTCATGGTGTCCGCCGTATCCGCCAAGTCCGCTGTGACCGGGCGGACTGTTGCTGTTTGCCTTTGGTCGTGGACTTGTGGCGGATTGAGGTGTGGGTCTTGCGGACTGCCTCGGGATTGGTGCGGACTGCCATTGAAGAGGGTGCTGTCCTGAAGCAGTTGGAGCTTTGCGGGCTGGTGCCTTGTCCGCTTAGCTTAGGCGGACTGGAGAGGGTTCGTCAACGGTTGCCGTGCTCCTGGCGGTTTTCCTTGGTGACCGGCTAAGTCCTCGCGGACTGAGCGGACGGTTGTTTGTATTCGCGCGGATTGGGGCGGTGTCGCTATCTCTTGGGCGGTGACCACACTCCTCACCTGGCCTATAAATAGGACCCCCCTGGCACATCTACAGTAACCTGAGTAACGTGAGTGAACAGTAATTTGGGTTGGGCGAGTGCTGCGGTCTGTGTTTTCCAGTCCGCGCGGATTGTTTCAGGCTGACGTTTGCTGTGTGCAGGTCGCGCGGATAACTTCAAGGAGCCAGGAACTTGGCTTTGACTTCGGTCAGTGCTTGGAAGTGTGCGGTCTCTGCGGACTCAGCAGGAGGTCGCTCTGTGGCTTGTCAGTTCTGTTTCAACTTTCCCGGCTTCAATAACCTGTCCGCCGGCTTCAGGCGGGTAGGGGAGTTCCTCTGTTCGGGTTCAGCAGGAGTCGAATAACGGTGTGTCCGCGCGGCCTCGCAGTCTCGGCGGACTCCGTGGTATTCGGCGGATTGCAGCATAGCTCGGGCGAGCTCAGCGGACTCGGCGGTCTCGGCGACCTCGCGGTCTCGGCGGACTGGAGTGCTGTCCGCCCGGCTTGTTTTTTGGTTCTTTCTGTTTACAGCTGTAATACTAGCGAAATCATGTCTCGCTATGTATGCCTCGGATTGTAAAGAAGTGAATGCATAATAAGACCTTCTTGTGCTTCCATTGTTTTGTTGGGTGCAACCTCTAGTCCTTGGGTTTCCGCAGGTTCAGCGTGCGAACTGGGTAGTTCCGAAGATATTAATTTGGCGTTTGGGCTATCTTGCTGACCACGTTGAGAAAATTTAACATGGTATCAGAGCCAGGTTTCTGAGGTTGCGGAGGTTCAGTTGCGTGAGCGGGGGTCAACCAGCGTTGTTACTCAGTGATTGAGTGGTGTTCAACCTGTGTTGTTGCTCGGAGCTGCTGAAGGGTACCAACAGGTGATTGCAATGGAAGGAAGCTTAGCAAGAGGTCTTGGCATTGAACTCTTAACGCCGACTAACTATAAAAAGTGGAAGTCGTGCATGAAGAGTTATCTTCTGGGCGAGGAGCTGTGGGAAGTTGTCGGTGGAGACGACAGACAGGAAGTTACTGCTGCTTTCGGTACTGCTGAACAGGTGAGGCTCTGGAGAAGAACTAATGCTAAGGCAGAGTTCGTTCTGAAGAGAGCTGTCTCTCCGGAACTGTTTGATCACATCATTGGGTGTGAATCGGATGCTGATATTTGGACAACCATTGATGAGTTGTTCAATAGGAAGAATGTGGCGCGACTTCAGTTCCTGGAGAATGAGTTGGCCAGGGCAACTCAGGGAGACCTTTCCATCTCCAAGTACTTCTTAAAGATGAAGAGCTTGTGTGCTGAGCTGTCGACACTGGATCCTGATGAGCCTATCTCTGAGGCAAAGATGAAAAGGCACATTATCCGCGGCTTGCGGAAGGAGTATGTGGCTTTTGTTACATCTGTTCAAGGATGGGCTACTCAGCCGTCATTGCTGGAGCTGGAGAATCTGCTTGCCTCGCAGGAGAGCTTAGCAAGGCAGATGGCTGGAGTGAATCTGAATCAGGAAGGCAGCGAGGCTCTCTTCTCAGGCAAGAAGAAGGGATGGGAAGGGAAGAAGAAGATGAAGGTGCAGGCCGCTGTTGAGAAGGAGACTTCAACTTCATATCCGCCGGAGAGGAGCAATGCTCCTAAGGACTGGAAGAAGAATCTGAAGTGCTACCGGTGTCATCAGCGAGGGCACTTCAAGCGGGACTGCAAGGTCAAACTGCAGCCTGGGCATGCTGCGGGAAAGGAGGAAGCTTGCTCGCGAAGTGAAGAAGCAGAATGGGGAGGAGCTTTCATGACGGGCACTTGTGTCCGGGCCTTATCTGCTGAGGACTTCAACAGTGAGTGGATCATCGACTCCGGGTGTGGTCATCACCTCACCGGAGACAAGTCGAAGTTCACCTCCATGCAGGCTTACTCAGGTAATGAAGCTATTATCACTGCTGATAATACTGTTTATGCAGTAGAGAAGGAGGGGGTCGTGTCTTTGGGTAGTGATCAGGGGCCACTCATGTTAAGGAGTGTGTATCACGTGCCGGGCATGAAGAAGAACCTCTTCTCGGTGACCAATGCGGTGGACGCTGGGTATCACGTTCTGTTTGGGCCAACAGACGTGAGGTTCCTTCGCAACGTATCAGCGGTGAAGGCTGATGTTGCTCATGTTGGGAGGAGGGTGAAGAACTTGTTTGTTCTTTCCACCAGTGCCTATGTTGATAGGATGAGGGCCAATGATAGTGCGGCTATCTGGCATGAGAGGCTGGGGCATGTTGGCATGGACAAGCTAAAGGCAATGGCGAGTAGAAGTCTGGTGAGGGGGTTGCTGATGTTGTCCTCCTTTGGTGAAGGGCATGTTTGTGCGGGTTGTCAATACGGTAAGGCACATCGCCTTCCGTTTGATAAATCTCAAACAAGGAGCAAGAAACCATTGGAGTATATTCATGGCGACCTGATGGGACCGACTGTTACTGCCAGCCTTGGTGGAAGCAAATACATGCTTGTCTTGGTTGATGACTACTCAAGGTATACTTGTGTGTACTTCTTAAAGGAGAAGTCGGATGCCTTCCGTTCGTTCGTGGAGTTCAAGGAGTTGGTAGAAGGCCGGCTTGGCTTGCGGGTTATGAAGTTTAGAACTGATAACGGGGGGGAGTTTGTCTCTTCCGAGTTTTCTAACTTCTGCAGGAAGCACGGGATCCAACGAGAGCTTACATGTGCTCACACTCCACAACAAAATGGGGTAGCGGAGCGGAAGATCCGTCATTTGACGGAAACCTGCAAATGCTGGCTGCATGCGAAAGATATCCCGAGGTCCTTTTGGGCGGAGGGAATGTCTTGTGCTGCTTATGTTATCAACCGGATGCCACTCAGCCCTATCAACATGAAGACTCCTATTGAGCTGTTGCTGAAGGAGAAGCCGAGTGTTGGACACCTTCGGGTGTTCGGTTCAACTTGCTACGTGCATGTCCCGGATGCTTCACAGACAAAGCTGGATGCGAAGGCAAGGAAACTTGTCTTTGTTGGCTATGATGAGCGGAAGAAGGGATGGAAGTGCATGGACCCTGTGACGAAGAAGTTCGTGGTGTCAAGAGACGTTGTCTTTGACGAGCTGACATCATATGGAGGTGGCTCGGTGGAGCTAACCGGAAGTAGCAAGGTCAAGGAAGCACCGGTGGAGGCTGCTGAAGGCTTGGAAGAGGAGCTTGATGTTTCACCAGCAGCTCTTGTTGCTTCGAACTCCGAGGCTGAGCCTTCTGGCTCAGGAAGCAGGGGGAGCACTGCTCAATGCTTGCCCCAGGTAGGAGTGGAGCCTGAAGAAGCAACGGAAGCCGTGAGCAAGGAGCCGTGTCTTCGGAGATCGAAGAGGGTGGTTAAGCCACCGGCTCGATACTGTGATGGGAATGCAGTGAGCTTTGTCTCCTGCTTCTTTGCAGGTCCTCTGGATGAGCGAGAGCCTGCAAACTTCAACGAGGCCACTGGAGTGAAGGAGTGGGATGATGCCATGAAGGAAGAGATTGATGCTCTGAAGAAGAATGAAACCTGGGACCTTGTGCCCAAGGTTGATGGCGTTACTCCGGTTACTTGCAAGTGGGTGTATAAGTTGAAGAAGAAGGCTGATGGGAGCATTGATCGGTTCAAGGCTCACCTGGTCGCAAGAGGATTCTCACAGCAGTATGGAGAAGACTATGAGGAGACATTCAGTCCAGTTGCGAAGATGACGTCTGTAAGAGTGGTGATCGCCTTGGCTGCTAGCAAGGGATGGAGGTTGTGGCAACTTGATGTGAAGAATGCCTTTCTTTACGGAGAGATTGACAAGGACATCTTCATGGATCAGCCGCTTGGTTTTGTCTCTGAGAAGCATCCGGACTATGTCTGCAAACTCAGGAAGGCTCTCTATGGGTTGAAGCAAGCTCCTCGAGCGTGGTATGGGAAGATTGCAGAGTACCTATAATTCTGTGGATACTTTGCTTCTAACTCGGATTCTAGCTTGTTCGTCAAGAAGAAGGGAGAGCTAAGAGTCTTGGTCCTACTGTATGTGGATGATATGATCATCACAGGGAACTCGGAGGAGGAAGTAGCAAGGCTCAGGGGTGAGCTTGCTATACGCTTCGAGATGAAAGACTTGGGAGAGTTGCATCACTTTCTTGGTCTGGAAGTGGAGAGGAAGGAGTGTGGGATTCTCATTAGCCAGAAAGGGTATGCTGATCGTATTGTGAAGCGGTTTGGCATGGGCGAAGGGAAGAAGTGCTCTACTCCACTGGAATCTGGGCTGAAGCTTCGACGGGATGAGGGAAGGGTTCTTCATGATCCCTTGATGTTCAGGGCTCTTGTTGGGAGCTTGATTTACCTGACGATTACAAGGCCGGATATAGCTTATGTTGTTGGCCGAGTAAGTCGGTATATGGCTGAACCAAGGCAATCTCATCTAGTGGCGGCAAAGGGGATTCTGAAGTATGTCAAGGTGACTTCTGAGATGGGACTTCTCTATGGAAGGGATGTGGAGTTTGCGTTGCTCGGGTACACGGATGCTGACTATGGCGGTGATTCGGATGATCGAAGGTCTACTTCAGGTTATGTGTTCACTTGCGGTTCAGCTAGCATCTCGTGGTGTAGCAAGAAGCAGGACTCGGTGTCGGTCTCAACCACGGAGGCGGAGTATAAGGCTTCGGCCTTGGCTGCTCGGGAAGCCGTTTGGTTGAGGAGACTCATAGAGGATGTTCATGAAGAAGTGCAAGGGCCTACTTTACTCCGGGGTGACAATGAGAGTGCTCTCAAGCTGGTTAACAATCCAGTGTGTCACGCCAGGACCAAGCATATAGAGATTGATCACCACTTCATCAGGGAGAAGGTGTTGGAAGGATCTCTGCTGGTCGGGCATGTTCGGAGTGAAGATAATCTTGCTGACATCTTCACGAAGCCGCTGTCGAAGGGGCCCTTTGAACGCTTGCGCAGCTTGCTGGGCTTGGTCACCACTTCTCACTTCAAGGGGGAGTGTTGAAATTTGTGAAGTGGAAGTGGGTGACGGGATAGGCCGCGCGGCCTGTGGCGGACAGCTTTGGCGGACTGGGCGGACTGAGGTTGGCGGCCTGGTGAGAAGTCTGGTGGAAGCCGGCTGTGTTCTGAGCGGGTTGTTGCATGGAGTCCGCGGTTTGGTGCGGCCTGGTATCTGCGGATAGAGAGGCTTGCGGACTGGTGCTTTGCTCAGTGGTTGCGGGTGCAAGCTTGCGCTGTTGGCGGGTTGGTTCGAGTTCGCGGGAAGCCTTGCGGACTGGTATGTCCGCGGTTTGGGCTGTTGCGGACTGGGCCTTGAGCTTGGCTGAGGCCTTGTCGAGCTCAGGTGTTACAGCAGGTCTTGCTGTGGAGACCGGTTGGCGGACTGATGTTTGGAGTCCGGGAGGAAGCTGCTGCTTTGGACAAGTGCGAGGTGCTCGCGGACTGGTTGCGGTCTGTGCTAGGGTGTTTGGCGGACGGGACTTTGTGTCCGCCATGCTCGCACTGGCCCTTGATGGTTTTGGACTTGGTCACACATTGTGCCAAGTTCATGGTGTCCGCCGTATCCGCCAAGTCCGCTGTGACCGGGCGGACTGTTGCTGTTTGCCTTTGGTCGTGGACTTGTGGCGGATTGAGGTGTGGGTCTTGCGGACTGCCTCGGGATTGGTGCGGACTGCCATTGAAGAGGGTGTTGTCCTGAAGCTGTTGGAGCTTTGCGGGCTGGTGCCTTGTCCGCTTAGCTTAGGCGGACTGGAGAGGGTTCGTCAACGGTTGCCGTGCTCCTGGCGGTTTTCCTTGGTGACCGGCTAAGTCCTCGCGGACTGAGCGGACGGTTGTTTGTATTCTCGCGGACTGGGGCGGTGTCGCTATCTCTTGGGCGGTGACCACACTCCTCACCTGGCCTATAAATAGGACCCCCCTGGCACATCTACAGTAACCTGAGTAACGTGAGTGAACAGTAATTTGGGTTGGGCGAGTGCTGCGGTCTGTGTTTTCCAGTCCGCGCGGATTGTTTCAGGCTGACGTTTGCTGTGTGCAGGTCGCGCGGATAACTTCAAGGAGCCAGGAACTTGGCTTTGACTTCGGTCAGTGCTTGGAAGTGTGCGGTCTCTGCGGACTCAGCAGGAGGTCGCTCTGCGGCTTGTCAGTTCTGTTTCAACTTTCCCGGCTTCAATAACCTGTCCGCCGGCTTCAGGCGGGTAGGGGAGTTCCTCTGTTCGGGTTCAGCAGGAGGCGAATAACGGTGTGTCCGCGCGGCCTCGCGGTCTCGGCGGACTCCGTGGTATTCGGCGGATTGCAGCATAGCTCGGGCGAGCTCAGCGGACTCGGCGGTCTCGGCGACCTCGCGGTCTCGGCGGACTGGAGTGCTGTCCGCCCGGCTTGTTTTTTGGTTCTTTCTGTTTACAGCTGTAATACTAGCGAAATCATGTCTCGCTATGTATGCCTCGGATTGTAAAGAAGTGAATGCATAATAAGACCTTCTTGTGCTTCCATTGTTTTGTTGGGTGCAACCTCTAGTCCTTGGGTTTCCGCAGGTTCAGCGTGCGAACTGGGTAGTTCCGAAGATATTAATTTGGCGTTTGGGCTATCTTGCTGACCACGTTGAGAAAATTTAACATGTTGAGAACTGCCGAAATCAATATGAAGAAGGCCAAGCCTGCCAGCCCCATACTGATGGTGCATAAGGGCAACGGCAAGGCCAAGGGCTCTAAGAAGACGAAGGTGAGACCTAAGTTATATCTTGACCCCAAGTCTTCTGCACTGATGAAAAGGAAAAGCACGGTGAAGGAAGGGAAATGCCACAACTGTGGCAAGGCTGGTCATTGGAGGAGGAACTGTCCTTCGTACATTGAAGGTCTGCAGAAATTGAAGGGAGGTATTACTTTCGCTTCAAATGTTTACGTTATAGAGATAAACCTTTCTTCTCCTTCATCTTGGGTATTGGATACCGGATGTGGTTCTCACATTTGTACAAATGTGCAGGAACTGGGAAGGAGAAGATTGCTGAGTAAAGGGGAGGTGGACCTCCGCGTCGTCAATGGAGCAAGAGTTGCTGCTGTAGCCGTAGGGGTTTACCGTCTTTCTTTGCCCAGTGGGCTTGTAATAGAACTAGATAATTGTTATTTTGTTCCGGCCATAACTAGAAACATTATATCAATTTCATGTTTGGACATGATTGGATTTTCTTTTATAATTAAGAACAAATGTTGTTCTATATTTAAGAATGATGTTTATTATGATGTAGCCCAATTGTTTAATGGTCTTTATGTTTTGAACTTGGACCATCTGATCTGTAATGTAGAAAATAATAAAAGACTAAGAACAAAAGACTCGAACCCTACTTTTCTCTAACATTGTCGTTTGGGCCATATCAACGAGAAGCGCATATCCAAATTCCATAGAGATGGACTTTTGGACTCATTTGATTATGAATCATTTGAGCGATGTGAATCTTGTTTGTTAGGCAAGATGACTAAAGCTCCTTTCACTGGTTATACTGAGAGGGCTGAGGATCTCTTGGGTGTTATACATAGTGATGTATGCGGACCCATGAGTTCCATGGCTAGAGGTGGGTATTTCTACTTTGCTACATTTACTGATGATTTCAGTAGATACAGATATGTGTATCTTATGAAGTGCAAATCTGAGACCTTTGAAAAGTTCAAAGAGTTCAAAAATGAAGTAGAAAACCAGTTGGGTAAAAGGGTTAAAGCACTCAGATCTAATCGAGGTGGCGAATACCTGAGTCATGAGTTCCGTGATCATCTGAAAGAGTGTGGTATTGTATCACAGCTCACTCCACCTAGAACACCACAACATAATGGTGTGTCTGAGAGCAGAAATCGTACTCTGTTAGACATGGTACGTTCGATGATGAGTCATGCAGACTTGCCTATTTCCTTTTGGGGTTTTGCTTTAGAGACTGCTGCAATGACATTGAATCGCGCTCCAACGAAAATGGTTCTGAAGACAGCATATGAGATATGGACTGGGAAGCGTCCTAGTATGTCGTTCATTAAAATTTGGGGCTGTGAGGCATACGTGAGACGTCAATTGCCTAACAAGCTGGAACCCAAATCGGATAAATGTTGTCTAGTGGGATATCCTAAGGAAACGAAAGGGTATTACTTTTACCTACCGTCTGAGGGCAAAGTGTTTGTCGCAAGGACTGGTGTCTTCTTGGAGAAAGAGTTCTTATCAAGAAAGACTGAAATGGTAGAGCTTGAAAAAGTTCAAGAACCACATGTAGTGAATGAACCGGAATTGGATTCTGAGACAGGACTATAAGATGTTGTAGCTGGAGAACCTGCTCAAGGAACACAAGTCCTACGTAGATCTGGTAGACCGAGGTTTGAGCCTGAGAGATATGGATTTCTCGTGTCTCAAATAGGTAATGTGTTGCTTATGGATCATGATGATGAACCAGCAACCTACCAAGAGGCTATGAATGGATCGGACTCCGGCAAATGTCTTGAGGCTATGAAATCCGAAATGGACTCCATGTATGCAAACCAAGTTTGGAACTTGGTGGAACCACCTGAAGGGGTACGACCCATAGGGTGCAAGTGGGTCTTCAAGAAGAAGACCGACATGGATGGGAATGTACAGACATTCAAAGGGCGACTGGTGGCTAAGGGTTTCAAACAAATTCATGGTATTGACTATGATGAGACCTTTTCAGCTGCTGCCATGGTAAAGTCCATAAGGATATTGCTTGCTGTTGCTGCGTATTATGACTACGAGATCTGGCAGATGGATGTCAAAATGGCTTTCCTTAATGGAAACCTCCTTGAGGAAGTGTATATGACACAACCCGAGGGTTTTGTATCCCCAGATGAAGCCACTAAAATTTGCAAGCTGAATAAGTCCATCTATGGACTGAAACAGGCATCTCGAAGTTGGAATCTTTGTTTTGATGAGAAAATCAAAGAGTTTGGTTTCATCAAGAATGAAGATGAGCCTTGTGTTAACAAGCGAATCAGTGGGAGCATTGTTGTCTTCCTGATATTGTATGTAGATGACATACTGTTGATTGGGAATGACATTCCTACCCTGAAAGTTGTTAAGAACAACCTAGGGAACTGCTTTTCAATGAAGGATTTGGGTGAAGCGACTTATATACTCGGTATTAAGATCTATAGAGATAGATCGAAGAAGTTGCTGGGTTTGACCCAGAGTACGTACATCGAAAAGGTGTTGAAGCGGTTCAACATGCTTGAGTCCAAGAAAGGATTTTTGCCCATGTCTCATGGTGTGAATCTCTCTAAGGACCAGTGTCCAAAGTCTTGTGAAGATAAGGACCGCATGAAGTTGATTCCATATGCTTCGGCAATTGGATCAATCATGTACGCGATGTTATGTACTCGACCCGACGTCTCCTTTGCTTTGAGCATGACTAGCAGGTATCAGTCAGACCCCGGTGAGTGTCACTGGATTGCAGTCAAGAATGTCCTGAAGTACTTGAGAAGGACTAAGGATGTGTTCTTAGTGTATGGTGGAGAGGTAGAGCTCGTTGTAAGTGGTTACACGGATGCTAGCTTCCAAACTGATAGAGACGACTCCAAGTCTCAGTCAGGTTTTGTGTTTTGCCTGAATGGAGGAGCTATGAGCTGGAAGAGTTCCAAGCAAGAGACAGTTGCTGATTCTACAACAGAGGCCGAGTATATCGCCGCAGCTAATGCGGCGAAGGAGGCTGTATGGATTAGGAAATTCATCGGCGAGCTTGATGTAGTTCCTAGCATTGTTGGTCCCGTAGTTCTCTACTGTGATAACAATGGTGCAATTGCACAATCTAAGGAACCTAGATCCCATCAGCGCTCCAAGAATATACTTCGGCGGTTTCATCTTATTCGTGAGATTGTCGAACGAGGAGATGTAAGCATTTGCAGCGTGCCGACTGAGGAGAATATTGCAGATCCACTGACAAAGCCTCTCGCGCAGAGAAAGCATGATGGTCATACTAGATCGATGGGTATACAATACCTAAATGATCAACTCTAGTGAGAATCTTGTGGATTGCATGTAAACATGTATCTCGTAGGCTATTTGTTCATATGATGAACAGTGTACCTAGTTTTTATCTTACAATTAATGGCAAGTTCTTTTATTATGAGTTTTTCTATATGATAGTTAAATGTTAACATAATAGATACCCTTAGAATGTTCGCTTCCATGGGACATCAAGTACGTGACTTGAATGTGAGAGCCTATGATTTATTTGAAGCTTCATTCTTAAAAGGTCCCTGGTCGAGTATCATCATAGAAACTAAGGGTGATGATGGTACATGAAGACTAGCACGTGCATTGACTGATGACCGGTTCTCACAGGTCATGATATTGTGATATCAAGTCATCACGTGGGTACTTGTTAGTGAACAAGGTGTACTGGACAGACCCAACCTGAGACTACTCTGTGGATTGTCATCCAATCATGTCACGAGTAGGTCTCAATTGACAATGGTGTTGTGGTCCTTTGACCTGAAGTCACAGCATTCATCAAGTGAGGAAGAGCATGCTTTGATGCCATCTAAAGTATTCCTTGAGAAAGGTTGATGATAAGGGTGGTTGTTGGGAATGTTACGAATCATTTGGGTGTTTGTGTGCGAGCAAATATGGGATTTGTCCTCCTGTATGACAGGAGTTGCATCCATGGGCCCCTTGATGGAACTGGACTGAGAAATGCATGGCCATGCTTGGTTGAGTCAATATGTGATATTGGACTCACCATTCTATGGAAGTCCGTCCTGGATCAAGAAACTTGGATTGAGCTATTACGAGGGTGACACGGTCCATGCCTCTAGTTCCTTCCGGATGTAAGGGATAAAGGGACAAAGACAACGCTGATACATTGGTCATAAAGGCTTATGAGTTATAAACTCTTATTGCTTGGGGAGCAATGATGCATTACTAGATGTCGCTCATTGTTTGTGAGGTTTTTGGTTTGATACATTCAAGATCAAGTGGGAGTCTGTTGGAGTTACCATTGTGATCTAGAAGTGGTCAAACATGTAACCTCACTGCCAACGCGATATGAGCCTGCAGGGTCGCACATAAGAGATGTGGAGAAGTTGGATGATTGACTGTGTTGGTAAAGGTTACCAATCACCGACCTGAATGGGGTTATGGGCAAAGTGTTGCCTTGAAGGATCGTCGGGTTGGGCAAATGTTGCCTTGAAGGACTGGTAAGAATAGTCGACCGAGGGTCGACGAGAATCGTCGAGGATGGGTACTCTGATGCTCGCCGATCGACGAGAATCGTCGAGAATGGGTACTCTGATTCTCGCCGATCGACGTGAATCGTCGACCCACGATCGGCGTGAATCGTCGAGTGTGGTACTCTGATTCTCGCCGATCCGGGTGGTTCTCGCCGATTGTGATTCTCGCCGATTGTGATTCTTGCCGACTGATTCTCGCCGATCCTAACTGATTCTCGCCGATTGATTCTCACCGAATCTGCTTGGTGATTCTCGCCGATTCTGGAACCCTATTTTTTTGGGTGGTCTGCAGATAGCGATATTCCTAAGTCTATTTATGCCTTTGGTATAAATACACACTTAGGGTTTTCGGGATCCTCTCTCTGACCAGATATCTGTGCGTGCTAATCGAATCGAAGCCGACGGAAGTGTTCCGCCGTTCGTTCGCTCCGACGATCCCGAATCCCGCCGACGGAAGGGTTCCGCCGCCGTGCTCGCTCCATCGACCTCCTCCTCTCCGGTGATTGTCGCTGGTGTTGCTCTTCCTGGCGCGGATCTAGCAGTCCGTGGAATAGCAAGGTGCGGTCATCATCCTTCCCGATTATCCGTGCGACGGAAAACTCGGCGTTCTCCCACTCGTGTGGATTTCAGCAGAGACGTGGATATTATTCCATGTAGAACTCGCCACTATCAAGAAGACGAAGCTTGGAGCATCTCCGTTGAGTTGTGACTCAACGCCACCGAGGTAATTTTTGCCTAGTTATATGTTAACTTCTTGATTCAACTACCATGGCCCGATCCCATCTCTTTTGGGTTTTTCTTGATGTTTTTTTATTCTTCCGCTGCGTGCACAACTATTGTGCCATCCTCATAGAGAAACCCAACAGAGCAAATCTAAATTGAGGCTAGCCCAAGTGGATTTGGCTTGGCTGGGTCAATTTAAGTGATTTGACTTAATTAGGGAAAATTGGACTTTTGGGCAAATTTACCAAATGGGTGACCCCATGATGGGTATTTTTGTGCCATTGGGTTCCTTATGAAATTATGACACTAGAGGTGTGGTCAGTTTCAAGTTATGGTGGTCGATTGAGGTAGTTATTGAAGGATTGCCCTTTTTGACATAAGAGGGCATTTTGGTCAATTGGCCAAATTGGAGGCCCCCTGATGGGGATTTTTGGTCCCCTAGATCTCTCATGATACCTTTAACCTAAATGTGGGGTCAATTCCATGTTGTGATGAGCAATTTGGTCAATAGGTGGAGATTTGACCATTTTGACCTAATTAGGGCTTAAGGTTTACTTTGGTCAACTGGACCTCTTTGGTTGGCCCCAATGGGTCTTAGGTGTCACTCTGGACTCCTTGATGGCCTAGGGGTGTTGGGGTGGCGTTAAGGAGTCAATTTGGAGCCCTAAAGTCAAGCCCTAAGTTGTGTATTTAAAGTTTACTATTTGCATACCAAGGTGATTTATCGCCTTTTTGCCTAGGTATATAAGGGTTTCTAAGCTCCCTGGATTTTGCCATGACTTAGTCATGACAAAATCACTCTGGGAGTTCTGGCTGTTTGGGGGATGTTACACCCCCTATGTGGCATTGTATGGATGGAGTGAAGGACTCCAGTATCTTGGATCTAGGATGAGGATCCAAAAGAGCTTGGCTAAGAGTTTGTGAATGGAATGGATGCTCAGGTTTGGATATTTTGAGAAAGGATGTTGGAGGCCCAGAGTAGACAGGACAATACTACAATGCACGACATCGTCCGGTAGAGTTTTGGGTTGGGGACTAGGTTTTCTTGAAGGGACCAGGTATTCTTGAAGATACGTCTAATACATGGAGACTCGCGGGTATATGGGCGAAAGAAGCTCAGTCATAGATACATGGGGCCCTATAGGATTCCGGAGCGAATCGGCCCTTTGGCCTATAGACTGGATCTACCGCCCGAGTTGGCGGGTTGGCATGATGTCTTCCACGTCTCTTCTCTTAGGCGCGCTCTCGTACGGCCTGAGAACCAGATTTACACTATGGCTGGCCCATTAATATCTGACCGATTAGTACGTCTGAAGCCAATCAGGATAGATGATACGGAGGTACGAGTCTTGCGACGAAAGAAGGTTTTGTTGGTCAAGGTCCTGTAGTCGAATCACGGACAGGATAAGCACACATGGGAGCCCCTGGAACTTGTGAAACAAAAGTACCCGAAACTTTTCGTGATATGTATAACTATAACTACCTAAGAATTTCACATTCAGTTATTTTTAGTGCAAACCCCGTAAGCCTAACTTTAATTTCGGGGATGAAATTTTTTATTTTTATATATTGGGATTTGTAACATCCTACAAACAACCAAACCCTAAGGAGGTTTTGTCATGATAAGGTCATGACAAAGCCCTAAGAAGAGCAAGAGGACCATGAGTACCTAGGCAAATAGCTAAAATCACCTTGGTCTACAAATAGCAAATTCAAGTTGCATAGCCTAGGGTTTGGCTTTTGGGTCTCAACTTGATAATTTGACCCCACCATAACAATTCCAATCTTATTAGGAGTCCTTTAGAGAACTAACAAGCTATTGGGGTCAACCAAGGAGGTGAAGTTGACCAAAGTCAACCCTAACCCTAGTTAGGTCAAATTACCCTAATTTGACTCAAATTAATTACATCAAGTTACAAATGCACCGGGTTGTGTTAAGGGACCCATGAACTCCTAATTGGATCAGTCACATCATCTGGTTTGACCTAGGGTTGAGCCTAAATAACTAGGGTTAATAAAGCACAAAATGGGGAGAACAGTCAAACACAACTCCAATCCAATTGGGCTAGGCCCAATTAGGGTGACCCATTAGCTACAAACAAAGGGAAATTACCTGAAATGTCACTCAATTTCTAGAGGGGGTGACTAGGAGAGAGAAAATTGAAGCTTTACCCAAATGGAGGAGAGAGAAAGAAGAGCATTCATGGCTTTAGAAGGCCATGGGGCACTCAATCCTCCTCTAGTGGCCTCATTCATCTCCCTTGATCAATTTAGAGAATATGGATGGGATTTCCCAAGCTCTAAGAGGCCGAATTTCACGGGTTTTAAGATGGCCGAAAAACTCAATTCATGTCCATTAATGTTCGTTCATGGCCTGACCCTCTTTCTCCCCTAATTGACACCTTTATCGTCTCTAGAAACTCCCAAGCAATCAAATCGAACCTTTACATCACCGCCTTAGGTGAAGGATTTAGAAATCGGCAAGGAGGTGCTTGGAGGTTGTCTTCCATGGCACACCACAATTACATTTGCTGCCAAGCTCGTATGCAGGTCTAGTTCTCTTCCTCTTCCTCTAGGTTAAATCTGTGGATCACTGGGTGGATAAATTGGGCTCAATCAAGACCGATCAGTGAGGAGAAAAGTTGGATTTTTCAATGAAATTAAACCACTTGGGTTCGCCAGAAATGGCCTCTTCGGCGGCTGTGCCACCGCCAGACGATAGCCACCACCTCAACAGAGGTGGTGGCGGCGGTGGCCAGCCGGGGAGGTGGCAGGATGGCCAGGAAAGGGCTTTGTAATTAGTTCCAGGTAAGGGCAATCTTATCCCTTGGCTCATTGGGGATGATTAACACGGGCCGTCAGATTCGCTCGATCGGATATACGCAGGCCGAAATATTTAACAATGTATTAATTGCATTTTTGTGACATTATTTCCAATTAAAGGATTTAATTATTAAAAATAACTAAAGGCCTCTCCTATAGATATGTCAAACAGAGAAAAGTTAGCTCTTGAGGTCTAGTTTAATAGAAAATTAAAATCATCCAATTTGGCTTAATGGATTTCCCTTAGCACTCAATTTTGTGCAAGGTGTTCCAAAGCCTAACCAGAGATTAAACTTAGTGCCCCTGTGGCCCACTAAGTCAAATGGCATGAAAATTTGATCAAATACTTGTTTGTCCATGATCTTCATCTATTCCAAAAATCATAATTTTTGGAGATAAGTTTTCTATAGTTTTTGTAATAATTTTATAAATCATATAGATGATAAATATAGGGTTATGGACCTTTAATTTCCACAAATCTCTGCTGGATGACCAGAGGGGTCATTATATGGCCATGAAAAAAATCTCAGTCCATTTGGGGTTGATTTGATGGGGTAACCTAGTGATCAAATATGGTCGCCCAGAGAAAATATAGCCTAGTTCTTCAAAAGTGCACTTAGTGGAGTTGAGTCACCAATCCCTCAACCAAACAGGGTGAAACCTTGGCCACTGCATTATTATCACATGAAAAACCCTCATGAATAATTTTTGGAGTATTTAGGGTTGGAATGTCCTAATATCATAGTTCAAACCTTATGGCTACCTATAAGTGTTATTGAAGGAAATATGATCACATATCCAAGGATTGGCTCAAAAATTTGTAAATAGTTTTACTGGATGGAAAGACAACATGAATAATTTATTTGGAATTTTATATCTATTTTCTCCCACTAAACACTTATTACTTATAATGAGAAATTTTCTTTCAAGTGCAAAATACATGACCATACAATATTGGAAGATCATGAAACTTGGATAATGAGCTTATACTGGTGCTATAAATCTCTGCAATTTTTGTTATAATTTTTGGTTTGAGAATTTCATTACCTACTTTATAATTTTAGATATTATTGTCCAGAGAAATAAATCAATTTTATGACTAATTGAGTATTGAAAAATTATGATACTTGGCCAATAACACTTTTAGGTCATCATGATGCTGTGCAAATTTTATTATAATTTTTTGAAGAAATTATATAGTGGTTGTTCCTTCACAAATTATCCAAGGTTTAATTTTCTTTATCAATTTAATTATGTGGCTAAATGAAATTTGTTTAGTGACACTTTCTGGCCATTATAACCCTCTAGTAATTTTATCACAATTTTTGGATAATAATTCATTGTACTTCCTTTTTTTAATTTTGTTTCGATCAAAAGAATAATATTGTGATTTATGATAGAAAACATTTTGGAAAAATTATGAAATTTATACCTTCCTGTTATTTAGACAATATTAGATTGTAGAAATTTTATTAAGGACTTTGCATATCAGTAACTTATATCTCATGTTCAAAGTTACAAGTGGCATGATATTAGGAAAATTTTTTAAAAGCTGAATAAATTAGGAAAAATAAAATTATCTAGATTTCAGTACAACATGTCATGATAGATCAATGGAAATAATCCTAGGGTTTTAGGTGAAATATTTGGAGTACTCCCTTTCACACGCTCAAACTAGTTCACGCCTAGTGAAAATGAAAGGGGTCTTATAGTGCGTCACGCCCGTGACTAGGGTCACGCCTTTAGGTCATGCCCGTGATCAGGGTCATGCCCTGACCAATAAGTCACGCCCTTGACCCATAGGTAACGCCCGTGACCCATAGGTCACGCTCGTGACCCATAGGTCACGGCCGTGATAAATAGGTCATGCCTGTGACAGGTGGGCATGTAACTTTAAACACCATGGAAATCGATCTGGAATAATTTGAGGTAGGCACGACCATGACAAAGGTCACGCCCCCATACCACTCTCATGACTTAGGGGCTTGTACTTGTGATTTTTCCTTTTTTTTCTAAAATTCTTCTCCTGATCAGTCTTGTCAGCTTCACATTGCTAATTGCAGCCCAGATTAACCTGGAATATAAAAAGAAATAAATTAAAAACTTAATTAATAAAATGTATCCATAAAATAATTAATTATTAAATAAAAACTATTTAAAAATAAAGATAAAATTAGTGTTATCAAATACCTCCATACTTACTCGTTTGCTAGTCCCGAGCAAACAACTTTCCATAGGGAGTAGAAAAATTTCGACGCTAGAAAAGAAAATTGAACCTAAGGAGTAAAATGCGAAGTCTTATGTCTATACGCGCAGCTATTTTAGCAGAAAAAGCTACTTAGCATACAAATTGGCTTATATTTTTCGAGAATGCATTTCCACCTATTATTTTTACTTTGAAATTGAAATTCCGATAAATCCTAAAATTATATTTAGGGAAAAGGTAGCCTGTGTACTAAGATTGACATTACAGAAATCGAAGATCGAGATACCCGCTAAAGAAATCTATCAATGTCGATGGCCATAGGATTTGCCTTTCACACTCTCCCCAAGTGTAACACCCCCTATCTGTCGCATAGCAAATAAAAGAACCCAGCTACTAGCATGAATGTCCACTACAAAGCCAACAGGAATGAACGTACAAATACACAAGTACTGGCCTTATGTCCTTACAAAAGTTTGCTCAAATATAAATGTTTTCCAAACCTCGGCACGCCGGCCGACCATACATAAATAACAGAAACACTCAAAATTAGGCCTTCGAGGGCTGGCTCAGCAACTTGCGCTTTAGCTCGCTATTTATCGCTCGGCTCCACAGTATCTGCAAGCAACAATCCACCGCACGGTGGCAAACAAAAGTAACGGTCAGCTATGCTGACCAAATTATAACGATCCCGCACCCAAATTCGGTGCGGCGATGCTCCTTTCCGTGCACTTTATTAGCATAAACAAGCAGTATAGATAAACACTACATCACAGGCGTGGGCACGCACGACCACAGACTCCATGCACTCAGGGCACACTCTCGGTGAACCGGTCAATGTCACGTCAATTTAATCCATAGACACCCCGGTCTCACCACTGCCACTTTGACGGCCAATACTATGAGCATTTTTGTCTTCCCGTCATGGGTCACGTCAATTTAAGCCATAGATCGCTGAAGACCTTCATTTATGCCAACAGATCCCACCGAACGACATAGAATGGGTACTGTTCCGCCTGACCAGTTGCTCACGTCGCAACGTCAATTTAAGCGATATGCGCTGGTCAAACCTCCCCGAGTCCCATTTCGGTCACACACTTCACATAACCCGGTTATGTTCAAGTTGGCTCCCAGGCCACCATGTTGGCAGAATCACGCATCTGCCCAGTTTTCCGGGTGCACCTTGGAGTTAATCCCCAAGGTTCCCTGCTGCAATCTACCGCGTAGAAAACCCGAAAAAGAACCAATTGCACGGAGACTTCTCCGGCCATTTATGCAATACAACATCACTGATCCAGACCAACTTGTTCGGGTAGGCTTCAAACATCATGCCTATATCCGTTCTCTATTATGGACTCCACATGTACACAACGGGGACTATTCATGTCTACCCAAAGGAACGCCTCAACTCACCGCAAACTCATGAGAGCGGGCTTCCTATGCAAAGGATAATAGAGCTTCACATGCTCAAGTAGAGAATCGTTACCCTAACCTTTTTCCTTGGCACCATGGAAATTTGTGCGGATGAAAACCACCGCAATCTCCTTGCCTCCGTAGATCCGAAGTCGGCTCGCAATTTGGAGCTCCGAAACTCCGTCGCAACTGGATTTAACCTCCTTTCTTCATCCTTGCTATCCCCTCTCTCTAAACTTTAGAAAGAGACTTAAGTGAAAGAAGTGAGGGATTTGACACCCTATTCTAGGGTACATCCCAACAGGAGCAACCGCCAACCGTTGGATCCCAAAATAAAGAAATGAACGGCCACGATCCAGAGCTGAAAAGCAAAAATTGGGCCGAATACGGTCTGTGACACGCACCTGTCCAGGGCCGTGTCCCCCATTCGCCGTCGAAACCGCCACATCCCAAACAACACACGGGCAACCGACATGCTCGTGTTTGACCTGCCATGCCCGTGTCATCCAGTACACGCTCGTGTTCCTGGGCGTATTCCTCCATCAACACAGGACCAACACTAACCCGAAACTTACACGGGTCTTTGACACGCCCGTGTCCAATTTGACACGCTCGTGTCTTACCCGAACACGCCTAGGAACCAGGCCATGTTCACTGTCTCGACACTTCGTCGAGCACAGTTTTTCGACACACCCGATACGGCCAGGGACACACCCGTGTCATAGGCCGTGTTCCCTGTCTCGATACTTTATCGAGCGAAAATGTCGACTTCCCGGGCAGATCGTCGACACGAGCTCGACACGCCCTGAGACACGACCGTGTCTCAGGCTGTGTTGGCTGCTCGACTATCGTCGACTCCAGAATTCGTTGACCTCTCAGCCAAATCGTCGACCCAAACACGACACGCCCTGGGACACGCCCTTGTCCCAGGCCGTGTGCCCCCTGCCAAATTCCAAACTTGGCTCAAAACGCCTCCCGTCGCTCTTTTGAGTTTCGGGGCATACAACTCTCTCCCTCTTAAAAGAATTTCGTCCTCAAAATTACATAAAGGAAAGATAAAACAAAACTTAAACGGTTCCTGAGTGGAATAACTCCGGGTACTCCTCAAGCATGGTCTGCTCTCGCTCCCAAGAGAGCTCTTCCCGATCGCAATTGTCCCAACGGACCTTAACCATCCTGATCTATTTGTTGAGTAACCGCTTGACTTCCGAGTCCTCAATTCGTACGGGCTTGACCTTCGTCTTCAACCCATTACCCACCGACACTTGATCCACCGCGATCACATGCGAAGGCTCTTGCACCGCTTTCCGTAGCACCGATATATGGAATACATCATGTAAACCACTAAGCTCCACTGATAGCTTCAAGCGATACGCTGCTTCGCAAAACCGCTCTAGAACCTCAAACGGTCCAAGATATCTCGGGCTTAGCTTCTTCAAGCGCCGCACCCGCCAGACACCCTTGAACGGCTTGATCTTTAAGTACACCCAGTCGCCAACAGCGAACTCCACGTTAATGTGCTTGGCATTATAGTACTTAGCCTGGCGATCCTGAGCGATTAGTAACCTCTCTCAAATGGTTCAAACCAAAGAAGTAGCATCTTCCACTTCTTGTCTCTTGTACAACTTTGACTCGCCCGTTTCTAACCAAGACAACGACGTGCGACATCTTCTACCATAAAGGGCCTCAAAGGGCGCCATTGGTATTCTTGCCTGGTACCTATTATTGTACGCGAACTCCACGAAGTATAGGTGGTATTCCCACTATTTTCCGAAATCCAGGACGCACATGCGAAGCATGTCTTCCATTGTCCAATTGACCCTCTCGGTCTTCCCATCCGTTTGCGGATGAAAGGCTTTGCTAAAACTCAGCTTTGTTCCCGACATCTGCTGCACCAGCCTCCAATCATTGGATGTGAACTGCCCATCTCGGTCACTCACGATGCTGCGGGGCACACCATGAAGCCGCACAATATTGTCTATATACAACTTTGCCAATTTCTCAACCGGATCATCCATCCTATGCGGAATGAAGTGCGACACCTTCTTTAGACGATCTACGACCACCCAAATGGTGTCGTTCCCCTTTTGCGACCTCGGCAGCCCATGCACAAAGTCCATAGTATTGTCATCAAACTTCCACTCCAGAATAGGTAAGGACTTCAAGAATCCTCCCGGCTTTTGGCATTCCGCCTTCACCAAGGCGCGTGTCTGACACTTCGCCACGTATAGTGCCACATCCTTCTTCAGTCCTAGCCACCAGAACAATTTCTTCACATCGCGGTACATCTTCGTTCTCCCCAGGTGAATCAAATACTTGGTATGATGCTCCTCGTACAACAGTTCCACCGGCAAATTGCCCACACTCGGGACGCACAGACGACCGTCTTTCCAAAGCAATCCATCCTCAACAAGGAATTCGAAATTTGACCCGTCCAGAGCCTATATCATGACCTGCTTCATGCTGCTATCCACATCCAAAGCCTGCCGAATCCGATCAGCCAGGTCATCCTGAACTTCAGTCCAGTTCAATAGCGCTTCAACACTAGACTGCCTGTCTACGCAAGAGATCTCCAACGCCTCCAACTCTCGAACCAACCGCTCGTCATGGACCGACAACCAATTAGATTGAGTCAGGGCCCGACGACTCAATGTCTCCGTAACTGTATTGCCTTTACCAGGCACGTAGTGGATCTTGAAGGTATAGTTCCCATGGAACTCCATCCATCTACGTTGCCGTATGTTCAAATCTTTCTGATCCAACAAATATTTCATGCTCTTATGGTCGGTATAGATATCGACCCTTACCCCATACAAGTAGTGCCTCCACAACTTCATGGACAAAATTACGGCCGCTAACTCCAAGTCATGGACCGGATAATTCCTCTCGCGCACTTTCAGCTGTTTCGAGCCAAACGCTATAATGCTTCCATGTTGTAGTAACAAGCAACCCAAATCACTGCCCGAAGCATCGCTGTAGATTTCAAAGCCTTCGGTCCCACTCGGCGAACTCATCACATGCGTCGTGGTCAACCGACACTTCAACTCCTCAAACGCTCGTGCGCACTCCGGCGTCCAAACGAACTTCTGCTCATTCCTTGTCAAAGTAGTGAGAGGTAACACTATCAACGAGAAGTTCTCCATGAGGCGCCTGTAATAGCCGGCAAGCCCCAGAAATCTCCGGACTTCCGCTACCGTAGAAAGCGCAGGCCACTCTCGTATCACAATAATCTTTGTCGGATCCACCGCAATCCCCTCTCCACTCACTATATGACCGATGAACGCCACTGAGGACAACCAAAACTCGTATTTCGAGAACTTGGTGTACAATTGATTCCTCCTCAGCATCTCCAAAGCCAAGTGAAGATGCTTGAAGTGATCTTCCTCACTCTGCGAGTACACCAAAATTTCGTCAATGAAGACGATCACAAAGTGGTCTAAGTACTCCCTGAAATTCCTGTTCATCAAATCCATGAACACTGACGGCGCATTGGTCAGCCCAAACGGCATGACCGTAAACTCGTAATGCCTGTATCTTGTACTAAAAGCTATTTTGGGGATATCACTCTTCCTTATCCTCAATTGATAATATCCAGACTTGAGATCCAACTTTGAGCACACCGTCGACCCGACTACTGATCAACCAGATCATCAATCCTCGGGATCAGGTACTTGTTCTACATCGTTAGCTTGTTCAGCTCTCGATAATCAATACAAATTCTCAAGCTTCCGTCCTTCTTCTTCACAAAAGGACCGGTGTGCTCCAAGGCGATGAACTTAGACGCACATAACCTTGCTCCGGCAACTCTTGAAGTTGCACCTTTAGCTTCGCCATATCCTTAGGCGCTAACCGATACGAAGAGCGTATGACCGGTTTGGCATCACACCAAACCGCCTTAACCATCTGAAGAGCAGAAACCAACGACATGCTCGACCCCTTTCAAGCCCACAAATATCGTCTCACGACCTGTTCCCAACTTGACTTTCTTGCGATTTCGATGAATGTATGCTTGCTGCTCTGAGAGCCAGTCCATACCAAAGATTACGTCGAGCTCCCCTAGCGGTAGTAATGACGCTTATAAGTCAAAGTCTTGACTCACAATCCACACCTAAATGCAACAGATTCTATTCAGGCGCAATGAGCATCATTAGATAACAACACATCCAATTTGTCTTTTGCCATCGAAGGAGGTACTTCGATGCGCAATACAAATCCTTTGGTCAAAAGAGAACACGAAGCTCCCTAAGCGAACGGTGATCTCACCCAATTAATCGAAAATCAGAACAAAGCTTAACACAAACAGTTATAAGCTAACATCCACAAGGGAAACAAGTATTTAAAGCTAAAATGCTATAACTTTAAGCCGTACCTATCATCGCGACAACGTGCTTCTTCTCGGACTTGGGACGTCCGCTCCAGTAGTCTCTGACAAAGTGCCCCGACTTTCCACAATTAAAGCATGCACCCGGGGTTCGACCCGTAGTCGTCCCGGAAGCACCAGAAGAAGGAGATGGACCCGAAGTCCTAGCCTTCTAATACCACCTACGGTACGCAGACTTTGAGTAGTTCGGCATTTTGAACTCTGTCTTCTACATATCCAAGTCCTTGCTTCCTTGGATTCGATTCAGATCTCTGGCACTTTGTCCTATACCTGCTCCTGACATAGCTTTCTTTAACTTCTGAGCACCATTCCGACAATCTCGGGCAAAGTACCCTTCCTTGCCATACTTAAAACAACCATATGGAGCCTGACCAGTAGACATTTTAGACTTCTTGTTCCTTCTCCTTCGGTATGCAGACTTTGCAGAATCTGGAGAGTCTAGTACGCGAACTTCGACGTCCGATTGACTTTTGCCAAATCTACTTCCAAAGATCTAGCCGATTCCACCAAGGCTCGGAATCCCAATAATTTTGGTCCTAGCAGCAGAACTCGTAATTCGCCGCGCAGGCCATTATAAAACCTATCGAACATCGACTGCTCGCTATCAACTTCAAAGCCCGGGTTGCGTCTTATCATCAGAAATGCATGCAAATATTCCTCAACTCAGTGCGTACCCTGCACTAAAAGCATGTTCAACTACTGACCCAAAGGTCCTACAAATGTCGTTTGCTCCATCACACCACCCGACGTTGGAGTTACCTCAAAAATAGGGGACTGCACACGTATTTCATTTTGTGCACGAATCATAGCGAACACTACTTCCACCACCATTCTTATGGTTTCAGCGGAGGGAAGGGTTGCAGGCACGTCACTAGGTGTACTATAATCCTCGGAAACCGGATGTTCTGACGGCCCAGCACCGCTTCTGGTCACCTATAGTTGTACAAAACACCGTTAAGCGACCAAACAAAATTGTAAACAACAATTATAGGAACACGCAGTTTCCTCAAACACGTGTTTTTTCATTCCTAAGTGGACATTCATGGGTTCTTTTGATGTTATAACGATGACGCACACACATGTGCTCACTACCCCTTAAAAAGAATTTGTCCACGAATTCATTTTAAGCCGGACCGAAACCAGGAGTCTGATACCAAATTGTAATACCCCCTATCTGTCGCATAATATATAGCAGTAGGTCCGGCCGGGGCCTGACGCCATATACCACAGACAGACCGGGTGGTTAATCAATAGAAACCATCCAACTAATTACCAACGTCCTACACAAAGTCATTCTAGCGGAAGCAATTTTAATAGTTACAAATAATAGAACCCAGCTACTAGCATGTATGTCCACTACAAAGCCAACAGGAATGAACGTACAAATATACATGTACTGGCCTTTTGTCCTTACAATAGTTTGCTCAAATATAAATGTTTTCCAAACCTCGGCACGCAGGCCGGTCATACATGAATAACAGAAAACACTGAAAATTAGGCCTTCGAGGGCCGGCTCAGCAACTTGTGCTTTAGCCTGCTATTTACTACTCGGCTCCGCAGTACCTGCAAGAAACAATTCACTGCATGTTGGCAAACAAAAGCAACGGTCAGCTATGCTGACCAAATTAAAACGATCTCGCCCCCAAATTCGGGGCGGCAATACTCCTTTCCCTGCACTTTATTAGCATAACCAAGCAGTATAGATAAACACTACATCACAGGTGTGGGCACGCATGACCATACACCCCATGCACTCAGGGCACATTCTCGGTGAACCGGTCAATATCACGTCAATTTAAGCCATAGATACCCCAGTCTCACCACCGCCACTTTGACGGCCAATCCTATGAGCATTTTTGTCTTCCCGGCATGGGTCATGTCAATTTAAGCAATAGACCGCCGAAGACCGTTATCTATGCCAACGGATCCCACCGAACAATATAGAATGGGTACGGTTCCGCCTAACCCGTTGCTCACATCACAATATCAATTTAAGCCATATGCACTGGTCAAACCTCCCCGAGTCCCATTTCCGTCACACACTTCACATAACCCGGTTATGTTCAAGTTGGCTCCCAGGCCACCATGTTGGCAGAATCACACATCTACCTAGTTTTTCGGGTGCACCTTGGAGTTAATCACCAAGGCTCCCTGCTACAATCTACCGCGTAGAAAACCCGAAAAACAACCAATTGCACAGAGTCTTCTCTGACAATTTATGCAATGCAACATCACCGATCCAGACCAACTTGTCCGGGTAGGCTTCACACATCATTCCTACATCCATTCTTGATTATGGACTCTACATGTACACAACAAAGACTATTGATGTCTACTCGAAGGAACGCCTCAACTCACCACAAACTCGCGAGAGTGGGCTTCTTATGCAAAGGAAAAGAGAGGTTCACATGCTCAAGTAGAGAATCGTTACCCTAACGTTTTTCCTTGGCACCATGTAAATCTATGAGGATGAAAAGCACCGCAATCTGCTTGCCTTCGTAGATCCGAAGTCGGCTCGGGATTTGGAGATCCGAAATTCCGTCGGCAACCGGATTTAGCCTCCTTTCTTCTTCCTTGCTCTCCCCTCTCTATAGACTTTAGAAAGATACTTAGGTGAAAGAAGTGATGGATTTGAAACCCTATTCCCGGGTATATCCCAGCAGGAACAACCCCCAACCATCGGATGCCAAAATAAAGAAATGAACGACCACGATCTAGAGCTGAAAAGAAAAACTTGGGCCGAACATGGCCTGTGACACACCCGTGTCCAGGGACGTGTCCCCCATTTTCCGTCGAAACCAACGGGTCCCAAACAGCACACGGGCAATCGACATGCCCGTGTTTGACCTGACATGCCTGTGTCATCCAGTACACGCCCGTGTTCCCGGGCGTGTTCCTCCATCAATACAGGACCAACAGCAACCCGAGACTTACATGGGTCTTTGACACGCCCGTGTCCAATTTGTCATGCCCGTGTCCAATTTGGCGCGCCCGTGTCTTACCCGAACACTCCTGGGCTCCAGGCCGTGTTCACTGTCTCAACACTTCGTCAAGCACAGTTTGTCGACACACCCGACACGGCCAGGGACACGCCCTTATCCTAGGCCATGTTCCCTGTCTCGACACTTTGTCGAGCGAAAATTTCGACTTCCCGGGCAGATCGTCGACACGAGCTCGACACGCCCTGAGACACGCCCGTGTCTCAGGCCGTGTTGGCTGCTCTACGATCATCGACTCCAGAATATGTCGACCTCTCGGCCAAATTGTCGACCCAAACACGACAAGCCCTGGGATACGCCCGTGTCGCAGGCTGTGTGCCCCTTGCCAAATTCCAAACTTGGCTCAAAATGCCTCTCGTCGCTCTTTTGAGTTTCGGGGCGTTACACCAAGACAGTAGCCTAACTCATAAGCTCAAATCAATAGGAATCAACTAGGTTGAATCGTAGGCTTAGGTTTTTGGTGTGGGTAATTAATGATAAAAATGACGTCTAGTCAAACCCAAATCTAAAGAGAGCTCGCACAAAATAAATTGTCTTGGCTTTAAGAACATAGCCAACTTCCCAAACATTTTTTTCCTTTTTTTTATTTTTTCATCATCATTTTTATTATTTTTATTCATTCCCCTTTTAATGATTTTTCTAATATTTTCAAGATGTAGAAGAAACAAATCATTTTTTTCAATAAAATAGCCACCAAAATAAAATGGCTCCAAATCACTCACAAAGCCTTTTTATAACCATTATCGAGCTCAGACTTAGGTGTGTGATTAGGATGCTTTTTAGGCCTTGGTGAAATATTTGGTGGAACTGAAATAAAAGGTAGGGTAATAGACTCAACGTGGTTTTAACAAACATAAAATGTTAGGTGTGGGTGTAAATGCTCAAACTTGACTAAAGAAGTGCATATATCCTATTCATGCTAAGGAGTTTAACTTATGCAAAGTCTTGAGAATTGCTAGGGGGCAAGTTCTACGCATCGAGAAAAAATACCTTTACTCTTGAGTCACAAAATATTTTTCTATTAAACTTCTACGTACTCACCTAAATTATTTTTGCATTTTACTAGTTTCAAAATTAAAGTAGAGTAAACTATTTTAATGTATTTTAAAAAATAAAAATCTAATTGTATACTGAATATTTAGTTCTACATAAAATTCTACTAATACGTGTACTTGATTAGGAAGACATCATGGCCAATAGTTCTACACCAAAATTCAAAATTCAATTCAAGCATAAAAATCCTCTAAACACCATGTAAAATGTAGATTACTAGGAATTTTGCATGTGAATAAATATAGAAATAATGATTTCAGTAAAAATTTAACATAATTTTTTTGTTATTTCTTATACTTTCCGATGACTACCAATGACGGGCTCGCAAGGTACTAGGCGATTTTGTCAGATGAAAGCCCAACACGGCCCTTTTCAAGAAATTTAAATTTTATTTTTAATTTTTTAAGATATTTTTCATTTTTTTTTGGATTTTTAAATAAAAACTATAATAAGAGATCCCACCCCCATACTTAAAAAAAATATTATCCACAATATTTATAAGCCAAGTAGGAGGGTGAAAAGAAAAAAACAAATTAAAAGAAAAAATGCATAGAATTAAAAAGATAAACAAGGGGTGTCTCCTAAAAACATTTTTCTTTTTCCCGTCTTTAAGCTAAACGGTTTTGGCTAGGAAAAAGGGAAATAGAAATTAAAGTGAACAGGCAACACCCTTAATTCATGCTTCGTCAAATGTGCCGAAGTCAGTCGCCCGGCTACTCCTCTTATTTCTTGATTTTTCTTGTGGCGGTCGGCTTGAAAATGTAAATCAAAATCACTTATACATACCTGAGGTGATTTGAATTTTTGTAGATGAGCGGCAAATGGATTGGGGATGAAGTTATATTGCAACGACTCATCTTCTATATTGAAATTATTAGTATAAGAAAAATAAAAAATAAACGTGTTAGAAAAATTTTCGCAAGGAGGAGACTTTTGCAAAACTATAGGATCAAGTTCTGGTTGTTTATTTTCTAAAATAAAATTACTATTCGAAAATTTATTTAATATAAAATCATTTTATGCAACATTTTCATGAATTTGAATTCCTAAATATTTATAAGTTGTGCTTGAAAATTCATGAAAAAGAGGAGAAAAATTGGGAGAAGTCGGAGAAGAAACATGTTCTTCTTCTATTTCACCTGGTACATCGATACAATGAATAAATTCTTGAAATAATAAATTTTCTTCATCCTCAGTGTGAGAAACTAAGAGCATACATGAATATTCATGTTCCTCCATAGGAGAAATATTTGAAGACGGAGAAAAATAATTAGAACAAGTATTTATAGTATCTAAATTTTGGGGACATGAAAGAAATTGAATTTGCAAAAATTCCACAAAATTAGAAGACTCAACTTGCAGTGCAAAAAAAGAAGAATAATAAATAAGATCTAAAGAATTATTCTCATTACTCGGGAATCTTTCCAGGCGATCTTGCGAAAATGAAAAATCAACATCCGAGTTGGAAGAAAAATTATTTAAATCAGAAATATTATTCTCGTCAAAGCTCAAAAAATAATTTTCTTGAAAATTAGTAAAATCTGAAAAATTATTTTCATGGCAATTTGAAAAAGTATTATCACTAAAGTAGGATTAATTATTTTCATAATTATTTTCGAAATTATTTTCATAAGAAATTTTTTGATAATAATAATAATGATAACAAGTTTTACTTCGATGAGGAGCACCACAATAATAATAAAAAATTTGGCATTTTCGTGTGACATCTATATCAGCTATAAGTAAATCAGCATCAGCACTAGGAGCATCTTCCTGCACTAGCTAAAGAACTTGTTCCCCCTCAATTCTAGTACTAAAGGGCAACAACTGATATTCAACAGGAATCTGACCTATTCTTTCCAATAGGGTATCCAGCAAAGAATCAATCTGGTCTTGTAGACCAACATGAGGTTGACCTTGCTCCCCCTCAGTAGGAGAATCTCCTTTGAGGACATCCCCCTCAATAACTGTAGAAATCCTTTCCACAAGATTAATGATAACTTCCTCAGCAGGTTCCATTCGAGTATCTTCCTCAATTTCAGTGTAAGACACACTGCTAAGATATCTTTAGCAGCAAGCTCAGAGGTAACTGAGACTTGAGCAATAACATCTTTCCTAACCTCTCCAAAAGATTCTAACATTTCTGGACCATGAGGATCAGAACCACTGTCCTCAGATGAACTGTTCCTGGAATTGTCTTCCTGATCTGTAATAACTTTCTTCTTCTTTTTTAGATCAGTAAGTTGTGGGTGGTTCACCAGAACTCTCTCCCACCTTTCAAACATCCTTATGTCCATTTTTATCATGTGGTGAATCTTGGATCCAAGCCTCATATTCAGTAGCTTAGGTGCATTGTTCAGCATGAATAAAGATAGTATCCTGCCTACGTTGGGTTACGGAATACACTACATAATTCTCCCAAAGATTACTTTTCCCTAGTCAGTTTTCTTAGTTAGTGTCACCCTGGACATCAACTCAAACATCTTCTTTGATATCTTATCATGTGAACCTGTATTATAGATGAGGTCCTTAGTAATGATGTTTACTAGAAACTTTCCTTTTAGGTTAATTTCCTTCCTCAAGATGGATCCTGTGGTGTGCTTACCCAAGCCACATCATTTAAGGGCAGACTTTACATCCTTAGGAAATAAATCATCTTCTTCATCAGAAGAGCTTAACTTGGTCAATCTTAAACCCTTGCTCAACATCCTTACAATATGATTATTTTTGCTTCCACTTAGGGATGTCATAATCTTGCTGGAAGATGAATCCACTTTTGTATTTAAGTAAAGTTCAAACACCACACTTTTCCAAATGCAACATGGCTTTGACAACAGAAATTCTAGGTTTGCAGCTTGTAGAAGATGAAGAAGTAATTGTACCACCTCAAGTGCATCCTTGAATCCATTTTTGACAACTTCTGAAGCTTTAAAAAGTAAATCAACACCTTTTAGAGCAGTTGCAATAGAGAATCGAGGAGTGGAAGACGAATACGACTTGAGAAATCGATAGCAGGTACACAAAGAGTCGAATAGAGCTAAGAAATTATATACATAATTCTAGGCACACATTTCTATTTATAGTTTCCTATTCGAGAATGTGGAAAGGTGCGCACCCTTCGTTATTTATATGAGATGATGAATGGTTGTGATTAATCCAATGAATTTGTCGTATCCTTACTCGCCAGATTATATTCGTTGAGTGCACTCGACATACTCGACGACATAAGTTAACTCAACGCACTCGATGCCTATAATTAACTACGTGCAATCAATGCCTAAACAGTGAGTCTTTTCCTTCCTTGTTTACCTGTAAAGGTTAAGCTCCAAATGCGCACATACATGTAATAGAAATATATTACCATACTAGTGCTGCTTCAAGTTCAATATAGCCAATTTAAATTTTAATGTGTTGAACTTGGATTCATCAAGAGACTTAGTAAAGAAGTCAGCCACTTGTTTGTCTGTGGGGACAAACTCAAGGTTGATATCTTCATTCTCAATATGTTCTCTATTGAAATGTTATCTAATTTTAATGTGCTTAGTCCGGTTATGTGAAACATGACCTTGGCTATTATAATTATACTAGATGAATCACAATACATAGGGGTTTTACTTAGCTTGATATTGTTGTCTTGAAGTTGTTGTTGAATCCATAGTAGTTGTGCACAATAACTCCCAGCTAAGATGTACTCTGATTCTGCAGTGGATATGACCACATTAGTCTGTTTTTTGCTGCTCCAAGACACGAGTCTTCTTCCTAGAAACTGATAGGTTGCAAATGTGCTTTTCCCGTCTTCTCTACAACCTACAAAATCTATATCTGAATACTTTATTAGTTCAAAATCTTTATTCCTATGGTACTATAAACCAAGATCAGGTGTGCTCTTAAGATATCTAAGAATTCTTTTAGCAGCAGAATAATGACACTCTTTAGGTCATAACTGGTACTTAACATAAACACATGTAGCATACATAATATCGGCCTGCTAGCAGTTAAATAGAGGAGGGATCCAATTATGCCTCTATACAAGATTTCATAAACAGGTTTTCCAGTCTCATCCTTGTATATCGACATACTTGACCCCATAGGAGTTTTCAAGATGGAAGCACTCTCCATTCCAAACTTTTTGATTAACTCCTTGGTGAACTTAGACTGAGAGATGAATAATCCATCCTCTAACTGTCTAACTTGGAGGCCCAAGAAGTACTTGAGTTCACCTAAACTGCTCATTTCAAATTGCCCTTGCAAGTTTAGCAAACTTCTTGCAAATGCCATCATTAGTAGAGCCAAAAATTATGTCATCTACATAAATTTAGACTAAGATTTTCTTACCGCTGACTTTCCTTAGAAATAATGACTTGTTTATCTTCCCCTTGAGATTTGTTTCTCAATGAGAACGCTATATAGGATTTCATACCATACCTTAGGGGCCTGTTTCAACTAATATAAAGATTTTATTAACTGACATGCATAATTAAGAAAGTTAGGATTGACAAAACCTGAGGGCTGCTCAACATAGACCTCCTCTTTCTGGTCAACATTCAGGAAAGCTGACTTGACATCCATTTGATAGATCATAAATACCTTGTGTGCATCATATGCAAGGAGTAATCTTATAGCCACTAGTCTAGCAACTATTGTAAAGGTCTGATCAAAATCAACACCTTCCTCTTGCATGTATCCCTTGTCAACCAGTTTAGCTTTATTTTTGATGATAACAACATTCTCATCAAGGTTGTTTTTATAAATCCATTTAGTTCAAATGATGTTATGTCCATGAGGTCTGTGAACCAGCTTCCAGATATTGCATCTCATGAATTGGTTCAGTTCTTATTGCACAACAACAATCCAAAATGGGTCTATATTAACATTTTCAAACTTCTTGGGTTCAACTTGAAACAGAAAGCATGAGTACATTGCAATGATTAGGCTTCTGCTTATTGTTGTAACAATTTATCTTGCATCAACAATGATTAAGTTTCTGGTATGATCTTTTAGGTGTCTGGCTACAACTGGCATGCTTTCTTCAGCATCTTGAACCTCAAATTTAGGGGACCTAAAGATCATCTATCATTTCTAATACACGTTGACCTTCTTTTGGAATGACCATACCCACATCCTCTTCTTGTTCAGTAGGAGGTGTGTCATTGATTCTCAGCTTGTCCCTCCTTAAATCTTCACCTACAGTTCTAGAGGAGCTTGGCAGCTCACTATGAATCATAGAGGACTCATCAAGCACTACATTAACAGATTCTTATACAACTTGATGTTTCAAGTTATAGACCCTATAGGCTTTGTTATAGTTGTTATACCCAATAAAAATACCCTCATAGGATTTGTCAGCAAATTTTATCAAGTTGGACTTCCTATTATTTAGCATAAATCATTTGCTTCCAAAGATCCTGAAATAGTCAAGATTTACTTTTATGCCTTTCATAATCGCATAGGGAGTCTTCTTATGCTACTTGTTGATAGTGGCCCTATTTAGGACATAACAAGCACTATTCACTACCTCAGTCTAGAAGTATTCTGGGAGAGAAGTGTCACTAAGTAAAGTCCTCACAGCCTATATGAGAGTCCTATTTTTT
Organism: Platanthera guangdongensis; assembly: GCA_039583875.1. NCBI lineage: Eukaryota > Viridiplantae > Streptophyta > Magnoliopsida > Asparagales > Orchidaceae > Platanthera > Platanthera guangdongensis. The sequence continues at coordinate 31,568,250 of CM077160.1, forward strand.
CTCTCAACAATCCAATTTTATTGGGGTGTTCTTAGAGAAGAAAACTCCTGAAAAATGCATTGCTCTTTACAGAACTCTGTCATGCTCTCAGATTGAAACTCAGTTCCATGGTCACTCCTGATTTTGACCACAGTACAACCCTTTTCATTCTAAATTTGCTTGACAAAGGTCACATTGCTATCAAGGGTTTCAGATTTTTTCTTAAGAAAGAACACCCATGCAAATCTGAAAAAGTCATCAACTATCACAAGAGTGTAGACTTTCCTATACAGTCTATGAACTAGCATAGGACTAAACAAGTCCATATGTAAGAGGTATAGACACCTCTCAGAATCCTTGGACACAATGCTCTTAAAGGAGGCTTTTTTCTGTTGGAGCATGCATTCCACGCTTCCTAGTTTGCTAATAACAAATCTTGTTTGTATTTGATATTTAGATGTTATTGATGTGCAGGTAACACAGGTAAATCGCATATATTTTTGATGATGAATCGGATCAGAATAGAGCTCGGGAGATATTTCCAGGCGATAGTGGGTATCGCCAACAGGCAATATTGGGTATTGCCAACAGGTGATAGCGCCACTCGACACATGACACTCGAGGCTCGACGCAATTCTGCTCGACGCTCGAAGAAATCGTGGCTTGGATATATCGCCAGGTGATAGTGGCTATCGCCACATGCACTAGAACCACTCGACGCATTTCTGCTCGACGCTTGATGAAATCCGGGCCAACGTTATTTCGCTATCGCCAGATGGCGATATCCAGTATCGTGCGGCGATAGTGCACGATTCAGCGCTCAATGTTTGTGCGATGCGAAAATGAGGAGTTTGTGGGACACGTGGCAGCTGTTACCGTTATCGCCAGATGGCGATACCCAGTATCGCCCGACGATAGCGCCAGAATATTAAAGTCTCTCATTTTCTGAGAAAGTAACGAATTTTCATTACCTGGAGTGCACTTACATTCAAAGATGATCCAGAGAGCACCAGAACTCAGAGATACTCCATACTCCTAAGAAGGACAAATAGCGCGGATGATTGACGACACGTGCAAAGTATTCAAAGCATCTCTTGCAAGGATTCATCGGCATCTTCAGTGTTTTGTTTGAAGGGAGTGTCTAGCCTAAAGTGCTCAATTTGTTTTTGTTATTTTTCTTTTATTTTCAAATTGTAATCAGAAGGGAAATCGCCTCCTTGTGCGTGGCATCTAGGTCCTTGTATGGCTTAGGGGAAAATCACTGCCTTGTGAGTGGCGTCCAAGTCCTTGTGTGGCTTAGGGAGAAATCGTTGCCTTGTGTGCAGCATCTAGATCGTGGTTAGATATAGGGGGAGGCTAGTAGCAAGATCTAGGGAGAGATACGCTTTAGCCTGCCGGTTCTTGGTAGAAGAACCGACGAATACACTAGAAAATTATTTATTTCATGAGCCTTTGTCTCTAGCTCGATAGAGACACTTTGTATGCAATTTAACTCTTTTGAAATATATCATTATTGTTTCTAGCAAGTATTCATTTGCACTCTTCCATTACTTTGTTGTTAATCATTTTGTAAAGGTTGATTAGGTTGTTTAAGAAAAATTAAAAAGTACCCTTATTCACCCCCTCTAAGGGCGCCGTAAGATCCAACACTTGGTATTAGAGCGAGGTTACTCCAAAAATGGTTTTACCAGCGGGAGTAATGGCGCAAAACACACATGCATTTTCTAAGGGGCAAGGTATTAGTAGACCTCCCTTATTCACGGGCACTGACTATAACTATTGGAAAGCTTGAATGCGATGCTTTCTAATAGCACTAGATATTCATGTTTGGGGCATGGTTGAAACATGCTACACTACCCCTATTACTATTGTAGGAAGTGTCTCTATGGAGAAACCCAAGGACAAATGGGACGAAGCTGATAAGCTTCGTTGTAGAAATAATGCTAAGGCAATGAACGCTTTATTCTGTGTGTTAGATAGGACTGAATTTAACCGTGTTTGTGCATGTGATACTGCAAATGATATTTGGAATCTTCTTGAAGTTACTCATGAAGGTACATCACAGGTAAAGGACTCGAAGCTTTACAGCTAGAATCGGAGTTTGAGAAGTTCAAGATGGAGGTTGATGAAGATATAGTCTCCATGTACACGAGGTTTAGCAAGATAGTAAACGACTCGAGGATTCTAGGGAAGAATTTCTCAAATGGAGATTTGGTGAGGAAAATACTTAGATCGCTTCCCACGAAGTTTATTCCTAAAGTGACTACCATCTCGGAGTCACACGATCTAAAGTCTCTCCAAATTGAGAATCTCATAGGAAACTTGAAAACTCGTGAAGTAGAGTTGAGGATTCAACAACAAGAATATAGCTTGGAGCCAAGAAAGAAAGCTTTGGCGTTGAAGTTCAAGAAGGAGAAGGAAAGCGAGTCTGATGAAAGTGATGATGAAGATGAAGAGAGTTTATTTGTGAAGAAATTTAGGAGATTTATGAGAAATCCTGAAAGAAGAAATTCTTTCAAGAGATTTTTTAAGAAGAAAGAATATGGGAATAGGAAAGAAAAATCCCAAGCTGAAGAAGAGGATGATGAAGATAGACCACCACCTGAATGCAATCATTGCAGGAAGATGGGTCACATAAAGAGCAAGTGCCCAAAGCATCTGAAAGAGCTGAAGGAGAAGCGGCATGAAAAGAAAGATAGGAAGAAGGTTCTAAAGGCTGAAACATGGGATGAAGACACTTCTGAGGAGTAGAGCAGTTCAGGGTTAGAAACTGAAGAAGAGGCCAACATGTGCTTGATGGAAAAGAGCGCTTCATTTTATGATGAAGGAAGCAGTGTCCATAGTGACACTGAGGTAACTCCTGAAACTTATGATGATTTATTTTCAGAATTTTTAAGTACTTGCGAGTATTTAGATAAAAAAACTAGAAGAAATTAAGTTGATCAAATCTGAAAAAAAGTTTGAGTTAAAGAAAAAAAACTAAAAAATGAAGTAAAAATTCTTGTAAAAGAGAAAGCATCTTGTCAAGAGGATTGTCCATCTCTGACAAAAATAGTGGAACTTGAGAAAGATCTCTCTAAGACTCAAACTCGGGTTGAAACTCTTACAAAAGAGAAAGAGGCCTTAGAGAGATCTCTAAAATTCTCTCAATCTGAAGAGGAAGCCATCAAGAAGTCCTTCGCTAATCATTGCGGCACCATAGTTGCCGAAAATAATGTACTAGAGGACAAGTCCGAAATTTAAAAATGGCCAAAAATCTCTAAATATGATTTTAGGAAACCAGTACTATGGTTCAGGAAAATTCGGACATGGATACTCTCCTGAATGCTATCGCCCAGCGACAGCCACTATCGCCGGCAATAAGAAAAATTCCAGGAATGTTAATTTTTATGTTAAAAACAATAAATCACATGTCCCTATAGCTTCCAGCAAAGGGTCAAAATTTATTTTGAAAAATCCATCAACTTCTTTCATCAAGTGTGCCAAATGTTATAAGTTTGGTCATACAACACATACTTGTAAGAAGACAGGATACTGCTTAGTCAAACAAATCTGGGTGCCTAAGGCTTCCACCTATTCTATGGGAGGAACCACTTGGGTAGCCGGATCTTTACTCTCATCCTCTCTCTAGGTGTGTTGGCAGGCTAAGGACAAAGAAGACGTGTGGTACTTGGACTCAGGGTGTTCCAAGCACATGACGGGCAATAAATCAAAGTTCCTTAGCCTGGAGATGAAGAATGGCGGAGTAGTTACTTTTGGCGACAACGGAAAGGGGAAAATCATCGGTATTGGAGTAGTAGGGTGGATGACGATGAAAACCTTAGAGATAAAGATGAAGAAAAAGGCGTCGAACAAGAAGAAGAAGAAGAAGAGCAAGGATATCTGCCCCAAAGCGAACTAAGATTTTCAAAAGATCATCCCCAAGAATTGGTTTTTGGAGAACCATCAAGATGGGTAAGTACTCGTTCATCCGTACGTGAATTATTTTCAAATATATGCTTTATTTATGATATAGAACCTAAAAGAATTGAAGCTGCTTTAAATGATAATTCTTTGTTTTTAGCTATGAATGACGAGCTTAATAAATTTGAACATAATAAAGTTTGGAAGTTAGTAGAAAGACCGTCAAATCATCTTGTTGTAGGGGTTAAATGGATTTTTAAAAATAAACTTGATAGTGAATCTAGGGTCACTAGGAACAAAGCTAGACTCGTAGCAAAAGGTTATTCACAAATAGAAGGAATAGATTTTGATGAAAATTTTGCACATGTAGCACGTTTAGAAGCAGTTAGAATATTTCTTGCATTTGCTAGTTTCAAGAATTTTAAATTGTTTCAAATGTATGTTAAAACTGCTTTTCTTAACAGGTATATTAAGGAGGAGGTTTATGTAGAACAACCTCTAGGCTTTGTTGATGTTAGATTTCCTGATCGTGTTTATAAATTTGAAAAAGCCTTGTATGTTTTGAAACAAGTACCCCGAGCATGGTATGATAGATTGACTATTTATTTATTAAAAAATAATTATAAAATGGGTAGTGCTGATTGTACTTTATTTGTTAAACATATCCATGATGATCTTATCATTTTACAAATATATGCTGATGATATTATTTTTGGATCCACAACTGAAAGCTTATGTGATAGTGTTATTGAAATTATGAAGAATGAATTTGAAATGAGCATGGTAGGCGAACTCACTTATTTTCTTGGTTTTCAAATCACTCAAAAGCATGATGGAATTTTTATTTGCCAATCTAAATATATTCATGATGTTTTAAAAAGATTTGGGTTTGAAAATCTAAAACAAGCAAATACCCCCATGAGTGTCTCATTAAAGTTAGGAAAAGATGAAAGTGGAATATCCATAGATCAAACACTTTATAGAGGAATGATAGGATCACTATTATATTTGGCTGCCTCTAGGCCTGATATTATGTTCGCTGTATATTTATGTGCTAGATTTCAAGCTAAACCCAAAGAGTCTTATTTTAGATATCTTATTGGCACATCTAAATTAGGATTATGGTATCCACATAACGATACATTTATATTACATGGCTTCTCTGATTCAAATTATGCTGGATGTTCATTAGTTCGTAAAAGCACAAGTGACACCTGTCATTTTCTTGGCCCTTCACTTATCTCTTGGTAGAGTAGGAAACATAATTCTGTTGCCTTATCTACCACTGAGGCCGAGTATATAGCACTAGGAAGTTGTTGTGCAGAAGCTTTATGGATGAAGCAAACATTAGAAGATTTTGGAATAGTTCATGAAACCATTGAATTAAAATGTGATAATAAAAGTGCAATTAACTTAACGTATAATCCAGTTCATCATTCTAGATCTAAACACATTGATGTATGTCGCCATTTCATAAGAGATCACATAAAACAAAATACGATCAAAGTCAATTTTATAAGCACCGATTCACAGCTTGCGAATATTTTCACTAAACCACTTACAGATTCCCGTTTTTCGTTCTTACGATTAGAACTAGGAATTCTAGACTTGTCAAATTAATAAATTACCATCGCAAGCCACACAGAAAAATTTAACATAATTTCATTATTAACATCATGAACATTAAACGAAAATAAGCATTCCATAAATCATAAGTGAAAACACCATAATTTTTAACATTCCATACTAAGTCTTACATTCTTCCAGAAGAAATGCCACATACCATTACAGAATAGATAATATTACAGCTTGAAATTAAAATCTAAGGAACTTAACGAAATTTCACTGTCGCCGGCGATAGTGACTGTCGCCCGACGATAGTGGAAAAATTTCCAGCCTTCCAGAAATCTTCAAAAATTTCTGCTGTCACCTTCACTGGTCTCTCCTTGATCATCTGTCGAACTGTACTCGCTGCTTCGCGTCCGACGTGCTCGGCGGGTCGATATATGGGGCGGCTCCATGATCGGATCTTCCCATTCTACTGCTTCGGCAGGAGTGGGCTTCAACTTCAAACTTTTGGTCAGAAATTTAAAGAATTTCTGAATTCCCAAAAATTTTTTCTTTACATCCCTCTTATGTTCTTTGAACGACTCTCGCAAGTCGTCTAACCCTTCTCGCAACGATCCACCTCTAGGAATTAGCGGGTTTCGGATAGTGGACACCGGTTCACTCCTCCTTGATGACCCTCCTCGTGTTGATCAGCAGATGGAAGGTGTTTCACTCTTCGAATATATCATTGGGATACAATCATTGAAGTATAATTCGGGGACAATCCACGTGTATTTCTTATATAAGATCCGTTGGATGACGGCTCCAAGTGGTAGGGTGTTCAACTTCTTCCAATTAGGTCTTTTGAATCTAAATGAGTATCGTACTATCGAGAGGACAATATCCCCCACATCAAACGGCTCTCGCTCCAAAATCATATACGTCACATAACTAAGTTGAGCCGTTATTTTTCGTATATCTACGGATTTCAATAGGACGGTATACCTTAGAATCTCTTGCACTAGTCGTGCATCCTCCGTCAGGGTGGCCGTTGGTTGGATTAGAGTTTTGATGGAATTTCCATGCAAAACCATGTTCAATAACGTCCAATCCCTATCCTTCTGATAGTTCTCTACGATGTCTGGAGTGGTTTCATGCTCTATTAGTCCAAATTCATCTCTCAAGTCATCATGTGTTATTTCTATCGTCTGTCCTTGAATTTTTTATCGAACTCCGCCATTCAATTTCATGAAATGCGGATCTTTGAGATAATTGTAAAATTCTCGGATGAGCACGAAGGAGAATGTGTATGGAATAATAATTGACATTATTCTAGCCATTGCTAACAAGTCATGAATATGTGCATGCCGGGTCGGGTCGAATTCAATCACCCATCTGATTCCTATGTTAGCGTTCTCTATTCCAGGAAATGTTGGATATGATGATTATGAGTCACTCCATGTGCGTTTTCGTGCTTTGGAACTGGAAGTCATTTCTGTATATAAAATATTTTTGTTTCAGAAACAGAAAATGTTTTTTTGGCTATCGCCACCCGGCGACACCCACTGTCGCCGGGCGATAGCGGAAAATCATTTTTCTTCATTTCCAACTTCAGATCTGGTTTCCCCCTTCATCCAAAATACCAGATCTGCAAGTTTGTGTTCTTCAAATCAGTTTTTCACAACTTAAATTCAAGGAAATCTTCACAAATTTCACTCATACAACTCTAGTATATCAAGATCCCCAAACCAAATTTTAACACCTGAAAACCTGGAAATTTCTGATCTAAATTAACATACTACACTATTCTTCCAATTAGATCCATAAAATACCAAAGATTCAAAGCAAAAATTCAAGTTTTTATACCTAGGTTTACGGTTTCGCCGCCTTCTCCTCCGCGTTCCGCACTCAGTCTTCAGGAAAAATGGTTCACTTTGATGGCTTTGACTGAATGCGCCAATTTTAAACAATTTTCCACTATCGCCGACCGGCGATACCCGGTATTGCCGGGCGTTAGTGTCATTTTCTTGTTTCTTCAAATTGTCTTGTTGACTCAGTTTAAGGCCATGTGTAATGTTTTTTTTTGAGTTTTATACTAACTTGGTTCTCTAGCTCACCACTCTTATATCTGTTGTACATATTTCAGTACTAGTGTTCTTAACCTCGTGAAATTGTTTTCGCATGCCTCTAAGTATGAGAAATCTTTTAGTTATGATAATGTTATTTCACTCACGGTTGTGCAACTCGTCGTACGCATCCATCTTACAAAATGTGAATTGTGACTGTGTTTACCATAACCACTTGTGATGTATGTTTTCGGCTTCTGCTTTATCCGAGTTTAGTATCGTGCACCATAATATTAAATTATTCTGTATGCTCTCACAAGTGTATTCGGACTCCTTTGTTCAGCTAAAGAAAAAAATATATATATGAGTACAAAAGTGTATCATCCCAAAAGTACAAACCTTTGGTGATAGTTTCACAAAAAAAACACTCGAATAATAAAGGGCTGAAAAGGAACCTCCACCAAGCACTACTTACCCTCCTGATAAGTCTTCATGAGCATTGTGAGGTTGAGCACCTTCGCAAGAATTGTAAAGTGACTTGTGCAAATCTTTACATGAATAATTTCTTTCTTATGTGCGTTAACCTCTCGGGTACAAGTATAGCTCCGCCTGTAACCACTATGTTATGTTGTTTTTTAACATTCACATGCTCATGTTTTTTTTTGTAAGACTAAGCATCAGTTTCTCCACACCACCTCTCGTGTACACAACATTATTCTCTCTAAACGTTCTTCTTATGAGAATTGGACTGAAAACTGTTTCACCAACACCTTTTCACTAGAACATGTGTTTATGATATAGTTTGTTGAACATTGCCATAGTTACTATTTACTCATTTTATTTATACTACATTGCCCACCTACCCTCTCTGAGTCTCTCTTTTATGTTTTTTCCTTCTTTCTCTTCCGCCGTACTCTTCGATCTATTTTGACAATAGCAAAGGGGGAGAAACTTTACAAAAGCAATCATTCACCGAAGTCTGTTCTTATATCTTGGTGCACAATTGGAAGACACATTATTTGTTTTAATTATTTTTCACATCTTTAATTAAAAATACACGAATTTCCAATATGCTTCCATTTAGGGGGAGATCACATTTAGGGGGAGTGTTTCATCCAAGAGCAATTTGTGCACATACACTTGTTTCGTCTTGATACTCAAATTGGGTGGACTTTTTTTTAACATTCGTGATTTCTTTTTTAATGGATTTGTTATTATCAAAAGGGGGAGATTATTGGAGCATGCATTCCACGCTTCCTAGTTTGTTAATAACAAATCTTGTTTATATTTGATATTTGGATGTTATTGGTGTGCAGGTAACACAGGTTAATATCTCATATTTTTTTATGATGAATCAGATCAGAATTGAGCTCGGGAGATATCGCCAGGCGATAGTGGGTATCGCCAATAGGCGATAGCGCCACTCGACACTCTACGCATTTTCGCTCGACGCTCGACAAAATCATGGCTTGGAGATATCTCCAGGCGATTGTGGGTATCGCCACAGGCGCTAGCGCCACTCGACGCATTTCCGCTCGACGCTCGACGAAATCGTGGCCACCTTTATTTCGCTATTGCCAGATGGCGATATCCAGTATCGCGCGGCAATAGTGCACAATTCAGCAATAAACGTTTGTGCGATGCGAAAATGAGGAGTTCGTGGGACACATGGCAGCGGTTACCGCTATCGTCAGATGACGATACACATTATCGCCCGGCGATAGCGCTAGAATATAAAAGTCTCTCATTTTCTGAGAAAGTTATGAATTTTCATTACCTGGAGTGCACTTACCTTCAAAGATAATTCAGAGAGCTCAAGAACTCAGAGATACTCCATACACCTAAGAAGGCCAAATAACACGGAAGATTGACGGCACGTGCGAAGCATTCAAAGCATCTCTTGCAAGGATTCATCGGCATCTTCAGCGCTTTGTTTGAAGGGAGTGTCTAGCCTAAAGTGCTCAATTTGTTTTTGTTATTTTTCATTTATTTTCTCATTATAATCGGAAGGGAAATCGCCGCCTTGTTCGTGTAGTCTAGGTCCTTGTGTGGCTTAGGGGAAAATCGCCGCCTTGTGAGTGGCGTCCAAATTCTTGTGTGGCTTAGGGAGAAATCGTTGCCTTATGTGCAGCGTCTAGATCGTGGTTAGATCTAGGGGGAGGCTTGTAGCAAGATCTAGGGAGAGATACGCTTTAGCCTGTCGGTTCTTGGTAGAAGAACCGGAGAATACACAAGAAAATTATTTATTTCATGAGCCTTTGTCTCTAGCTCTATAGAGACACTTTGTATGAAATTTAACTCTTTTGAAATATATCATTATTGTTTCTAGCTAGTATTCATTTGCACTCTTCCATTACTTTGTTGTTATTCATTTTGTAAAGGTTGATTAGTTTGTTTAAGAAAAATTAAAAAGTACCCTTATTCACCCCCCTCTAAGGGCGTCGTAAGATCCAACATTTTCTGCTTGCCCTTTTGTCATGCAGAGAAAATGATCTCTTTGGTGCATTTTAGATTGGATCCATTTCTTACCAGCTCTTCACTAAAGAGCTTGTTGATTGCCTTTTAATTCAAGTGAGCAAGCCTCTTTTGCCATTATACACAATAAAATACTTTCTAATTTGACACTAGGCACACTGGAGATTTTGACTCTAAGTATAGGAAATTTAAACAATAAATATTTGCACTCCTAGTGCCTGTCAAAATGATCTCTTGGTCACTTGACCTCTTGATTAGGCACTTAACCTTGTGGAATACAATGACATAGCCTAGATCACTGAGTTGGCATATGTTAATTAGACTATGTTGCAATCCTTCCTTGTAAGAAACTTTTGTAATGGAGACTATGCCATTGATAATCATACCATAGCTTTTGGTTACTCCTCTATCTAAACCACCAAAGATGACTTTGGGCCCATTCCTCAATAGAACATTATCTTTATAACACCAACTCTGTAATGACCATATAATATGGGTCCGGTCGGGGCCCCCACAACATACAGACTTCACAGCTTAAGCATTATAAGATGATATAAACTACCCAACTCAAAACTCAGATCAAACATAGTGGTATCATACAACAACACCAGAAGTTATCCACTAACAAATGAGTACCAAACGAACTTAAGACCTTACAACAATTAAGAGTCCAAAAGTAAAACAATAACATCAAACAACAACGTGCATAAGCACTCCTAGTCTACCTCAGCATACAAGCCGAAAATATAGTGCATTAAGCATCACACTCCACAAAACAGAGCTATTATACAACATGAAACACCTCATGAGGATTAGGCCTTTTTGGTCGGCGAGTTTGCCCCTGCTTGCGATCCTTGCCCGTTAAAAATTAGTTGTATCGTGGGTCAGCAAGGCTAGCCTGAATTGTATAACCAAAACATCTCCTCCTGGCCATCCCTAGTGGACTACGGGGCACTCCATCACCCTGCAGGTCAGCACTTTGTATGCAAATATACATCTACATTGAATTAGTAAAACAAGTGTGGATGTCTCATGTAACGCCCCCACTCGTCGCGTGGCATAAAATGGTGGGTCCGGCCGGGGCCCCACGCCATATGCCACATACATGCGGCGAAATTACCTGTGGAAATCAAAATCTACTCGTACCCTAACTCAATACATTCTAGTGCAGCTTTTAAGTTAGCATGAACTCAACTCAAAGAATGTCCACGACTATATAAACTCCAAATTTATATATCCAAACCAAGAATGTATACAACACACACCCCATGGCCTTAAGGCTTTACAGGTTTCTTTTTATACAAATACAGCTTCGTACATCAGCACGCAGGTCGGCCACACATAAAATCCAACCACGCTTCGCACGGCCTTCAAGGGCCTTTAGCAGCAAGCCATCCATTCCGCTCATTTCACATCAAGCAACAGCACCTGCAAACACATATCCACCAAGAAGCATCAAACAAAGTAACGGTCAGCTTTAGATGACCGCTTATAACGACCCTACCCCTTACCCGGGGTAGTGGTTCCTTCCCTGTATGCATTTCCATCTCATAATCTCTATCAATCTATCAATCACATTCATAACACAAATGCTGGTATCCACTAGACGCTTCATGCACTCAGGGCACCTTCCGGGTGTACCGAATATCCCAGTCGTACACCGCCGATCAGAGGTTCTTCACTTGTTGGTTGAGCGGTTCAATCCTAGTCCATAAGTCTCGCAAGATGGCGACATCCCGTCCATACCACTCAGAGGTACTACCTCGCAGCATCCATAAACAACTAGAGCAGATCGACCCACACCATGTGGTGTAGCAATCCGGGTTTACCAGTGCTCCCCAGACATTACTACCCATCGACCCCTCACCGATTTCTGATCGACGCACACTATGTGGTGCAGCAAGTAGGGTCCACCTCATGTCCTCCAAAACATTGCCACCCATCGATCCTCACTAATACAGATCAACCCACACCATGTGGTGTAACAAGACGGGTTCATCTCGCGCTTCCCAGGCGTGCTACCAATTGATCTCTCATAATAACCAGTTGCTTATTCAAAGTCTCCATACATCCATATGCAAATCACAGATCATTCATTCATCTATACATCCATTTAACAAAACATAACCCTTTCATAACCTCAAATCCACGGAGTCTTCTCCGGTTTACCCATGATCATCACCAATCCAGACTACCGGTCCAGATGGGCTTCACACAGCATGCCTACGCCATACTCCACACTTCCGGCTCTAGATGCAAACTTAACCAAGGAATCACTTATGAGATCCACCTCTTGGTTGAGGATTCCACGAACATGCATAAGGAAAGTACTTCGATGTCCAAGAAGGAGATTGTTACCCTTGAAGATCGCTTTGGTGCCATGAAGTAGCCAGATGGAAGTCACCGCCTCGGCTTTGCCTTCATGAATCTATACTCGGATCTTCACTCCGCACTCTACAGCTCCTCCAGTAGTTGGTTTCCCCTTCCTTTCCCTCTTCCCTTGCTCTCCCTTTCTCTTTCTCTCTCTTGAAATGAAATGGAGAAGGAGTAGATGAAGAGGAAGGGTTTATCCCATTTTTCAGGCCTTGATCCACCTGGAAGCAGCCTGGCCTTTGGATCTAAGATAAGGGAAATGAGAGGCTCAGATTTACCCAAAATACTCTGAACACGGCCTGACACGCACTGTGACACGCCCGTGTCACAGGCCGTGTCACTTAAGTGGCAGCCCACTGACTCAAATCCAGCCAGTACACGGCCGAGTGACACACCCGTGTCACGACCTACATGCCCGTGTCATCCTTAGATGCCTGTGTGGACCACCCATGTACTTCACTCAACAACATCTCAATTTCACCTGAGAGACACACGGCTCTGGGACACGGCCGTGTTCCAGGCCATGTGCACCTGGATACACTCGTGTCTTCAACACACGGAACCCTGGCTGAACTGTGCAAAGGACAAGCCCTGTGACACGCCCGTGTCATAGGCCATGTTCTCTGCACTCGACAATCGTCCACCAAAATTCGTCGACCACACACCCAACAGCTCAACCCAAGCACGACATGCCCTGGGACACGCCCGTATCCAGGCCGTGTCAACCAAGCCTGAACCCAAATTAGCTCTGGGGGTGTTACAATGCTCCCCTCCTTCAAAGAAATTTCGTCCTTGAAATTTGGCTCACTCCAATCAGCCACATAACCACTCAATGTTGCACCGATACACAACCGAGCACTCAAATTAGGTGAGCCGGGTTTGAGCTCAGAGGCCATGTCTTGTCTCACCCCAAAGCATTACACAAACTAAACAAGACATATAACACATATATATAGCTCTAACTTCCATCTGTGCACAAGCAACCACAAAATTTATTAAGTGATTGGAAAACAAACACATCATCGAGCTATATCACAATAGAGCAATTACTTCTATATCACCAGTGTGCACCAACATTTCAACATGTAACAGAACAACTAACATATATGCACACAACCATCGCATATTCACATCCATTATTCTTACTTCCGTTCAGCCTCCCGATTTTGCATTTCTCGTGTCAAAGCAAAATTAAACACTCGAGGCTGAATGTCACCAATTGAGCTTTGTGGATCTTTCACTTCCAAATTATGCAATCGAGGTTGCATCCGGGACGTAGATGACTCGACCACTGCTTTATTCTTTTCTTCAAACGACGCACCTGTCTTTTTCTCACTTCCTACAGGGGCATTCCCACAAAATTTCGCTATGTGTCCTTGCTTCCCACAGTTATAACATATGCGTGTATCAACACGTCCTGGCCCATAAGTCGCTCCCGAAGAAACAGTCGATGGAGCTGATTCAACAGGCCTAAACCTTTTCTTCACTCATTTTCTGAACTCCGACTGCTCTGATTGTGCTACTTTGAATTATGGCTTTTCTACTGCAAGCCACTTCTCTTGGACCGGCTTCAAATCTTTCTCCAAAGCACGGGCTATATCAACCAACGCTTGGAAGCCTTGGTTCACTGAACTCGGGAGTACTATCCTCAACTCATCCCGCAGTCCCTCATAAAATCGATTCGTCTTTTGAGCCTCTTCAGCAAACGTAGACCCCGCATATCACCCCAGTTTGGTAAACTCATGCAGGTATGTATCAATGTCTGCCTCACACTACACCAGATGTTGGAACTCATTCTCCATTGCAATTTGCTGCGACACCGGCAAATATTTGGCAAGAAACAATCGGGAGAATTCATCCATTCAGACCTCCGCTAAGCCTCGACCTGCCAAGTGATGCACCTCCATCTCATCCCACCATAATCTCGTGTCTCCTTCCAACAGAAAAGTGGCTAGAGTCACTTTCTGCTCCTCCACCATCCTGAGTGCAGTTAGGATTCTCTTTACTCGAGCCAACCAATCTTCCGCATGCGTTGGGGAAATCGCCCCACCAAACGTAGGCGGATGAAACTCCATAAAGCTTTTTAATGTCTCATTTACTTCTTGCTCTTCCGCCACAACTGCAGCACACTCTTGCCTTGCACCAGCCTATACTGGTACTGCTACAGTCCTTGCCTTCCCCGTAGGCTGTGCCTGTAACACCGAAAGCACCGTCTCTGTCACCATCCATATGGTCTCCACCGAGGGAGGTGTAGGTGCTTCAACTGGTGCTACACTCTCATTGGATTGCTGGGGCTCCGGCTGCACAACACCACTCCTCGCCACCTAGCAATGTACAAAACACCATTACTCATCCATGTCATCACGGTCATTATACATTGACTAAACACTCATGCCCTTACGTGCATGAAATACATTCCTAGTGGACATTCATGAGATCAATTATGTTCGCCCCTCCCAAACAATTTCAATCTCGCTCTGATAACACTTTGTAACGCCCCCACTCGTCACGTGGCATATAACGTTGGGTTCGGCCGGGGCCCCACGCCATTTGTCACAGACATGCGACCGAATTACTTGTGGAAATCAAAATCTACTCGTACCCTAACTCAATACATTCTAGCGCAGCATTTTAAGTTAGCATGAACTCAACTCAAAGAATGTCCATGACTATATAAATTCCAAATTTATATATCAAAACCAGTAATGTATACAACACACACCCCATGGCCTTAAGGCCTTACAGCTTTCCTTTTATACAAATACAACGTCGTACATCGGCACGCAGCCCGGCCACACATGAAATCCAACCATGCTTCGCATGGCCTTCAAGGGCCTGTAGCAGCAAGCCATCCATTCCACTCATTTCATATCAAGTAACAACACCTGCAAATACATATCCACCAAGGAGCGGCAAACAAAGTAATGGTCAGCTTTAGCTGACCACTTATAACGACCCTACCCCTTACCCGGGGCAGTGGTTCCTTCCCTATATGTATTACCTTATCATAATCTCTATCAATCTAACAATCACATTCATATCACAAATGTCGGTATCCACTAGACGCTCTGTGCACTCAGGACACCTTCTTGGTGTACCGGATATCCCAGTCGTACATCGCCGATCAGAGGTTCTTCACTTGTTGGTTGGCGGTTCAATCATAGTCCACCAGTCTCGCAAGCTGGCGACATCCCGTCCATACCACTCAGAGGTACTACCTCGCAGCATCCATAAACAACCAGAGCAGATCGACCCACACCATGTGGTGTAGCAAGCCGGGTTTTCTAGTGCTCCACAGGCATTACTACCCATCAACCCCTCACCTATTTCCGATCAACCCACACTATGTGGTTTAGCAAGTAGGGTCCACCTCATGTCGTCCCAAACATTGCCACTCATCGATCCTCACTAATACAGATTAACCCACACCATGTAGTGTAACAAGCCGAGTTCATCTGGCGCTTCCCAAGCGTGCTACCAATTGATCTCTCATCACAACCAGGAGCTTATTCAAAGTATCCATACATCCATATGCACATCACAGATCATTCATTCATCCATACATCCATTCAACAAAACATAACCCTTTCAAAACCTCAAATCCACGGAGTCTTCTTCGGTTTACCCATGATCATCACCAATCCAGACTACCGGTCCAGATGGTCTTCACACAGCATGCCTATGCCGTACTCCACACTTCCAGCTCTAGATGCAAACTTAACCAAGGAATCACTTACGAGATCCACCTCTTGGTGGAGGATTCCACGCACATGCATAAAGAAAGGACTTCGATGTCCACGAAGGAGATCGTTACCCTTGAAGATCGCTTCAGCGCCATGATGTAGCCGTATGGAAGTCACCGCCTCGGCTTTGACTTCACGAATCCGCTCTTGGATCTTCACTCCGCACTCCACAGCTCCTCCAGCAGCTGGTTTCCCCTTCCTTTCCCTCTTTCCTTGCTCTCTGATGAGTCCACTTTATATACCTATATTCGGACTCATCTGGGCTAGTTTTCACACGGTTGCACTTCACGTTTAGTTCTTTATCGTTCCTATTTCATCTAATCTTTATTTCCATAAGAAGTGCACATTTATGCCCGTGGTTGTGTATTTTGTTATTTTTATAGTTTGTACTCCCTTTTGTGATTGTCTGGAATGTCTGCACAGATTAGTGATTTGTTTTTCCTATCGGTACAGGGGTCGTGTGCGTGTTTCGGGATGGTTGTGAAACAGGAATACTGTGCACGATCATGGGATATAATGTGCACGACCACTGGTCGTGCGCCCCTGATCGTGTGCACTACTCTTCGTTTTCAAGAATCAGCCTGGGGTAAGCGCACGACCACTGGACATAATGCGCACGAACACCGGTCGTGCACCACTGATCGTGTGCATTGATTCCTCTTTTCTGGAGTCCTGTCTGGGGTAATCGCATGACCATTGGACTTAATGCGCACGACCATTGGTTGTGCGCCACTACTCGTGCACGTTATCCCAGTTCTTCTTCTCGTTATTCCATACCAGTGCGCACGAGCACCGAACATAGTGCGCACGAACACTGTTCGTGCGCCTGTGATCGTGTGCATTGTTCATTTCTGCTTTTGTATAAATAGTGCAGGTCTCGCCCTAATTAAAAAGAGGATCCGGAGCTCGACATTTCTCCGCCGTTTTCCGCCTTCTCCGTCGTTCCCCTTCATCTTCCACCCTAGGGAGGTGCTCCGGGCAAGCTTTCACCACCAAATCCGAGCCGGAGCTTCCTCTCGGCCTTCTCCTTCATCCATGAGCTTCAAGTAGGGTTTGACGCCATAGCCATCAAGCAAAGGAAAGCTATCAAACTTCGTCCTCTATCGTGAGACGAAGAAGATGGGCCATTGGAAGGTGGTGACAGCCCTTCTCTATCCTGGACGAAGTTGAGGACCGAGCTTGGACACGGAATGACAACCCGACGATTCCAACTGTGAATCCTAAGCAAGGCTTCGGATTCGGTCGATCTCTTGACTTGTTCTGGCTTTATTGTTGAATATTGGTGTTTAACTTTATTTATGTTGATGAAGTATGATTAGTTTGTAAAACATTTTTATAGAATTATGTCTATGTGATTGTATGTTTTCGTTAGTTGCTTGAGTTGCGCCATATTCCATCCACCACCATCCACCCTTGCCGTTCTAGCAATTGCTAGAAGCGTGCGTAGCGAAGAGGTGCTCACGACCCTCATTCCGCCGCTCTAACCACCTCATCCGCAAGCCTACTCGTCCATCCGCCTAGCGATTCGATGCATAGCGGCCCGACTAGTCTTTCATCCCGCCTGGTGAAGCATCGCATAGCGGCGTTGCATAGGAGTAGTTGATAGTGTTTTATTTTCTGTTTCCGCAAACATCAATACCCCCCTTAGTTAGCTCCGACCTGAGGACTTCAATCTCAAGTCCTCGAAATTAACTCCACCTTAGTGTGTTCCTTGTGAGATCGATACTTGGAAAAATCCCCATTTTATATTACTTGTGCGACCGATTCACTACCGTGATCTTACGCATCAAGTTTTTGGCGCCATTGCCGGGGAACACAGTCGTGCGAGTTTTTAGAGAGGGAGATAATAGATTGAAGCCTTTTCCATTTGTGCATATCATTTTTTTTATTTATTTGCTTTGGTTATTAGAACTTTTTATTTTGCTTATTTCTTTTTACCCTTTTCTGATTTTTGATTTAGATAGCAGATCCGTGTTATTTTCATTTTAGCTCTGTAGCACTTTTTCAGCAATTATTTTTGTTCGTGATGGATCCTGATGCTGAGTGTCATATCCTTGACACTTTGCGCCGATCCATCAATTCCATTGCTGTTAAGAATGCCGAGCATTGCATTCGGTGTTTGTTATGTCAAGGTGTCAGCCACATGTTGAAGGATTGCCCTCGTTTGTGCAAGCCTTCTCCCTCTAAGGGCGTGTGCACAACAACCTCCCGTTCGCAGAAGACTGTTGTGGACAGGCCTACTAGGGTGTTGCCTGGCCCATACACTGACATAACGCACTTTGCTCATTCTTTACCCGTTGAGATTACTGAAGAATCTCTGACCATATACAGCTCTTCCATGGGTCCCTCAATCCCTTTTTACGAGCTTTCCTTGAGTGATGATGATCACTCTGGTGTTAGCCAACAAAAAGAGGAGCAGGAACTCATGGACGCTACTGTATGGGACGATGAGATTGTTCCGGTCAGCGAATGATTTTGCGATGGGGCCTGCTCATTTAGTGCTTGATTTTGAGAGCAGCCTAGCCCCTCCGCAATTTTTGCCGTATTGTGCGGTTCCTCTTTCTTGTGAGTCGGTTGATGATGTTGTATTTGTTGATGATTCGGTGCCCGAGGTTGCGCCAAAGTGGGATAATGATTCCTCTATCTCCAACGGAGAAAGTGGATCTTCAGAACACTTTTACGCACCCCGGTGGGATGAGGAATATCCCCTTTCTGATGCGGAGGTTTGCACCTCCTTATTGGATGAGGTCGTTCCTCTTACCACCGCGGACCTCGAGTTCTCGGATTCCCCTCGGTATGACTCGTATGATACCGACGATGATCTCTGCTTGGATCCTGCTGAGAGTGACACCGGGATCACTCTCCCATTTTCTAATTATTTTAGTTCTTCGTCTGCTTTATTTCTTGATCCCCCTTCTCTATCTGAGCCTGTGCAGGCTGAGTCTCCACGGATATGCTGGGATGATGATGAGCCTGGTGTTCTTGCCATTGCCATCACATCCTGCACACCTGTGGTTGACAATGCCTTACTAGGAGAGGATAATTTTTGTGATACGATGAGGGAGGACCAGGCCTCCTCCTCATCCTATTTCCGATTTCCTCTGCCTGCGAGGAGCATGTATGATTATTTAGGCAGAGGGGTCACTGCTCTATCACCGTATCGGTACCCGTTACCGAAATGGATATTAGGCCAGTTACCTGTGCACTTTTTATTTCATAGGCCCATTAGCTAGAACTGTTTAGAATTTAATAAGTCGTGCTGGGATGACAATAACCCCAGTACTTATCTTTCATTTTCTGCATTTTATTTTTCATGTCTATTTTAGTTTTAGCATTTCTTTTTGTATATTTTTCTTTTGTTTTTGCGGAGCTCACCCCTGCAGGTATTCATAGCAAATAGCATTGGCGTGGTTGTGATTCTTTGTATGGCGGGCCTGCTTCGGTTTCCACACGTCTTCTGGTATGCTCACTAGCCGAGCATTGCATAACCTCTTCCCTTAGCTCTTTATGATTTTAATTTCTCTATTATATGCTGTTTTGCTTAGTTTAAGTCTGGGGGAGAGATCTGTTACATATTGCACGTGCACATCTCATGTGCATACTAGAAGCTTTTATTGTTTTATTTTGCTTAGTTCATTGCATCACACACCACTTCACCCACATGAGCGCGTGCTTAGCTTTTTGTGTGTTGCGTGTTAAACTCATTTCTTCGTTAGATTTGGGAAAATTATGGTGCTGACATAGGATTGTGAGACGGAGTAAAATGTTGACCTTGCTGTGCTCCTAGTCAACTGCTCTCATCTCGTGTAGAAATTCGAGTAGATTTCATTTTTCTGTATGCTTTTAGTTTTATATTTTTCTAATTGCGTAAATACTTTTTATTCTACTAAAAAAAATTGGTGAATCCGGTGTGAATCTGACGGTAGCTTAGGGATGTGTGTAGACGGCCGTTAGGTTCGTATTGCTCGAGTAGGGAGGATGGATAGTCTTTCTCGTTGGCTAAGAACTTGCCCATAGCTACTCTCGAAGCATGGGTACATGGTTAGTCAAGTGCGTGCGTGATGTGGGCTGTCACTTTGTCTTGTTTGAGCCTTGTACCATTCCCGACATCTATCTGTTGTTATCCCCGTTGAGCCTGTCCCTTCCTTTGAAATCCCTTCGCCTCGCTACCATAGCCATATAGCCTTTCCTACTCGCACATCTGAATGTGGTCGCTCGGTTAGTTTGTTTTGTTGTATTTTATATCTGTTTTGTGTGGGCAGTTTTGTTGGTGTTTGTGCATCTTCTGATGTTGCCGTGTTTTCCTATTTTGTTTCGTCTATTTGGATAAAAGAAAAAAAAAGGAAAAAAAAAAAGAAAAAAAATATGATAGTAAATAAAAAGAAAATTCCCAATGTGGAATACAAGAAAAAAAAGGAAATGTATATGTATATTTATTATTGCTGAGTTGCGAAATGTTGTTGAGTAATGTTCGTTATGGGCATGCATGCACCGTTAAAAGTCCAAGTCTGGTGGTGCGTCGCACGGGTTTGTCCAATGAGTTTAGCTGTGTGCGTTTTCGGGCGATCTTATTTTGGGCGTGCGTGTCCGTCTTGTTTACCTTTATATACCCTGCCTTCACCTAAGCCTATATTATACTCCAAGTCCTACAGATTTGTGCTTGAGTCTAACTCGTGTCGTGGAGAGAGTGTGAAAGGGCAAGCATATCATCACCGACATTGGTGGATTCCTTTGGAGGTTATCCGGAGCCCCAATCTTTGGCAATGCTCGCCTAACGATTAGTCTACTTTCTCCCTACGCGTGACTGGATGATTCACTGTGATTCCATTATTGAGTAATAATAAAATTTTGATACACATTATGAAAAGTATAAACTATTTTGTATACTTAGAAATTTCTTCTATTATATTTTTACGCGCGCGAGCATGTGACTTCGCATGGTACTTCGTATCGCAATTTCTTTGTTAACTAGTATTTTTCCCTATCTGCTTAGATTTTGTTTGCTCGGGACGCGCAAACAGATAAGACTGGGGGGTGTGATGAGTCCACTTTATATACCTATTTTCGGACTCATCTGGGCTAGTTTTCACACGGTTGCACTTCACTTTTAGTTCTTTATCGTTCCTATTTCATCTAATCTTTATTTCCATACGAAGTGCACATTTATGCCCGTGGTTGTGTATTTTGTTATTTTTATAGTTTGTACTCCCTTTTGTGATTGTCTGGAATGTCTGCACAGATTAGTGATTTGTTTTTCCTATCGGTACAGGGGTCGTGTGCGTGTTCCGGGATGGTTGTGAAAAAGGAATACTGCGCACGATCATGGGATATAATGCGCACGACCACTGGTCGTGCGCCCCTGATCGTGCGCACTACTCTTCGTTTTCCAGAATCAGCCTTGGGTAAGCGCACGACCACTGGACATAATGCGCACGACCACCGGTCGTGCGCCACTGATCGTGTGCATTGATTCCTCTTTTCTGGAGTCCTGTCTGGGGTAATCGCACGACCATTGGACTTAGTGCGCACAACCATTGGTCGTGCGTCACTACTCGTGCGCGTTATCCAAATTCTTCTTCCTGTTATTCCATGCCAGTGCGCACGAGCACCAGACATAGTGCGCATGACCATTGGTCGTGCGCCTGTGATCGTGCGCATTGTTCATTTCTGCTTTTGTATAAATAGTGCAGGTCTCGCCCTAATTAAAAAGAGGATCTGGAGCTCGACATTTCTCCGCCGTTTTCCGCCTTCTCCGTCGTTCCCCTTCATCTTCCACCCTAGGGAGGTGCTCCAGGCAAGCTTTCACCGCCAAATCCGAGCCGGAGCTTCCTCTCGGCCTTCTCCTTCATCCATGAGCTTCAAGTAGGGTTTGACGCCATAGCCATCAAGTAAAGGAAAGCTAGCAAACTTCGTCCGCTATCGTGAGACGAAGAAGACGGGCCATTGGAAGGTGGTGACAGCCCTTCTCTATCCCGGACGCAATTGAGGACCGAGCTTGGACGCGGAATGACAACCCGACGATTCCAACCGTGAATCCTCAGTAAGGCTTCAGATTCGGTCGATCTCTTGACTTGTTCTTTCTTTATTGTTGAATATTGGTGTTTAACTTTATTTATATTGATGAAGTATGCTTAGTTTGTAAACGTTTTTATACAATTATGTTTATGTGATTGTATGTTTTCGTTAGTTGCTTGAGTTGCGCCATATTCCATCCACCACCATCCACCCTTGCCGTTCTAGCAATTGCTAGAAGCGTGCGTAGCGAAGAGGTGCTCACGACCCTCATTCCGCCGTTCTAACCACCTCATCCGCAAGCCTACCCGTCCATCCATCTAGCGATTCGGTGCTTAGCGGCCCGACTAGTCTTTCATCCTGCCTGGCGAAGCATCGCATAACGGCGTTGTATAGGAGTAGTTGATAGTGTTTTATTTTCTGTTTCCGCAAACATCAATATCGCCTTAGTTAGCTCCGACCTGAGGACTTCAATCTCAAGTCCTCGAAATTAACTCCACCTTACTGTGTTCCTTGTGAGATCGATACTTGGGAAAACTCCCATTTTATATTACTTGTGAGACCGGTTCACTGCCGTGATCTTACGCATCACTCTCCCTTTCTCTTTCTCTCTCCTGAAATGAAATGGAGAAGAAGGAGATGAAGAGGAAGGGTTTATCCCATTTTCCTGAGCTTGATCCACCTGTTAGCAGCCTGGACTTTGGAACCAAGATAAGGGAAATGAGAAGCTCGGATTTACCCAAAAATACTCTGAACACGGCCTGACATGCCCTGTGACGCGCCCGTGTCACTTAAGCGGCAGCCCACCGACTCAAATCCAGCCAGTACAAGGTCGTGTGACACGCCCGTGTCACGACTTACACTCCCGTGTCATCCTGACACGCCCGTGTGGACCACCCGTGTACGTCACTCGGCAACATCTCAATTTCACCCGAGAGACACACGACTCTGGGACACGCACGTGTCCCAGGCCATGTGCACCTGGACACACTCGTGTCTTCAACATATGGATCCCCGGCTGAAGCGTACAAAGGACACGCCCTGTGACACACCCGTGTCATAGGCCGTATTCTCTACACTCGACGATCGTCCACCAAAATTCGTCGACCACACACCCAATAGCTCAACCCAAGCACGACACGCCCTGGGACACGCCCGTGTCCCAGGCCGTGTCAACTAAGCCTGAACCCAAATTTGCTCTGGGGGTGTTACATCTCACACAACAAACATGTTCCTATGTTGAGCATATAATAAAAGGGGCCTACAACTCAACATGTATGCAAACCTGTGCTTCACCCAAGTCACCCTAAAGCGTATGCTTTTAACACATCATCAATCAGGTACTTCCAATTTCCCCATCGGCATTCAAGCTGCAAACTCAAGGGTACTTCCAATTTCCCCCAAACGGAATACAAGCCGCCACACAGAACACTTGCCTAGGCCCCACCCGCTCGTGGGTCTCAAAACCTGGGCTTTCATGTAAGCTCTGACTTCTTATGTCAGGATTCCACCACACAAACAAACCAATGCTAAGAACCCTTGCTAGACACCACCCGCTGGTGATGACCTAGGCCCAACTCCAATATCGGGACCAAGTCCACTGAAGGAGACCCAATGGGACCTAGCTGGTATCGTCCAGGCTTGTCCAAAGCTTGGTGTTCTCATCAGCTTCACAAAAGGGAGGCTTGTCTCGCTGGGACACTCTCCATACAAAACTTGTACGTCAAGAGCTAGCCAGCCGACCTCAGAGACGAACAATGCCTTAGCACATCATAATCCCATGGCTTTTCCCACACCAATCCACCATTCGAACTATAACGCCCCAACTCATCACGTGACATATAATGGTCGGTCTGGCCGGGGCCCCATGCCATATGTCACAGACAGGCGGCAGAATTACTTGTGGAAATCAAAATCTACTCGCACTCTAACTCAATACATTCTTGCACAGCATTTTACGTTAACAAGAACTCAACTCAAAGAATGTCCACTAGTATAAAACTCCAAATTTATATATCGAAACCAGGAATGAATACAACTCACACACCCATGGCCTTATGGCCTTACAAGTTTCTCTTTACACAAATACATTTTCGTACATCGACACACAGGCTGGCCACACATGAAATCCAACCACGCTTCTTCACACGGCCTTCAAGGGCCTTTAGCAACAATCTAGCACTCTGCTTCCTTCAATGCCATCATCAGCACCTGCAATTCATTATCCACCATAGATCGACAAACAAAGTAACTGCCAGCTTTAGCTGACCACTTATAACGACCCTACCCCTTACCCGGGGCAGTGGTTCCTTCCATGTATGCATTGACAAATCATAATCTCTCTAGTAAGCTAGCAACCACAACCATATCAATCTAGCGACCGCAACCATATCACAAACGTTGGTATCCACCCAATGCTCCGTGTGCTTAGGGCACCTTAAACATTACCAACCAAAACAGATCGACCCACATGTTTTTGTGCAGCAAGCCCGGTGCATGCTTCCCATACACTGCCACCCATCGATCTCTCAACCTAATCCAGATCGACCCACACTTTATAGTGCAGCAAGCCGGGTGCTCGCTTCCCGGGTACTGCCGCCCATCGCTCTCGGATCTTCGCTCCACACTCCGTAGCTCCTCCAGCAGCTGGCTTTCCTTCCTTCTCTCCTTCCCTTGCTCTTCCTCTCTCTTTCTCTCTCTTGAAATGAGATGGAGAAGAAGGAGATGAAGAGGAGGGATTTTTATCCCCATTTTCCTTGGCCTTGACCCACCTGGAAGCAGCCTAGCCTTTGGATCCAGGATAAGGGAATCAAACGGCTCAGAATTGTTCCGAAAATCATGAACAGGACCTGACACGCCCTGTGACACGCCCGTGTCACAGGCCGTGTCACATAAGCGGCAGTCAACCGACTCAAATCCAGCCAGTACACGGCCGTGTGACACTCCCATGTCACACCCTACATACCCGTGTCATGCCTGACACGCCCATGTTAACCACCCATGTACTTCACTCAGCCATATCTCAATGTCACCCGAGAGTCACACGGCTTTGGGACACGACCGTATCCCAGGCCGTGTACCTCAAACATGCCCTGGGACATGCCCGTATCCCAGGCCATGTACACCTTACTCGACGATCGTCGAGCACAGATCGTCGACCAGGGGGGACATGCCCACTAACACGCCCGTGTCAGATGGGTCACGCTAGTGTCACCTAGCGTGTTCCCTCCGTCGAACCAATTTCGTCAATTCCACACTCAACTGCTCAACCCAGGTATGACACGCCCGTGTCCCAGGCCGTGTCACCCAACCTGAAACCTCAAACAGGATTTTGGGTGTTATAATCCTCCCCTCCTTCAAAGAAATTTCATCCTCGAAATGTGGCTCACTCCCATCAGTCATATAAGCATGCAATGCTGCACCCACCGCAACCGAGCACTCGAATACACGATCCGGGTTAGGGCTCAATGGCCCTAGCTTGTCTCACCCCAAAGCATCGCACCAACTAAACAAAACATACAGCACATACATACATTCCTAACTCCCATCTACGCAGATTAAGCCACAAAATGCACTCAAATGATATATCACTAAATACATCATATTCCATTAGTCAACATAACAAATCATATTACACACACAACCATTTCAGTATTCGTACTTTATCTACACCAGTATTCACATATCTCAATATCCAACCATGGACATATAGTCTCCGTAACTCTAACCTTGTATCTGAACATCATCTAGCCATAAACATATTATAAGGCAACAACACATAGGTCATTCCTTTCGTCTATACCACATCGATGTACATCACCAAAGGGATACAGGTTACTCGGATCAGCAGCTATCCTACACCAATTATGTTTTGCGTGTCTGGGATGCAGATGACTCCTCTACTGCTTTCCCCTTTTTGTTACATGAGACGCTCCTCTTCTTTTCCCAACAGTTAGGGTCTATATGCCCAGACTTCCCACAATAAAAACATGTACGAGTCTCAACATGTTTTTGTCCATAAATTACACCTGAAGGCACAGTCAACAGAATTTCTTTGGCAGGCCTGAACCGTTTCCTCTCTCATCTCCTAAACGCTGACTGTATCGATTGCGAAACGTTACATTTTGGCATCTCTGTTGCCAGCACGTCTTCCCACCATTGTCTTGCATCTCTTTCTAGCAAGAAAGTGGCTAAGGTCACTTTCATTATGGTCAAGATTCTCCTCACTCTCGCAAGACAATCCTCCGCCTGCGTTGGGGAACCTTCCATAAATCTCTTCAACTGCTCGCCCGCTACTTGCTCATCCACCTCAACTTCCACATGCTCTTGCCTTGCACCAGGCCATAATGGAACCCCTGCAGGCCTTGCCTGACCAGTAGGCTGTGCATATAACACTGCGAGCACCGCGAGCACCGTCTCAATCACCACACGCTCATCCACCCTTTGGGGCGCAAAATGCCCAGCATCACTCCTCGCCACCTGTCAATGTACAAAACACCATTAATTAGACATGGCATCACGATAATTATACATTGATGACACACTCATGCACTGTACGTGCATGAAATACATTTCTAGTGGACATTCGTGAGTTCAATTATGTTCTCTCCTCCCAAACAATCTAAACCTGGCTCTGATATCAATTTGTAATGCCCCAATTAGTCACGTGGCATATAACGGTGGGTAGGGCCAGGGCCCCACGCCATATGTCACAGACAGGAGACGGAATTACTTGGGGAAATCAAATCTACTTGCACCCTAATTCAATACATTCTAGCACAACATTTTACGTTAACAAGAACTCAACTCAAAGAATGTCCATTAATATATAAACTCCAAATTTATATATCCAAACCACGAATGTATACAACTCAAACACCCATGGCCTTATGACCTTACAAGTTTCTCTTTACACAATTACATTTTCGTATATCGGTACATAGGCCGGGCACACATGAAATCCAGCCACGCTTCTTAGCACAGCTTCAAGAGCCTTTAGCAACAATCCAGCACTCCGCTTCCTTCAATGCCATCATCAGCACCTGCAATTCATTATCCACCCAAGAACGGCAAACAAAGTAACGGTCAGCTTTAGCTGACCACTTATAACGACCCTACCCCTTACCCGGGTAGTGGTTCCTTCCCTGTATGCATTGCCATATCATAATCTCTCTAGCAAGCTAGCAACCACAACCATATCAATCTAGCAACCACAACCATATAAAAAACGTTGGTATCCACCCAACGCTCCGTGCGCTCAGGGTACCTTAAACATTACCAACCAAAACAGATCGACCCACACGTTGTGGTGCAGCAGGCCGGGTGCTCGCTTCCTGGACACTGCCACCCATCGATCTATCAACCTAATCCAGATCGACTCACACTTTGTAGTGCAGCAAGCCGGGTGCTCGCTTCATGGGCACTGCCGCCCATCGATCCCTGCCCTATCTAGATCCACCCATCTTTGTGGTGTAGCAGGCCGGGCGCTCGCTTCCCGAGCATGCTACCAATGATCTCTCACATAACCCAGAGCTTATTCAAAGCCTCCATACATCCATATGCACATCACATATCATTCATTCAACCAATAAAGCAAAGTATATATCTCATAGCATCAAATCCATGGAGTCTTCTCCGGTTTACCCATGAGCATCACCAATCCAGACTACCCGTCTAGATGGGCTTCCCACAGCATGCCTATGCCGTACTTCATACTTCCTGCTCTAGATGCAGACTCAACCAAGGAATCACTTACGAGATCAACCTCTTGGTGGAGGATTCCACGCACATGCATAAAGAAAGGACTTTGATGTCCAAGAAGGAGATCGTTACCCTTGAAGATCATTTCGGTGCCATGAAGTAGCTAGATGGAAGTCACTGCCTCGGCTTCACCTTCACAAATCCGCTCTCCGATCTATGCTCCGCTATCCGCAGCTCCTCCATTAGCTGACTTTCCTTCCTTCTCTCCTTCCCTTGCTCTCCCTTTCTCTTTCTCTCTCTTGAAATGAGATGGAGAAGAAGGAGATGAAGAGGAGGGCTTTTTATCCCCATTTCCCTTAGCCTTGACCCACCTGGAAGCAGCCTAGCCTTTGGATCCAGGATAAGGGAATCAAACGGCTCAGAATTGTCCAGAAAAGCATGAACACGACCTGACACGCCCTGTGACACGCCCATGTCACAGGCCGTGTCACATAAGCGGTAGTCAGCTGACTCAAATCCAGCCAGTATACGGCCGTGCGACACGCTCGTGTCACTCCCTACATGCCCGTGTCATGTCTGACACGCCCCTGTTGACCACCCGTGTACTTCACTCAGCCATATCTCGATGTTCCCCGAGAGTCACACGGCTCTGGGACACGCCCGTGTCCCCGGCCGTGTACCTCAAACACGCACTGGGACACGCCCGTGTCCCAGGCCGTGCACACCTTACTTGACGATCGTCGAGCACAGTTCGTCGACCCGGGGGGACACGCCCACAGACACGCCCGTGTCAGATGGGTCACGCCCGTGTCACCTGGCGTGTTCCCTCTGTCGAACCAATTTTGTCAATTCCACACTCAACTGCTCAACCTAGGTACGACACGCCCTGGGTCACGCCTGTGTCCCAGGCCGTGTCACCCAACCTGAAACCTCAATCAGTCTTTTGGGTGTTACACGAATAGTACCGCCCCCGCGTGTACTCTAATTTCCACATGCACCAGTTCTGGTTAAACGCACTCACATGAAAGGGGGGGGGGGGAAATAACATCACAAATGGTGTCTTGTCGCTAACAGATTTCTACAAAATCCTTAAGGCTCGCTATGCAACATTACCTAGTCAGACAAAAGGTTGTGACCACGGCTTCACCCACAATGCCTAATCCAATAACAAAGCAAACTTCTTGTGAAACATCATGTCGTGGATGGACACAATTGGCCTGGTGGCTCCTTTTGAACCATGGCAACCCGAATCCCTCTCACTTGAGAGATCCGGTTCCTAAATGCTTGAAAGAAAGTAAAAACAACATGGATGCCTTGCACGCATCCTAAAGACCGAGAGGAGAAGTGTCATTACTTTACAAATCCTCTTCCTTGCCATGAAACCTTTCTTTGCATGGATGAGAACATGCGCCTCCAAGTCCTCTCAACGGATCTGAACTCGGATCAACAATCGGGGCTCCGAAGCTCCGTCAATGGCGGAAGAAAGCTCTCGTCTTCCTCCTCCTCACTCTCACCCTAACCCTTGGTCAACTCTCAAAATGGAAAGAAATGAAAGGAAAGGTGCTCTCATCCCTACCCATGGCACTTGGATGAAACATTTTGAGCCATACGATCAACTTCTAAGAGAAAACGGACGGCTAACAAGCCAAACGTCGGAATTGCTTCTCTCCGCAATCGCTGGGTGGTAACTACCTACTGCTGGGCGGTTGCACCCCGAGCACTCGGCCAAACAAATAATGTCACGCTAATGTCAAAAGTAGTACTAATGTTGCACGGTAGCTCACTCAACGCCTACCACTCAACTCCTCCACTCAACGTCAAGCTATCGTCAAGCGGTAGCTAACTAACGCTGCGTGATAACACTCAACACTCTCAACGCTTGGCCACTCAGCACTCTCAATGCCTGGACACTTATCTCAATCAATGCCTGGCCACTCAACACTTAGCAACCGCCGGGCGATTACTACTTTCGCCGGGCTATGGCTTCCAGGGGCTCCTATCTGGAAAACTGGGGTGTTACAACTCCACCCCCCTTAGAAGAATTTCGTCCTAGAAAATAAGCATGCACTCAAACCAAAAAATACCTGAAGTAAAAAAGTTCTGGGAAGTCCTCCCGCATTGTCTCGCCGAAAGCTGTCCCAACGTACTTTCACGAGCTTAACGTTTTTGTTCCACAACTAACGAACTTCTGAATCCTCTATGCCGATAGGACAGACCTTCGTCCTCAAGTCCTCTTCGACCGACATCATTTCCGACTCGACCACAATGCTCGTATCTAACAAGGCTTTCCTCAAAACTGAGACATCAAAGACATCGTATAATCCACTCAGCTCTACAGACAATGCTAACCGTTATGCAGCTTCTCTAATGTGCTATGTAACTTCAAACAGCCCCAAAAACCTCAGACTCAACTTCTTGAGTCGGCAAATCCGTTAAATGCCTTTGAACGGCTTAATCTTTCGGTATACCCAGTCACATACCGTAAAATCAATGTTCCTGTGGCGAGCGTTGAAATACTCCACTTATCGATCCTGAGCAACCTTCATGTGCTCCTGAATAGTTCGCACTAACTCGCAAGCATCAGTCACCGCCTCTTTTCCCAAAAGTTTGGTGTCCCCTGCCTCTGTCCAAGGCATCGGTATTCGACACTACCTTCCATACAAATCCTCGTATGGCGCCATCTTTATACTCACCTGGAAACTATTGTTATAGGAGAACTCCACAATGAATAGGTGATCTTACCAATTCTTACCAAAGTCAAGGGTACACATTATCAGTGTATCCTCCATTGTACAGTTCGTCCTTTCCGTCTGTCTATCAGTTTGAAGATGGAACGTCGTACTAAACTTGAGTCTTGATCCCAGGCTCTTTTGTACTAATCTCCAGTCTTTGGACGTGAACCGTCCATCGCAATCACTAATGATACTCTTAGGAATCCCATACAACAGCACAATCTTGTGAACATAAAGTTATACCAACTTTTGCACACTATCCTCTTTCCGATTTGGGATGAAATGAGCCACTTTGGTTAAGAGATCAACAATCACCCAAATCGCATCATTTCCCTGCTAGGACTGAGGTAAGCCATGCACAATGTCCATGGAGATGTCATCAAATTTCCACTCGGGGATAGGAAGAGGGTTCAGGGACCCGCCCAACTTCTGACACTCAGCCTTCACTACGACACAAGTTTGACACCAACTCACATATGAAGCAACATCCTGTTTCAAACCAGGCCACCAAAAGGATTTTCTTTATATCCAAGTACATCTTTGTACTACCCGAATGAAAGGAGTACTTCCTGAAATGAGCATCAAACATTAACTCTTCACGTAGCTTACCAAACTGCAGTACGCATATCCTTCCGTCCTTCCTTAAGATCATATTGATCATCTCCCAAGCACTACTCCCGCCTTTTTGAGCTTCCACAACAAATGGTTGAAACTCTGTTCCCACGCTGGTCGCTTCCGGAATACGATCAGACAAGTCATTCTTTAACTCTATCATGTTCAATCGAGCCATGCTAGACTCCCCTCTTTCTACACAAACGATGTTGAGGGACTCAAAGTCTCACACCAACTGCTCATCATGAGCTTCAATCCAATTCCCTTGTCTAGAAAATTTTCTACTCAAGGCATCCGCTACCACATTGGCTTTGTCTGGCGTATAATGTATTGTCATGTCATAGTCCCCAAGGAACTCGACCCATTTGAGCTGTCGCATGTTCAAATCCTTTTAATCTAGGAGATACTTCAGGCTTTTGTGATCCGTGAAGATTTCCACCTTTGCACCATACACATAGAGCCGCCACAACTTCAACGCAAAAATTAGCGCCACCAATTCCAAGTTATGGACGGGGTAATTCCTCTCATGAGGTTTCAATTATCTAGACCCAAAGGATATAACCTTGCCATGTTGCACTAACACGCAACTAAATCTGCATCCTGATGCGTTACTGTAGATCAAAAATCCTTCAGTCCCTTTTGGGAGACATAGGATTGGAGCTGTCTTCAATCACTCCTTCAGGTTGTCAAACACTTATTTACACTCCTGAGTCCACACGAACTTTTGGTCCTTGTGAGTTAAAGAAGTGAGGGGAAGAGCTATCCATGAAAAGTTTTCCACAAATCTTCTATAATACCCGGGTAGTCCAAGAAAACACATGACTTCCGCCACAGTGCTCAAAGCCGCCAATCTCTGATGGCCTCAACCTTTGTTGGATCCACCGCCACCCCATCACCACTAATTACATGACCCAAATGCCACTTTCTCTAACCAGAACTCGCATTTCGAGAACTTCACATACAGTTGGTTCTCTCTCAAAGTCTGCAAGACTACTCTCAGATGAGTCTCATGCTCCGCCTCCATTTTGGTGTAGACCAAAATATCGTCAATGAAAACCACCAAAAATGAGTCTAAATATTCTTGAAATACCCGGTTCATCAAATCCATGAATACAAATGGCACATTCATCAACCCGAATGACACCTACGAGAACTCGAAGTGACTATACCTCGTACCAAACATTGTCTAGGGTAGGTCCTCGTCTCGAATCCGTAACTGGTAGTACCCCGACTTCAAGTACAACTTAGAGTACAACACTGACCCTACCAAATGGAGATCAGGTCATCTATCTGTGGAATCAGATACTTATTTTTGATGGTTAGTTTATTCAAATCCCGGTAGTCTATGTACACCCGCATACTACAATCTTTCTTCTTTACGAACAACACTAGTGCGCTCCATAGAGAAGAGCTGGGTCTTATGTACCCCTGCTCCAACAGTTCCTACAACTATACCTTGAGCTCATCCAATTCTTTCGGTGCCATCCTAAAAGGAGGACGTGACACCAGCCTCACTTTTGGCACTAACTTGATCGAGAAATCGATCTCCCGTCGAGGAGGTGGTTCAGATAATTCCTCAGGAAACACATCCTTAAATTCTGCCACTACCAGCACTTATCTAATAGATAGCTTGGACATTTGAACTTCTAACAATGGTACAAAAGCTACTCCTCGCTAGTTGACTGCCCACACCAACTGCATGGCCAAAATCAGGGAACATGACACTCCATTAAGACCCTCAAATATAACCTATGCCTTTTCTTCGCTTATTAAGGTCACTACCATTGACAAACAGTCAATACTGGCACGCTGCCATGCAAGACATTCAAACCCTAAGTGATGCAGGCCTACGTGTTGATACCGGGAAATCTATGGAATAAGCACGATCGTCTCTCTATGATTCGAATTCTACACTTGCATAAACAAAAGATCTCTCCCAACAAAAAGTTACGAGGTTCGCCAAACCTTTTTTCGAAAAATAATTCAATCAAGATAAACACAAACCAATTGAAAGAAACCACGATTAATTAAGGATTCTAAATTCAACGCCAAGAATTTCCACCACAAGAATATCGAGGAAGAGAAACATACAAAGATAGAAACTTTTCGTTACCCGAATCGGAATGGATGATTCCATTATATAACTTGGATCGCTCTTCAACGGCTCTGCTGGAGTTACGCCGGATGGAGAGGAAATTCGTCCTCCTCCGTCGCTTCACGCCTTCGCCGAGATCCACGAAAACTTGTTACAAACATGTGGCCTAACCACCAAGAGAGAGGGGTGGTCGGAATTCTCCTTGAAGTGGGCTGATCGGTTTTTTTGGGTTGAATGGATGGTTGGTTTTTGGGATTTGGGTGGCCGCTGGATTAGGGTGGTGAAGAGGGGGCTCAGGTGTGGAAGGAGGTACCAAAAGGTGGCGGTTTCCGTGGAGACGGGAGGTCTTGGCTGAGAGGGAGAGAGAGGGGGCTTGAGAGAGAAAAGGTGAAGGTTTGGAGTGGAGGGGAGGGCTTGGCCGAGAGAGAGATGGAGGAGGGAGGAGGAGGAGAAGGTGGCTGCTAGGAAAGGAGAATACCAGGGCTGGCCAAAATTAAGAGGAGGAGAAGGAATTAGATTTTCTCAAATTTTCATTCATTCAACTTGATAATAATGAACAATATAAGGCCTTATATAGGCTTACAACCATGTTAGGCTACATGCAGCCCAAATAATAAAATAAACTCTAATGTTTTAAATCATAATGAAATAATAAAAACGCTCAAAACAAAACACACAATAATTTCAACTAAATCATATTAAAATCATTCAACTAAATAAAATTAAGTGGTCTTGCGCCGAGGGCGGAGATTGTAGCGTCGCTCCACACGATCACCATGACGACGCAAGTCTTTTGTTGGAGATAGAGAAGGATCTTCCGCTAGCGTTCCTTCATCATCTTCAACATGTTGGGGGTCATCGTCTCCATCACCAAGATAACATCAAATTCTGCCAACGGTAGAACCACTGCTACCAATCCAAAATCAACTCTGCCTAGACTCCAACCAATGCACCCTCTTGTCCCGGTAGTCATGAAGGACCCATTGGGCATGCACACCCTATGCTCTGCGTTCATAGAAAAGGGCTTGACTCCAATTCCCGGGATAATGCTTTCCACAAGAAAAGTGTGCGACACTCCCATATCGAACAATACCCTGGCGCGGTATCCGGAAACTAGCACAAAGCCAACAACATCGGTGATATACATAAAAGTTCTCGAAAGTATAAAGAAAATAAATGAACTTAAACTTTCCCATACCTGTCACCACATCGGGCAGGCAGATTGCTTCCTGTTGCCCAAGGTTGTACACGCTTGGTTATACGGGTTGGAAATGAGAAGGGCTCGACTACGCCATTTTTCCTATCTCCGCCATGCTATGAATAGAATGCATGGATTGCTCTTGCCTTTGCTCCTGCTCAGCGCCACCTTTAGTGCAAAAATGAGCTATATAGCCCGGCTTGCCACACCTATAGTACGATGGTGGCCCTTGAAAAGAGATCCCCCTGATGTCGTACTAAACTTCTCCCAATGTTGGGTACATTGGTTAAATGTACCTGATTTGAAGAAGCCTCACCCAACTCAATAATATACATCATAATGTATTTGATGTATGTTGAGTTTACTTGTGCAGGTTAAGTAATTACTGGACTGAAGCAAAAAGTTTCTAAGTCCATGTGTCGACACCCAGAGAGAAAGTGTCGACACTCAAGAAAGCTTGTGTCGACACCCAGACAAGCAGTGTCGACACTTGGAGTCATTGTGTCGACACCTGGGATGCAGAGTCGACACCAGACAGAAAGTGTCGACATATGGAGCTGTGTCGACACTCAGTGAAGAAAAGTGCAGACAGAAAGTGTCGACACAAGGAGCTGTGTCGACACCCAGTAAAGCTGTGTCTACAACAGAATGTGTCGACACTTGGAGCTGTGTCGACACTCAGCAAAAGACTGCAGAAACTAAGTTAAAGTGTCGACACCAAGAACAATGTGTCGACACACAACAAGAAGAGTCATCACTTGAAGAAAGTGTCGACACCAAGAACAAAGTGTCGACACTCATCAGAAGAGTCAACATTTGAAGTAAGTGTCGACACCCAGAACAATGTGTCGACACTCAGCTAATGACTCGACACTTAGCAAAGAACAGAATTATCAACAAAATATTCTAAGTACAAGTGTCGACACTAAGGGAATGTGTCGACACTCAGCTGTAGTCTCAACAGAAGAATCAAGTGTCGACACAAGGAGCTGTGTCGACACTCAGCAAGTATCAACATAGAAGACTATGTGTCGACACCAAGAAGCAGTGTCGACACTTAACAGATTCAACACAAGAAGTTGTGTCGACACAAAGGTGATGTGTCGACACTTAGAAGAATTCAGCTAAAGATAGAAGATCAAGTACTTGTGTCGACACTCAATTTCAGTGTCGACACCTGAAGAAGAATCTGTGTCGAGACATACAAGGAGTTGTGTCGACACCTTGTAGACTTGTGTCGACACTTACACAGCATGTGTCGACACTTGAACTATAAGTGTCGACACTTAAAGATAGAAAGTCTCGACACTTTCAGACAGTTAGAGATTTTCAAGAAATGACTGGATGACTTGACAGCTGCCGTTCCAGCCGGTCTACAGCACCTGTCAGAGATGTCAGAAGACAGTTATGAACCGGACCAGCCGGTTACCATGAAGAAGGCCTATAAATAGGCACATACAGTTTACAGAAACTGTTGATCACATTGTTGAAGAACAAGTTATTAAAGTGGTACACAGAGTATCAAATCAAGAAGATCTTGCAGTTCCAGTGCAGATCTAAGAAGTTGGAGAGAGAGGACTCCATCCAAGAAATCATCCGTTGGAACTAGGCTGAGAAGAAGGGTTCAGATCTATTCTGAATTCTAAGTGGCATAGGTCAAGGATCAACTGCAGAAGGAGACAATCTTATTCAGTTCTATTTTCAAGAAGCTTTGAAGAAAGCTAAGTCAGATTGTATCCAGCCAAGTTCTTCCAAGAACTCATCAAGAAACTCTCAACTCCCCTCTCTTGTTTCAGAGTTGTTGAGTTATTATTTCTATAATCATTTTTATCTTATAAGATCCTTTGGATCTGAGTGAATTGTAAGACTATAATTATAAAGGCTGAGGGTAGGGTCTTTGGCCTGAGTGTAGGAGATCGTTATCTCTGAGTGTAGGCCTTGATTGGCTGAGTGTAGGCCTGGGTGGCTGAGTGTAGGCCTTTGTGGCTGAGTGTAGGCTTTGGGATAAAGCTGAGTTGTAGGGCTTTGGGCCTGAGGTGTAGGAACCAATTTGGGTTCTGAGACAGTGGAGAAGTTTGGCCGAATCTAGTACACTGCTAGATAGGCGAAGGGGGAAAGTGGATGTACCCATATCTTCGGGAACCACTATAAAACACTGTGTTTGCTGTGCTATGCTGTGATTGTTGTTGTGTATGCTGTGTGGTTGCTGTGATAGAATAGTTAGAAATCTGTGATATTAACTGTCTGCTGCCATTAAAGTTTAAAAAGGATTAGGTCACCTATTCAGCCCCCCCTCTAGGTGTTTAGGTACCATATCTTTCAAGTGGTATCAAAGCGAGGTTCCTCAAAAAGGGACTAACAGTCTGAGGAGATCCTATTTGGCAGATTCAGTGTAAGGCAACATACAGATTCAAGAAAATATAGATTCAAGAAAATCAAGAAACATGGGTTCCTCTGAGAATCACAAGGAATTGGGTTCCATGAAATTGCCCATATGCAGGAAAGAGATCTTTGGGATCTGGAAGGAAAGGGTAAGGCTGTTTATGGAGGCCTCAGACCCTAGAATCTACATCACAGTAAAGGAAGGGCCTTATGTGCCCATGAAGATATCTGTTCTAGATGCAAATCAGAGAACTCCAAAGGATTTCTCTGAGATGACTAAGGATGAGATTGTCCTAGCCACCATGGACAAGAGGGCACAAAACATTATAGTGAGTGCCATAGATGATGCAACATTTCAGAATCTTATCCACTGTAAGACAGCCAAAGAGAGGTGGGACACTCTTATAGTGTATATGGAAGGATCTGAAGAAGTTAGACAAGATAGAAAATCCTTGCTAAATCAGGAGTATGAGAGTTTTAGACAAGGAAAAGGTGATATCATAACTGAGTGCTATAAGAAGTTCTACAGAATAGTGAATGAACTCATGTCTTATGGAAGAGAGTTCAGTAACTATGAACTAAATGACAAGTTCCTAAGGTCCCTAACCAAAGATTGGGACACCAAGATCTGTGCCATAAGAGAAATGGCTAAGTTGGGGGAAATTCCTCCTCCTACACTATTTGGCAAGTTATTGTCATATGAGATGCAGTTGACAGTGAGAAAAGAGGAGGAGAAATCAACAAGAATTGAACACAAGGAAAGAACAGTAGCCTTCAAGACAGAAGCCTCCAGGAAGTGGAGGAATAAGTCATCAACTCCACCTCCAGAGGTAGCTGAATCAGAGTCAGATGAGTCAGTCAGCACCAAGTCTGAAAGCAGTGAAAGTGATGAAGACTTTGCTGCCTTCACCAGACACTTTCAGAAATTCTTGAAGAAGAAACATTGGAGGTCAAGACCTTCTACTTCAAAGGGAAAGGAAGTCTTGTATTAGGAGAAAAAGCCTTCAAAGAGAGACAGGAAGAGGACAAAGTCAAGCAAGGCAACTGGTTCAAAGATAGTGTGCTATTGCTGCAATAGACAGGGCCATGTTATTGTAGATTGTCCAGAGAAGAGAAAGGAATCTGGTGACAGGAAAAAGCCTCACTTCAAAGGCAAGAAAGAGAAGTCTTTTGTTGCCAAGAAGGAGAAGACTCTATCAGATATCTCTTCTTCAGAAACTGAGTCTGAGGCTGAGGCCTACATAGGGCTGTTTGCTGAAGAAGAAGAAGAAGAATTCATGCAGATCATGGAGTCTATTTATGAACAAGAAGACAGTCATTACCAAGGGCTAATGGCTTTGACAGAGAGTGCCAAAATCCTGGAGCAGCCAGGACCCAGAAAGGTACAAGGTTCAAGTTCAAGTTCAGTTTCTTGTTCTAGTTCAGATTCAGATTCTTCTTCATCGAGTGATGAGAATGTATCTGAGTCTGAGGATGATATTCATCAGCTTATAGATGAATATAAAGTGCTGTTGCAAGCTTACAAGAAAAGCAAGTCCCTTGCCAAAAGTCAGGCAAAGGAAATTGCTGATCTTAAAGCTGCTGCAACAGATTCTGAGAAGCAATTTGATCAAAAGCTTAATGAAATAGCCAGGCTGAAACACATAACAGTGATTTAGATGGGCACTATCACCTTTAAGAATGATCAAATCAAGAGTCTGGAGATAAATCTTTACAAAGAGAGAGATCTTGTTGCTTGGTTTTCTAAACCTAAGTCAGTGCTACCTTTAATTGATGAATTTGTTCATCATAAAGGCAATGCTGGACTGGGCTTTATTAGACCTGCAGGGACTGAGCAGTCCAAGTCTAAGTCCAAGGGCAAAGCCCCAACATTCAACAAGCCTACTGTAGACAAGACAGCCAAGGCAGTACCTAAGCAAAGGTACAATAAGTTTGAATGTTGGTGCTGTGGCAAAGTTGGCCATTTTGCAGTGGACTGTTGGCACAATGCTAGTGCCAAAGTGAGTACCAAACTACCTGTTGGAAAGCCAGTGGGTAGCTTTGTCAGATTGCAGACTAACAAGTACCAAGGACCCAAGAATTCTTTGGGTTCTAAGGTTCATTAATCTGTTTTGCAGGTGAGTCCAAGTGGCCATACCCCTACATGGTACTTGGATAGTGGATGTTCCATACATATGACTGGAACTAGAGGACTACTAAAGGACTACATTCCAATAAAAGATGGTCCAAAAGTCACCTTTGGTGGTTCTGAAAAAGGAATCATCAAAGGATTTGGTAACATTTCTAGCAACTTAGTTACCATTACTCAAGTGGCTTATTTTAAAGGGTTGAAACACAACCTAATAAGTATAAGTCAATTAAGTGATGTAGGGTATGACATCTTATTTGTTAAAAATGGTTGTCATATCAAGAGGTCAAGTGATCAAGAGATCATTTTGACAGGATATAGGAAGAGAAATGTCTATTGCCTAGACATTATGGTTGAGAACAATGGTTCTCCAGTTTGTCTTGTAGCTGATGAGACAGTCTCTCATTGTGTCAAATGGCACACAAGAGGCTTGCCCATCTTAACTACAAGACTATTAGCAAACTCTTTAGCAAAGAGTTAGTGAGGAATGGTCCTCAAGTTAAGTGTGTTAAAGATGGTATTTGCTCAGCTTGTCAAAAGGGCAAGCAGACTAAATCCACCTTTAGAAGCATAGAAAACAAAGATGCTGTGAGGTGTTTATACCTCTTGCATATGGATCTTTTTGGTCCAATGCCAGTTCACAGCTTAGGTAGGAAGGTTTATACCTTTGTAGTTGTAGATGACTACTCAATGTTTTCCTGGGTGTTCTTCTTAAGACAGAAATCTGAAACACCTAGTGTCTTCCATAACTTTGTCAAACAAATTCAGAATGAACTAAACAGTACAGTGGTCAAAATTAGAAGTGACCATAGTTCTGAATTTCAGTCTGATAGCATGACAAAACTATGTGAAGACTTTGGGATATTTGAAGAATTCTCTTCACCTAGAACACCTCAGCAAAATGGCATTACTGAGAGGAAAAATAGGACCTTGATAGAGGCTGGTAGGACCCTATTAAGTGATACATCACTGCCAGAGTATTTCTAGGCTGAAGCAGTTAACACTGTATG
Organism: Platanthera guangdongensis; assembly: GCA_039583875.1. Taxonomy (NCBI): domain Eukaryota; kingdom Viridiplantae; phylum Streptophyta; class Magnoliopsida; order Asparagales; family Orchidaceae; genus Platanthera; species Platanthera guangdongensis. Next base: position 31,608,206 of record CM077160.1, read on the forward strand.
CCATGTTATAAATAGGGCTACCATCACTAAAGGGCTAAACAAGACCCCCTATGAAGTTGTGAAAGGCAGGAAACCAAAACTATCCTACTTCAGTATCTTTGGTTGCAAATGCTTCATACTTAACAATGGGAAGTCTTACTTAACTAAGTTTGCTGCTAAGTCCCAAGAGAGAATTTTTGTTGGGTACAATAATAATAGTAAGGCTTATAGAGTCTACAACTTGACTACACAAGTTGTAGAAGAATCTGTGCATGTAGTTTTTGATGAGACTAAACTTATTAATAATGAGTTGTCTAGTAGTGTATGCAGCCCCACAGGTTTAACAAAGAAAATGGACAAGCTAACTATAGAGGAAGTACCTGCTGCAAGATAGCAAGTAGAAGACAGTAGCTATTGTCCAGGGGGAGAACTACATGTGCCAATTGCTGAAGAAATACAAGGAGTACAGCATGATGGAGATGCTGAAGAGATTCAACCAGAAGTTAGGATGCCTCTAGCCAACAGGCATCTAAGAGATCATCCAGTAGAGCAGATTATTGGAGATCCAAGACAAGGAGTACAAACCAGGAGCAGATACACAAATGCAGCAATCTACTCCAGCTTTCTGTCTCAAGTTGAACCTAAGAAATTTGAAGAAGCAATACTGGATCCACAATGGACTGAAGCAATGCAAGAAGAGCTTAATCAGTTCAAGAGGTGCAAGGTCTGGGATTTAGTTCCTAAACCTAAAGACCACAATGTAATAGGAACTAAGTGGATCTACATGAATAAGATGGATGAACAAGGGGTCATCATTAAGAATAAAGCTAGACTGGTTGCTAAAGGATATAGGAAAGAAGAAGGTATTGATTTTGATCAAACCTTTGCTCCACTAGCTCGACTGGAAGCCATAAGAATGTTCTTGGCCTATGCAACCTATCAAGGATTCAAGGTTTACCAAATGGATGTCAAGTCAGCATTCCTAAATGGTAATCTTAAGGAAGAAGTCTATGTGGAACAACCTTCAGGTTTTGTTGATCCAACTCTACCTCATCATGTCTATAGACTTAGGAAAGCTTTATATGGGTTAAAGCAATCCCCTAGGGCTTGGTATGAAACCCTATCTAGTTTCCTCATTGAGAACAAGTTCTCAAGGTGGAAAATAGATAAGACTCTATTCCTTAGGGAATCTAGAGGCAAAGTCATACTAGTCCAAATATATGTAGATGACATTATATTTGGGTCTACTGAAAGCAGCCTTAGCAAAAAGTTTGCAAAACTGATGCAAGGTCAGTTTGAGATGAGTAGTATGGGAGAGCTGAAGTTTTTCTTGGGTCTCCAAGTTAAACAGACTGAAAGTGGTTTATCCATATGTAAGTCCAAGTTCACCCTAGAACTCATAAGGAAGTATGGTATGGATTCATCCAGCACCATGAAGACTCCTATGGGGTCAAGTATGTCTCTTAGCAAGGATGATGCAGGGAAACCTGTAGATGAAACCTTGTATAGAGGGATAGTTGGCTCCCTATTATACTTGACTGCTAGTAGACCTGACATCATGTATGCTACATATGTTTGTGCAAGTTATTAAGCCTGCCCTAAAGAGTCTCATTTGACAACAGTCAAAAGAATATTGAGATATCTTAAGGGCACTCCCTGTCTAGGCCTCTGGTACCCTAGGAATGAAGATTTTGATCTAACAGGTTATTCAGATGCAGACTTTGCAGGATGCAAAGAGGATAGAAAGAGCACTACTGGAACCTGTCAATTCCTAGGTGGGAGACTAATTTCATGGAGTAGCAAAAAGCAAACCAGTGTGGCTATCTCCACTGCAGAGTCAGAGTATGTGTCTGCAGGAAGTTGCTGTGCTCAACTTCTGTTGATTCAAAATCAGCTAGAGGACTATGGATTTCAGGTAAGTAGAACTCCACTTTTCTGTGATTATACTAGTGCTATTTCAATAGCTAATAACCCTGTATCTCATAGTAGAACAAAACATATTGAGATTAAATATCATTTTCTTAGGGAGCATGTAGAAAGAGAAGATATTTTATTAGAATTTGTTAAAATTGATAATCAAATAGCTGATATGTTTACTAAGCCCCTAGAAGAAGCTATGTTCAATAGATTCAAAATTGAACTAGGAATGATAAACTTAGAATAAGTTTACAGAATTAAAATTGGCTAAGTAAAAAGGTGTCGACACATAGACAAGTCTATGTCGACACAGAATAGTGGTGTCGACACTTCAGGAAAAAGGTGTTGACACATCTAGGATGTTGGTGTCGACACTTCAGAATGTTAGTGTCGACACATGTCCAGTAGGTGTCGACACATCCAACGTGGTGTCGACACTTATGTTTTACTCAGAATTTTCTAAGTAAAGTCTCGATAATGTGTCGAGTTATGTTGTGTCGACACATAACCATGTGTCGACACATAAAATCTGTTGACTAAACTTGTGTCGACACATATGTGTCGAGACATTATAAGTCAGTGTCGACACTTATTGCCAGTGCCGACACATTTTAAGTTAGCTGTACCGCCTGTTCATCTTCAAAATCAGAAAGGTATATATAGGGTTCTGTCTTTGTTTGTCGACACGCTTTCAAAGTTTCGAGACCAAAACTACTGTGTTTACACCTCTCTCTTCACACAAGACAAATTCTACAAACTCTAATGGCGCCTAAGCTAGAGGAGAACGTTAACGAAGGATATGAGCTGGTGCGCGGCGCGTTTGAAGAAGCAGATCAAGAAATCCAGGCGGTAGTAACCCTAGTCGCCGATTCTGGATTAGAATACTTAGTTTCTGAACCTACAAAGATTTGGAAGAAAGAGGTTCTTGAATTCCTAAATGGAGCTCAGATAGATGAATCTGGATACAAAATCAAATCCACAGTTCATGGTGCAAGGGTTAAGGTATCCCCTAAAAATCTGAGGAAGGTGCTCCAGCTACCAAAAACTCAAGATGAAGAAGAAGTTACTGCATCCAAGACCAGGGAAGCTCTAACCTGGTGTGGACTGGATCCTAAAATGAAGATTGGTTCTGTCTTTAACAGGAAAGGCATGAACAGCCAAGGCAAATTCCTGTCTGAGATTGTTGGTAAGGTCTTACTCAGCAAGCATGGAGGGCATGACAAAGTGTCTGCCTATATGTTTGGAATCATGACAAGGATAATCTTCACTCTGAAAACAGACTGGTCTATAGTGGTTTATGAGAAGATTAAGGAGAGCTTGAAGAAGCCCAATCTGGGCAGAATCATTAGTCTATACCTAGCTGGTGTGATACCAGAGGTAATGAGTACTGCTGCAGGCAGCAAGATAAACCACATGAGGAAGATGGATCTAAGGATCTTTTCTAGATGGGACAGGGTGTTGTCCAAGGAAATGCCAACCCCAGAGAAGACAGTTACTGAGAAGGAGATTCCTCCAAAGAAAAAGAGAAAAACTACTCCAGTGGCATAAGAGTCCACTAGTAGTTCTGAAAGTGAAGAACAAGTTGTTTTCACTCCAGATGACCAAGAGAAAGAGCCTGCAGTGAAGTCTCCTGCTCCTCCAGCTGATGCAGAGATCCAAGGGGAGCTACCACAAGCTAGCCCCATTCACAAGGATCAAAGCCAGGGGGAGCCTCCAGTTGTAGAAGAACCCTCTACACTGGACAGTGAGCAAGCCACCACCATCATACAAGAGGTACTCACTGACCTAAATACTTTAGAATATCTTATAGAAGATGCTGATTTGTCTGATGTTCCTCAGCAAACTCAGCTGCCTAGTCCAGTACCAGATGTTGTTGAAGATGACACATCTGCTGTACAAGTGATTCCTGATCCTGTGGTTGAAGAACCAAGAACTTCTCCAGCTTCTTCACCACCAGAATACTCAATGGAAGACTTGTTCCTAAATCTAGATCAAGCAGATTTTGATAAGGAAGCTGATACTGCTGAAGAAGAGAATGCTGCTCTTGAGGGGGAGCAAGTACAAGTTCTGGAAGAGCCTATTAGGCAGGAAACTGAGAAGGCACCTGAAGTGCAGAAAGAGAAGCCTCAAAGCCCTAAGGAGAGGGTTGACATAGCCAGCACTTCTACCTCTGAAGATGAGGAGAGTGCTAGGGTAAAGAAGAAGAAACTGTATGTCTTCAAGAGAAGAAGTCAAAGTTATAAGAAAGCTCTGCAATCTATTGCCCCACAGCCTATAGTTCAGCAAGCTCCAACTATTGATTATAGTGCTTTGATGATTGCCATGCAGATTAAATTGGATGAACAAAGAAAAGCCATAGAAGCTTATGTGGATGAAGGGCAGAAATCCTTACAATTTGATCTAGCCCAAGACATCAAGTCTATAAGGTTTGAAATGAACCTTAACAAGAAGGAAATGACTGATTGTTTTCACAAAGGTGGCAATGCAGTGGTGTATTTGGCAACACACCAAGAAAAGATCAAAGCACAGGTAGATGATATAGCATTGAAGCAAAGATATGTTCTTGAAAATCAGTTAAGAATGAATGACAACTTGACTGCTTCACATAATGCTATAGTCACTGAATTGAAGAACAAGGCTGCTGAACCCTCTACTTCTACTGCTGCTAAAGCTGAATTTGATAAAGCCTTTCAAGAAGAAATTTCTGCTGTTAAGTCTGCAATCCAAGCCTCCCAGAAGGCCATATCTGAACAACTGCAAAAGCTCAAACCTTACTTTAAAGATGGAATCAGATACTTGGATAGTCAAATCAGATTTCAGAAGGATGATGTCAGAGATCATATGGCTAGAGAAGTCATAAAGGGGGAGAGAGTTTTAGTCAAAGCTAGCTCTGATCATGCCAAATGGATATCTAATTCCATCAGAGCTACACTGGGCTATCCTCCACTCTGTGATGATGACAATGTTGCTGAATCTGGGATTCAAACTGCATATCTTGGAGGTGAGCAACCAGAGGTAGCTCAAGTGATATATCCTCCACCAGATTTTGACATGGTGCAAGCTGATATTCATCATATGTATAGCCCAACTGAAGGGAAGTCTAATGTTATTCTGGATAAAGTGGTTCAACCTATTACTGAAGCCATGCAAGAGGCATTACAGAAGGAGGAAGAGACAAGGTTGTCTAAGAAGAGGTTTAGGGAACAAGCAGAACAAAGGCCAGACTTTGAACAGTGGAGCCCTACCTCTAGGAATATAATATTAACTGCCTGGAAAGCTGCCAAGGACAATACTCATGACATGGAAAAATGGTTTTCTGAAGCTGAATGGAGAAAACAAGAGATCAGGCAGGAAGCAATAGTTCAGTATAGAAGGAAGGCAAAGATGGGAAAGCTACCTCCTACTGCAGTGGAGCCTAGCAAGTACTTTCCTAAGCCATATCACTATTTTGATAGGTAGAAGATCAAAGCTGAAGAGCTCAAAAAGAAAGATCTAAAAGGCAAGAAGCCTGCTGATGCTGAAACTGTTGATGTCCCTGTCAAAGCTCAAGTCCAACCTGGCAAGGGAATAGTTATCAAGGAACCAGAACAGAAATAGATTAAGAATTTACTTGAAGATTATTTTGTAATCTTTTGAATGTAAAACATTTTTGTGAACTACTGAGAATGTATAAGACAAATGTTAGAATAATATATGATCAATATATTTCATGTTTGTTCTGTAAATATGTCTATTTCTTATTTGTTCTATGTTGATGTTTGTGTATACATGTAAAATTGATACATGTTATGTTTATCCTGCTTACATAATCCTGCTTTACATCATTTTGTAATTTTTATTATGAATGGTGTATATCATTGACTAAGGGTTATGACTTCTCCAAATAGGGGGAGATTGTTGGGTATATTGCTTAAATGTACCTGATTTGAAGAAGCCTCACCCAACTCAATGATATACATTATAATGTATTTGATGTATGTTGAGTTTACTTGTGCAGGTTAAGTAATTACTGGACTGAAGCAAAAAGTTTCTAAGTCCATGTGTCGACACCCAGAGGGAAAGTGTCGACACTCAAGAAAGCTTGTGTCGACACCCAGACAAGCAGTGTCGACACTTGGAGTCATTGTGTCGACACCTGGGATGCAGAGTCGACACCAGACAGAAAGTGTCGACACATAGAGCTGTGTCAACACTCAGTGAAGAAAAGTGCAGACAGAAAGTGTCGACACAAGGAGCTGTGTCGACACCCAGTAAAGCTGTGTCTACACCAGAAAGTGTCGACACTTGGAGCTGTGTCGACACACAACAAAAGACTGCAGAAACTAAGTTAAAGTGTCGACACCAAGAACAATGTGTCGACACACAACAAGAAGAGTCAGCACTTGAAGAAAGTGTCGACACCAAGAACAAAGTATCGACACTCATCAGAAGAGTCAACATTTGAAGTAAGTGTCGACACCCAGAACAATGTGTCGACACTCAGCTAAAGACTCGACACTTAGCAAAGAACAGAATTATCAACAAAATATTCTAAGTACAAGTGTCGACACTAAGGGAATGTGTCGACACTCAGCTGTAGTCTCAATAGAAGAATCAAGTGTCGACACAAGGAGCTGTGTCGACACTCAGCAAGTATCAACATAGAAGACTATGTGTCGACACCAAGAAGCAGTGTCGACACTTAACAGATTCAACACAAGAAGTTGTGTCGACACAAAGGTGATGTGTCGACACTTAGAAGAATTCAGCTAAAGATAGAAGATCAAGTACTTGTGTCGACACTCAATTTCAGTGTCGACACCTGAAGAAGAATCTGTGTCGAGACATACAAGGAGTTGTGTCGACACCTTGTAGACTTGTGTCGACACTTACACAACATGTGTCGACACTTGAACTATAAGTGTCGACACTTAAAGATAGAAAGTCTCGACACTTTCAGACAGTTAGAGATTTTCAAGAAATGACTGGATGACTTGACAGCTGCCGTTCCAGCCGGTCTAAAGCACCTGTCAGAGATGTTAGAAGACAGTTATGAACCGGACCAGCCGGTTACCATGAAAAAGGCCTATAAATAGGCACATACAGTTTACAGAAACTGTTGATCACATTGTTCAAGAACAAGTTATTAAAGTGGTACACAGAGTATCAAATCAAGAAGATCTTGCAGTTCAAGTGCAGATCTAAGAAGTTGGAGAGAGAGGACTCCATCCAAGAAATCAGCCGTTGGAACTAGGCTGAGAAGAAGGGTTCAGATCTATTCTGAATTCTAAGTGGCAGAGGTCAAGGATCAACTGCAGAAGGAGACAATCTTATTCAGTTCTATTTTCAAGAAGCTTTGAAGAAAGCTAAGTCAGATTGTATCCAGCCGAGTTCTTCCAAGAACTCATCAAGAAACTCTCAACTCCCCTCTCTTGTTTCAGAGTTGTTGAGTTATTATTTCTATAATCATTTTTATCTTGTAGGATCCTTTGGATCTGAGTGAATTGTAAGCCTATAATTATAAAGGCTGAGGGTAGGGTCTTTGGCCTGAGTGTAGGAGATTGTTATCTCTGAGTGTAGGCCTTGATTGGCTGAGTGTAGGCCTGGGTGGCTGAGTGTAGGCCTTTGTGGCTGAGTGTAGGCTTTGGGATAAAGCTGATTTGTAGGGCTTTGGGCCTGAGGTGTAGGAACCAATTTGGGTTCTGAGACAGTGGAGAAGTTTGGCCGAATCTAGTACACTGCTAGATAGGCGAAGGGGGAAAGTGGATGTACCCATATCTTGGGAAACAACTATAAAACACTGTGTCTGCTGTGCTATGCTGTGATTGTGGCTGTGTATGCTGTGTGGTTGCTGTGATAGAATAGTTAGAAATCTGTGATATTAACTGTCTGCTGCCATTAAAGTTTAAAAAGGATTAGGTCACCTATTCAGCCCCCCCCTCTAGGTGTTTAGGTACCATATCTTTTAAGTGGTATCAAAGCGAGGTTCCTCAAAAAGGGACTAACAGTCTGAGGAGATCCTATTTGGCAGATTCAGTGTAAGGCAACATACAGATTCAAGAAAATATAGATTCAAGAAAATCAAGAAACATGGGTTCCTCTGAGAATCACAAGGAATTGGGTTCCATGAAATTGCCCATATGCAGGAAAGAGATCTTTGGGATCTGGAAGGAAAGGATAAGGCTGTTTATGGAGGCCTCAGACCCTAGAATCTACATCACAGTAAAGGAAGGGCCTTATGTGCCCATGAAGATATCTGTTCTAGATGCAAATCAGAGAACTCCAAAGGATTTCTCTGAGATGACTAAGGATGAGATTGTCCTAGCCACCATGGACAAGAGGGCACAAAACATTATAGTGAGTGCCATAGATGATGCAACATTTCAGAATCTTATCCACTGTAAGACAGCCGAAGGAGACTGCTTCTATTCGCAAAATATAGACAAAAAAAAACTCACGGTCCCACGATACTCCTATGTGGATAACTTCTTAACGTGATCCAATTTTGACATTCGACCACAAAACTTTACCTTGGACACTAAAATCCCTCTGATACCAAATTGTAACACCTCCCCTGTAATGACCGTATAATATGGGTCTAGCCGAGGCCCAGTGGCGAATCCAGGAATTTGGAAATGGGGGGGGGGGGGCACAAATTATTTTAAAAAAAAAATAACGAGTCAATATTAAATTCATGATAACAGAAAGTCATACCAAATTACATAACACTGCAAAAAACAAAATACATGAGTAAAATTTTATATTTGTCCACGACGAGCCATCATTTTTTAAAAACGGTCGATAACATCATCATCACTGACTTTCAAAAGTGCTTCTCGTTCAATAAAAGTAATAAGACAATCATTCAACATTTGATCGCCCAGACTATTGCGCAACTTGTTCTTCACATAATTCGTGCCTGAGAATACTCTTTCCACACTTGCAGTAGTCACATGAAAAATCAGTACAAACTTCAAAAGCTTGTAGATTTGTTGATAAGCAGCATGTTTACCGGTTTCAACAAGCTTCAAGGATAAGTGGCTAAGGTCCTTCAAATTAGAAAATCTCTCATCACTTCTCATATCAACAATGTAGTTCTCGAGTTGAAATTCCAAATTAAATAGCTCTAAACTTGAAAAATCATTCGGGTAAAATTCTGCAAGCCGCATCACTTTTTCTTTTTCAAAACAACCAAATGTGTTAGTGGGATTCAAATAAGTCATACATTGAAGCAACTCTATACTCACCTCATCAAACCGATTGTTTAACTCTTGTAGCTGTTGATCGACAATCTTTTAGAAAACTTCAACTCTATAATGATGCAAATTTGTATAGTATTCAACAAACCTTCTTGATCTTCCACGGGGAATATACCGATCATCCATATTCGGAATATGAATACCATGTTTGCCACAAAAAAGCAAATTTTTTTAAATAGAGTGTCCCATCCATCATCCCTCAAAGTTTGAAGCTGTTTTTTGTCAAACTAACAAAAGACATTGCATTTACAATATCTTGATCCTTTCTTTGCAAAGAGACATTTAATTCGTGTGTATACCCAAATATAGTGGTCATCACATGAACCATTAAAATAAAATCAAATGATTCTAATGCGAACAGAACACCTCGAGCCTTCACCCGATCATTTTCATTACTCTTCCCAATCTTCACAAGTGTAGCAACCATATCGGGATATAATGAATTGATATGCACAAGTGTTTTGTGATGTGATCCCCAACGAGTATCTCAAAGGTCGACTCAAATGAAGCTCCTGATTTAAACATGATCCAGTTTTGAGTTCACCATCTTCTAGTGCCTTAGCCACCTTCTGAACTTGGCTTTCTATAAGCATTTCATTTCGTTTGCAGGAAACACAAATCACATTTAATAAAGTGCAATTGCTTCAAAAACGCACAAGCAATCATCATTTAACTTAGCGACTGCAATTTGTGTTAACTAAAGTTGATGCGTAAAATAATGAATGTAATACGCACTCTGATATTCCCTCAAAAATAAACTTTTCGGTCCATTTATCTCACCACTCATGTTACTGGCACCATCATATCCTTGTCCACCGATTTTAGATAAATTCAATGAATGAGCCATTAGTAAAGATTCAATTCCAGCTTTGATTGATATTGCAGTAGTCTCAGAAACATGCATATTACCAAGAAATCGCTCTATTATTGCTCCATTTCTATCAATGTAATGCAGACAAAGAGCAAGTTGTTCTTTTTGTGACACATCACTGGATTCATAGGCTAGAATTGAAAAGTAATCATCACCAAGATCTTGAATTACAACTTTGGTGGTTTCTTTACCGCAGGCATTGCTTAAATCTTTTTGGATTGAAGGTGCGGTCAACTGATTGTTTCCCGGTGCGTTTTTCAAAACATACCTACCAACCTATTCATCAATATCTGCGAGCCACTGTAGAAGTTCAAGAAAATTTCCCTTATTAAGTGAGTCTTGACTCTCATCATGACCACGTATGACCAATCCTTAACGCAAGAGATATCTTAAACATTTCGGAGATGCTTGTAGGTGTGCTTTATTTTCAAATTTAGTCTTATCCGACTGTTTCTCAAGAACATTCATCACAATTGAAAAAAAATTGAAAAACAATTCATAGAAGAGTACTATTTGCTCCGCTTGATCCTCTACCGATCAATACTACGGAGCACCCCTACAAACATTCATCACAGATTCACAGATTCTATTATGCTTTGCTTAGTCACTATTTGACTAATACCTCAAAGCATGCCTACTAATATTCATATAAACAGAAATAAGCTGAATACGAAAAACAAAAAGTATACCTCTGGTCCTCAGGAACTCAGCTCAAATAAGCAACACCACTAGGCACTAGCAAAGCATGAAAGGTCACGAATTGAAATACTCCTGAGTCCTAAATTAAGAAATTCCTCAACCTCCTCCTTTGTGTTCCCTGACACAGAATTCATGAAAGGTCAAGAAGAAGCAGATCATTCATAATCGTATTAAAATAAACATTATCTTGGTGCAAACTTACAGCAAATTGATTTGCTAAGACGGGTTTAGCTTCACAAACTCCAGGAAACAATTGCCATCGTTGAAAATCACCTTTATAGCTTCTTCATATCACTCCTATGCTACCTGCACTGAGAGTTGAAGGTTGCAATTAAAAGAACCCAAAAATAATGAAGTTAAAATTATGTATATAATTATTGTTTTCCCCAAATAGGTATTATTTACTTTCTAGTACACTAAAAAGACACTTCTTGGAATAGTAGTTATATGTTGAGGCAAACACCTGCAATAAAGAAGTAATGGTGGATATGGCTATAAAGACTACAACCAGAGCACAAAATATGTTAAGAAGAAGAAGAAGAAGAATAAGAAGAAGAAGAAGAAGAACCTGAGCCCGTGAGCCGGGCTGGAGAGTGGACGGGAAATCGATGTCGGGTTGGTGAGTGGACGAGATTCACAGGAAATCGGCGGGCGCGAACACGAGATTGGGACTGGGAATCGGCGGGCACGGGATGGGGGGGAATCGGCGGGCATGGGATGGGGGCTAATTGGCGGGCACGGGATGGGGGAAATCGGCGATGGAATGAATTAAGTAGGGTAGAATCGTGCATAGGCGACATCGTCGATCGGGAGAATCAAATCGTCGATCAGGGAGCTGAGCAAGTCGTCGATCGGGAGGAGCAAATAGTCGATCGGGCAAAGGCGACATCAACAATCGGCAGGAGCAAATCGTCAATCGGGGAGCTGAGCAAATCGTCGATCGGGAGAATGAGGCGGAGTATCAAATTGTCGATCGGAAGAATGACGCGGACAGAGGACCGCGGATGGGAAATCGTCGATCGAGTGATGAACGATCGTCGACCGGGAGTGTTGGAGGATATAGTCGATTGGAGGAAATCAGGAGAAATAGCGGTCCTTCTATAGAATTTCAAAAAATAATGGGGGGGGGGGGCAGTGTCCCTTGGGCCCCCCTCTAGATCCGCCCATGCCGAGGCCCCACAACATATAGATGTCACAGCTTAAGCATTATAAGATGATATAAACTACCCAACTCAAAAATCAGAAAAAATACAACATAAACGTACAAAACCACCAGAAGTTATCCACTAACATATGAGTATCAAGACATCCTGAATGACTTAAAACAATTAAGAGTCCAAAACTCAAAAGATAACATCAAACAACAACGTGTATAAGTGTAACGACTCCATCCGTTCACATCGTATATACTAGAAGGTCCGATCGGGGCCCCACAACATATACCACAAAACAGGCGGTGTTGATGCGCGAAAACGGACCACCTAGTTAACACGGAGGGGGGGGGGTTCAGTCTCACAAGTTGAGTGGATAGGAAGAGGATGAAGGTTGCGGGGAAAGAGGAAGCTTCTGAGTGCTCGAGAGTGGAACAAGCGCTTGTCAAAGTGGTTGCGGGGATAGAGGAGAGCTTTGCTGAGAGCAGCAGAGGAGGTTGATCAGGAGCTGTCGAGTAGGCGGTTACTTGGACGATTCTGCTTGCAGGTTGATGCCAAGAGGAAGCTGAGCTGAGCTAAGAAAAAGAGAGGGGGCCGCTAACAGCGGCAACAACAAACTTCACCCACCGCGGCTTAAATGCCACTCTTGCGACGGGCTTTCCTTTGATTAATGGTGAGAGTTACAGCATACAATACACCTTTACAAGAAAGCAATAAAGGGGTACAAGAAGGAAGCTGGAGGCTAAGGAAGAAGTGCTAGAAGAGGTCGTCGGACTGAAGAGCGAAGTTGACAGACCACGCCGTTAAGGGGAAGAGGAGACCACGCGGACAGGAGAACAGAAGCCGACAGGCTGCGCGACCGAAGGCATAGAGAGGGGTGCGGACTGAGAAACAGAGTCCATAGGAAATGGGCTTGCTGTGGGCTGACTTCGAGCATGAGCACCTTCGAGATGTCTGAGCCTGGATCCCGGATGCCCGATTCTCACGCTGACCCCCATAAGCGGTATGGGGGTCTATTTATAGGCCCAAGGAGGTAACATCTTGCGGTGACGTTACCCCCGGTGACACGGTAACTTGAGCGAGAAGAAGACGGAGTCCGCATAGTCCGCAACAGGCCACGCGTACTGGGGCTTGCTTCTGAAGCCGGTGCTGCTGACGGTGAACTAGGAGACTTAGTGGCGGGCTATAAAGGAGAGTCTGCCGAGTCCGCTGCTGATGAGCTGAGGAGTTTCCGCCTACTGCTGTGGTGGCGGATGCCGGAGGCTAAGCGGCGGACTGCAAGAAGAATCCGCAGAGTCCGCCGCTGCTGAACTGAGCGAGCTATAAGGCGGTGCGAGCTAAAGAGTGCCTGCGGAGTCTGCCGAATCCGCATGAGGTTATGCGGACTGGGACCGCCTTCTGGAGGATCTGCTGCCTGGCAGGCTGGAAGGAGTCCGCCACCATTGACTGAGTTCGCGCCAAGACTGCGGACTGAGGGAGAATTCTGCTACTACTGACTGAGCCTGCGACAGGCCTGTGAACTGAGGAGGAGTTGACCCTGCTGCTGCCAAGAAGCTGTTGCTGGCAAAGGAAAGGCGGACTGCATTGCGAGTCCGCGGAGTCCACGGAGTCTGCGCCTGCTGCTAAGATAAGTTTGCTTATATTGGAGATGGAGAGCCTGGCTGTTGCTGTTTGAGTTCAGCAATGAAGGCGGACTAGAAGTCTTGACTGCACTTCGAGTCCGCCGAGCTCGCGATTTACGGGACATTGCTGCTGGTCTTCGCGGGTAGCCAGAGCTGGAGTTCGTGCTCTGTAGGCGGGCTGGAGGAGTCGGCTGCCCATGCTGCTTATGGCAATGGCTAAGCGACCTGCCGAACTTGATGAGGCAGGCCGCGCATGTTGGCGAGGTGGAAGCCGCGGTAGCACGTTGGCGGCTTGGGGTCAGGTTGCCACCTGTGCTTGGCGGTTTGGAGCGGTCTGATGTTCTTGAAGAACGAATTGCAGGAGTGGGCTGAAAGAATGGCTAGTTCCTGTAAAGGATGCGACTTGTTACTGACCTGGGCGGATAGGGAGTTGAGTCCGACAAAGAGAGTCCTATGGAGACAACCTTGCGGTTAAGCTGAAAAGGGGGCGGCCTGCAGGGGCGGACTGCAGGAGTAGTCCGCGGCCCCTGCCAACCAAAGGAAGGCGCACGGCCTGGGCAGGCAGACCATTGAGACCGCCCAAGCCGCACGGCCTGAGCGGACAGAGAATTCTATTCGGCCACACTAAGGCATCGCGGCCTCCAGGAGGAACCTGGGGCAGTCCGCGACGAGCGAGCTGGCTGCCTAGGGAAGGATCGCCGATTTCGGGGTTAACATAACCCCCGCACTTTTTTAAGTTCCGAATAGAACATTGAAAAAGTTGGAGACCCACGAAAATCGTGATCCACCCCAAAGGAAAGAGAAGGGGGCAAGGAGAGGTAGAACCTGATGCCTCTCCTTAGGAGTTTAGGAAGGCATCGTTTGTGTCGAAAGTCGCCCGCGGCGGTTTGTCGGGCCAGGTGGAGGAGTACACGCCCGTGTCGCACCTTGACACAGGCGTATCGGGTTGAGTCAACGAATGTTGAGTGAAGAATGTCGAGAGATGGTCATGGGCTTCGGCATGGGGCGTGTCACGTTACACGGGAGTGTCACTTATGGGACACGGGTGTGTCCTTGTTGGGTCGACGAAGATCGAGCGGAAAATTGTCAAGCAAAAAATCGTCCAGCAGGCTGAGACGGGCCAGGTCACGGCCGTGTTACATTTGACTCGGTCGTATGATAGGGCGTGTCACATGATTTTTCTTCAAAAATGTTGATTCACAGGAATTTGACGTGTCACACCCAGGTCACTGGCATGACCAGTAAGGACACGGGCATGACATTACTGTTTTTGGTAGATTTTTGGATTTTTTCTGAAAAATAAAATAAAATAAGTTAACAAAATATTTACAATAAAAAGAGCATTTTATTGAAGAAATTTAACTAAAACAATAAAAGAATACGAAAAATATTTAAATAATGTACATAAAAATAGGTATATTTACAACTTATCAAATACCCCAATACTTAACATTTTGCTATTCAAGAGCAAAAGTTGGAGATCAACTTATAATGAATTAAAGAAATTCTAAGTTTAGCTACAGTTTGAATTAATTGAAAGAAAGATCTAAATAAATATCCGAGGTATTAGAGTTAAATCCTAAATTATGTCAAAAATTTAAATAAAGGACGAATTTTAGCTAAAAACTTCTGAAATGATCGAATAGATAGCAAAAAGTTTTATTTGTTATGCTAACAAAAATAGATTGGATTTATGAAAACTTGAACTTGTAAGAATTAAAGGAAATTATTTAATTTACAAATTATGCTCTCAAAAAAATTTTAAAATTAAATCTAGATTTTTTTTGAAATTGGCAGAGTAGGATATCGTGTTATATGAAGAAGGCTTGACTTTTAGAGGCGAGGGTATATTTTTTCGCTCGAATCTCTAATGAATTTTTTGCCTTGAAAATGGATGTTAGGAAAACAAAATCTTATTTTCCATAACAAATAATTTTTTTAACAATCTTCATAATAATCCAATGTATATATGTAAGTGTAATGAATTTTATCCTCTTACTCCATAACATATAATCTTTTTAAATATTGGATGTCTATGTTTACGGAACGAAATCTTATTCTCATTGACATAGGATCTTTTAAAGATCAAAATCAAGCCCAGTATGACATGACAAAAAGGTGATTGGTTTTTGTTCAAAAATAAAACTAGGCTTAATAAAAAGTTTTTGAGAGCCGCTTTTATAAATTAAACATTCCTAAAATTCAGAAAAAACTTGGAGTTAACATAATTGAAATGTATGATCGTGATTCCTAACAAAAGAAATGTGCAACTATTTAGATAAGTCGAAGTAATTCTGAAAACAGGTCTCTATCTAAATAAAAAAAGCATACAAAAATTTTTTAAAACTGATGGCGATGGCCACCACGACGACCAACTGGGTGATGAAGATGATGTCCATGGCGGTGTTGCCGTGGCAGAAGATGATGACGATGCTCCTCCAACAAAAGACTTGCAGCGCCGTAGCGGGCACAGCTACAATCTTCGCCCACGCATCAAGAATAAGAGTTAAATTTATTTTACTAGTGGTCTGCATTTATCTTTTATATGTGGTATTTGAAACTATGTTATTTTTTGTCATTTCATTTCGGAACAATATTTATTTTGGGCTGCTAATAGCCACATGGTTGTAAGCCTTATATAAGGCCAAATTTTCATTTGTTATGGGATTATTATTGAAATCAAAGAAAATTGCTTGCCTAAACCTAATTCTCCTCTTCCTCCTCCTCCTAGCCGCCGTCTCCCCTCAAGGCTCCATCATAAGGAGTTCGGCCGCCCTCACCCTGTTTGCTTGGCCGCCCCTTCTACTCCTCGCTTCCTCTAACAACCCATCATTCTCCCACCTCTCTACCTTTTCTCCACCAAAATCATATTCAACCCATTGACATTTTCGGCCACCTTGGAGGAAAGGGATCGTGTGCAAGGAAGAACCAAAGTTTTGGGGTAATCGTCCACGGCCAGAAAGCGAAGGAGACGAGCAAGATCTTCATCCGTGGTGCGTTTCCCGTGGGTTCAAAAGGAAGAGCGGTCGTTCTTTGTGGATCCAAACATCTCGGATCTATGTTTCCGAGTGGGGTAACAAAATTCCTACACAAGAGATTTCCTTCTTTGACTTGTTCTTGTGGTGGACGAATTTTGCATGATTTCGCGAATCGTTAACTTTTCACGGTGTTACTAATAATAGATCTGAGATTTTCATTTGGTTTTTCGAAAAGATCTATCGAGAGGATTGGCGCTCCTCGCTTTTATTTTGTTGGGATATATCCTTCCAATTTTGAATCGTGATTTATTTTTGGTGGATCTATTTTGGTACAACCCCAAGCTCGACCGGAATCAATATTATTCCATTTAGCCGGAAAAGATTTTGGCCTATAGCCAATCTCCGTTCCACTTGAGGATCGGCAATCCGTATTTTAGCATGAACGATAAATAAAATTCATCGTGGTTGCTGCGTTTCGTTTGTGTGCGGGTTAGGGAGCGTTAACGTTGTAAAGGTTGTAGTCACGCCCTCCGTGTAGGATCCCTAAGGCATAGCCTACATCAATTTTGGTATCAAAGCGAGGTTGTGTTGATTTCTCAATCGACACCTTCCTTACGCTTTTCGGTCTTAGAACGTCGACCCACACTTGGTCGTGCACATTTCGTAGACACAAAATCTGAAATTTTTCACCATCTGGTGTGCATATAACAAAAAAAAATCAAAAAAAAAATTTCTGCAAAAAAAATTTCAAAAAAAAATTCTGAATTTTCTACCTTTTTTTTCTAAGCATAAAAGTCAAAAAAAAAAATTTTCGTTCTCCAAGTCATTAAGCGTATAAAAATCCTGATTTATAAAATTCTTGTCCAAACAGTCTTTTGTCTAGGTGAGACACCCTATATCAGTGTTGTTCATGCGCACGAGGCTTGACACGGAGTATCCTCCATCCACCTCACACATGGCCGACAACCATGATGATGAGCACGCTCCTGCAACAATTGCGGCGCTTAGGGAAGAGTTTAACACCAGGTTCGATGCACTCACTCAGTTAATACAAGGGTTGCCTATAAATCAGGCAGCACCTCAAAATTCCGGCTTTGGGATAAATCGACTGGGGCAGCCACCCCAACCCGCCAACCAACGAGAAGAGCGACAAAATCACCCTCATGATCAGGACTATGAGTACGCACCTCGAGCCCCTTATGAGTTCGACTTAACTAGGGCCGTTAAAATGGATTCACCATCCTACGTTGGCATGGGTGAACCCCAAGTATTTCTAAACTGGATCATGTATATTGAGTGCTATTTTTAGTGGCACAACCTGATGGACGTTGAGATGGTGCGAGTAGCACGAATGAAACTACCGGGTAGAGCCAAAACGTTCTGGTTGAACGAAGAGAGGCGTCTAGGCACCGTGAATGGAGCACCCCCAATTGGGTGGGCTGCCATGAAGGCACTCCTGCATGACCAATATGTCCCGACGTATCACCGAACCCAAATGTTCGACGAGCTAGCCACCCTTCATCAAGGGGGCCAATCAGTAGCGGAGTTCCTGGGACAACTCAAGGATATGATGATGCGTTGTGATATTCGAGAAATGCCCGAGGTCACACTATCTCGTTTCCGTAAGGGACTTAATACGGACATCCAAGGCAAGGTTTTGCGTTATGGTCACACGGACCTTAACACAACATTCAATGCATCATTGGATATAGAAAAGCACAATGCCAACAAGTCTAAGGGTCGAGCATTCCAGAAAGGAAAATCCATCTTAGGACCCCCACCTTCGTCATCCATGCGAGACAAAGGAAAGTTCCAATCGTCTGACTCAAGTTCCATTGTAATTACCGCTAGGAACAATAAAAATCCCAATGGTGAGACAGTTCCAATAGGACGAATTAATAAGACTAAAGCTACCTGTTATTCGTGCGGAATTCAAGGACACTCCTCTAGTGAGTGTCCCACTAAGAGTAAGCCACTGGCGCTATTAGAGTCCACGTCTGAGCCTGCCGAGCTCGTCTATGAAGCTGGTGGTGAATCAGATGCCGAGCTGAGTGATGTCGAAGATGAGTCTTATATGATGGTTATGAGGTGTATCTTGGCCACACCGCGTGCACCGGATGAGCACAATCGGATGAACATATTTTCTTTGAATTTTAAATGTGGTGAAAAGTGGTGCAAGTTAATAATAGACAGC
Organism: Platanthera guangdongensis; assembly: GCA_039583875.1. Classification (NCBI taxonomy): domain Eukaryota; kingdom Viridiplantae; phylum Streptophyta; class Magnoliopsida; order Asparagales; family Orchidaceae; genus Platanthera; species Platanthera guangdongensis. Next base: position 31,626,855 of record CM077160.1, read on the forward strand.
GGAAGTTGCATGAATGTCATTTCGGAAAACGTCGTCACTCGTATGCAACTAGTCCCTGAACCACACCCCCAGCCATATAAAATAGCGTGGGTGAACAAAACATCTATCGCGGTTTCTAAGCCTTGTTTAGTGCCACTTACGTTGAAGAGCTATGTCGATAAACTGTGGTGCGACGTCATCCCCATGGATGTATGTCATGTACTTCTAGGGCTCCCGTGGTTCTATGATTATGACGTGACCCATTTCGGGCGAGCCAACACTTACAAGTTCAAGTATAATGGTAAGACCATTGTACTGAAACCCACACCGCACAAGGATTCTTCGGTTGCCCCCAAAGACACAATTGTGCATGCGGAAAGAAAAATTATAAGTTTGATAAGTAAGAAGGAGTTGGAATGCAAGACCTTCTTGGACGGCATCCTGTATACTTTAGTATGCCTACAAGCTAAGGAAGACTCGCCCACTTTAGAGAATATACCGTTATCTCTGCGCACTATATTGGAAGAGTATAAAGACGTCTATCCGGAGGACTTGCCATCTAAGTTGCCACCCATGAGAGATATTCAGCATGAGATTGATTTCGTCCCGGGCTCTTCATTGCCTAACTATCCACATTATCGGCTCAACCCATCCGTACATGAGGAGCTATAAGCTTTAATTTCGGATTTGCTAGCAAAGGGTTTTATCCGCCATAGTAAGAGACCATGCTCCGTACCGACCCTCCTGGTTCCAAAGAAAGATAAGTGTTGGCGATTGTGTGTAGACTACCGGGCCATAAATAAAATTACGGTCAAATATAGGTTCCCCATTCCCCGTTTGGACGACTTATTAGATATGTTATCGGGAGCCGCCATATTTTCAAAATTGGATCTCAAAAGTGGTTATCATCAAATAAGGATACAGGAAGGAGATGAATGGAAAACGGCTTTTAAATCTAAGGATGGGCTCTACGAGTGGTTGGTGCTTGGAGAAGGGCTCACCAACGGACCGAGTACTTTCTCTCGATTGATGACCCAAGTTTTTAAGCCATACATGGGTAAATTCGTAGTCGTATACTTTGATGATATCTTATTATTCAGCTGTTCACAAAAGGATCATGACACACATCTAAGGACAATCCTATCAACCTTGCGCCAAGAAAATCAATATATTAATCTTAAAAAATGCGCCTTTGGTGTGACGTCCGTAGAGTTTCTAGGATACATAGTGAGTTCCGAAGGCATTCATGTTGACCCAAAAAAGGTCCAAGTGATTAAAGATTGGCCTGAACCAACAAATATTCGGGAAGTTAGAAGTTTTCACGGCTTGGCCACATTTTATTGAAGGTTCATCCAAAACTTTAGTAGTATCATGGCACCGATCACCGAATGCATGAAGAAAGGAGAATTTTCTTGGACTAAAGCGGCCACTCGCGCGTTTCAAATGATTAAGGACCGGATGGCTGAAGCCCCATTGTTACGATTTCCGGATTTTAGTAAAGTGTTTGAATTATCATGTGACGCATCAGGAATAGGGATCGGAGGAGTTTTAAGTCAAGAGGGACAGCCGATAGGATATTTTAGCGAAAACCTTGTCGGTCCAAAGTTAAATTATTCCAATTATGATCGTGAGTTCTATGCCGTGATACCTTGTCTCCAACATTGGCGACACTATCTTATCTCAAAAGAATTTGTAATCTTATCCGATCATGAGGCGTTAAAATTTGTAAACTCCCAAAGTAAGATCAGCCTGCGGCACGCCAAATGGGTCTCATACCTTCAGGAGTATACATTCATTATGAAGCACCTCAAGGGTACGTTAAATCGTGTGGCGGACGCCCTTAGTCGAGTCACCCTATTACTATCTACCATGGAGGTATCGGTCATAGGATATGAAAGAATCAAAGATGAGTATATACAGTGTCCAGATTTTAAGGATATATATTTCGCCGCTCAGGACAATTCCCCTTCCACTATTTCGCCATACTACATCCATGACGGGTACTTATTTAAGCATACGCAACTATGTATTCCCCGCTCTTCGATACACCATTTTATTATATGGGAGTTACATAGTGGAGGACTAGGTGGACACTTCGGTCGTGATAAAAAGATCACACTTGTAGAGGATAAATTCTTTTGGCCGCGTCTCAAGCCAATGGTCAAAAAAATCGTCGGGAGCTGCCGCGTATGTCAATTAGCAAAGGGTAACAAGACCAATGCTGGTCTTTACACACCCCTTCCGATTCCATCTGCCCCATGGGTGGATGTTAGCATGGACTTCATATTGGGCCTTCCACTGGCATTTAGGCGTCACGATTCCATCCTTGTCGTAGTGGACCGATTCTCAAAAATGGCTTATTTTATCGCTTGTCATAGCACCAATGATGCTTCACACGTCGCTAAGTTGTATTTTAAGGAGGTCGTGGCACATCGGGGTGTCCCCAAAACTATCGTGACCGATAGAGATGTTAAGTTTACTACCTACTTTTGGAAAACACTTTGGAATCTATTGTGCACTCGACTTTTGTTTTCGTCGGCCTATCATCCACAAACGGATGGGCAAACGGAAGTTGTTAACCGGAGTTTGGGTGGGTTACTTCGTTGCTTAGTGGGTGATCATAAGGGTACATGGGACCTTATTCTTCCTCACGCTCAACTAGCCTACAATAATTCTAAGAATAGGTCCACCGGGTTATCGCCAAATGAGATAGTGCATGGATATAATGTAACGCCCCGAAACTCAAAGGAGCAAAGGGGGACGTTTTGGGCCAGTTTTAGTTTCTGGCTGAAGGCACACGGCCTGGGACACGGGCGTGTCCCAGGGCGTGTCAAGCGAGTGTCGGCACTTAGCCGCGAAGTCGTCGAGTTATACTCGACGATTCGTCGAGAGTGGGCACACGGCCTGCGACACGAGCGTGTCGCAGGGCGTGTCGACCCGTGTCGACACTTAGCCGTGAAATCGTCGAGTTATTCTCGACGATTCGTCGAGAATGGGCACACGGCCCGCGACACGGGCGTGTCGCCGGGCGTGTCGACCCGTGTCGACGATCGTCCCGGGAAAGTCGTCGAGATTCACTCGACGATCGTCGAGACAAGGCACACGGCCTAGGACACGGGCATGTCCAAGGCCGTGTCATCCAGTCGTCGTTCTCCCCTCGACGAAATGTCCCGTGTACACGGCCTGGGGTCCAGGCGTGTCAATGTGACACGGGCAAGGACACGGGCGTGTCCTAGGACCCGTGCAGTGCTCGGGTTGAAAACGGGGGAAAAATCATGGGGTACACGGCCGGCTACACGGCCGTGTCAGCTGGAACACGGGCGTGTTAGCTCGAACACGGGCGTGTTCAATACCCGTGTGAGGGTCCAGGAGATTCGATTTTGACGGCGAATGCGGCACACGGCCCTGGACACGGGCGTGTGCCAGGCCGTGTTCGGTCCAGATTGGGCATTTCAGCCCCGAATCAAAGCCGTTCGTTTTCTTAGGTTGAGATCCAACGGCTGGGGGTGGTTCCTGAGAGGATATACCCGGGTTTGACTTAGAAAAATCCATTCTTTCTTACCTTTTCATCTCTCCAAGTCCTTGGAGAAAGGGGAAAATCCATTGGAGGAAGAGGAGCTAGATCCGCCATTGGAGGAGCTTCGGAGCTCCGAATCGCAAGCCGACTCCGGATCCACGGAGGCAACGCAAGTGCGGTGATTTCTATCCGATTACTTTTCGATGGCGCCAAAGAGGAACTCAAGGGTAACGATCCTCATCTTGACCATGAATCGCTCCTTTTCTTAGCATAGGAAGCTCGCTCTCGCAAGTTTGCGGAGAGTTGGAGGCGTTCCTTCAGGTAGATATGTAAAGTCCCCGTTGTTTAGAGTCCGTATGCGAGAACGGACATAGGCATTTTGGTTGAAGCCTACCCGGACATGTTAGTCCGGATCGGTGATGTTGCATTGCATAAGGCCGGAGAAGACTCCGTGCTATTGGGTGTTTTTCGGGTTTTCTACGCGGTAGATTGCAGCAGGGAGCCTTGGGGACTAACCCAAAGGTGCACCCGGAAAACTGGGCGGATACGAGATCTTGCCAACTTGGTGGCCTGAGTGCCAACTCAAACATAACTGGGTTATGTTTCTTGCGGTAGAATGGGACTCGGTGGAAGTTTGACCCGCGCAAATGGCTTAAATTGTCGTTGCGATGTGAGCACGGGTTAGATGGAACCGTGCCCGCTTTATGTCGTTCGGTTAGAGAGACCTAAGGCTACGTGGCACTCGCCGTTGGCATAGATGGGAGTCTTCGGCGGTCAATGGCTTAAATTGACGTGACCAATGTCAGGAAGACGAATTGCTCATAGGAATGGCCGTCTAAGTGGCGGTGGTGAGTCCGGAATGTTAATGGCTTTAATTGACGTGACATCGACCGGTTCACCGAGAATGTGCCCTGAGTGCACGGGACGTGTGGCCGTACGAGCCAACATCTGTGATGAAATGGCTATGGTTTATGCATTGCTCGCTTGTGCTAATGAAATGCAGGGAAGGAGCATCGCCGCCCCGAGTTGGGGGCGGGATCGTTATAATTTGGTCAGCATTGCTGACCGTTGCCTTATTTGCCACTGTGCGATGGTTTGTTGCCTGCAGGTGCAGCTGGACCAAGCGGTCAATAGCGGGCTAAAGCCCTTTTTGCGAAGCTGGCCCTCGAAGGCCCAAGTGAAAATGTTTTCTGTTTTATTCATGTATGACCGACCTGCGTGCCGAGGTTTGTAAATCATGTATTATCCAAGTGAAACATTCTGTAAGGCCTTAAGGCCGATTTTGGGTATTTTGTATACATTCCTAATTATGTACTAGTGGACATTCGTGCTCTAATGCTGGGTTCTTTTTTACGACCTATATAAACTGCTTCCGCTAGAATGCTCTGTGTAGGACGTTGAGATTGGTTGGATGGTTTCCATAAGTAACCACCCGGTCTGTCTGTGGTATATGGCGTCGGGCCCCGGCCGGACCTACTGCTATATACTATGCGACGGATAGGGGGTGTTACAATTTGGTATCAGACTACTGGTTTTGGTCGGGCTTAAAGTGAATTCGTGGGCGAATTCTTTTTAAGGGGTGGTGAGCACATTGTGTGCGTCATCGTTATAACGGTAAAAGAACCCATGAATGTCCACTTAGGAATGAAAATACTCGTGTTTGAGGAACCTGCGTGTTCCTATAATTGCTGTTTGCAATTTATTTGGTCGCTTAACGGTGTTTTGTACCACTATAGGTGACCAGAAGTGGTGTTGGGCCGTCAGAACGCCGAGTTTCTGAGGCTAGTAGTGCACCGGATGTTGCTCCTGCAACACCTCTGTCGGCTGAAAATATACGATTGGTTGCTGAAGCGGTGTTGGCCGTGATCAACGCGCAGCCTGGAAGGCAAGCGCAGCAGCCCGCTCCTGTGATGGAGCAAGTACCTCTGCAAGAGGCTGAGCCGAGGAGGGTGGAGCAAGTGGTTGCGGAACCAATAGTGCCAAGGAGGGCAACTGAGAGACAGTTGAAGCATGTAATGAGCTTTAACCCTCCGTTATTCTCGGGGTTGGTAACCCCATCTCAGGCTGACGATTGGCTCTCTAGGGTGAAGAGAGTCATGACAGCGACGGAGACTGAGGAGTGGCAGATGACCACCATCGCTACGTTCCTGCTGGACGGTGAAGCAAGGATGTGGTGGGAAGGATTGGAGCTACATCATTTGAGAGGTAGACAACTGATAGACGTTCCGATGGAAGAGTTCTCGGGATTGTTCTTAGCAAGATACCCACCTTCTACTCAGAGGATTTCAATGGAGAATGAGTTCCTGAAGTTGGTGCAGGGTGAGAGGAGCGTGGATGAATATCTCCACGAGTTTACGCGGTTGAGTCGTTATGCTAGCTCCACCAACATGGATGAGGAGCGCAAGACTAATCGTTTTTATGAAGGCTTGAGGGATGAGCTGAGACTTTTACTGTCGGGGCCGATGACGCAGGGTTTCTTAACCTTGGTCAATACTGCCCGGTCCTTGGAGAAGGACATGAAGAGCGTGCAAGCGAAGAAAAGCTTGAGTGAAAAGAAATCTGAGTTCAGAGTGCCGACTACTTCAAAGTCCGGCTATCGGAGGGCTTTCAAGAAGCATAGGACTTCGGGTCCAGCTCCTTCTGGTGCTTCTGGGGCGACTACGAGTCGGACCCCGGGCGCGTGTTTTACATGCGGAAAGACGGGGCACTTTGCCCGTGATTGTTGGAGCGGACGTCCTAAGTCCGAGAGGAGGCCGGGAGCCACTTATGAAGAGAAGGGAAAGGCGGTGGAGTCGACCGCATCCCATTATGCTCCGGCCCAACCAAGGGTCTACAATCTTGGCCAACAGGAGGCCATTAAACAAGCTGATGTGGTGACAGGTACGATTTAATTTATAGCAAGTCAATTTCCTTTATATGCTTGTTATGCACATGTTACCTTACCACTACTTGTTTAGGATTTGTATTGATTTGCGAAAATCCGGCACGAGCACTCTTCGATACGGGAGCTTCACACTCCTTCTTGTCCGAAGGATTTATATTACGCATCGGGGTCCCTTCCTCGATGGCGAAGGATAAGTTGGATGTATTGTTGCCCAACGGGTGTTCGATGCGAGCGGATAGGATCTGCGATGTTAAGATTCGTATTGGGGAGCAGGAGTTCGACCTGCGAGCGTCTTTACTTCCGTTAGTGGAGTTCGACGTCATATTTGGCATGGACTGGCTCTCGGAGCAGCAGGCCCATATAGATTGCGGTAGCAAGGAAGTTAAGCTGGGAGCGAGTCGTGAGACGACGTTTACGGGCTTAAAGGGGTCGAGCAAGACGTTGATGTCTGCTCTTCAGGTGGTGAAGGCGGTTCGTGCTGGAGCAGAACTGTTCTTTACACTAGTGGAGGCTGCAAAGCCGAAGCCCGCTTTGGATTGTATTTCAGTGGTATCGGAATACCCTGATGTGTTCCCCGCAGATCTTCCTGGAGCCCCGCCTCAACGGGAGATAGATTTTACGATCGAGCTAGTGCCAGGTGCAAAGCTTGTGTCACGATCTCCGTATCGGCTAGCGCCTGAGGAAATGGCGGAGCTGAAAGTTCAACTGCAAGAGTTGTTGGAGCAAGGGTATGTGCGCCCGAGTTCTTCGCCTTGGAGCGCACCGGTCCTCTTTGTTAAGAAGAAGGATGGAAGCTTGAGGTTGTGTATTGATTATCGGGAGCTAAACAAGCTGACTGAGAAGAACAAGTACCCGATCCCTAGGATTGATGATCTCTTTGATCAGTTAGTCGGGTCGACGGTGTACTCGAAGTTAGATCTCAAGTCTGGGTAATATCAGCTGCGGATAAGGGAGAGTGATATCCCGAAGACAGCGTTTAGTACGAGATACGGGCATTATGAGTTTACGGTCATGCCGTTTGGGCTGACTAATGCGCCGTCAGTATTCATGGATTTGATGAACAGGACGTTCAGGGAGTACTTGGACCATTTCGTGATCGTCTTCATCGACGATATTTTGGTGTACTCTCAAAGTGAGGAAGATCACTTCAAGCATCTTCATTTGGTGTTGGAGACGTTAAGGAGAAATCAGTTGTATGCCAAGTTCTCGAAGTGCGAGTTTTGGCTATCCTCAGTGGCGTTCCTCGGGCATATAGTGAGTGGAGAGGGTATTGCGGTGGATCCGGCGAAGATTGTTGCGATACGGGAGTGGCCTGAGCTTGCTACGGTGGCAGAAGTCCGGAGCTTTTTGGGGCTTGCCGGTTATTATAGGCGCTTCGTAGAGAACTTCTCGCGGATAGCGCTACCTCTCACTACTTTGACGAGGAAGGAGCATAAGTTCGTTTGGACGCCGGAGTGCGCGCGAGCTTTTGAGGAACTGAAGTGTCGGTTGACCACGGCGCCTGTGCTGAGTTCGCCGGTTGGGACCGAAGGGTATGAGATATATAGCGATGCTTCGGGCAGCGGTTTGGGTTGCGTGCTACTGCAGCACAGAAGCGTGATAGCTTATGGCTCGAGACAGCTAAAAGTGCACGAGAGGAATTATCCGGTCCATGACTTGGAGTTAGCGGCCGTGATTTTTGTCTTAAAGCTGTGGAGACACTATTTGTACGGTGTGAAGATTGATATCTACACCGATCACAAGAGCCTAAAGTACCTGATAGATCAGAAGGATCTGAATATGCGGCAGCGTAGATGGATGGAGTTCCTGGGGGACTATACATTCAAGATCCACTACGTGCCTGGCAAAGAGAATGCGGTTGCGGATGCGTTGAGTCGCCGAGCCCCAGCTCAAGCCAATTGGCTATCGGTGCATGAGGAGCGGTTGGTGTGGGAGTTGGAGGCGCTGGAGATTGTTTGTGTGGACAGACAAGCAAGTGCTGAAGCAGTTCTGAATTGGACTGAAGTCCAATATGACCTGGCTGATCGTATTTGGTAGGCTTTGGATATGGATGCTCATATGAAGCAGTTCATGATAGAGGCTCTGGATGGGTCAAATTCCCAATTCGTCGTGGAGGACGGATTGCTTTGGAAAGACGGTCGTCTGTGCGTCCCTTGTGTGGGCAATTTACGGGTGGAGTTGTTGTACGAGGCACACCATACCAAGTACTCGATTCACCCGGGGAGCACGAAGATGTACCGCGACGTCAAGAAGCTATTTTGTTGGCCGGGTTTGAAAAAGGATGTGGCGCTATACGTAGCGAAGTGCCAAACCTGCGCCTTGGTAAAGGCGGAGTGCCAAAAGCCGGGAGGATTTCTTAAGTCCTTGCCTATTCCGGAGTGGAAATTTGACGACATCTCTATGGAATTTGTGCACGGTTTGCCAAGGTCGCAAAAGGGGAACGACGCCATTTGGGTGGTCGTGGATCGATTAACGAAGGTGTCGCATTTTATTCCGCATAGGAAGGATGATCCGGTGGAGAAGCTGGCAAAGCTATATGTGGATAACATAGTACGGCTTCATGGTGTGCCCCGCAGCATCGTGAGTGACCGAGATGGGCGGTTCACGTCCAATGATTGGAGGCTGGTGCAGCAAATGTTGGGAACAAAGCTGAAGTTTAGCACAGCCTTCCATCCGCAAACGGATGGGCAGACCGAGAGGGTCAATAGAACCATGGAAGACATGCTTCGCATGTGTGTCTTGGATTTCGGAAAGCAATGGGAAGACCACCTTTATTTGGTGGAGTTCGCATACAACAACAGCTACCAAGCAAGTATTCAGATGGCGCCCTTCGAGGCCCTATATGGTAGAAGATGTCGCACGCCGTTGTCTTGGATAGAAACGGGTGAGTCAAAGTTGTATAAGCGATCGGAAGTAGAGGGTGCTACTTCTTTGGTGAGAACCATTCGGGAGAGGTTGCTTATTGCTCAGGACCAGCAAGCAAAGTACTATAATGCCAAGCACAGGAACGTGGAGTTCGCTGTGGGCGATTATGTATACTTAAAGATCAAGCCATTCAAGGGTGTCTCGCGGGTGCGGCAGTTGAAAAAGCTAAGCCCAAGATACCTTGGACCGTTCGAGGTTCTGGAGCGAGTTGGAGAAGCGGCCTATAGATTGAAGCTTTCAGTGGAGCTAAGTGGTTTACACGATGTATTCCATATTTCGGTGCTTCGGAAGGCGGTGCAAGAGCCTACGCAAGTGATCGCGGTCGATCAAGTGCCGGTGGAAAGTGGGCTAACGACAAAGGTCAAGCCCGTGCGGATTGAGGACTCGGAGGTCAAGCGGCTACGCAATAAAGAGATCAGGATGGTCAAAGTCCGGTGGGACAATTGCGGTCGTGAGGAGCTCTCTTGGGAGCGAGAGCAGACGATGCTTGACGAATATCCGGAGTTGTTCCGCTCAGGTACAAATTTTGTTTTGTACATGTTTTTCCCTTTATGTAATTTCGTGGGCGAAATTCTTTTAAGAGGGGTAGAGTTGTAACGCCCCGAAACTCAAAAGAGCAAAGGGGGACGTTTTGGGCCAGTTTTGGTTTCTGGCTGAAGGCACACGGCCTGGGACACGGGCGTGTCCCAGGGCGTGTCAAGCGCGTGTCGGCACTTAGCCGCGAACTCGTCGAGTTATACTCGACGATTCGTCGAGAGTGGGCACACGGCCTGCGACACGGGCGTGTTGACCCGTGTCGACACTTAGCCGTGAAATCGTCGAGTTATTCTCGACGATTCATCGAGAATGGGGACACGGCCCGCGACACGGGGGTGTCGCCGGGCGTGTCGACCCGTGTCGACGATCGTCCCGGGAAAGTCGTCGAGATTCACTCGACGATCGTCGAGACAAGGCACACGGCCTAGGACACGGGCGTGTCCAAGGCCGTGTCATCCAGTCGTCGTTCTCCCCTCGACGAAATGTCCCGTGTACACGGCCTGGGGTCCAGGCATGTCAATGTGACACGGGCAAGGACACGGGCGTGTCCTAGGACCCGTGCAGTGCTCGGGTTGAAAACGGGGGAAAAATCATGGGGTACATGGCCGGCTACACGACCGTGTCAGCTGGAACACGGGCGTGTCAGCTCGAACATGGGCGTGTTTGATACCCGTGTGAGGGTCCAGGAGATTCGATTTTGACGGCCAATGCGGCACACGGCCCTGGACACGGGCGTGTGCCAGGCCGTGTTCGGTACAGATTGGGCATTTCAGCCCCGAATCAAAGCCGTTCGTTTTCTTAGGTTGAGATCCAATGGCTGGGGGTGGTTCCTGAGAGGATATACCCGGGTTTGACTTAGAAAAATCCATTCTTTCTTACCTTTTCATCTCTCCAAGTCCTTGGAGAAAGGGGAAAAGCCATTGGAGGAAGAGGAGCTAGATCCGCCATTGGAGGAGCTTCGGATCTCCGAATCGCAAGCCGACTCCGGATCCACGGAGGCAACGCAAGTGCGGTGATTTCTATCCGATTACTTTTCGATGGCGCCAAAGAGGAACTCAAGGGTAACGATCCTCATCTTGAGCATGAATCGCTCCTTTTCTTAGCATAGGAAGCCCGCTCTCGCAAGTTTGCGGAGAGTTGGAGGCGTTCCTTCGGGTAGATATGTAAAGTCTCCGTTGTTTAGAGTCCGTATGCGAGAACGGACATAGGCATTTTGGTTGAAGCCTACCCGGACATGTTAGTCCGGATCGGTGATGTTGCATTGCATAAGGCCGGAGAAGACTCCGTGCTATTGGGTGTTTTTCGGGTTTTCTACGCGGTAGATTGCAGCAGGGAGCCTTGGGGACTAACCCAAAGGTGCACCCGGAAAACTGGGCGGATACGAGATCTTGCCAACTTGGTGGCCAGAGTGCCAACTCGAACATAACTGGGTTATGTGTCTTGCGGTAGAATGGGACTCGGTGGAAGTTTGACCCGCGCAAATGGCTTAAATTGTCGTTGCGATGTGAGCACGGGTTAGATGGAACCGTACCCGCTTTATGTCGTTCGGTTAGAGAGACCTAAGGTTACGTGGCACTCGCCGTTGGCATAGATGGGAGTCTTCGGCGGTCAATGGCTTAAATTGACGTGAGCAATGCCAGGAAGACGAATTGCTCATAGGAATGGCCGTCTAAGTGGCGGTGGTGAGTCCGGAATGTTAATGGCTTTAATTGACGTGACATCGACCGGTTCACCGAGAATGTGCCCTGAGTGCACGGGACGTATGGCCGTACGAGCCAACGTCTGTGATGAAATGGCTATGGTTTATGCATTGCTCGCTTGTGCTAATGAAATGCAGGGAAGGAGCATCGCCGCCCCGAGTTGGGGGCGGGATCGTTATAATTTGGTCAGCATTGCTGACCGTTGCCTTGTTTGCCACCGTGTGGTGGTTTGTTGCTTGCAGGTGCAGCTGGACCAAGCGGTCAATAGCGGGCTCAAGCCCTTTTTGCGAAGCTGGCCCTCGAAGGCCCAAGTGGAAATGTTTTCTGTTTTATTCATGTATGACCGGCCTGCGTGCCGAGGTTTGTAAATCATGTATTATCCAAGTGAAACATTCTGTAAGGCCTTAAGGCCGATTTTGGGTATTTTGTATACATTCCTAATTATGTACTAGTGGACATTCGTGCTCTAATGTTGGGTTCTTGTTTACAACCTATATAAACTGCTTCCGCTAGAATGCTCTGTGTAGGACGTTGAGATTGGTTGGATGGTTTCCATAAGTAACCACCCGGTCTGTCTGTGATATATGGCGTCGGGCCCCGGCCGGACCTACTGCTATATACTATGCGACGGATAGGGGGTGTTACATATAAGGCGCCCGTGCCTCTTGACTTGATTCCGTTACCACCATCATTTAAATCAAGTCAATTTGCACAGGACTTCGCCTCGCACGTTCACACTCTCAATGAGCACATAGGCAAGACGTTAGCTAAACAATATGCTATTTATCAATCAAATGATAACATACATAAGCGAGCAGTCCCCTTAAATATTGGCGATTTGGTAATGGTACGTCTTATCCCTGAACGGATGCCTTCGGGCACCATAAAAAATTAGAGAATAGGAGAGCTGGTCCTTTTCGGGTTTTGAAGAAGCTAGGTGAAAATGCATATTTATTATAGTTACCCGCTGATTGGGGAATCTCCCCTATTTTTAACATTTCGGATTTAACGCTCTATGTCGCTCCACCACCTGAACTGTCAGTCTCTTTGTTTCATATTTCCACTATACTGTCTAAAGGGGTGGGGGTGAGAATATTTCTGGACCGCTCTCCCTTTCGGATCATTCGGGAGGTACCTTGTCTATTGATGATGCAACTTGTTTTTCTTCTGCGCCTAATGCTTTTCCAAGGTTCCCCCGGAACGATTTCATGCCTGACAAGTTTTTGCAGTATGCGGTGTTTTCTACTCCCGACGTCGACGTTCACAGGTTTTTAGTCAGATGCCGTGGTCGTCCAGTTTCGGACGACTCTTGGGTTTCTTTGACAGAGCTGTCTCTTCTTGATGCAGATCTCCTCCACCGTTACCGTCCAGCCCACTCATCAGCGATGAGTCCTTTTGAGAGCGGGAGGATTGATGGCGACGGCCACCACGACGACCAACTGGGTGATGAAGACGACGTCCATGGCGGTGTTGCCGTGGCAGAAGATGATGACGATGCTCCTCCAATAAAAGACTTGCGGCGCCGTAGCGGGCACGACTACAATCTTCGCCCACGCAACAAGAATAAGAGTTAAATTTATTTTACTAGTGGTCTGCATTTATCTTTTATATATGTTATTTGAAACTATGTTATTTTCTATCATTTCATTTCGGAACAATATTTATTTTGGGCTGCTAATAGCCACATGGTTGTAAGCCTTATATAAGGCCAAATTTTCATTTGTTATGGGATTATTATTGAAATCAAAGAAAATTTCTTGCCTAAACCTAATTCTCCTCTTCCTCCTCCTCCTAGCCGCCCCCCCCCCCCCCCCCCCTCAAGGCTCCATCTCAAGGAGTTCGACCGCCCCTCTCCCTCTTTGCTTGGCCGCCCCTTCTACTCCTCGCTTCCTCTAACAACCCATCGTTCTCCCACCTCTCTACCTTTTCTCCACCATGTACAACCTCGGGCTCGCAAAGAGCCCTCAAGAAGTAAAAAGGACGAGACAGGCAAAGGGTACCAAGAAGGCCCACTCGCCTGCGGCGAGATGATGGGCTCTCTAAAGGGCGAGAGGGCCCCTCCAGAGGCGAGCGGGCCCCCAGAAGCAAGAGGACCTCCAGGGGCGAGAGGCTCCGGCGAGACGGGCGGTGGGTCCTTCTCGCCGGCAGGCGCCTTTCCTCTCGCCAGGGGGCAAGAAGGTTTTTTAACCTTTCCTATCAAAGCAGGTGGTTTTTACTCTTCTACCCCAGATATTTTTCCCCTTTTACACTTGGTGGACTGCATATAGCTCCTCAGAACAGCGGGGTTTGGCTGTTGGCAGACCCAGCCAAGGGTATCCCAGTAATTTCAGGCCGGAGCAGTTTTGTTATTTGCAGTTCAGATTCTGAAATCTATAAATAAGCCCGTAGGGGTTCTTCAGAAGGGACCTTTTTTCAGACTCTAGAGAGGATTCATTGGCACGGTCTTCTGAGGAACTCCAAGCCCAGCTTTTGGCTTTGGAGGGGAAGCTCTCTGTGACCTTCCGGGTAAGCGGTGGGACCTCCCTGCTGCGGCGTTTGGGCCAGTTTTCTAATCCTTCACGACCGGTCGGAGGTCGGAGCTTGGGCCAAGTAGGAGTCGGCTACGCCCCTATTTTGTGAACATTCGTTGAAGTCAAATTTTGGCTTCAACAGTTCTGGTGCGGTGAGCGTGGAAGTAGCCGGTTCAAGAAAAGTTTGAGTTTGGCCCTATGACAGGAGGCGAAGGAGAAGGATCTGGTTCTGGAGGTTCCCCCTCCCAGGTAGAAGAGGCGACGAGGAAAATGCTGGAGGACTTCAGGCGAGAGGTCATGCAAACTATAAGCCTGGCCTTCTCGGCAAGGAGCGAGTGGGCGACACCTCAGGTTCCAATCGAGGTGGTCCCGCTTTTGGGCGAGAACGCCCCTGGACAGCGCCCGGGAAAGGAGGTCCCCACAGAGGCTGGCGAGAGGGACGTAGCGGCGCGAGAGCTCTTCCCAGGCCAGCGCCCCGGGAAGGAGATCCCAGCAGAAGACGGCGAGAAGGAGGCAGCTGTGCGAGAGCTTTTCCCTGGGCACGGTCTCGCAGATCGGGCCAGCCAGCCGAGGCCGCGAGACGTGCCCTCTCGGCAAGCTGTCGGCGAGAGCCCGTTTAGTGAACTTGTCATCTCGGCTCCGGTGCCGGAGGGGTTCCGGGAGCCCGACATGTCCTACTACTCAGGAAAGGATGATCCGGTGCAGCATGTGCAGTGGTTTGAGGATGTGGTTTCGATCAGACAGATGACGGATGCGTTTAAGTGTCGACTGTTTGCCATCACCTTGAAGGAGAAGGCGCGAGATTGGTTCCACCAGTTACCGGCAAGGTCGATTTATTGCTTTGAGGATCTACGGAGGGGTTTCTTATTGAGGTTTTCAACATCGAAGAAGCGTAAGAAGGAGGCGGAGTGCTTGTTCTCGGTAAGGCAGAGTCAGGATGAAACATTGGGGCACTACGTAGATCGGTTTCAGGAAGAGATCCTCCAGGTCCAGGAGGTCCCTGGGTATACGCTGATGCTCGCGTTCACCCTGGGACTAAGGCCAGGCTTCTTCAGCATGGAATTAAAAAGGGTGCCCCCCCTCTCTTTTGAGGAGCTCATGGAGAGGGCGGCAAAGGAGACGGATTTCGAGAGGGCCAATCCGGCGTTTGCAAGAAGATTAGCCAGGTTGGCGGAGGATGACACAAAGGAACCAGGAGCAGTGAAGCAGAGGGAGCAGAGGGAGCAGAGGGAGCATAGAGAAGAAAGAAGGAAGGAGGAACCCCGAGGCCAGGGGGACCAGGGACAGATTCATCGGGGGGCCCGAGAGCCGAACAACCGGATAGGTTGGAGGCCTCATGAGGGTCGCCCCCAGGAGTTGGGAGGAGGCTTCCAGGGAAGAGATAATTTCCGGGAGCCAAGAAGGTTCGATCAACCAGCATGGAGACAAGGAGCGAGGGACCGTTTTCAGCATCAGCAGGAGGCAATGGGGATCGGTCGAGGAAGGGGAGCTCGAGGAGGAGGAAGAAGAGGAAGAGGAGAAGGGAGAAGGGGTGGGGTGGCGTTACCTTTCTGTGACTTCCATCAGGAGAGAGGTCACGCTACAGCCACGTGCCCAGAATTCTTGGAGATGAGAGAGGCCAGAGGTTTGAGGAGGCAGGATCCGCCGGTGAGGATTGAGGAAATGCAGCAGGGGGAGACGGAAGATAGGTGCGAGGACCGGGTGGATGTGGGAACCCGGGGGGGTATCGGGGCCATCCACGGGGGGATTGGGATCGAGGCCACCCGGAAGGGGAGCTTCCAGACCATGTTCCGGAAGGGGGTAGCCTCAACCTCCCAGACTCCACCCCCGCTAGAAAAAATCACCTTCTCTTCAGAGGATATGCCGGAGTACGAGGACCCATTCTGCGACGCCTTGGTGATCCAGACGGCGGTGGAAAACTTTACGGTCTCCAAGATCCTAGTGGATAATGGGAGCTCCGTAAATGTGATTTTTAAGAAGGCCTTCGATGAGATGCAGGTGGAAGCCAAGAGGGTTTTGGCCTCGGATGGACCGTTGTTCGGGTTCTCCGGGGAGAGGAAAGAAGTGGAAGGGGGAGTGGGGCTGCACGTGAGGTTGGGGGGCGTATCACGGAACTGCCGGTTCGTGATTGTAGATGCCCCGAGCAGCTACAGCGCCATCTTTGGGCGACCCCTCATCAGCGCCTTTCGCTGCGTCCCCTCCTCGTTCCATCAATGTCTCAAGTTTAACAATGGAGGGGTGCAGGTCAGGGTCAGGGGAGATCCAAAAGTGGCAAGGCAGTGTTACGTCACGGCGGTTAACACCATATCTTGGATGGCAGAGGCGGAGGAGTTGGAAAAGGAGATGGCGGCGCAAGAAGAAGCCTTGAGGGAAGAGGAGGTGAGCCCAGAGGAAACGAGAAGAGGAACCAAAGAGGAAGTCGGGGAGGAGGAGACTGAGAAGCAGAAAGGAGGTGTGCAGGAGGCGCAGGAGGATGTTGAGGTCGAGCAGCAACAGGAGAGCCCGGAGGGAGGAATGGAGATTGAGGAGGAGCAAAGGGGAGAAGACGTGCAGGAAGTCAGGAGGAGCGGAGAGTCGGAGCCACGAGAAAGAATGCAGGAGAGAGTGGGAGAAGAAGGGGCAGAGGAAGAAGCCCAAAGGAATATGGAAATTGAGCAACAGCAGAACGAGGTGATAGAAGTTGAGGAAGCAGGAGGGGAGGAAGAACGGGAGCAGGAAGAAGAAGCAGGGGACGGCTGGGAACAGTCGCGGCTGGAGGTGGCCGAGGAAGTGGTGGAGGTAGAGGTCCGCACCAGCCAGGGGCAGGTACGAAGGGTGCGGATCAGCGGGGGCTTGAGTCCCGAAGACCAGGAGCGGATGCGGGTCTGCATCCAGAACAACGTCGACATCTTCGCATGGAGCGCGGCGGACATGCCGGGCATTGATGCGGATGTGGCCTGTCACCGCCTAAATCTGGACCCTCGGATGCGCCCCATACGTCAGAAAATGAGAGCCATCGCCACCAAGCTAGAGGGGCCCATCCGCGAGGAGGTCAAGAAGCTCCTGGAGGCGGGCTTCATCTCAGAGATCCAGTACCCAGGCTGGATCTCCAATGTTGTAATGGTGAAGAAGGGGGGAGGAAAATGGAGAATGTGTATTGACTTTTCATTATTAAATAAATCGTGCCCCAAGGATTGCTACCCCCTGCCTCGAATCGACGCGCTGGTTGATTCAGCCGTTGGTTTTTCTGTTATGAGTTTCCTGGATGCTTTTTCAGGTTACCATCAAATCCGGATGCACCCTCCCGACGTCAAGGACGTCTCCTTCATCACCAGGGAAGGGTGCTTTAGTTATAACATGATGCCCTTCGGGTTAAAAAACGCGGGAGCAACATACCAACGGATGATGGATCGAGTTTTCTAGGGCCAGAGGGGTCGGAACCTAGAAGTCTACGTTGATGATCTCATGGTAAAGAGCAAAGGAGTGAGCCTGCATCTCCAAGATTTGGAAGAAACGTTCGCCACCTTGAGGAAGTTCAAAATGAGGTTGAACCCCTTAAAGTGTGTTTTCGGGGCAAGTCGCGGGAAATTCCTTGGGCACCTCCTGACCCCGGCAGGGGTAGAACCTAATCCTGATAAAGTAAAGGCCATTCTAGAACTAGAATCACCGCGAAACGCTAAAGAGGTGCAACGCTTGACAGGGAAGCTAGCCGGCCTTAGCAGATTTCTCTCCAAATCAGGGGAGAAATGCTCACCTTTCTTTAAAGTACTACGAGGGAACCAGAGGTTCGAGTGGACCGCGGAGTGTGAAGAAGCTTTTCAAAAGCTGAAGGAGCAACTCTCCCTGGCTCCTCTGCTTCAAAGCCCGAAGGAGGGGGAGGATCTAACCTTGTACCTAGGGGTGGGAGCAGAGGCGGTGAGCTCCGTCCTAGTCAGAGAAGAGGGAAAGAAGCAGCTGCCCATTTATTATGTTAGCAGGATCCTAAGGAAGGCGGAGCTTCGCTACCCCATCCTAGAAAAACTGGCATACGCCTTGGTCATTTCGGCCAGGAAGCTCCGACCGTATTTCCAGGCCCATTCGATTAGGGTGGTCACGGACCATCCTCTCCGAAAAATTTTTGAAGGGGTGGAGCACTCGGGTAGGCTGGCCAAGTGGTCTATCGAGTTGAGTGAGTTCAACATTTCGTTCGTACCAAGGCTCTCCATTAAGGCACAGGTGGTGGCCGACTTCTTGGCAGACTACGTCGCGGAGAACGGGGCCGAGGAGCCGCAGCAACCAGAAGCATGGAAGTTAATGGTCGACGGGGCCTCGGGAAAGCACTCCCTTGGAGCGGGGGTGGTACTGACAAGTCCTCAGGGAGTGACCATAAGACAAGCAGTCGCCTTGCATTTCCCCACAACCAACAACCAAGCAGAGTACGAGGCAGTGATAGCCGGCCTTCGCCTGGCCAAGGAGCTCGAGATCAAGGACGTTGAGGTTTTCACAGACTCATTGATAGTGACGTCGCAGATACGTGGAGAGTTCGAGGCGCGGGAGCCCACCCTTGTGAAATATTTATCCAAGGTAAGAACGATCATCGGGGGGTTCCGGACGTTCTCCATCCAGCACGTCCCCAGAGAAGAGAACACTGCTGCCGATCAATTGGCCAAGTTCGGACCTTGGGAAGGAGGTGCCCTGACTGATTTATTCCATCCAGCGATGGAGGAGGGGGAGCTGATGGAGGTGGATCGGCGGCCCTCATGGGTAGACCCTTTCGTTACTTTCTTTCTGACAGGAACCCTCCCTGAGGGGGTCAAGGAGGCAAGAAGCTTCCGCCATAAGGCGGCTCATTATCTCATGCATGAAGGAGGACTGCACCGGAGGATGCTCTCGGGTCTCCTAGCTCGATGCATAACGGAGGAGGAGACCAGACACATTCTGGAGGAGGTGCACTCCGGGGAATGTGGTAGTCATTCCGGAGGGAGGACATTGGAAGCAAGGGTGGTCAGGCAGGGGTACTTCTGGCCCACCCTGAGGAAGGACGCGACAGAGTTTGCAAGGAAATGCCGGAAGTGCCAGCTCTACGCCCCACTCCAGCTCTTGCCGGCTCAAAGGCTCCGAAGCATCACAGCACCGTGGCCTTTCGCCACTTGGGGAATGGATCTAGTGGGGCCTTTTCCTCCAGCTAGTGGGCAAAGAAGATTCCTCCTGGTTATGATAGATTACTTCTCCAAGTGGCTGGAGGTTAAGGCACTAGCAAAGGTGACCTCCCAGGTCATCAGGAACTTCGTCTGGGGGGAGATCATCTGCAGGCACGGGCTGCCTCAGGCCATCGTCACGGATAATGGCCCCCAGTTCGCTAGTGAAGAGTTCATCAGCTTCTGCACTCAGCAGGGCATTGACCTCAGGTTTGCCTCTGTCCACCACCCTAGGAGCAACGGTCAGGTGGAGGCGGCGAACAAGGTTATAGTTAACTTGCTAAAGAAGAAGGTAGAGAATCTGAGAGGGAACTGGGTAGAGCAGCTCCCCTCGGTCCTGTGGGCTCTAAGAACAACCCCAAACACGGCCACTGGAGAGACCCCTTTCAAACTTTCCCATGGTTGTGAGGCGGTACTACCAGTGGAATTCGAGGTCCGATCCCCGCGAGTTGCGGCCGCGGGTGATGGAGACGAGGCATGGAGAATGGAGAATGAGGAAGGCCTGCGCCTCTCGCTAGACCTGGCAGAGGAGTTGCGAGACGTGGCGGCCATCAGACAGGAGGAAATCAAGCGACGAATGGCGAAGCACTTCGATAAGCACATCAGGATAAAGCAGTTCGCGGAAGGAGATCTAGTACTAAAGAAGGTTGATGCGGCATGAAGGTCCGCCCCGGTGGGAAAGCTCAATCCAAATTGGGAAGGGCCTTATATTGTAGAGGGAGTGTTGAAAGCGGGGGGATACTACCTCCAGGATGTGGAGGGTAGGGCCTTGAACCACTCCTGGAGCGGGGATGATTTAAAGCGCTTCTACCCATAAAAAGGGAGAGCGGTAGATGTGTATTTAAAGCATGATCAATATAATATGCTTCTTGAAACCTCTCTTGTTTTTGTTTATCATGAAGTCCTAAAGGCAGTTTTAAAGTTCTTCATCGGCACCCCGAGCTCGGCTCGGCCCCAGGTAGACCCGCTGCGCAGGCTCCCATCTAGCTGGCAGGTCCGAAGGCTCGCCTGTGGGGGATAGGTTTTGAGTTAAGTTCTTCATCGGCACCCCGAGCTCGGCTCGGCCCCAGGTAGACCCGCTGCGCAGGCTCCCATCTAGCTGGCAGGTCCGAAGGCTCGCCTGTGGGGGATAGGTTTTGAGTTAAGTTCTTCATCGGCACCCCGAGCTCGGCTCGGCCCCAGGTAGACCCGCTGCGCAGGCTCCCATCTAGCTGGCAGGTCCGAAGGCTCGCCTGTGGGGGATAGGTTTTGAGTTAAGTTCTTCATCGGCACCCCGAGCTCGGCTCGGCCCCAGGTAGACCCGCTGCGCAGGCTCTCATCTAGCTGGCAGGTCCGAAGGCTCGCCTGTGGGGGATAGGTTTTGAGTTAAGTTCTTCATCGGCACCCCGAGCTCGGCTCGGCCCCAGGTAGACCCGCTGCGCAGGCTCCCATCTAGCTGGCAGGTCCGAAGGCTCGCCTGTGGGGGATAGGTTTTGAGTTAAGTTCTTCATCGGCACCCCGAGCTCGGCTCGGCCCCAGGTAGACCCGCTGCGCAGGCTCCCATCTAGCTGGCAGGTCCGAAGGCTCGCCTGTGGGGGATAGGTTTTGAGTTAAGTTCTTCATCGGCACCCCGAGCTCGGCTCGGCCCCAGGTAGACCCGCTGCGCAGGCTCCCATCTAGCTGGCAGGTCCGAAGGCTCGCCTGTGGGGGATAGGTTTTGAGTTAAGTTCTTCATCGGCACCCCGAGCTCGGCTCGGCCCCAGGTAGACCCGCTGCGCAGGCTCCCATCTAGCTGGCAGGTCCGAAGGCTCGCCTGTGGGGGATAGGTTTTGAGTTAAGTTCTTCATCGGCACCCCGAGCTCGGCTCGGCCCCAGGTAGACCCGCTGCGCAGGCTCCCATCTAGCTGGCAGGTCCGAAGGCTCGCCTGTGGGGGATAGGTTTTGAGTTAAGTTCTTCATCGGCACCCCGAGCTCGGCTCGGCCCCAGGTAGACCCGCTGCGCAGGCTCCCATCTAGCTGGCAGGTCCGAAGGCTCGCCTGTGGGGGATAGGTTTTGAGTTAAGTTCTTCATCGGCACCCCGAGCTCGGCTCGGCCCCAGGTAGACCCGCTGCGCAGGCTCCCATCTAGCTGGCAGGTCCGAAGACTCGCCTGTGGGGGATAGGTTTTGAGTTAAGTTCTTCATCGGCACCCCGAGCTCGGCTCGGCCCCAGGTAGACCCGCTGCGCAGGCTCCCATCTAGCTGGCAGGTCCGAAGGCTCGCCTGTGGGGGATAGGTTTTGAGTTAAGTTCTTCATCGGCACCCCGAGCTCGGCTCGGCCCCAGGTAGACCCGCTGCGCAGGCTCCCATCTAGCTGGCAGGTCCGAAGGCTCGCCTGTGGGGGATAGGTTTTGAGTTAAGTTCTTCATCGGCACCCCGAGCCCGACTCGGCCCCAGGTAGACCCGCTGCGCAGGCTCCCATCTAGCTGGCAGGTCCAAAGGCTCACCTGTGGGGGATAGGGTTGGGACAGGCAATCTCCATCAGCATCAAACTGACAAGGCAAAATTCATTTTGGCAGAATAGGGTGAAAAGTCCCCTTAAGCGGCACTACACCTTAGAGTCCCTACTTAGTCCTAAGCTACAAAAATAAACAAATGGAAAAGGGTGTGGAGTAAGGCGGGTGACAGCACTCGCAGCGGATGGCTTTTGAGGATCGTCTCGCCGAGCGAAAGAGCACTCGCGAGACAAGCCATTGCGCCAACTCATGGTCGTTAAGCGCGTCGAGAACCCGTATCGCGTACAACATAAAAAAGAAAGATATATGTGCAGAAAGGTTACGCGGCGAGACGAAGTAGTAGCACCGTCCCGCAGACAAAAAGAAAAAGAAGGAGAGGTAGACCAAAAATCAACTCCACAAAATAAGAAACAAAATAGAAGGCAACAAAATCGAGCACTCGCTCGTCACTTGGCAAATGCCACAAAAATATAGTTATAGTTTAAAATCTTTACATCAGGAGGAGGAGAGAGTGATTCTAAATCTTGGAGGTGGAGCATCAGTCCTCCTCGCCGGATGAAGAATCATCACTCTCCTCGCTATAAAGCTCGGGGACCAGGTCTCGCGCGGTTACTGTCTCGGAGTCGTCCTTCACGACGCCCAGGTCTTTCATCATTTGCAGCACCAGCTCAGCCCCACGGACACCAGCGTCTCGGCATCGCTCCTCAACTTCCTCGTAAGAGTAGTGAGGCGGAGGTGTCCGGAAGGGCTCGCGGCGAGAGGACGACGCAGCACTAGCCTGAAGGCGCGCGTTCTCCGCTGTCAGGACCCGGACCTCCTCTTCCAAAGCCGCCACGCGCGAGCGAAGCTGTCCCGCCGTTTCGGCATCCTGCGAGATGACCTAGCAATTAGCCGAGAATCATGGGAAAAGAAAAATCCAAGGGAAAAGAGAGTTATGGCTTACCACGCCGCCTTGGGCCTTCGCGAGAAGTGACTCGGCATCTGACAACCTTCTCGCTAGACCAGTAGATTTCTCCCGCTCCGCCTCCAGGCTTTCCTCACTGGCCTTCCACTTTGAATTTATGTAAATGAGGCGGCGAGAGGAGCGGTGCGAGAATTCTAAGGCCCGCATCTGGTGGTGGCAGGTTTTCAGCACAAGGTCCTTGGTGGACTCGCTTTCAGGCGAAGAGGCGTCTAGGCCACCATAAAGGCCGTACCTGATGGCGAAGGCGTGGCTGGAAGGGATCTCTTGCTCCTTCCATGATGGAAGGAGAGTGGAGATGGACACGCGGTTGGTATCCCGCCCCCACAGCAGAACCGGGTCGCCGACGGCATCATGAACCACGGGACCCAGGTTATAATTCATGTGAGAGGAGGGAGCGGGACGGCCAGAAGAATCGCCCTCGCGAGAAGAGGTGGCTGCCGCCGGCTCAGGAGGAACAGCTCGCGGGTTGGGAGACGCAGCGGGCAGGTTGGAGGCGGCAGCAGGTTGAGCAGAAGGCACCGTCTCGCGAATAGGCGAGACGGCCTGATGATTAGGCGAGGGAGGCGGTGGAGTTTCCCCCAAAGATATAGGGCTTCCTTGAGGAGCCTTCCCCTTTTCCTTGGAGATGGCGACAGCTTTCTTCATCTTCTTGTTTGGAGGGCTGGAGCGAGAAGGGACCGTGACATCTCCGGGACGCTTGGGCGGGATGACCGCCAGGGACTCTCTCGCCGCCTCTGCCGCCGCATTGGCGAGATCAAGACCCTTGGCAGGGTGAATGTTGCTCTTGTAAGGAGGGGATGCTGGAACAACTCGCTCACCTAAAAGCAAGCGGGGATTAGGAAAAAGCGAGGTGACAAGTAGCAAAGCGAGAGGAACAGAAGAATACCCTCGCCCGGGAGCACTGGGAGAAGCGAGTCGAGGCCTCGCCGCAAGAAATTGACCTCGAAGTTCTTGCCCACTAGGTACTCGCATAACAGCTTCTCTGGCCCACTGACTTGGGGGGTGGCGTAGAAGCTCTCTGGCGGAGAGACCGGCGCGAGAGGAATGCCACCAAAGTCAGCCAGGTCTCCTCGGATGAAGACGAATCGGGTGAGCTAGTGATGGTTCTTGTTAGGCGTCTCGCATACCTTGAGCCCTTGCCCAGTGAAATACGAGACGCCATCAGCGTTGGCGTGGTAAATGAAAAGCTTGCGGAACGCCGTCAAGCTGAACTCAATGCGCTCCCGGCGCATGTAGCAGGCGAACGCGATCAACACCGAAATCGCGTTGGGGTTGAACTGTGCCGGGACGACACCAAAGTACTTGAAGGCCTGCTTCACCTCAGGCCAGAGGGGCAGTCGCAACCCCGCCTCGAAGTGCGAGACAGGGAAGGCGAGTTCCCCCGGGTAGTACGTGTTGATGCACTCGCCGACCTTAGGGGGACGCGACTCGATCCCTTCTGCCAGATACTCGCGGGCGAACTTGTCATGGTCTTCCGAGGGAGCCTGCCGAGCGGGAAGTCATGGTCGGTAAACCTCTTCCCGCAGCGGCTGCGCCCCTCACCCTCCTCCACCTTCTTCTTACCCATCTCCTCTGGCGAATTGGTCCTCGGCGAAACGAAGGAAGAAATAGGCGAGAAGAGTCCGGCGAGACGAAGAGGTCAAAAGCCAAGAACTTGGGTAACTGAAGAAGCTGAAAGAGCGACATCTAATCCCGAGCTAGGCATATTTATAAACCGAGGATCAGCCAATGATTAAAAGGGCGGGAAAATAGGAGGGGAGAGGAAGAGTCGATGACTTTCTCTCTCCTAAAGCCTCGATCGGCGCGACCCGTCACAATCATGAAAAACTATAAAGAAATTTTTAGCATAAACTAAAAGGAGATTAAAGAAGAAAAAAAAATCTAGCCTTAGAAAAATAATAAATATATGTCCAGACATCATCCCGCAGGAGACCAAGCTCCTACGAGACCACCATTATTACAAATCTTGCGAGAAGAAGCAAAAGAAAAAGATGAATAGCAAGACGGGCATTCTTCAGTATGGGCGCCATTCCCAGCGACCGCCGCGAGCTCCCCCGCGAGGAGGTCTACTCGGCAAGTGGAAGGAGCGGATGGCTTTAAGACCACGTCGCGCGAGGCGGAGCTGCATATCGGTCTCATTTATGAGGGCCTCGGGGTCGGCGCCGTCGGCATCCAGCTCGGCATTGGCTCCAGAGGATAGACGGGCGCACTCGCCCTCCAGCGACTCGATGCGCTTCTCCGCAGCCTGTTTATCTAAAGTCAAGGAGTGAATGAGGCGTGCGTGCTTCCGGAAGAGCTCAGCCGTCTTCCGCTTCATCTCCACTGGATCCGAGGGATCGCCCAGATAATCTTCAATCCCGTCCACAAGAGGAGGCGAGACGGAGAGTTTCTTTGGCTGCTCCTCAATGGGGGAGTTGGCTCGAGAATCTGCGCAAGGAGTGCAGGGGCAGGGTGGAAGAGGCACTCGCAGGAGAGAGTGAGAGTAGCGAAGGGGATTCAAAAGGGCGAGGGAGGGTCCCTTACCAGGATGGCGAGAGGTATCGGCAGCCGGGGAAGGGTCGTCCCCCCTCTCGCTGGGAGTAGCTGGAGGAGTAGATGAGGGTAGCGAATCAAGCTCTTCGCCATGGACAGAAGAACCATCTCGCGGACTCTTCGGGGATGGCGGAACCGCGGGAGCCCTCTGAAAAAAGCGTTAGTAAGCAAAAGAACACCCGGTCGCGGAGATAACAGTGATAAAAGCGAGTACCCACCTCTTTTCCCGTGGAAGGCGCGTGGGGTGCAGGGATGGTTTCCAAAGCAACGCAAGACAAATCTCCTGTGGCAGGTGATGGACCCCCAGCCTTCGCCTTTTTCAGGCGAGACGATGGGGCGAGAGGGCGAACCAGAGAAGAGGTGAAAGCAGCCACGTTGGCCTTATGCTGCTCTCGCACCAGGGCGAGACGCTCGCGAAAACTTTGACTGTGAGTCATTCCGCAGGAACTCAAGGACAGGGAAGAAGAAGAATATGCAGAGCGGGGCATCAGGAGCACGGGGCAGGAGTCACATATTTATAGACCCCGGTGGGGGCCTCAGAAGATTCCTCATAAATACGTTTTTTAATGCACCTCGAATAACGAGCCTCGGTTGAACATTCTTTTTGAGCTTAGAGTAATCTCAAAAAGAGCGGGGATTGTGTACAACCTCGGGCTCGCAAAGAGCCCTCAAGAAGTAAAAAGGACGAGACAGGCAAAGGGTACCAAGAAGGCCCACTCGCCTGCGGCGAGATGATGGGCTCTCTAAAGGGCGAGAGGGCCCCTCCAGAGGCGAGCGGGCCCCCAGAAGCAAGAGGACCTCCAGGGGCGAGAGGCTCCGGCGAGACGGGCGGTGGGTCCTTCTCGCCGGCAGGCGCCTTTCCTCTCGCCAGGGGGCAAGAAGGTTTTTTAACCTTTCCTATCAAAGCAGGTGGTTTTTACTCTTCTACCCCAGATATTTTTCCCCTTTTACCCTTGGTGGACTGCATATAGCTCCTCAGAATAGCGGGGTTTGGCTGTTGGCAGACCCAGCCAAGGGTATCCCAGTAATTTCAGGCCGAAGCAGTTTTGTTATTTGCAGTTCAGATTCTGAAATCTATAAATAAGCCCGTAGGGGTTCTTCAGAAGGGACCTTTTTTCAGACTCTAGAGAGGATTCATTGGCACGGTCTTCTGAGGAACTCCAAGCCCAGCTTTTGGCTTTGGAGGGGAAGCTCTCTGTGACCTTCCGGGTAAGCGGTGGGACCTCCCTGCTGCGGCGTTTGGGCCAGTTTTCTAATCCTTCACGACCGGTCGGAGGTCGGAGCTTGGGCCAAGTAGGAGTCGGCTACGCCCCTATTTTGTGAACATTCGTTGAAGTCAAATTTTGTCTTCAACACACCAAAATCATATTCAACCCATTGACATTTTCGGCCACCTTGGAGGAAAGGGATCGTGTGCAAGGAAGAACCAAAGTTTTGGGGTAATCGTCCACGGCGAGAAAGAGAAGGAGACGAGCAAGATCTTCATCCGTGGCGCGTTTCCCGTGGGTTCAAAAGGAAGAGCGGCCGTTCTTTGTGGATCCAAACATCTCGGATCTACGTTTGCGAGTGGGGTAATGAAATTCCTACACAAGAGATTTACTTCTTTGACTAGTTCTTGGGGTGGACGAATTTTGAGTGATTTCTCGAATCGTTAACTTTTCACGGTGTTACTAATAATAGATCTGAGATTTTCATTTGGTTTTCCGAAAAGATCTATCGAGAGGATTGGTGCTCCTCGCTTTTGTTTTGTTGGGATAGATCCTACCACTTTTGAATCGTGATTTATTTTTGGTGGATCTATTTTGGTACAACCCCAAGCTCGACCGGAATCAATATTATTCCATTTAGCTGAAAAAGATTTTGGCCTATAGCCAATCTCTGTTCCACTTGTTATTCGTATGTTAGCACGAACGATACTTAAAATACATTATGGTCGCTGCGTTTCGTTTGTGTGCGGGTTAGGGAGCGTTAATCTTGCAAAGGTCGTAGTCACGCCCTCCGTGTAGGATCCCTAAGGCATAACCTACATCAAAAACTTAACCCCAGATATCTAAATCTATCGATCTCCAATTAATAAATGAATAGTAAACAATGAATAACTAAAATTCTCTTATAAATTAACTCACAACTATATTTTCGGAGAGCAAAAAAGTTTAAGAATTGAGATATTCGAATTTATTCGTTACATAATTAGAAAAAAAATGTTTTTGGAATTTTTTAGAGTTTTTATCATCTTTTTGTATTTTATTTTTTTGATTTATTATCTTTTTTTATTATTTTTAGAGTTTATTCTTTCCTTTTTATTTTTTTTAGGACTTTTGGTTTTTCTGAAAATTTTTACAAAAAAAGGGTACAAGGTAAAAACTCGAGGGCCCGCGAACAGACTCTTATTTAGGAGGTTGATTCAATGAGTCGAACGTCGCGGGCTTGATAAAAAGTGAGATTTTACAAATAAGAAGGGTGAGGGAGGAAAGAGAAAGATTTATTTTTATACAAAAAATATTTACAAAGTAAAATAAATAATATTTTTTTTGAATTTTTATTTTATGAAATTCTTTTCAACGTTTTGTTTTATAAATTTTTTGAATTTTGTGTTTTTATGAATTTTTGAAGTTTTTTTTATTATTATAAAAAACAATGATTTTTTTTTGAGATTTTAATTTTTTTTATTTTTTTGCAGAATAGGAAAACACCCTCATAATTAAACCCAACATTGTCTCCAATGTTGCTATCTAAGTATGCGGAACAAATAATTTACAAAATTAAGTTTGCATAAAAATTAAAAGAGAGGGTAGAAGCTTCTCTTATAGGAGTCCGGGGAGGCCTAGGTTGAGATCCTACATTATCAAGAAAAAGCAAAAAAATAACGAAAAAAACAAAAAAGCATAAACTCGGACAAAAGGTATGCGGGCGGGAGGGGCAATTGTGTGGGAGACTTGTAAGCTAACATCTTAGCTATATGAGTGTGACAGAACTGCGGACCCCAAGTGCGCACAAGAGTGAAGCGCGCCGAAGCAAAAAAAATAGATATATAATTTTGTTTTGTAAAAGGTTGTTTTATTTAAAGTGTTTATTATAATATATTTTGGCAAAAATTTTTTTTTAAGTTTTTATGTTTTGAAGTTTTGTAGATTTTTGAATTTTTGTTGCTTTTTAGTTTTTAAGTTTTTGAGAATTTGAAGTTTAAACTCGGCCTAAAACGATGTCATTTTATTTATATGTTTTTATAGATAATAATAACATAATTTTTTTAAATTTTTTTAAGTTTTTTTACGTTTTTTTAAGTTTTTTTTAAGTTGTTTAATTTTTTTAAGTTTTTTAAAAATTTTTTAAGTAGTTTTTTTTAAATTCATAATAATAACATAATTTTTTAGGTTTTTAATTTTTTTAAGTATGTTTTGAAGTAGTTTTCTAGTTTTTGTAAAATTTTTTAAGTACTTTTTTTTAAAATGTTCTAATTTTTATTAATAATACTTATTATTAATTTTAATTTTGGTGACCATTTTTTTAAATATATATAATAGGTCTCCAGAGTTTAAAATAACGACTCGAAATTTCCCAGGCAACGGCGACAAAAACTTGATGGGGGTTAAAACTCCAAAATTTATTACGAGCTCGCGGCGCCCCGGGCGGTTTTATTTAGAAAAGCGAATTTGGTTTTATTTAGAAAACGGGGCGCGCAGATTTATTATTTGGATATAAAACAGTGAAATCGAGTTTTAATGAAAGGAGGCAAGTGCACCTATCGTGTGTATTACAGGATATTCCGGTGCGGAATATCGAGGTCGTATTGTTCTCAGGGTCGGGTAGATTATTTCTACTCTTCCCTGTAGGGGACTATTATTTTACCGATAATTACTTGTCGGGTAATTTTATATATATATAAGCAAAAGTAAGGCATAAAATGAAAGAAATAAAGAGAGGGAGACGATGAAGATCTTAGCTTGATGGCACCGAATTAAATTTGAACTAAAATATACTTTTAATAAAAAGAGATCCTAAGTTTCAAATTAATTAAGGCGGAGACTTGGCCGTGGAGGTTCCACTAAAATGAGCTCACCTATCTCTAGGAATATCGCTCACCTGAACATTAAGACTATTCGATCGGGCTCTTGTCCGACAAAAGATTTCTCTTAATGCCCGCATTACGCTAAGAACCCCGCTATTGGTTGGGGAACCCAATCCGGTAGAGTTTGCCCGCGTCCTCTCTCGAGGGTTAGTGCGGAACTCCATTTACCAAGGGGCAATCGGTCCATACGCACGACATCTCGGCTAGCTAGCATATGTACTACGAAAATAGAGATCACACATCGATTATGTGATTTTACGCCTCTTAAACCCTTGGCAAACCTTAAGTTAATTTTAATTAATTAGAAAAACATGACCTTTTATTATTTAAAGCTAATTTATTTGTCCCAATGCTCTTCGATACTGAGGGCTAAGAACGATTAGCCACTCATCAGAATGGGGACGGCTTGTGGCGAAAGCGATAAATAAAACAGTAAATGAAAGCGATAAAAGAAAGTAGTAAAAGGAAAGTAGTAAATTGCAAGTCCTACTCAAACGAGTAGGACTGAAATGAAAGCAGGAAAATTACAAGTCCCGACTCAAATGAGTGGGCGGGGGAAATGAAGCGAGTCTTACTCAAACGAGTAGGAGAAAATAAATGCATCCACGCACGCACTCTACAGAAAAGTAAACACATACACAGACATGCCATTTAACTCAAATGAGTAGGCGATAAATAAATGCTAGTACTCAAATAATTACAAACAAATAAAGACCTGCCATTTAACTCAAATGTGTAGGCGGTAAATAAAATCTTGTCATTAACTCCTAGCGAGTAGACGGAAATAAATGCTAACACTTACGCACTCTACTTGAAAGTAAAACGCACGCACACAACATTAAATTGAAAACACACGCACACAAGTCCTACTCAAATGAGTAGGAGAAAATTAAAGCGGGTCATACTCAAACGAGTAGGAGAAAATAAATGCACACACTCTACAAAAATTAAATATTCACACACACAAATCCTACTCAAATAAGTAGGTGGAAAATAAAGATCGGCCATTTAACTCAAATGAGTAGGCGAAAATAAATACAACACACGCACACACTCTACATGAATTGAAATAAAGCTATAAAAACTAACTCATACACGCACGCACGAGTACAAAATTAAGAAAAACTAAGTGCTTTAAAAATTAAAATAACTACATTTTTATCGCTAGAATGCGGTAGAAATGCATAAAAAGTAAAAATAAAATTTAAAGGAGCAAAAAAGTTTGCAAATAAATGCAAAGTGCAAGTGCTCGAAAAATTAAAACGAATACATTTCTACCGATAGAATTCAGTAGAAATGAATAAAATGAAGTCAGAAAAATGAAAGGAGCAAAAGGTTTTTGAAAATAAAAGGTAAAATGAAGTGCTTGAAAAATTAAAATGACTATATCTTCATTCTTATAACTCCGTAAAAGTGCATAAAAAGTGAAAATACACTAAAAAGAACGAGATATTTTACAACCTAAAAGGGAAAAACTAAGTTAATGAAAGATAAAAATGACTTTGAAAATGCTTTACAGATTTATAGAAAGGCATAAAAAGCTATAAAAATCCTAAGTCTAACAAGTCTAAGTGAAATTTAACGAAGTATAAAAGCAAGAGAACTACTCTCATACACACACACACACAATTTAAAAGAACAAAATCAAAGTTAAAATAAAATAAAAGAAATAAGATTTTATAAGAGTGGGCACATAGATGAAGTCCAAAGCAATATAAAGGGAGAAAATTTACGAATTTTATTGAAATAAACAGGAGTTTACAAAGTTAAAAATAAAGGAGAGGGGGAGAAAATAACTTTACATAGCTTTGGAAATCATCTAACAGTCGGCCCCTATACAAAATGGTTCAAAAAAGTGGAACCCTCAACTTATACAGAAGTGGGGAATTTATAGAAAAAATTTTCAAAGTACACGCCCTCTGACACGGGCGTGTCTGGGGGTGTGTTGACACTATTCAAAAGGCGGCCGTCCGATTTGATTTGAGATTTGACTTGGCGGCTGAAAACGCGGCGATCACGCCCTAGGTCACGGGCGTGACATTGAGCGTGTCGGCTTTATTTATCATCAGAATTCGGCGATTTGACGACATCGTTGACTTCTGGAGGTCCACGTGGCAGTCACGCCCCTAGTCACGGGCGTGACGGTGGGCGTGTCGGGGAGGTTGAACTGGGCGTCGTTTGCGTCGAAAGTCGACGGCGGCGGTTTGTCAGGCCGGGTGGAGGAGTACACGCCCATGTCTCACCTTTACACGGGCATGTCGGGT
Organism: Platanthera guangdongensis; assembly: GCA_039583875.1. NCBI lineage: Eukaryota > Viridiplantae > Streptophyta > Magnoliopsida > Asparagales > Orchidaceae > Platanthera > Platanthera guangdongensis. Next base: position 31,658,365 of record CM077160.1, read on the forward strand.
TGAGTCGACGAATGTCGAGTGAAGAATGTCAAGAGATGGTCACGGGATTCGGCACGGGGTGTGTCACGTTACACGGGCGTGTCACTCATGGGACACATGCGTGTCACTCATGGGACACGGGAGTGTCCTTGTTGGCTCGACGAACGTCGAGCTGAAAATCATCGAGCAGAAAATCGTCGAGCAGGCTGACACGGGTCAGGTCACGGCCGTGTCACATTTGACACGGCCGTATGACAGGACGTGTCCCATGATTTTTCTTCGAAAATGCTGATTCACTGGAATTTGACGTGTCACGCCCAGGTCACGGGCGTGACCAGTAAGGACACGAGCGTGACATTACTGTTTTTGGCAGATTTTTGGATATTTTTTGAAAAATAAAATAAAATAAGTTAACAAAATATTTACAATAAAAAGAGCATTTCATTGAAGAAATTTAACTAAAAACAACAAAAGAAAACGAGAAATACTTAAATAATGTACATAAAAATAGGAATATTTACAACTTGTCATCACATATTTAGGTCCTTCTGCTCCAAGAAATACTTTAGGCTCTTGTGGTCTGTATAGATTTCCACTTTCATGTCATATAGATAATGCCTCCATAACTTCAGTGCAAAGATTACCTCCGCCAATTTTAGGTCGTGGACGGGATAATTTCTCTCGTGCACCTTCAACTGGCCAGAGTCATAAGCAATCACTTTCCCATTTTGCGGAAGAACACAGCCTAAACCGCTCCCTAAAGCATCATTATAGATTTCAAATCCATCAGTACCACATGGCGACGTCAACACAGGCGCCGTGGTCAACCGGCACTTCAGCTCTTCAAATGCTCGCTTGAACTCTGGCGTCAAAACGAACTTCTGATCCTTTCTCGTCAGTGCGGTTAGAGGCAAAGCGATCCGCGTTAAGTTTGCAACAAATCTTCTATAGTAGCCTTCCAGTCCAAAGAAGCTCCTGACTTCGGCCACAGAAGACAACACTGGCCACTACTGTATGGCCCTTATATTTGTTGGATCCACTGCGATGCCCTCTTCGCTTACCGCATGGCCCAGAAAAGCTACCGACGATCGCCAAAACTCGCACTTCGAGAACTTGGCATAGAGCTTATTCTCCCTCAACGTCTGCAACACTAACCGCAAGTGCTTCTCATGATCGGCTTTCGATTGCGAGTACACTAGAATATCATCAATAAACACAATCACGAACAGATTTAGGTACTCTCGGAATATTCGGTGCATCAAGTCCATAAACACCGAGGGCACATTGCACAGCCCAAACGACATTACTGTAAACTCATAGTGCCCGTAATGTGTTCCAAATGCGGTTTTGGGAATATCTTCTTCCCTTATCCTTAACTGGTAATAACCAGACTTCAAATCCAACTTTGAGTAGACGGTTGATTCGACCAGCTGATCGAATAACACATCAATCTGTGGAATAGGATACTTATTCTTCTCGGTCAGCTTGTTCAGTTCGCGGTAATCAATACATAACCGCAAGCCGCCATCTTTCTTCTTCACAAACAGAACAGGTGCGCTCCAAGGTGACATGCTTGGGCGTATATAACCCTATTCCAACAACTCTTGCAGTTGGACTTTAAACTCCGCCATTTCCTTTGGCGTGATGCGATATGGCGAGCAGGCCATAGGTTTCGCACCTGGCACCAACTGGAACATCGTTCACACCGGTCTTGGGCTCAAGAGCCTGAATCAGCGTGAAGTAGCACTCTGCGCCTTTCCGAACAGTCTTAACGACTTGGAGTGTAGACATCAACGTCCCTCCCACTCCTCGCATCCCTGCGAACTTAGTCTCCTGCTCGGAAATCTGGCCCAATGTGATTTCTTTTAAATTACAATCAATCAAGACATGCTGCTCCGCGAGCCAATCCACACCAAAGATCACGTCGAATTCCGAGATCGGCACTATAGATGTAGTCAAACAGAAATCCTGACTTTCTATTTGCACAGCCACATCATAAACTCGATTCGCGAGCATCAAATAACCATTCAGCAACACCACCCTGACACTATCTGTCTTCACACGACTAGGTATCCCAAGCCGTGCTATGAACTCTCTAGACAGAAAAGAATGCGACGCACCCGTGTCAAACAGTACTCACGCCAGCGTGTTCCGAATCATCACAAATCCTTTGTAAATCATGTCACGCACACAAACCGCATACAAATATGCAAGAAACAAAACATACAAGCAATAAAATAACCAATAACTTAACTCATAGCTATGAGAACGTCACTCTGCTTAATGGCCTCCTGCAGGCCAAGATTGTAGAACCGGGCTGCGCCTGCGAGGCAGAAGACTCCACCACTGCCTTTCCTTTCTCCCCATACGACGATCCTGCCTTCTTTTCACTCTATGGCGGTGCCCGACAAACACGTACGAGTCTCCAGCCTTGAAGTGGTCCCCGATGCTGCTCCCGATGCAACTGAAGAAGGAGCTTGTCCAGCCGACTTGGACCTTTTGCCCCATTTCTTCTTATAATATGCTTTCACAGGTCGGGGAACCTTAAACTCCGGCTTTGTCAAAGCCAAAGCCCGCTTCCCATGCACCCTCTTTGTATCCTTTTCCAGCGCGCACGCAGTGTCGACCAATGCCTGGAAGCCTTCGTTCACAGAACTAGAGAGCAAGAATCGTAACTCATCCCGCAGTCCTTCATAGAACCTATTCGTCTTCCTCTGCTCATCCGCAAAGATCGAACCAGCATAACATCCCAACCTCGTGAATTCATGCAGGTACGCTTCAACACTGCCTTCACCTTGCGTTAGCCTTTGGAACTCATTTTCCATGGCAATGCACTGTGCCGCCGGGAGGTGCTTTGCCAGGAAGAGTCGAGAGAATTCTTCCATCGACACTTGTGTTAACGTTCGACCCGCTAAGTGGTGTAGTTCCATCTCATCCCACCATAAACGAGCCTCTCCTTCCAACAAGAAGGTGGCTAAGGTGACCTTTTGATGTTCCTCCATCCCGATCGTCGTCATTATCCGCTTGACGCGCGACAACTAGTCCTCAGCCTGCGTAGGGGATCCCAGTCCCGTAAACATAGGCGGGTTGAAACTCATGAACTGCTTTAACTGCTTCTAGGCTGCTCGAGGATCCACAACCACTACAGGTTCTGGCCTCGCTGCAACCTGTTCTGGCCTCAATGCCGGCTGTGCCTGCCCAATAGGCTGTGCTTGGATAATAGTAAACAAGGCCTCAAGAACTAATCACACAGTTTCTGCAGAAGGCAGAGGTGTAGGCACCTCAGCTAGTGCCGTACTTTCATCAGAACGTTGGGGCTCCGATTGCCCCGCACCACTCCGCGTCACCTATAGGTGAATAAGACACACACACTAGCGACCGTACACAAGCAATCAAAACAAGATAGGAATGCACAGGTTCCTCAAACACATGTATTTACATTCCTAAAGTGGACATTCACGAGTTCATTAGGGTTAACGTGGTTCGCACAGACACGTGCTCGCCACCTCATAAAAGAATTCGACCACGAATTCAAAAGGGAAATACTGAGACAGCTGATACCAAAAATATAACGACTCCATCCGTTCACATCGTATATACTAGAAGGTCCTGTCGGGGCCCCACAACATATACCACAAAACATGCGGGGACGTCACGGAGTGATACCAGAGTTGTACATCCTAACTCATTGCAGTCTAGCGGAAGCCTATAACACGAAGCTGAACTCACACACATGAATGTCCACCATATAAAGCTCCACATTTATATATATAGTATAGGAATGTCCAAATACAAAATAGTCGGCATTATGGTCTTACAAGGCTTTACACAACAGTGGACTCAAACATTGGCGCGCAGGCCGGCCACGTATAACAAACATATCATGATTCATGTAGCCTTCAAGGGCTAGCGACGGCAGCAGCAACAACAGCAGTAGGGCCTTCATCCTTTATGTGTCCCGCTTGGCTCTCCAGCACCTGCACAGGGACAGCCCACCCAACGGTGGCAAACAATGCAAAGGTCAGCATTCAGCTGACCAATTTTATAACGACTCTACCCCTTTCCCCGGGGCAGTGGTATTTCTTCCCTGCAGGCATAACATGTCACAGATAGATATGTATATCATACAATGTGCTCTCACGCACATACATTCCATCACAACCATTAGCTACGCAACCCGACGATCAGTGCACTCAGGGCACATTCATGGTGTACCTGCGAACCAGTTGCCCACCACCGTATCAGGGTCGCAACCCAATTGTAAAACATTAAGCATTTTCTCCATGGCGTGGAACCGGAGATTATAGTCTTAGCGAGCCGGGATTGGCCCGTAGCCCCCAATTATCACGGAGCGCAGGCCTAAGACTCTAGCTATGCACTCCAACAAGCCGTACTTTCAGGTCTCACATCGGACGGACATAATGCAGGTCGGATCATCCACCCCCCGTTGCTCAAATCGCCTTGTCATCACCGAGTACATTGTACCCGCGGCTAAAGAAAAGGCGCGGGTCGGTTTCACCTTACCTGTTTGGCATAAAGCCTAGGTGTTTTCCTGGGCACACCAGTAATTACTATCACACCCATTCATATAACAACATCAGAGGGTCTTTCCTGGGCATACCAGTACTTCCTGCTACTCCCCTTCACAGGTACAACCCCGCAAATATCACAAATGTCAAGGGTATTTTCCTGGCTTACCACGACAGTACTTCCTGCTACTTCCCTTCACAGGTACCACCCATGAACATCAAGCATTACAAAGGGTATTTCCTGGACGGCCAATCCAGTACTTCCTGCTACTCCCTTTCACAGGTATAACCCAATAGCACAAGCATCATATGGGTATTTTCCTGGACTACCACTCCAGTACTTCCTGCTACTTCCCTTCACAGGTGCAACCCATTGACTCCTAAACTACAGGTTTATCACAGAGTCTTCTCCGGTGTGTAGTTGTAACATCACCAATCTAGACCAACCTGTCCAGATGGGCTTCACACAGCATGCCAATTACGTACTCCTTTTCCATATCTATATGCCAAATGATTGGGGATTCCATGAATCAACCCAAGGGACTCCCACAATGAGCCAACCTCTGGTGGGGGAATATTATGCACATGCCAAAAAGGTAGCTTTCATATGGCTCGGAAGAAAAGTCATTACACATGAAGACCACTTCAGAGCCATGGATTACTAGCTTGCTGGAAAGAACCGCAACGGCTTTTCCTCCGCAACGTTGGTCTCGGATCTCTCGTCGGAACTCCACAGTACCACCGGTGGCCTACTCTCCTTACTCCTCCTCCTTCTTCCTCTCTCTCTCTCTATGGTTTAGAAAGATGAAGGCCAAAGCTCAAATGAGCTTTTCCAACTCATTTCCCGGCCTTAGGGACATAGGGAGGAAGCTCATCCACTGGATCATAGCTGAGAAAATGAACGGCCACAATTTTGCCAGAAAATCATATTTTTTGCCTGACACGGCCTGTGACACGCCCGTCTCCAAGGCCATGTACCTCAAGCGATGCTTAACCGACTTATCCAGTCCAGTACACGCCCATGTGACACGCCCCTATCACGGGCTGTGTCACCTGACACGCCTTCAGACATGCCCGTGTCTGTGGCCGTGTACTTAAGGCTACACAAATTTGACATCAACCCGATCGGGACACGACCAGTGACGTTGCCGTGTCACAGGCTATGTACCCCAGTACACACCCGTGTCATGCCCGTGTTCACCAGGCCTCAAATGCCCTGGGAACATCCCGCAAAGGACACAGCCTGTGATACATACGTATCCTAGGTCGTGAGCCTATACACGGCAGCTGACACGCCCCAGCTCAACTTCATCGAGGTGAAGTTCGTCGACCCGTAGAGGGCACGGCCTCTGACACGCCTGTGTCAGAGGGCAAGTGCCCTCATTCTTCGACGAACAGATTTTCGTCGAACACTCTGCGACTGCTCACCCGAGCATGACATACCCTGGGACACGCCCGTGTCCCAGGCCGTGTCACCCAATTTTTCCCAACTCTGGAATTTAGGGTGTTACAATAGGCACTCCTACACTAGCTCGTCAAGCAGGCCAGAATCATAGTGCATTAAGCATCACACTCCACAAAATTGAGTTACTACACAACATGAAACACTTCATGAGGCATAAGCATTTTTGGCCGGCGAGCTTGCTCGTGCTTGCGATCCTTGCCGTGTAAAAAATGGTTATAACTTATGTCAGCAAATTCTAACCTCAACTGTGTAACCAACACATCTCTTCTCGGTCCTCCCTAGTGGACCCTGGGGCAATCCATCACCCTGCAGGTCAGCACTTTGTATGCAAATATGCAAGTACATTAAACGTAGTAAAAAGGTATTTGGATGTCTCATATAACAAACATGTTCCTATGTATAACATATAATAAACGGGGCCTACAATACATCTATGCAAACCTGTGCTTCACCCAAGGCACCCTAAAGCGTATGCTTCTAACACATATGATGTAGGTTATAACGCCTACGCGATAGGTATTACGTCTTAACATGTGACTCTCGATATATCCCGCTTCTACACTTGCATGGAAACTCAAACATAGCTCACTCGTAGGGCAAGTTATCAAATTTATGCTAACGTACGGTAGCCACGCCGTTTCAAGATTGAACAATAGGCTATAGGCCATTGTTCTCTCAAGCTAAATGGACCCACCCGGTCCAAAAGAGCAATAGTTGTACCAAAAGGGATCTACCAAAAAGTTCGATTCGGAAAATGGTAGATCTCTCCGAACAAAACGTACGAGGGTTTGACAAATCCTCTTCGTAAAAATATTCAAAATAGGATGAACAACAAAGTACTATCGGAGAGACAAACAGAAAAATTAACGATTCCGAAGTTACGCAAAAATCTCATCCACCACAAGAAAATCTAGGAAGGAGAATCACACACAAAGTAGAACGTATCATTACCCAAACCGGAATAGATGATTCTGATTCACTCGTGGATCACTCTTCCACGGTTCCGCCAAAGTCGCGCCGGTTGGAGAGAAAAAACTTTTTTCCTTCCTTGCTTCACGCCGGATGTAATGACCTTGGCTGGAATGGTGGTTTGCTTGGAGGCTGGTCGTTTGCGTGGAAGAGGGCGGATCGGGTGGAGGTGTTATGTGGCTTCTCGGGATGTCGAGATGGGGGGCTGCTCGGGTGTTAGGGTGGTGGTGGCTGCTCGGGTAGGATAAGGAAAATGAGGGAGGGAGAGGATAGCGCTGGCCGAACTTGAGAGAGAGAGAGAGGGGAGAGTGCTGGCGGCTAGGGAGATGTAGAGAGAGAAGGGGAAAAAACTCTTTAGGCAAGAATAAGGGTTACTTAAATTTTCATTCACCTCCTTTAAAGAAAACATTACATGCCTATTTATTGGCTTAACACAAAGTCTTGGCTATTTGTAGCCCAAATAAACATAGAAATAAAAACAATCCAAATGTTAAATTAAAGCATGATAAAAATATAAAAGCTCTCAAGCTTAGAATAAAATAAGTTCAACTATTTAGTTGTCTTGCACCGAGAGCGGAGATTGTAGCGTCGCTCCGCATGATTGTAATGACGCCGCAAGTCTTTGAGTGGAGACGGAGAAAGATCATCCGCGAGCATGTTGACATCATCTTCACTAGGTTGGAGGTCGTCGTCTCCATCAACCCTACCCCGCTCAGAATGACTCATCACCGATGAGTTGGCATGCAGGTACTGGCGCAGAAGAGTATCATCCAAACGAGCCACCTCCGATTCCGGAAGCCAAGAGTCATCGGAGGCCGGACGAACTCGCCAACGTATCAAGTAGCGGCGAACACCACCACTAAGATAGGCGAACAGTTTATCTTGAAGGATCCTGTCTGGAAGAAAATTGGTCCTGGGAAACTTGGGAAAAATGTTAGGCAATAAAGGAGGAAACGTTTCATCATCAACAAGCCACGTACCTCCATTGGAGACCGATGGAGAGAGCGATCCAGAAACCAAGTCACCCCCAACCCATTAGAAATTGTAGTGGAACTAAACAGATATTGAGATAATTCAGGCGGTGGAGAGACATAAAGCGTTAAATCAGAAACATTTAAAATAGGGGAAATACCCCAATCAGTAGGTAACTCCAACAGATATGCGTTTTCTCCTATTTTTTTATAATTCGAAAGGGTCCAGCTAGCCGATTCGCCAACTTTTTTATAGTGCCCGAAGGAATCCGTTCAGGGACAAGACGTACCATGACTAAATCGCCAACCTTAAAGTGAGACGCCCTCTTATGTATATTAGCATGAGCTTGATAAGATGCATATTGAGTGGTTAGCGCTTCAGTAATGTGTTTGTGTAAATCATAAACATGAGAAGCAAAATCCTGCGCAAACTGACTTGACTTATAGGATAGCGGTAACGGAATCAAGTCAATCGGCACATGTACTTTATAACCGTGAATGATCTCATTAGGTGATAATCCTGTGGACCTATTTTTGGAGTTATTCTACGCTAACTGAGCATGGGGAAGGATGAGGTACAATGTACCCTTGTGGTCACCCACAATGCAGCGAAGTAAACTCCCTAAACTCTTGTTTACCACTTTCGTTTGGCCATCAGTTTGTGGATGGTAGGCCGAAGTTAACAAGAGCTTGGTGCCCATTATCCTCCACAGGGTCTTCCAAAATAGCTAGTAAAATTTACATCTCTATCGGTCACTATCATCTTCGTAATGCCTCTATGCCCAACAGCTTCTTTAAAATATAATTTTGCTACATTGGACGCATCATCGGTCTTATTACACGCAATAAAATAGGCCATTTTGGAAAATTGATCGACTACCACGAGAATGGAATCATGTCGTCTAAACGTGACTGGTAGGCCTAGGATAAAGTTCATACTAACATGTTCCCATGGATTGGAAGGAATCGGAAGAGGGGTATATAGTCCTGCATTTATTTTGTTTCCCTTCACTAATTGATAAATGCGACAACTACTCACAATTTTTTTCACCGTAGATTTAAGACCTGGCTAGTGGAACTTGTCTTCTACAAGCGTAGTAGTCTTATCACGCCCGAAGTGTCCACCCAAACCACCACTATGTAACTCCCACACAATAAAATGCCGAAGGGAAGAACGAGGGATACACAACTTCGAATGCTTAAACAGATAGTCGTCCCGAATATAATACGCTGAAATCGTAGTGGGAGAGTTGTTTTGAGTGGAATAGTAGATGTCCTTGAAGTCCGGACAATTAACGTACTCTTCTTTTATCCTATCGAACCCAATCACTTTGATCTCTAATGTAGTCAACAACAAGGAGACGCGACTAAGAGCATCTGCCACACGGTTTAATGTTCCCTTGAGATGTTTAATTATGAAGGTATACTCCTGAAGATAGGAGACCCACTTGGCATGCCTAAGACTCACTTTATTTTGGGAATTAATTAATCTTAATGCCTTGTGATCGGATAGAATAACCAATTCCTTAGATATCAAATAATGATGCCAGTGCTGTAAACATCGAATCACCGCATAAAATTCTCTGTCATAATTAGAATAATTTAATTTTGGTCCCGAGAGTTTTTCACTAAAATATCCAACAGGATGACTGTAAAACTCCCCCTCCCCGGATCCCAAAACACGGCACGAAGGGGGAGGCTTATGCCCGGAACAGCCGCCTTGCGGTAGCATTAGCACACGGGCTAACCTGTACCACAAGACGCCTATTCCGTCGGCTACAACCATATCAATATAAATGCCAACCCAACCAAAACATATAAGCAAGAGAAGTCAAAATCCACACTAAGCATATAATGTCCAAAAACATGAAATAATGAGAAGCTAAACATGCTTCTACAAAATATCAGAGTACATCTAATCATTGCCCAAACGGGCTACATCAGAGTAATCAAAATACTAACATCAGTAACCGACGGTATCGACGGCACCGTCACATCATGCCCTGTCGTCCTGGCCTGGCTGTCCTGCTGCGTAGTCTGCGGCTGCTCTACCTGCGGCGTGACCTCCTAAAAAGGAAGACGTAGCAACCGTTAGTCGAAACGACTAAGTGGTTTCACATCCGCTCCCCCGACGACTCCTCGGCACCGGGCGTAGAAAGAGAAACAAGGGTACAATATATATAAGTGTATAACAGGTACAAACAGGTGACAGTAGAGTAAGAGAAACAGTATCATTATCAGCATTTATATAAGTGATACAACTAAACTAGCAAGTATAACTAAGAGCAGGAAGTAACTTAACTTATAAGAATGTCCATACAAACTTATAAGTTAAGGATCGGGTTACATAAAAGTAACTCATCGTATAAGAGTGCCCATACAAACTTATACGATGAGGATCTTGTTGTGCAATGATATGAAATGCTATGAATGCTATGCAATGACTCACCCATGCACACCCATGCAATTGCTATGTCGACACAGACTGTAGTTCCCACTTTTCGAGCAGGTAGCTAACCTCTCAGGCATCAGCCGCCGTGGCCAGGCGGTGACAGTAGAACGGGCTCTTCTACTACTAGGCGGGTATCACACTACTTCACCTAGGCCTCCGTACGCCTCAACGCTAAGAACACAACAGTGGAGCCCATGCGTACTATGGCCCAGCGGGGTCTTGGGTAGATGTGCACCAAGAACACAGCCCGAACTGGCCTTGCGTGACCCGGAAGGGGCCTCAGAAGAAAGCATGAGGACACAGCCCAACCGTTCACATGGCCGGAGGGGACTCGGGACGTGAACACCGAGGACACAGCCCAAACCGACCAAGTCTAACTGCCAACTCCCGTCGGTGTGACGACTGGCGAGCCCGTAGACCTGCCACACTATCCTTAACCCAGGATTACGACACCGCATGTCGACTCACACCACATGCAAATACCACATCAACATATCATGGAAGGGGCCTCGGAAGTAAACACGAGGACACAGCCCAACCATCCATCCACACCTTATCTCAACACAACCAAAACAAGTGACGGTCAACACCGCACTTACATCCCTTCACAATACTACCCATAGGGAGACGACTCTCTAAGTATTGGACTACTAGAACCATTTCATTAATCAAACATGTCCATGATCATAATCTATTCATCTATATGACTTTCCAAATGATGACAATGTAATAGAAACATGATGCGCATATAAAGATCTATCTCACTTTTCATTTGATAATGTCATAATTTAAACATGAAGTGCACAATATCAATATTTCAATTCCTACCAATTCGATTCGTTTAAATAAGATTATTTCACAATTTGATAATATGAGATTTGATTAATAAGCAACTTCAATCATGCAACAACTGATTAATCATAAGGGTTCATCCAAGGCAAGTATCATGCATTATTAATTCCACCGAATCAAAATTCATCTTTCATTAAGCCCAGAATTTAGGCGCAGGTTGAATCTGGACAGCAACTTCGACCGGAGATTTCCGAGGCTATAGGAATCCGGTGAAGTCGTGTAACCCCTCGATGGAAAGGTATTTCCATGGACTACATCTTTCATATTCAGAGCTCAACCCAGATTTGACATTATCCTATTTGAGATCGGACCTGAAGTCCGCTGCGTACAGAACACAGTTTCTGCATACAAGATTTATAGAACCCCATTTTTGTTTAGACTTTCCCGTGGCTACAAACTTCGCCAGAAGTCGTGCAACTACTCGTTGGAAAGGTATTTTCAAGGTCTGCAACTTTCGTGTTAAGCCGAAAGCCCAGATCTGGACATAGCATACTTACAAATGGCCATGAAGTTTGCTGCGCGCAGAATACAGATTCTGCGCGCATCTTAAGTCGGAATGAACGACATCGGTTCATCTTCCTCCTCAATGCGATCATCCCAAATCATTCCAGAAAACCTCCTCCCTTATTCACCCTCAAGAGGCCAAAACCCTTCACGAAACCATCCCTTATCATCACATTGAAGAAGGGCGTGGTTGAAGAGATCTAAAACCTAAGACACAAGTCTTAGCATGACCTTTCCTAGAAAACTCCTCCTCACCATCAAGACTCTCTTGAGTCGATGTCTCTCCTAGGAAAATAACTATAGATCTAGCACCAAGGGAGAGGGTAGGAAACTCACATTGGCTCCAGCGGTACCACCATTTTCGGCCATGGATCTCGTAGTTCTCCTTGGCGGCATCTTCTCTTTCACGGCGATGGAGGATCTCCTTCGGTAGAACTTGCTCCTGCAGTTTTCCCTCTCACAGGAGATCTCACAGAAAATAGGGGAAGAATGAGAATGAAAACGGCTAGGGTTTTCTCTCCCCTTTATATACAAAATGTGACACGGGTAGGGACACGACCGTGTCCGTACCCGTGTCCTGCTTCCGTGAAACGGCCGTGGCGGTTTCCATGTCGGTTCAATATTTGACACGGGTAGGGACACGCCCGTGTCCCGACCCGTGTCCCCATGACACGGCCGTGTGCATGGCCGTGTCACTACCCGTGTCACTTAGTGTCGACACAGTTCGACGATCTCGACACGGCTCGTCGAGCTCAACTCGACGCACACGGGTAGGGACACGGCCGTGTCACTACCCGTGTCACTTAGTGTCGACACAGTTCGACGATCTCGACACGGCTCGTCGAGCTCAATTCGACACACACGGGTAGGGACACGCCCGTGTCGCTACCCGTGTCGCTACCCATGTCACTACCCGTGTCACTACCCGTGTCACTACCCGTGTCGCTACCCGTGTCACTACCCGTGTCACTACCCGTGTCTTTTTACACTGATTTCTCCACTTCTCCACAAGTGCAGTCCAATTCCCTGCACTTCTCAGGACTCGAGTCAACCCTCCTGACTCAAAAACACACACACTAGGGGCCTAGAGCGATTCAGGACGTTACAAATCCTATAAACAAAATAAAAGATTTCATCCCCGAAATCAGGCTTAGGCTGTGGGGAGAAGAGCATAACAGGAAATTTAACATATGCTTTTAAATAAGATTACCTTGAGCAAACAACTCCGGGTAGCGTTGCTGCATTAAATCCATTGGCTCCCATGTGTACTCCTCCTTCCCATGATTCAACCATAGCACCTTCACTAGGGGAACACTTTTGTGGCGTAATGTTCTTGTCTCGCTGTCAACAATCCGCACCGGCTCTAGTCGCACAGATCTATCTGACGCCACTGCACCATTAGTAGTGGGAATAAATTGGTCGGGCCGCAATAGTGCTTTTCGAAGCGACGATACATGGAACACGTCGTGAAGATTTTCCAGTACCGGTGGTAACTCCAACCGATAGGCCAACGGGCCAATCCTTTCCAATATAGTATAAGGCCCAACATACCTTGGGCTGAGCTTTTTCACTCCACGCACCCGCGACACTCCATGCATCGGCCGAATCTTGAGGAACACTTTTTCGCCCACTTGGAACTCCACCATCCGGTGCTTTTTATTGTAATATTTCGCCTGTCGACTTTGAGCCTCCAACATGCGATCCCGTATCAATCTGACCGCCGCATCAGTATCATCTATGTATTCGTTTCCCAATGCCTTCGGATCTTCATCTTGCACCCAAGACAAGGGAGTCCTGCACCTTCTTCCGTAAAGGGCTTCATGGGGCGCCATGCCGATGCTCGCCTGATGGCTATTATTATAGGAGAATTCCACTAGTGGCAAGAGTCTTTCCCACGGCTCTCCTCTGTCCAGCACACATAACCTCAATAAATCCTCCAGTGTTCTGATGGTCCGCTCTGACTGCCCGTCCGTCTGAGGATGAAATGCGGTACCAAAGGTTAGGTGTGAGCCCAAATACGCCTGTACCGCCTTCCACTCATTGGATGTAAACCGACCATCCCGATCCGAGACAATTGTCTTGGGCACGCCATGATACCGTACAAATTGCTCCACAAAAGGCGTACCAAAACATCCACGTGTGCTTCCTTCTTCATTGGAATGAACCGGGCCACCTTTGTCAGTCGATCCACAATAACCCACACCGAATCATTCCCGAAGCGGGAACGAGGTAACCCATGAACAAAGTCCATGGATATATCCTCGAACTTCCATTCGGGGATGGGCAGCGACTGCAACAAACCACCGGGACTCCTGCATTCAGCCTTCACTCTTTGGCAAGCTTCGCAATGTGTAACATAGTAGAGAACATCCTTCTTCATTCCCGGCCAACACATGGTCTTTCGCAATCCGGCGTACATCTTAGCAATACCCGGGTGTACTGAATATTGAGAGGAATGTGCCTCTCTCAAGATATCCTCCCGAATTTTGCCACCCTTGGGAATATAGAGTCGACCACAAAAATAAACGAGGCCGTCTTTGAGTGTGTACTCATCGGTGGTCCCATCTTCAATTGCCTTGATTGCCGGGGCCAAGGCCGCATCCATTCCTTGCTCCACCCGAATCCGGTCTCGGATATCACAAACTCTGCTCATGTTGGCCAAATACTCCGCATACTCTGCTGAAGGAGCCTTGAATACTAGAGTAATTTCCATCTCCTCGATCATCCGAGCCAACTCCATACTCATCAACTGAGACTCTGGGCTACAGCCTGGCGCTTTTCTACTCAGGGCATCGGCTACCGAGTTCGCTTTCCCGGGATGGTAATTCGTGGTGAACTCATAGTCGCATAGAAATTCCAACCACCGCCGTTGTCTCAGGTTCAACTCCTTCTGAGTGTGAACATACTTCAAGTTTTTATGATCGGAAAAGATCTCGCAGTGGACGCCATATAAATAATGCCTCCAAACCTTCAAAGCGAACACCACTGCTCCCAGCTCCAAATCATGAACCGGGTAATTGATTTCATGTTTCTTCAACTGCCTTGAAGCATAAGCGATCACGTGTCCGTGCTGCATCAGCACCGCACCCATCCCTTGATATGATGCGTCCGTGTAAACTTGGAATCCTTCCTTCCCCGACGGAAGTGCAAGGATGGGGGCGGAGGTAAGCCTATCCTTCAACTCTTGAAATGCCGCCTCACATTGAGGTGTCCACTCAAATGGCACACCCTTCTTCGTCAAGGAGGTAAGGGGAAGGGCAATCTTGGAAAATCCTTTCACGAACTTGCGGTAGTACCCCGCAAGTCCAAGAAAGCTTCGTACATCAGCCGCCGACTTCAAGGGCGACCACTCCTTCACGGCCCGCACCTTTGCTGGATCCACTGCTAACCCTGCTCCACTGATCACATGCCCCAAGAAGGCAACCTCCTTAAGCCAGAATTCACACTTGCTAAACTTGGCGTACAAGGCGTGCTCCTTCAATTTCTTCAAAACTAAGGTCAGGTGCTCGACATGCTCCTCCTCCGTCTTTGAGTAGACCAAGATGTCGTCGATGAAAACAATGACGAAGATGTCCAAGTATGGTTCAAACACCTTGTTCATTAGACTCATGAAGGCCAAAGGTGCATTTGTGAGCCCAAACGGCATTACTGTGAACTCATACAAACCATACCTCGAACTGAATGCTATTTTCTGAATATCCCCCTCATGTATCCTCAACTGATAGTATCTAGAGCGCAAGTCTAGTTTAGAGAACCAATGTGCTCCCACTAATTGATCGAACAACTCGTCGATCCACGGTAGCGGATAAGTGTTCCGCACCATCAACCGATTGAGTTCCCGATAATCTATGCACAATCGCAGGGTTCCATCCTTCTTCTTCACGAACAGCACAGGGGCTCCCCATGGTGATGAACTGGGGCGAACGAATCCTGAATCCACTAGTTCCTGTAGTTGAACTCTAAATTCTGCTAGTTCTTTCGGGGCCATTCTGTACGGAGCCTTAGATACAGGCTTGGCACCTGGTACTAGATTAATCTGGAAATCAACCTCTCTATGCGGGGGTAATCCTGGCAGCTTCTCAGGAAATACCTCGGGAAAATCCCGCACTACCCGTACATCCTTTAATTCCAACGCTGCTTCCTTCAACTCGAACCAGATCATGAAGACCTCATCCCCCTTCATATGAGCCTTTACAGCCTGAATAGAAGATAATATCATACGTGGCGCGAAGCCAATACCTTGGAAGATGACGTCAGAGTCTCCATGTCTCAAATAGATTCGCTTCTCCGCGCAGTCGATCCTCGCGAAGTGCCAATCCAGCCATGCCATGCCCAAAATGATGTCGAACTCCGGCATTCTCAGAACCGTGGCCGGTGTATCAAAGGCTTTCCCATCAATAAATAACTCCAACTCGCACTTAGCGGTCGCGATCATCTCCGAGCCGTCCGGAAGGCGTACACGTCGGGCTATGCCCGTGAAGTACTGTACATCCCCTATGTCTTTTATGAAATCCTCGGACACAAAGGAGTGTGAGGCACCGGTATCGAACAGCGCATAGGCTGTCTTCCCGCCAATAATCACGGTGCCTAAGTACCAACAACCAAAACTTATTGCTAGTGGCTAGTAAGTTCTAATCAATTCAAGTTAGACCATGCAAATATGTAAATTAATTAAATCATACCTGCAATCACATCTTGTGGGTTCCGTTCCTGCGCCATGTCAAGCGCGTACACCTGATCCCGGACCGGTCCGGGGTTTCCTCTTGGCGGTCCTCGTCCTCGACCGCGCATATATCCCCACCCTCGTGGAGCTGCTGGAGGGAGAGCAGGAGGGAGAGCAGGAGGGAGAGCAGGAGGGCCATTCCCATATAGCTGCGGGCAAAAACGCCGGATGTGGCCCGGCTGGTTGCATTCGAAGCACACCAGACCACGACGCCCTTCAGGTTGTTGAAATCGCTGAGGCTGTGGGGGTGGAGGCAACGCAGGCGGCTGCGGAACTGGATGCTCCACCCTATAGTTTCGGTGGACACGCCCTCCACCTCTTTGATAACCTCTTCCTCCTCTGAAGTCCCGTCTCCTTCTATTACTTGGGCCGGCTTCCATCACGTCCTCCGCAGGCCTCTTACTACATCCCAGGTGGTCCGCCTCCAATCTTTTCGCCATATCAATGATCTCCGCCAAGCTACCATCCGCTATAAACAAAAGGGACTGCCTTAGGGGATCTCGCAGCCCTTTGTAGAAGTGCTTGGCATAACCTCTGTCATCCAACTCATAAGAGTCCGCAAACCTTGCGAGATGCTGGAATTCCCGCTGGTATTCTGTAACCGACTTTGATCCCTGCTTTAGTAGAAGGAACCTCTGCTCAAGCTCATCTCGGGCCGATGTAGGGATAAAGTGCTCCAAGAAAACAACCGAGAATTCACTCCAACTTATCTCTGTGTAGATCCGGCCTTGGAAGGTAGAGCCCATGAGGGACTTCCACCACCTCTTCGCATGTAAGTCCAAGACGGACACTGCCAATGTCACTGCCATGTTGGCCGGGCAACGGATACCAGCCAGCAACTCTTGTATCGTGTCTAGCCATTCCTATGTACGTACGGCTGACTCCGTCCCAAGGTAGACGGGAGGGGAGAGAGCCCGGAAGGTGCTCAGCCAGTTGGAACTCGGGGCCTGTTATTGCACCGGAGCCTACTGTGCCTTAAAAGCATCAAGAATGGCGGTGAGCGTCTGCCCCAACTCAGACTGTTCGAACTGAGTGGGTATGGGAGGGATAGGAGTGCCCCCTATTGGCTCAACATGCAGTGGAACCTACACATACACGACAAATTTGTGGTCAGGTTGGCTAAACTTAAGGTCAAAGTTGGAGAAACTTAATGTGAATTACATATGGGCACACCACTGCTTTCGCTAAGTCAGTTTGTCCCCAAACTGACTAACCAAACGGGGGTGGCACCATTGTTGAATGACTTCTTAGTTGAGGATCGTGGCAAACTGATACCATTTGTAAAACTCCCCCTCCCCGGATCCCAAAACACGGCACGAAGGGGGAGTCTTATGCCCGGAACAGCCGCCTTGCGGTAGCATTAGCACACGGGCTAACCTGTACCACAAGACGCCTATTCCGCCGGCTACAACCATATCAATATAAATTCCAACCCAACCAAAACATATAAGCAAGAGAAGTCAAAATCCACACTAAGCATATAATGTCCAAAAACATGAAATAATGAGAAGCTAAACATGCTTCTACAAAATATCAGAGTACAGCTAATCATTGCCCAAACGGGCTACATCATAGTAATCAAAATACTAACATCAGTAACCGACGGTATCGACGGCACCGTCACATCAAGCCCTGTCGTCCTGGCCTGGCTGTCCTGCTGCGTAGTCTGCGGCTACTCTACCTGCGGCGTGACCTCCTAAAAAGGAAGGCGTAGCAACCGTTAGTCGAAACGACTAAGTGGTTTCACATCCGCTCCCCCGGCGACTCCTCGGCACTGGGCGGAGAAAGAGAAACAAGGGTATAATATATATAAGTGTATAACATGTACAAACAGGTGACAGTAGAGTAAGAGAAACAGTATCATTATCAGCATTTATATAAGTGCTACAACTAAACTAGCAAGTATAACTAAGAGCAGGAAGTAACTTAACTTATAAGAATGTCCATACAAACTTATAAGTTAAGGATCGGGTTACATAAAAGTAACTCATCGTATAAGAGTGCCCATACAAACTTATACGATGAGGATCTTGTTGTGCAATGATATGAAATGCTATGAATGCTATGCAATGACTCACCCATGCACACCCATGCAATTGCTATGTCGACACAGACTGTAGTTCCCACTTTTCGAGCAGGTAGCTAACCTCTCAGGCATCAGCCGCCGTGGCCAGGCGGTGACAGTAGAACGGGCTCTTCTACTACTAGGCGGGTATCACAGTACTTCACCTAGGCCTCCGTACGCCTCAACGCTAAGAACACAACAGCGGAGCCCATGCGTACTATGGCCCAGCGGGGTCTTGGGTAGATGTGCACCAAGAACACAGCCCGAACTGGCCTTGCGTGACCCGGAAGGGGCCTCGCAAGAAAGCACGAGGACACAGCCCAACCGTTCACATGGCCGGAGGGGCCTCGGGACGTGAACACCGAGGACACAGCCCAAACCGACCAAGTCTAACTGCCAACTCCCGTCGGTGTGACGACTGGCGAGCCCATAGACCTGCCACACTATCCTTAACCCAGGATTACGACACCGCGTGTCGACTCACACCACATGCAAATACCACATCAACATATCATGGAAGGGGCCTCGGAAGTAAACACGAGGACACAGCCCAACCATCCATCCACACCTTATCTCAACACAACCAAAACAAGTGACGGTCAACACCGCACTTACATCCCTTCACAATACTACCCGTAGGGAGACGACTCTCTAAGTATTAGACTACTAGACCCATTTCATTAATCAAACATGTCCATGATCATAATCTATTCATCTATATGACTTTCCAAATGATGACAATGTAATATAAACATGATGCGCATATAAAGATCTATCTCACTTTTCATTTGATAATGTCATAATTTAAACATGAAGTGCACAATATCAATCTTTCAATTCCTACCAATTCGATTCGTTTAAATAAGATTATTTCACAATTTGATAATATGAGATTTGATTAATAAGCAACTTCAATCATGCAACAATTGATTAATCATAAGGGTTCATCCAAGGCAAGTATCATGCATTATTAATTCCACTGAATCAAAATTCATCTTTCATTAAGCCCAGAATTTAGGCGCAGGTTGAATCTGGACAGCAACTTCGACCGGAGATTCCCGAGGCTACAGGAATCCGGTGAAGTCGTGTAACCCCTCGATGGAAAGGAATTTCCATGGACTACATCTTTCATATTCAGAGCTCAACCCAGATTTGACATTATCCTATTTGAGATCGGACCTGAAGTCCGCTGCGTACAGAACACAGTTTCTGCATACAAGATTTATAGAACCCCATTTCGTTTAGACTTTCCCGTGGCTACAAACTTCGCCAGAAGTCGTGCAACTACTCGTTGGAAAGGTATTTTTAAGGTCTTCAACTTTCGTGTTAAGCTGAAAGCCCAGATCTGGACATAGCATACTTAACAATGGCCATGAAGTTCGCTGCGCGCAGAATACAGATTCTGCGCGCATCTTAAGGCGGAATGAACGACATCGGTTCATCTTCCTCCTCAATGCGATCATCCCAAATCATTCCAGAAAACCTCCTCCCTTATTCACCCTCAAGAGGCCAAAACCCTTCACGAAACCATCCCTTATCATCACATTGAAGAAGGGCGTGGTTGATGAGATCTAAAACCTAAGACACAAGTCTTAGCATGACCTTTCCTAGAAAACTCCTCCTCACCATCAAGACTCTCTTGAGTCGATGTCTCTCCTAGGAAAATAACTATAGATCTAGCACCAAGGGAGAGGGTAGGAAACTCACATTGGCTCCAGCGGTACCACCATTTCCGGCCATGGATCTCGTAGTTCTCCTTGGCGGCATCTTCTCTTTCACGGCGATGGCGGATCTCCTTCGGTAGAACTTGCTCCTGCAGTTTTCCCTCTCACAGGAGATCTCACAGAAAATAGGGGAAGAATGAGAATGAAAACGGCTAGGGTTTTCTCTCCCCTTTATATACAAAATGTGATACGGGTAGGGACACGGCCGTGTCCGTACCCGTGTCCTGCTTCCGTGAAACGGCCGTGGCGGTTTCCATGTCAGTTCAATATTTGACACGGGTAGGGACATGCCCATGTCCCGACCCGTGTCCCCATGACACGGCCGTGTGCATGGCCATGTCATTGGCCGTGTACTTCTCGGGTTGCCTCTCGACACTTCTCGTCGAGCTCAACTCGACGCACACGGGTAGGGACACGGCCGTGTCACTACCCGTGTCACTTAGTGTCGATACAGTTCGACGATCTCGACACGGCTCGTCGAGCTCAACTCGACGCACACGGGTAAGGACACGGCCGTGTCACTACCCGTGTCACTTAGTGTCGACACAGTTCGACGATCTCGACATGGCTCGTCGAGCTCAATTCGACGCACACGGGTAGGGACACGCCCGTGTCGCTACCCGTGTCGCTACCCATGTCACTACCCATGTCACTACCCGTGTCACTACCCGTGTCGCTACCCGTGTCACTACCCGTGTCACTACCCGTGTCTTTTTACACTGATTTCTCCACTTCTCCACAAGTGCAGTCCAATTCCCTGCACTTCTCAGGACTCGAGTCAACCCTCCTGACTCAAAAACACACACACTAGGGGCCTA
Organism: Platanthera guangdongensis; assembly: GCA_039583875.1. Lineage (NCBI taxonomy): Eukaryota > Viridiplantae > Streptophyta > Magnoliopsida > Asparagales > Orchidaceae > Platanthera > Platanthera guangdongensis. The sequence goes on from CM077160.1 coordinate 31,679,416, forward strand.
GAGCGATTCGAGACGTTACAATGACCCTCTTGACTCACGACTCCGCCGATACCAACTCCAGATGTATCACAAGACAGTTCAAAAACTCGATTGAAATCTGGTAATCGTAAGAGAGGCGCTGCCGACATTCGTGATTTGATTACGTCAAATGCTTTGGTGGCCGATTTAGTCCACAAAAATCTCCCTTTTTCATGCACTCCGTGATTGGTGTCATTATACTACTATAATCCTTGATAAAACGGCGATAAAAAGTAGCCAATCCATGAAAACTCCAAACATCCCTTATATTCCTTGGCTCCGGCCAATCCTTGATAACTTGGACCTTCTTTGGGTCAACATGGATACCTTCTAAACTTACGATATATCCTAGAAATTCTACAGAAGGAACGTTAAACGTACATTTCTTTAAGTTAACAAATAATATTTCTGATCGCTGAGTGGTGAGTACCGTCCTCAAGTGAGACTCATGATCTTTCGGTGAGGAGCTAAATATTAGGATATCATCAAAGTAAATAAAGATGAATTTTCCCAAGTAAGGCTTGAAGACTAAGGTCATCAATCGGGAGAAAGTACTTGGGTCGTTAGTGAGCCCTTCCCCGAGCACTAAGCACTCATAAAGTCCGTCTTTCGATTTAAAGACCGTTTTCCATTCGTCTCCTTCCCTAATCCTGATTTGATGATAGCCACTCTTAAGATCTAGCTTAGAAAAAATCATCGCTCCGGCTAACATATCCAATAAGTCATCCATTCGAGGGATAGGAAACTGGTATTTAACGGTTATTTTATTAACAGCCCTATATTCCACGCAAATCCGCCAAGATCCGTCTTTCTTTGGCACTTGTAATACGTGTACGGCACAAGGACTCTTGCTATGATGGATGAACCCCTTACTTAGCAAATCCGAAATTATTTTTTGCAATTCGAGGCGCGCGGAGGGGTTTAACCGATAATGGGGAAGGTTAGGCAAGGAGGATCCCGGAACGAAATCAATCTCGTGTTGCATTTCCCGCATGGGGGGTAACTCAGGCGGCAAGTCATCCGGGTAGACATCCTTATATTCCTCTAAAAGATTTTTCTAGGCCGTGGGTAGATTCTCAAATGTGGAGTTATCTTCCTTAACTTGCCAGCAAACTAGAGCATATATGACTCCGTTAACAAAATACTTGCGCTCCAACTCCTGCTTACCTATGAAACTTAATGTCTTCTTCTCGACGGGAATGATAGTGTCATTAGAGGAGACCGACAGATCTTTAGGTGGATTTGGTTTAGGGATAACGGTATTACCATTAAATTTAAATTCATATTATTTGGCTCGCCCAAAGTGAGTTACATCATGGTCATAAAGCCATGGACGACCTAATAGAACATGACAAGCATCCATGGGGATGACATCACACCAAATTTTTTCAGAATAGGCCTTGATGGTAAGGGGTACCAAGCAATTCTTCGACACTGGGAGGGATGTCTTATTTACCCATGCCACCTTATAAGGGTGAGGGTGCGGCTCTGTAACTAAAGACATTTGTGTCACCGCATTTTCGGAAATAAAATTCATGCAGCTGCCACTGTCGATGATCAACTTGCACCACTTCTCTCCATTCTTAAAATTCAGCGAAAAAATATTGATCCTATTCCAGTCATCTAAGGCACGAGGAGTAGCTAGAATACATCGCATGACCATCATATCGGATTCATCCTCCAAATCGCTCGGCCTTCTGACTCGCTATCCTCTCCTGCATGATATATAAGGTCGTCTGACCAACAGGTGGATTCTAGCAGGGCTAAGGGCTTGGGTTTAGTGGGACACTCACTAGCGTAGTGACATTGAATCCCGCAAGCAAAACAAGTAACATTTGTTTTGTTAACCCTTCCTATAGGAACTCTCTCACCCGTTGGATTTCTATTATTTCTGGTAGTAACTACTATGGAGCTCCAGTCAGTGGACCGGAACTTACCCTTATCCTTATAGATAGAAGTGGGAGGTGGTCCTAAAATGAATTTTCCTTTTTGAAATGAGCGAGTTTTACTTTTGTGAAGGTTGTGCTTCTCAATGTCTAATGCTGCATTAAATGTGACGTCTAGGTCTGTGTGACCATACCGCAGTAATTTTCCCTGGATGTCGGGATTTAGCCCTTTGCGAAACTTAGAGAGCGTAATCTCTAGCATTACTTTCACACCACACCTCACCATCATATCCTTAAGAACACTCAGGTATTCTGACACCGACCTATTCCCTTGTTTAAGGGTGGCCATATCATCAAACATTTGTGTTTGATGGTACGTAGGGACGTATTGTTTATTAAGCGAATCTTTCATGACTTCCCAACCAAGGTGTAATTCACTATTATCGCCTCTCAGGCGTCGTTCCTCATTCAGCCAAAATATTTTAGCTCTACCTAACAACTTCATTCTCGCCACGCGCACCTTATCTATGTCATTCAGGTGGTACCACTCGTAGTAACATTCTATTTCTGTAACCCAATCGAGGAAAACTTGTGGTTCTCCCAATCCATCATAGGATGGGGGTTTGACCCGGACCACCCTAGTAATATCGAACTCGTATGGCGCCCTCAGATGTTGTTCATTATTATTGTTGGGGTGACAGTAATTATTTTCATCCGCACGTTGGTTGGCGGGTTGATTACGGGGATCTGCTAAATTTGCTGTGAGGGTGTGGAGTGCTTCCCAAATAGTCGTCATTTGTTCCATGAAATCTTGGCGGAGTTCTTCAATCGCAGTGAGACCGAGATCCGCATCACGGTCGACCGCCATATTGGAAGAAGACGGGGGATATTCCGTACCTAGCCTAGTGCGCATACACTAATTAATTAGAGTAAAAATAAATGTTTTTTTTGTTTTTCTTGCAGGAAATAATGAAGAGAGTATTAAAATTGCGTGTTGACGTGCTAGTAAAAAATAAAAAATAAAAGGAGGGTGCCAGTCAAGAAATTGACGTGAACATCCCTCTGATACCAAATTTGATGTAGGCTATAACGCCTACGCGATAGGTATTACGTCTTAACACGTGACTCTCGTTATATCCCGCTTCTACACTCGCATGGAAACTCAAACGCAGCTCACTCGTAGGGCAAGTTATCAAATTTATGCTAACGTACGGTAGCCATGCCGTTTCAAGATCGAACAATAGGCTATATATCTGTTGTTCTCTCAAGCTAAATGGACCCACCCGGTCCGAACGAGCAATAGTTGTACCAAAAGGGATCTACCGAAAAGTTCGATTCGGAAAATGCTAGATCTCTCCCAACAAAAAGTACGAGGGTTTGCCAAATCCTCTTCGGAAAAATATTCAAAATAGGATGAACAACAAAGTACTATCGGAGAGACAAACGGAAAAATTAACGATTCCGAAGTTACACAAAAATCTCATCCACCACAAGAAAATCTAGGAAGGAGAAACACACATAGTAGAACGTATCGTTACCCAAACCTGAATAGATGATTCTTATTCACTCGTGGATCACTCTTCCGCGGTTCCGCCGGAGTCGCGCCGGTTGGAGAGAAAAACTTTCCACCTTCCTTGCTTCACGCCGGATGGAATCACCTTGGCTGGAATGGTGCTTTGCTTGGAGGCTGGTCGTTTGCGTGGAAGGGGGCAGATCGGGTGGAGGTGTTAGGTGGCTGCTCGGGTTGTGGAGATGGGGGGCTGCTCGGGTGTTAGGGTGGTGGTGGCTGCTCGGGTAGGAGAAGGAAAATGAGGGAGGGAGAGGATAGTGCTGGACGAACTTGAGAGAAAGAGAGGGGAGAGTGCTGGCGGCTAGGGAAATGTAGAGAGAGAAGGGGAAAAACTCTTTAGGCAAGAATTAGGGTTATTTAAATTTTCATTCACCTCCTTTAAAGAAAACATTACATGCCTATTTATAGGCTTAACACAAAGTCTTGGCTATTTGTAGCCCAAATAAACATAGAAATAAAAACACTCCAAATGTTAAATTAAAGCATGATAAAAATATAAAATCTCTCAAGCTTAGAATAAAATAAGTTCAACAATTTAGTTGTCTTGCACCGAGGGCGGAGATTGTAGCATCGCTCCGCATGATTGTCATGATGCCGCAAGTCTTTGAGTAGAGACGGAGAAAGATCATCCGCGAGCATGTTGACATCATCTTCACTAGGTTGGAGGTCGTCGTCTCCATCAACATAATCAATCGGATACTTCCAATTTTCCCATCGGCATTCAAGCCGAAAACACAAGGGTACTTCCAATTTCCCCCAAATGACATACAAGCCGCCACACAGAACACTTTCCTAGGCCCCACCCGCTGGTGGGTCTCAAAACTCGTGCTTTCCTGCAAGTTCTGACTTCTCACATCAGGATTTCGCCACACAAACAAACCGATGCTAAGAACCCTTGCTATTCCCCACTTTCTTGCGATGACCTAGGCCCGACTCGAATATCAGGACCAAGTCCACCAAAGGAGACCGTGCGGGACCCAACTGGTATCGTCTGGGCTTGTCCAAAGCTTGGAATTTTTGTGAGTTTCACAGAAAGTGGGCTTGTCTCTCCGGGACACTCTCCACAAATGACTTGCACATCACGGGCTATCCAGCCGACTAAAGAGACAAGCCACGCCTTAGCACATCACAATCCCAAGCCTTTTTCCACCCTAATACACCATTTGTACCATACTGTCCCCACGCCCCGCGTGTACTCTAATTTCCACCCGGTCTGGTTCTGGTAAAATGTAGTAACACGAAAGAGGGGGAAAACAACATCACAAATGGTGTCTTGCTGCTAGCGGATTTCTAACGAAATCCTTAAGGCTCGCTATGCAACATCACCGAGTCAGACTAATGGTCGTGACTACGGCTTCACCCACAATGCCTAATCCACTAACGGAGTAGATTTCTAGTGCAATATCATGCCGGGGACGGACACAGTCGACCTGGTGGCTCCTCTTGAACCATAGCAACTCGAATCCCTCTCACTTGAGAGATTCAGTGCCTAAATGCTTGAAAGAAAACATAAATATCACGGACGCCATGCAAGCATCCTAAAGATCAATAGGAGAAGTGTTGTTACCTTACGACTCCTCTTCTTTGCTATGAAACCATGCTTTGTACAAATGAGAACGTGTGCCTCCAAGTCCTCTCCATGGATCTGGACTCGGATCAACAATCAAGGCTCCGAAGCTCCGTCAATGGAGGAAGAAAGCTCTCTTCTTCCTCCTCCTCACTCTCACCCAAACCCTAGGTCAACTCTCAAAATGGGAAGAAACGAAGGGAAAGGGGCTCTCAGCCTTACTTATAGCACTTGGACGTAACGTCCTGAGCCATATGATCAAATTCTATGAGAAACCGGAAGACTAACAAGCCAAATGACGGAACCGCTTCTGTCTGCTATCGCCGGGGGTTAACTACGTACCGTCGAGCGGTTGCTTCCCGAGCGCTAGGCCAAAAAAATAATGCCACACTAATGCCGGCGGTAGTACTAATGCTGCGTGGTAGCACACTGAACACCTATCACTCAACGCCAAGCTATCGCCGAATGGTATCTAACTAATGCCGCGCGATAGCACTCAATGCTCTCAACACTCTCAGCTTATGGTCACTCAGCACTCTCAACACCTGGCCACTCAACCCTTAGCTACCGTCGGGCGATAACTATTATCGTCGGGCTATAGCTTCGAGAGGCTCCTATCTTGAAAACTAGGAAGTTGTCATCTTTCATATGGCTCCTTGTTCTATTCATGTGTCAGGAAAATCCACTATCCAAGTACCATATTGGCATCTGATGGATACTTGGACTACCATGCAATCACAAAAATTAGTTTACCTTAGGTACCCAAAAGGATTTGGGTCCTTGGACCCTGTTAACATAAAACTGAACGCTTTTTCCTGCAGCAGCATTGATATGAAGTCACAACTTTGCACTTGGGCACACTTAGGTTGTGCTAATAGTTTATGGCAAAGTGTCCCACCATGCCAAAACACCAACACTCATGAATATTATATCTCTTCTTCTGAACAGCCATAGATTTGCATAAACCATCAACCTTTTTCTATTTAGAACGGAGTGTAATAGCACTCTTCCTATTTCTTTACGCAAGAATCAAACTGGAAGTTAGCCTGCTAGCAGGCACACTTATTTTATCTCGATGTACAACAACAAATGTCTTCTTTGCAGATGACATGGTGTTGATGGCATCAGAAATAGCCAAGTGAGACTTGCCTGCAGTCTTGCTCATAGCCTTATTCTTTATAGAAGGAACTTAGGGGGGGGGGACACTGGCTTACTCTTGAGATTGGGTGCTGGAGCACCAAACACAAATGGTCCATGATGGGACATTTGCATTTATTCATGGGGAGCCTTCAGTGAACTGAACCCCATGCACATTGTTCTTCCATTATAAGACATACTTATACACTTACAAAAAGAACTTTCATTCTTCCAGTGAACATACATGTTGTCATGGTCAAACCTATTAAAAAAGATAATAACCTTCTAAAAGGTGGTGTGAGGAATAACTGGAGCCTTTACTTTCCTTTTGGAATGGGCAGTTATAGTATTCCACTTGAACCCTAATCCTCTCTTGTTATTTTGAGAGATGAAAGAGTTAATCAGTGACAACAGTGTCTTGGCCTTAGAAAACTCTGCCACTAGCTTCATCTCTCTGAGGAGCTTCACTTCAAGATCTTTAATGATCTTGTTATTCTGGATGATGGTACCTATTTGGATGATAGAAATTGTCTTCAGCTGACTGACATCCCTCCATATTTGGAACATCATAGAAGCTGACTCAGACTGCAAGGAAGTATCCTGTTATAGAGAAGCAATCTCTTTGACTTGACTCTTTACAAGCTTCTTGCTATTCTTCAGATCTCCTATTATAGTAGCATACTTGTCAATCAATTGATTTACATCCTCATTAGATTCTAATCCAGAATGCTCAATAGAAGAAGTGGATGCCTCAGAGTCTGAGCTAGTCTCATAAATAGAAGGAGAGTCAGAAAGAGAGAGTACCTCGTCAGGAATAGAATTATCCTGATTATCTTTAGTTAATGCCATGAGGCTGAACACTTCGTTATCATAACAACCACTGCCTTCAGAGGACAATGGTGCTCTTATGCCTGTTATGGTAGTAGGTAGATCAGCCTCCTTTTTAACAGAAAGAAGACCAATATTGGCATCTTCTTCTGATTCTGAAGACTCAGAATCACTGTTTGACAAGCAAGACTTCTTCTTGGCCAAGATGCTCTTGTCAACCTTCTTGTCCTTTTGATGCTTTTTGTCATCAGATTTCTTGTTCTCCTTTCTCCTGATTGCACTGTCAATAATGACATGTCCATACCTATTGCAACAATAGTAAACCACATTAGTCTTAAAGCGTTTGTTCTGTTTATAATCATACCTTCCCTCGAGGGTTCTTTTATGGACTTCTCCAGGTTGGCATATGGATTTTTGGAGCTAGAGCTTGAAGATCCCTTGTTCTTCCACTGCCTCCTCCTACTGAGCATCTTCTTGAACTATTTAGAGAACAAGGTAAGTTCTCCATCTAACAGCTCAGCCCTAGAAGTGTTGTGACTTGAGATTTCTGACTCAGCATCCCTTCTAGGAGGAGATGGAATCTTCTCCCTACTTCTTCTTGTTGCTTTAGCTTTGAATGACATTATCTTCTCTATATTGAGAGACTTTGCAACATCTTCCTCAGCTCTTCTAGGGTTTAGCTACAACTCACGTGATAGCAGATTCCCAAATAGATTTTGGGGTAGTGTATTGGCCAATTTTCCAACTTCCCTGATGACACAGATCTTGATATCCCATTCTTTGTTGATAGATATTAAGAACTTGTCATTCATCTTATAGTTGGTGAACTGTCTGCCATAAGTGATTAGACTGCTCATAATCTTGAAAAACTTCTCATAGCACTCAGCTAGTGAATCCTTCTTGCTCTAGTTGAAAGCCTCATACTACTGGTTAAGGATAGTGAAAGTGGGGATAAGATCTACCTTAACTCTAGAGTGGGGGGGGGGAGGGGGTGAATAGAGTATATTAAAATAATTTTCAAGTTAAAAATTATTTTGTAGTGGAAGACTTAATTTAAATATATGTGTAAGGTGCTTGCAATAAATAACAATTATGAAAGCAAGAAATAAACACATAGCACACAACAAACAAAATATAGCAACCAGAAGACATAAGAAGCTATAGTGGTTCCCCAATCAATCTGGGTACATCCACTCTTCTACCACCCTTGGTAGCAATCCACTGCAGGATGAGTTGATCAGGTGTCCTGAGCACCAATGAGCTTTTGATAAGGTGCTCAAAAATCAAACCAGATTTTTTTGATCAGGTGTCTTGCCACCACTGAGTTTTGACAAGGTTTCAGAAACCAGCACAAAACGTTTGAAGGGAGTTTTGAGAAACCCTTTTACAGTAGAAAAAGAAAGAGGTAAGGTGTTCTTCTCTGTCAACAATCAGAGAGAAGACTAGTGGATGATGTTGTCAAAGCACCCCCTGAGATCTGGAAGTGGTTCAGGAAAAGAAGCTTTGCACTAGGGTAATAGGCCTTCAGTAGATGAGATCTCCAACAAAGGATGATTCCAGCAGTTGCTGAAATGTGTAGTGTCTGGAGTCTTGATGGATGAAGCCTCTGAACACTTGAGTCAAAAGAGATCTAAAAAATGTATGTTGATCTCCTTCAGTGGTGTGTTCTGAATGAATTCAGTCTGTGATTGTTCTCTTTCTTGTGTGTGACTGTTCTCTTTCTGTGTATTACTGTTATGAGTAGCAGGAGTGTGTAACTTGTTAGAAGTAGCAGAATGATATCCTCTTTTATTCCTTAGATCTAAAAAGAATGAATTGATTCTCTGTCTCCAAGATAGCTGTTAGCCACTCATTAATGACTTCCTTAAATGAATTTTGTCTCTGGAGGAAAGTCCTAGAAAACATTCCTTTAAATCTCCCTTGAAACTTGCTCCAGATTAATTGAAACGGCTATAAGATCCTTGAAATAAATGCTGGGAATAAATAAGATAGAATTTTATAACTATCTGAATTTGAATCTTGAGAATCGTCGATCTCTCCAGAAAATCATCGACCTGAGCTCAACTATCGTCGACCTCAGCTCAGAGGCTAGAACTAGAATGGAAACAGAAATCGTCGATCTGACCTCAACTATCGTCGACCTGAGCTCAGAGACTGGGAAAACAGCTAGAGACAGAAACGTCGATCTGAGCTCGAAGATCGTCGAACGAAGTTCGACGACTCGTTGTCGAACCGAGCTCAGAGATAGTCGAACTGAGTTCGACGATTCGTCGACCTGAGCTCGACAAAAGTGACTTAGTCTCTTTAATTGAACATCTGATCTAAGGGTCATGGGGGCAGCTTTCAAGGCTAAATTCTAACCCTTAGACTCAATCTAATTGACCTTTAAAAACTATACAAGGAGGTCAAAACAATTTTCCTAAGGAAATAGTGATCCTTGCCCAAATCTATAATAGGGTGTTCCAACAATCTCCCCATATTTGGGTTAGGATTACTATTTACATGACATAGGAAATAAAAGCATACAATGCAGATATAAAATCAAAAATAGCATTGCAGAAACACAAATAGAATCACATCAGAAATTCAGAATAGATAACACTGTCAGCTTACATGATCATTCCTTTTCCTCGCCCTTTTTGAGAATTATTTCTCTTTTAGGGTTAAGAGCTTCTTTCTTGTATCTTCTGTCATCATCTGCACCTAGAAAAGTTTGATGTTTTGCCCTGGGGACTACAACTTCTGGGTGCAGCTTCATATAACTTTCTTAGTCAAAGAATTTGCTGGAAGAACATCTTTCAAGTTCTTTCTTTCTCTATTCTGATAGAGTGGTGATATTTGATGTATTTTTTCCTTGTTCTTTTGCATTCTTAATTTGATCTAGTGCAGCCAACTCTTTCCCTTGCTGTCCAGGAATTAGTATTATTCTCTGGGTCTTCAAATGGAACAGGAGGTTCATATCTGTTTGAAGAATTATCAGGAGTAGCTCTGGAAGAAACTAGATCTCTTAACTTATAGGGGAAAGGACCAGATGTAGTGTCAATGGGACCTTATCCTTCCCTATGATAAGGATGCTGCCTAGAATAACCTTTGGAATAAACTCTGCCTTCTCTTTGATTTCCCCTATACTGTCCTCTTCTGGACTGGTAGCCTCTTGATTGATATTCTCTTGATTGAGATCTTCCTTGAAATTGAGAGGTGCTTTGACTCTTAGCAACAGATGACTGATAAGCAGAACTTCCACCAGTACCTGAATCTGGTGAAGGAGGAGGAGGATTGAAGTGAGATGATCCTTTATCATATTTCCTCTTTTTCTTCATTGCCTTTAATTGACTCCTGGAGAACTGCATCCATGGTTCTGTAATTGGACAATTATGCAAGATATAGTATGGAATATCATTTGTATCTTTAATTTTCTCCTGGGGAACTTTCTTTAGGGACTTGCTTCTAGCTTTCCTCTTCCTTGCAATTGTTGCAGAGGAATCATCAGAATCAGTTCTGAATTGATCACTATCAGAGCTCTGAGGATTATCATATAATTCATCAAGCCTTTTGATGGAATCTCTTTGTTGTTGGGATTGACCAAAAGAAACAACAGCATCTGCAGCAGCAGTAAAAATAGTAGAAACTGATGTAACAGATTCAGAAATAATAACAAAAACAGCAGGCTCAGAGTCATTAGCCTCTGACATAAGCATATCCTCAGAAACTAAAATAGCATCAGCAGCAGGAACAGGAACAACAGAAACTGAAGGAGCACTGTCCACAGCCTTGAAAGAATTTATAAAAGAAGATATTATGCTGGGCTCACAGCTAGAAATAGGCACAATGGCCTTAGTAAGATCTTCAGTTTTCTGAACTGGAAGACAGCTGAGGTAAGCAGTATCAAACTCTGACAGTAGTGACCTGAGGTCAACTGTTATAACTGGAACTGGAGCTGGAGCTGGAATCTCTTAAGCAGGCAATCTCTTTACTTCATATGGCATCTCCCCCTACCTAGATTCAGTGGTAACTAGATTAAGGAACCCAACAGAATGGATTTCCTGAAGAGGGTATAGGGAAGAAAGCCTGTCAGATTACTCCTGAACTGATTTCAGAAGTGGAGCCAGGGAGGTCTCCAGCAGGAGTGATAGCCTTGGACCTAACATCTCATAGAGCTTTTCTGCTATGGCTGAGAGATCTACTTGATCAAGTGGTGCTTGAGTAGAGGTAGAGATGAGTGTGGTAGAGATGGATGTTGGAGGAGCTGTAGATGTGGTTGGATAAAGTGTGAATGTGGATGGTAGAATTGATGGTTGAGAGATAGGAATGGTGGAGATGGAAGTTAATGGAATGGAGATAGATGGTGTGAAGGAGGGTTGAGCAATGATTTCTTTTAGGAGTTGTTGATATGATGTAGAAGAAGATTGTGGCTCAAGGGGTGAGGAGGGAGAATCATCCATATAGGAATCATCTAAGAGAGTGAAGGATGGAAGGTGAGATGATGAGTCAATGGTTATGTGTGGATAATGATGTAATGGATGGAAAACATCTTCATTGGATATTGGTGTTGGTGAAGGAATTGAGTTTGGAGATGGAATAGATATGGGGGATGAAATTGAGATGGTTATGGAGTATGTGATAATTGTTGAGAGAACAGTAGGTGGAGAAGGTGGAGATGAGGAGGCAGGCAGTTCTTCTGATGGGGCAGTTGCCTGAGGGGAAGTGACTGGGTCAGTCCTGGTGCCTGAAGATGAGATGACTGCAGAGGCTCTGCTTGGCTTTGTAATTTGCCTGTCCCATTTGCCAAAGAGGGCACATGTTAACCTCTTAGAGGCATTGATATGCATCCTATTTGAAACAAGCAGCTCAGGGCATCTGCTATGAAGAAATAGCCCTAGAATCCTTCCAAAGTTCACAAAGTTCTTATTCAATTTCTTCTTAAATAAATCAAAGAAAACTTCTCCCCAATTCAACTGTTTCTTATCCACCAAAGCAACGATTAAACAGAATTGACACCTAGATATGGTATCATGGGCAGAATGTTTTGCTAATAGGACCTTGCCAACAACATCTGCTAGAAACCTGTATTCCACTGACAGATTTTTCTTAAGCAACTTGTTAGGGTTTGCTGCTGAATGACCCATCCTGAGTTCCTGATATAGTTCCAATCACTGTATTTTGATCTTGATTGTGAGCAGTATACACACATTCCTTGATTTCATCTGCAGCCAGTTTTATCTGTGTGGTCATGATGTCTACTAGCTGTTGATCTTTAAATAAATCCAGAATATCCTTGAAAATCTGATCACTGTTTTCAAATGAGTCCATATCGATATCGAATCCAGTGTCGAATTTCATTGCTACCAAAACTGCGACAGAAATGGCCATTTTTACCTGCAAAAATGAACAAACACAAGACCAAGTGTAGAAAAGTTTGGAGGGAAAGAGAAATTCTGCAGAGAGTATGAAAGCGCAAAGGGAGAACGATAGCCGAAAAATGAATTTTATATTAGGGTTTGACGCAGAAAAGGAAAGATCGTTGAACTCCGTTCGACGATCTGGGATTCTAAAGGAATCTGAAAGGTCTTCAACATCATCGATCTCCGTTCGACGATATTGGAGAGCGTCGAGCTCCGTTCGACGATCGCTGACCGGAAGAAGACAGCTTAGTACTATCTGTAAAGCGCTGAACTCCGATCGACGATTTCTAAGTACGTCGATCTCCGTTCGACGATCTTTGGGAAAAACGTCGAGCGCAGTTCAGATACCAGAAACAACCTATAGATACTAGAAAAATCAAATTGTTTGCCTAGTCTTGGTCAATTTTAGAGTTTTGAAATCTTGAAGCTTATTTTAAACTTCCTCCATCTAACATTTCTAACTGATTCAGGAAGAATGTATGTTTCTTTTCATACAATGGTTTGGTGAAAATATCTCCCCTTTACAAGTCAGTTGGGATATATTGAAGTTCAATTTTTTGTTTCTCAACGTTGTCCCTTAAAAAGTGATGCCTAATTTCTATATATTTTGTCCTACTATGGAGGACTGGATTTTGTGCTATAGAAATAGCACTAGTGTTATCACAGAAAATTTTTGATTTCTCTAAGTTGTAGCCATAGTATAGGAGCTGATTTTGAATCCACAGGATTTGTGAGCAACAACTACCTGCTGCCATATATTCAGCTTTAGCAGTTGATGTGGACACAGATGTTTGTTTCTTGCAAAACCAGGAGACAAGTCTATCACCAAGAAACTGGCAAGTTCCAATGGTGCTTTTCCTGTCTATTCTGCATCCAGCATAATCAGCATCTGAAAATCCAGTTAAGTCAAATGCTGAGTCTTTTGGATACCAGAGACCTAGATTTGGATAACTTTTTACATACCTAAGATTCCTTTTTACTAAGATTAAGTGTGACTCTTTAGGGCTCACTTGGAATCTAGCACATATGCATGTAGCAAACATTATGTCAGGTCTACTAGCTGTAAGGTACAATAAAGAGTCAATCATTGCTCTATATGTTATCTGATCAATAGGTTTCCCATGTTCATCAGCATCTAATATAGCATTAGTAGGCATAAGTGTTTTCATACATGATGCTTCAGACATACCAAATTTCTTAACCAATTCTTTTGCATACTTGGTTTGAGAGATGAATATGCCTTCAGCATGCTGTTTGACTTGCAATCCTAGAAAGAAGGAAAGCTCACCCATGCTACTCATTTCAAATTTAGAATGCATTAGGTTGGAAAACCTTTTGCACAGATTTGAATCAGTAGAACCAAAGATAATGTCATCTACATAGATTTGTACTAGTAAGGTATTGGACTTATGTGTTCTAATAAAAAGAGTTTGGTCTACTCTACCCCTTATAAAATCATTTTTCAGAAGAAAGCATGCTAGGGTCTCAAACCATGCTCTAGGAGCTTGCTTTAGACCATATAATACTTTATGCAGTTTGAAAACATAATCAGGATGAGTTGGAGAAATAAAACCTGGGGGTTGTCTAACATAGACTTCTTCCTTGATGTCTCCATTGAGAAAAGCACTCTTTACATCCATTTGGTATGCTTTGAATCCTTTGTGTGCTGCATAAGCTAAGAAGATTCTTATGGCCTCTAACCTTATAACTGGTGCAAAGGTCTGGTCATAGTCTATCCCTTTTTCTTGAAAGTATCCTTGAGCAACTAGCCTTGCCTTGTTCCTTACAATGACTCCTTGATCATCCAATTTATTTCTGAACACCCATTTTGTTCCAATAATGGAGTGATCCTTTGGCCTTGACACTAGTTCCCAAACTTTGTTCCTTTCAAATTGATGTAATTCCTCTTGCATTGCAATGATCCAGTGTGGATCTTATTCTGCATCTTGAATGGATTGAAGCTCAATTTGAGAAAGAAAACAGGTGTGCATCAGGTTTTGGTTGACCTGATTTCTAGTTTGCACACCAGTTGAGATGTCTCCAATCACTTGGGAGATTGGATGGTCTCTTGATGTTACTAAATCAACAGGGGGTTTTGATTGTTCACCAACCTGTGTTGTTGTTTCTTCTTGTGGAATAACAACTGGCTCTTCAAGAAGGTTCTCTCCAAGATGTTGAATATCTTCTTCATCTTCACTGCTTTCATCCTTTTGTATAATATGTAACCTGTCCAAATTTTCAGCAAGAGAGTGTACATGCAAAGATTCTATGGTAGAAGCATTCTTCTCCTTAAAAGACATGTTAGATTCATCAAAGGATACATGAACAGATTTTTCAATTTTAAAAGAAGATTTGTTATACACCCTATAAGCTTTACTGATCATGGAGTATCCCAGAAACACTCCTTCATCTGCTTTAGCTTGAAATTTTGCTATGTATTTCTTGTCATTATTGTGAATGTAACAAATGCAACCAAAAATTTTAAAATAATCTACTTTAGGTTTCTTCCCTTTGAGTAATTCATAGGGAGTCTTGCCCTTTAGCTTATGTATCAAACTTTTATTCAACACATAGTTGGAGGTGTTCACTGCCTCTGCCCAAAAGGATAGAGGAAGGTGAGCATCTAACAACAATGTAGTAGCAGATTCAATAAGGGTTCTATTTTTCCTTTCAGCTACCCCATTTTGTTGAGGAGTTCTAGGAGCTGAGAAAGTGTGCCTGATCCCTTCACTCTGACAGAACTCTTGCATAAGAAGAGAATCAAACTCTGTCCCATGATCACTTTTGATCAGGGCAATGTGAGTATTGAACTCACTCTATATGCATTTGAGAAACTCTGTCAAACACTTAAAGTTATCAGACTTCTTCCTCAGAAATAACACCCATGTGAATCTAGAGAAGTCATCTACAACTACTAAAGTATAAGATTTCCCTCCTAAGCTTTGTACTGTGATGGGTCCAATGACATCCATGTGTAACAGATACAAAATCCTAGCTGAATCACTCTTATTAAGTGACTTGAAGCTATTTTTGGTTTGCTTGCCTAATTGACAAGCCCTGCAAAGTCCTTCCTTCTTGTAGGGGCCAGAAGGTAGTCCTCTAACAAGGTTGTCCTTGGATAGCCTAGCAATGGTTCTAAGGTTTATATGTCCTAATCTTTTATGTCATAGTTCATTGGGTCTACAAATGGAATTGAACAAGCATATATTTACCTTAGTTGAGAGAAAATCTACAAGATAAATGTTACCTTTCCTTTTACCTGTCAACAAAGTTATGTTGTCCTCTGATTTGATTTTGCATGAGGATTTGTTGAAAGTCACTGGGTAGCCTTCATCACACAGTTGACTGATACTGATTAAGTTGTGCTTCAGTCCTTCCACATAAGCTACTTTATTGAAAGTGACTGAGCCAATCTAGACTACACCATATCATTTTGTTAGTCCAAAGTTTGAATCACCAAATATTACTTTGGGTCCAAGTTTGGCTTTGAAGGATGTGAAATTCTCCTTGTTTCCTGTCATGTGCTTTGAGTACCCACTATCCAGATACCATTGCTGGTTTGATATTGGATAGGTCTTCACCTGCACATAAAATAATTTATTTATTTTTGACCCAGTTTACCTTGGGCCTAGGTTGATAACCTTTAAATTCTGAAATAAAAGACATCTCTGGTTGACTCTTATAGCCTTCAAGATGATATCTCCAAGGAGGTATTATCCATTCATTATAAGGGTTAAACCTCTGAGATGTATGATGTCTAGGATTGAAGTTTGATTTACCTTTGAAAGATTTTTCAAAACTCTGAGCTCTGTTCGACGATCTCTGAGCTGAATTTGACGATTTTGAGTCAGATCGTCGAGCTCCGTTCGAAGATCGACTATGCCAGAGTTCAGGGTTCAGAGATCGTCGACCTGAGTATGATGATTCAGCTTGAGATCGTTGAGCTCCATTCGGCGATCGTCGATCTCTGTTCGACATTTTCTGTTGAACTTTTGTTTTCTTAGGTAAATCAGAATTCTTCCTAACCACCTCTACAACTCCCTTACCTTTATCTGAGATAAACTTGATTGGGATTGTTAATACTATAGGTTGGCTGGATGAAGCACCCAAGCCTAGTGTACTATTGAATCTTGAGTTCACTGTGCTTGTGATGTCCATTAGTTTGATACTTCTCCCATTGAGGGATTCTTCAAACTTCTTGGCCTCTGATAGTTCACTTTTCAGTGAGGCTATCTGCTCCCTACAACATTCCAACTCCTCAGAGAGTTTGAGGTTATCTGATTTTAAGATGCTTTGTTCAGACAGTTGATTTCTGAGAGAAATAATTTCTTTCTCAGATTTTAATAGATCTAAACAAAGTGCCTTAAATTCACATTTGAAGTCCTCTGAATTAAAATCAAATGAGTATATTACCTGATCCTCTTCAGATTGAGTTTCTGATTCAGACTTTGACACTTGTTCTGCATCAGTGTTGTGTTGAGAGGCATTGATAGCCATCATGCAGAACTCCTTTTCTTCATCATCATCTTCATCATCACTTGAGCTGGATGAAGCTTCTGATTCTTCTTCTGTTTCACTCCAGGTTTCAGCTACAAACCCCTTCCTGGTATGTTTGTTCTTGCCAGAGGAGGGTTTGTCATTGCTGTTTTTCCTGAAGTCTTTATCTCTTCTCCTTTCTTTCCTGTCCTTCTTGTCCTTATTCTGATTTTCTGGACAGTCAGGCACAATGTGGCCTGGTTTCCTGCATCCAAAACAAATAATTTCTTTGTTATTGGACTTATCATACCTTGGATTTTCATGCCCTCTGAATGACTTATTCCTGAAGTCCTTCCTGGCCATTTTATAAAACCTTTTGGCCAGTAAGCTTAGCAGCTCTTCATTTCCTGTGACCTTGTCTTCAGGCTGATCTTCAATAGCTTTGAATGCTATTGATTTCTCCTTTCTGATTGCTGGTGAAGCAGCCTACTGCTCTTCTTCTCTGTTATTGATGAGCAGCTCATAAGACTTAAGCTTGCACAAAAAATCCTCAGTGGTAATCTCATTTAAGCTTCTAGAATCCTTGATTGGCCAGATCCTTGAGTCCCAAGTACTGGGTAGCATATTAGGATTTTGTCATTGAGTTCAGTCAATGAGATCTCCTTGTCCAAGGTTTTCAGTTCATTGACTATAAGACTGAGTCTGTTAGACATATCAACAACTAACTCACTTTCTCCTTTCTTGAAGTTCTCATACTGTGTTATGAGGTGGTATCTTCTATCTTTCCTTTCATCTGCAGATCCTGACACTATTTCAGATAGTTTGTCCCATATCTCTTTTGCTAAGTTGCATTCAGCTACTTTTTGAAATATTTCATCAGACATGGTTTGTGCCAAAATGTTCATTTCTTTGGCATCTACAACTTTCCATTTTTTTATTTCTGCATCTGTTCCTGAAGGAGGTGTAACAGCACTTGTACTTGTATTAGCTGGGGTCTTGGACACACTATCAAAACAAAATTAAAGATATCTTCATCAATAGAATACATGTACAATCTTATCCTTGCCTTCCAAAGTGCAAACTTAGATAGATTGCACACTGGAGGTCTTGTGCTAGCATAATCTTTGTTCTGTGCCATGGTTTTATATAAAGATAAATATAATACAAATAATAAAAATAAAAACCCTCTATAAAAGATTGATCTTATCAGAGATCTTTTGGTTCATGTGTAAGCCTGTAGGAACAAGGTAATTTAACTAACCTGGAAGGTCTGGTATTTTAACCAACCTCGCTCTGATACCAATTGAAAGTGGGGATAAGATGTACCTTAACTCTAGAGGGGGTAGAGGGGGGGGGGGGGGGGTCAATAGAGTATATTAAAATAATTTTCAAGTTAAAAATTTTTTTCAGTGGAAGACTTAATTTAAATATATGTGTATGGTGCTTGCAATAAATAATAGTTATGAAAGCAAGAAATAAACACAGAGCACACAACAAATAAAATATAGCAACCAGAAGACATAAGGAGCTATAGTGGTTCCCCAATCAATCTGGGTACATTCACTCTTCTACCATCCTAGGTAGGAATCCACTGCAGGATCAGTTGATCAGGTATCCCGGGCACCAATGATCTTTTGATAAGGTGCTAAAAAACCAAATCAGATTTTTTGATCAGGTATCTTGCCACCACTGAGTTTTGGCAAGGTCTCAGAAACTAGCACAAAACTTTTGAAGGGAGTTTTGAGAGACCCTTTTACAGCAAAAAAAGAAAGAGGTGAGGTGTTCTTCTCTGTCAACAATCAGAGAGAAGACTAGAGGATGATGTTGTCAAAGCTCCCCCTGAGATCTGGAAGTGGTTCAGGAAAAGAAGCTTTGCACTAGGGTGATAGGCCTTCAGTAGATGAGATGTCCAATAAAGGATGATTCCAGCAGTTGCTGAAATGTGTAGTGTCTGGAGTCTTGCTGGATGAAGCCTCTGAACACTTGAGTCAAAAGAGATCTATAAACTGTATGTTGATGTCCTTCAGTGGTGTGTTCTGAATGAATTATGTCTGTGATTGTTCTCTTTCTTGTGTGTCACTGTTCTCTTTTTATGTATTATTGTTATGAGTTGCAGGAGTGTGTAACTTGTTAGAAGTAGCAGAATGATATCCTCTTTTATTCCTTAGATCTGAAAAGAATGAATTGATTCTCTGTCTCCAAGATCGTCGTTAGCCACTCATTAATGACTTCCTTAAATGAATTTTTTCTCTGGAGGAAAGTCCTAGAAAATATTCCTCTAAATCTCCCTTGAAACTTGCTCCAGATTAATTGAAATGGCTACAAGATCCTTGAAATAAACTCTGGGAATAAATAAGATAGAATTCCATAACTGTCTGAATTTGAATCTTGAGAATCATCGATCTCCCTAGAAAATCATCGACCTGAGCTTAACTATCGTCGACCTGAGCTCAGAGGCTGGAACTAGACTGGAAACAGAAATCGTCGATCTGAGCTCAACTATCGTCGACCTGATCTCAGAGACTGGGAAAACATCTGGAGACAGAAACGTCGATCTGAGCTCGAAGATCGTCGAACGGAGTTCGACGACTCGTCGTCGAACCGAGCTCAGAGATAGTCGAACTGAGTTCGACGATTCGTCGAGCTGAGCTCGACGAAAGTGACTTAGTATCCTGAATTGAACACCTGATCTGAGGGTCTTGGGGGCAGCTTTCAAGACTAAATTCTAACCCTTAGACTCAATCTAATTGACCTTTAAAAACTATACAAGGAGGTCAAAACAATTTTCCTAAGGACATAGTGATCCTTGCCCAAATCAGTAATTAGGTGTTCCAAAAGATAGATTTGCTATCATCCCTCACTTCCTTTGTACCTTCCATATTGACAATCAGGGTATCCTACATCTCCGTGGTTGTTGTGTAGTAGACCAAGTTTTGGAGTGTAAAATCATCGATATCACTCACAATAATATTCCGAGCCCTGTTATCCATGGTGGACAGAATAACTTAATCCTTAGTCATCTTAGTGTATTTCTTAGGAGTCTGGATGC
This sequence comes from Platanthera guangdongensis, assembly GCA_039583875.1. Taxonomy (NCBI): domain Eukaryota; kingdom Viridiplantae; phylum Streptophyta; class Magnoliopsida; order Asparagales; family Orchidaceae; genus Platanthera; species Platanthera guangdongensis. The sequence goes on from CM077160.1 coordinate 31,699,349, forward strand.
TGGCATCTATAGTAGAGAACTTTATTTGAATGAAAGGTCACTGTTGAGATTTAATGTATATCCTAGTCTTTAAGGCTTCCATGAATAACCTCATCCTTTCCTTCCAAATCCAAAATTATCCTTCATACAAATAGGAAGTTTCATAGAACCCAACTCCTTGTTGTTCTTTCCTTAAGGCATGATGATATGCTTCTTGCTACCCTTGGAAATCTTGTTTAGACTATTAAGCCCTTTTTGAATAACCTCCCTCTCATACAACTTGAAAGTCTTTTCTAAGGGTTGCTTAACACCTAGAGTGTGTGTGTGTGTGTGTGGGGGGGGGGGGGGGTTGAATAGGTTAGTTTTAAATCTTTTAAATCTTTTCAAATTTGAGCTTTGTATGCGTTTGAGTTAGTAGTTAGCTTTCATGGTCACAGAACAACACATAAAATTTATAGTGGTTCCCCTATCAAGGATACATCCACTTTCCCCCTTCATTTATCTAGCAATGTGCTAGATGCAGCTAACTCCTCCTTATACTTGGCTCCTTAAGCTTACACCTCAGATCCCACTGGATCTTTACAACTCAGAGTTCAATAACTCATACCACTTAGACTGATTACATTCCTACCTCAGAGACTAACCCAGTATCCTACCTCAGGCACTATAGCACTACAACTTAGAATTAAGCAACTCCTATAACTCAGAGATCCACCTGATCTCCTACCTCAAATACACTCTGGGACCTCACCTAAGATAGCTTCACTATACTACAACTCAGCCTTTATATATATCAGGCTTATCGCTCAGATCTCACAAAGATCATATAGGTTTGAGTAAGTGTCTGTTGAAACTACATCTAGAGATAATTCTCTTAGTCTTCTTCCTGGACTATATAGAAATAATTCCTCCTTCTTCACAGTAAGTGGAAAATATATTTTCAAGGTTATATTAGCTTATGCGGTAAAGATCTTCTGCAGAGCTCTGCTCCTTCAAGATTGAGAAAATTAGAGTTCTGTGTAGCAGGATTGAAGATGAACAAAATAAAATACTTGAGCTCTGCTTGCTGACTTTTGCAGAAGGAATTGGGGTTTTTAGAAGTTCCAAAAGTTGTGCCTTCAAAAAAAAGTGCTTGTAGAGATTGACCGAACTCTGCTTTTTTAAGACGTCCATAACAACATCTCTATGCCTCTTTTAGAACACAGTATGTGCAGCTTTATTTGTTGCTTTATCCCCGATAACTCTGTTAGAGTAGTATGACGTTCTTTGTCGGTTAGTGTTCTATCTGCTTTAATTTGAATTTAAGAATGACGTCAGGATATGTTGGGTATTGCATCCATAATAACGTTGATTTGAAGAAGGGTCCCGTCAAGCTAAGATAATTTGAGATTGCATTTGATGCTATTATTTTAGTTATATACTTGCAGGTTTACATTGCTAAGTACACACCAATGTCAGGTTACAGTGAGTCAGTAAACACAAGACTATACAATGTAATCCTTCATTGTGTAGGCCAATGTATTGACTCATGTGTAATCTCTCTATTGGAGTGTACTTCTACCCAAGTACAGGAGAAAGATCATGAAAGTACAAAGGCTTGGAATCAGAAGGGCATGAATTTACCTAAGTAAAATTTGTCAAGTATGGTTAGGAATACTCATCGAATTCGTCGAGTATACTCGTTGATACTCACCGAATTCATCGTATATCCCTTCCAACACTAGTCGAATTCCTCTTTTGTATTTGGGGCAAATTCTCTGAGAATTGGAAAATATGCCAAGTTAAATTCGGCGAGTATCATGTGCATACTCGTCGAATTCGTCGAATATATCTAACTATACTTACCGAATTCGTCGAATATGCTAGAAGATACACGTCGAATTCGTCGAGTCCATTTGACGCTACTTCTCTGGATTTATCCAAGTCTCATTCGTCATATATCACTTATCTAGGCGTCGAGTGTGTCGAGTGAGCTAGCTGATACTCGACGAATTCATGGAGTATCCCAACTGATACTCGTCGAATTTGTCGAGTATGGTCTCCACCTTACCGTTGAGTGATTTGCCAGCCTGAGGTGATTTTTTTAAGTCTCATTTGTCATATAACAAGAACCAATTGACGAGTATACTAGTGAAACTCGACGAATTTGACTTAGGTCATTTTCGGCCTTTTTCTAAATTCTGGTTCGGGTTCGGTCGACCATGCACAGTGCTTTCTAGGTTTCGTTTTTGGAAAGTTTCTTGGTAACGTTGGCAATGAGATCTCTATAAATACCTAGGGGATATTTCCTTTACATCCAATGGTGCTATTGGTCTCAATTCGAGATCGCTATAATTTCCAAATCGGAAATCCGTTGGCTCGGCCTCGTACGCATCACAACATTCTGATTGGTCGTCGATGATCTACTGTGCACAATTCATCTTCTTCGACATACGCGACTGGATTGCTACTCTCTTTATATTCCTATACTCCTCCAGATCGAGTCATTCGAAGATTCAAGTCAAGATTTAAGATTTTCCAAGTTTTCATATTCCGTGTTCTCCAAGATATTTCAAGATCTACTATTCTTGAAGAACAACGAATTGAAGATTTCAAATCTTATCTAAGTTGGGTGTAATATTATTGTGTAATATTCATTTACTTTTGTAGGTGATTTTTCTCTGAGCGGTAGACCATTTGTGGATCGAGCGGTAGATCCATTTGTGGATCGAGAGGTAGATCCGTTTGTCGATCATCCGTATGTGGATCAAGCGGTAGATCCATTTGTGGATCGAGTGGTAGATCTATTTGTCGATCAAGTGGTAGATCCGTTTGTGGATCGAGTGGTAGATACAGTTGTGGATCAAGTGGTAGGAGTGTCGTCTCTGAGTTGTAGGTGTTTCGGCTCCGAGTTGTAAGATTTGTGGAAATCTGAGTTTGGTGAAGTAGTCAAATCTAGCCCTTCGTGGTAGATAGGCGAGACGGGAAAGTCGACGTACCCAACTCGGGGAACCACTATAAATCTAGGCGTTTGTGTGTTTAATTTTTAAGTAATTGTTATTCCGCGAAAAGACACAAACCTCACCTATTCACCCCCTCTAGGTGATTTAAGTAGACGCTAGACACTTTCAATTGATATCATAGGGGCATTTTTCTCGATATAAGGTTAACACCTTGAACAAGATCCCTGTTCTAACATCAAGAGATTCCTTCTAGTAACCATGGACAGAAGTAAAGACATGTCTTCTATGAAGCTACCAGTATGCACAAAAGAAAACTTTCACATGTGGAAAGAACGAGTAAGGTTCTTCATGGAAGCTGCTGATCCCAAAATATTCCAGATTGTAGAAGAAGGACCCTACATACCGACTCAACCATCAGCTCTGAATCCTGCAGTCATGATCCCTAAGAAGATGATGGACTTGACTAGGGATGAAATTACTTTAGACTCTCTTGATAAGAAGACAACGAACATCATCGCAAGTTCAGTGGATGACTCAATGCTTCAGAATCTATTCCACTACAAATCTACCAAAGAAATGTGTGTTGGATCCCTAGTTTGGATTTGGGCTAGATTCAATAATTAGGATGAGTTTGACCAACATTGTATAGCCAGGGTCAAGTCTATGAGTCCTAGAGTTTAGGCTAAGTCATTAGGTTCAACCTTCATGGACCAGCCAGCAGAAGACCTCAGTAGACCGAGATTTAGAAGAATTTAGAGTTAAAATTATCAGTTTGAAATTTTTCGAACTCAGCTCGACGATCGTCGATCGCAAATCGATGAACTCAGAGTTAATTCTCTGAGTTGAGCTCGACGATATTCGAGCTCAGTTCGATGATCTCTTCATTCAGACAGATTCTCTGCTCGATAAATTCTGGAGTTTAACTTCAACAGATTCTTTCCAGTTTATGTTCTTTGAACTCTGCTCGACGAAGACAGATTCTTAGCTCGACGAACTTAGAGTGCAGAATTGGCTATTTATTTGTAGAATGCAGTTCGCTGATCTCTGGTCGATGAACAAGAATTATCAGCTCGACAAACTTGGAACTATAGTCGACGAATTCTGTTTAGAGCTTGACGAATTCTGTCCCAAGCCAGACTTAGCAGTTTTCCTTATTCTGACCTTATTTCTTATATTATTTAGCAGAAATTCTTGAGTAATTAATGCTTATATTCCCGTAAATATAGCCGTTATTGACAACATTAATTATGGTCTTCAACAGGGTTAAATATTTGCTTATTTTAATGCGATAATTGGGGAAACTCTTTAATGAATATTCCAGCCGTTTCATTTTCTAGATCAATCAACAATTAATAATTCGAATTCAAAATTTCAAAGGAGAATTTTGACAGCAGAATATAAAAGAGATTTTTCTCTTTTCAGACAGCAGATAAGAAGAGACTCGACATCATATAAGTAAGAAAGAGCATACAGAGAAAAGATACAGAACTCTTTCCCTGTGCAGAAAACATTTTGTTTTCCCCTTGTACTTTCTGAAGACAGAAGAAGAACAATAATCAAACATCAAGAGTATTCTTCAACTTCTACTCTAGGAATATTCAAGGACAACAAATTCAAATCAGTCAGAAATTCCTGGAACATTTCAAGACAAGGCTGAAGACCTACACTCTGAGCAAGACTCCATGATTTCTGGACCATTCTTATTTCAGAAGGAGCTTTGACACCAGCAATCCAATAGTTTTCTCTGTTGTATAGAGAAAAGAGAAGACAACGTCAACTCTCTCAACCTACTGTAAAAAGGGTTTATTAATTCCCTTCAAAAGTTTATTCTTGGTTTTTGGGCACCTAATCAAAAGCCTAAAGGGTTGTGAGATCTCCCTGTAAATAGATATTATGGTGGCAATCACCTGATCAAAAACCTGATGGTGGATTCCTACTACGGTGCTAGAAGAGTGGATGTACCCAGTTTGGGGAAACACTATAAAATTCTTGTGTTGTTTGTGTGTGATCATTTTCTGTTTTGTTCAAGTTGTGATGTGATAGTATAGATTTGCTTAGGTTGCATTTCTTTTTATACTACTCTATTAACACCTATTTTACTCTGATAAACTTTAAAAATATCCAAAAGTTTTAAGTTACTCTATTCACCCCCTAGAGTAATCAGATCTATCCCCTTTCTTTTAATTAATATGAGAGGGGTGTTCCTTTGGTTGTACAATCTAACACTTGAACCAAAATATCCTTATTTGATCTCATTTATTTTACCTTGATTACTTCATATCATGGCACATAACAAATATTATGCAAGAACCATACCTCTAGTTTGCAACCTGAATAAGTTTTTTATCTGCAAGGCAAGAATTAGGCTTTATATGAACTCTATTAATGAATACATATACAATTGTATTTTCACAGGACCACCAACTCCAGTGGCTACCTCTACTACTACTTGGAACACACATGTTGTTCCACCACCTGAGTGGACAGATGCAAAGAAGAAGGCTAAGATGGCAGATGATAAGGCCATGAACATCTTAGCACAAACTATGTCAGATGACGTATTCCAAAAAGCGGTTGAGTGCACATCAGCAGAAGCTATCTGGGATTCTCTTAACCAGATGGTTGTTGGTTCTGTAGATGATAGAAAAGACAGGAGATCTAAGCTAATCTCCCAGTATGAAAATTTCAAGAAAGAAGAATCTGAGTGTGTGAGTGACATGTACAATAGACTAAGCTTAATCATCAATGAGCTGAAGACTCTGCACAAAGACATCACCCTCACAGAAGTCAATGATAAAATCCTCATGGGCTTCCCCATCTCATGGGATTCCAGAATATGGCCAATCAAGTTGGCTAGAAGTCTTAATGAGATTTCCTCTGAATCTCTTCTTGGAAAGCTCAAATCATATGAATAACTGATAAAGACAAGAGAAGCTGCAGAGTAGAAGACTCCTTCAATAAAAAGAAAGGGGAAAATCATAGCTTTCAAAGCTTCAAAAGAAGCGGATGCTCCAATAACCAGTGAAGAACTTTTGAGTCTCTTAGGCAAGAGATTTTACAAAATGGAAAATAAGGATTTCCGACGAAAGTCATCTAGGAATGATGACAAGCCAAGGTATGACAAGACACCAACTAAAGAAGTTGTTTATTTTGGTTGCAGGAAGTCAGGACACTTTATATCAGAGTGTCCAGGGAACCAAAAGAAGGAGAGAAGAAGAGAAAAAGAAAGCAGGAAACACCACTACAGCAAGCCCTCTTCCAGCAAGCTTAAAAGGAAGGAGAAAGGCTTTGTGGCTGAAACCTGGAGTGAAACTGAAGATGAATCTTCATCTTCTAGCTCCAGTGAAGATGAAGAAGAGGCTAAGGCAAATGAGATTAGGACATGTAAACCTGAAAAAAAATTGTTAAACTCTCTATGAACAACCTTGTTAGAGGATTGCCTTCTTGCCCCTATAATAAGGAAAGCATTTGCAGGGCTTGTCAATTAGGCAAGCAAACTAAAAATAGCTTTAAGTCACTTAATAAGAGTGATTGACCTAGGATTCTGTATTTGCTACACATGTATCTTTTTGGACCCATTGTTGTACATAGCCTAGGAGGGAAGTCTTATACCTTAGTGATTGTTGATGACTTCTCAAGGTTGACTTGGGTGTTCTTCTTGAGAAACAAATCAGATAACTTCAAGGTTCTTACAGATTTTCTTAAGAGCATAAGGATTGAGTACTGTACTACAGTTTCATTGATCAGAAGTGATCATGGTACTGAGTTTCAGTATCTTCCCATGCAAGACTTCTGTGAGAAGGAAGGTATCTGGTATTGTTTCTCTGCTACTAGAATTCCGCAAAAAAAATGTGGTAGCTTAAAGGAAAAACAGAACACTGATTTAAGCTGCAAGCACAATACTTGCAGATGCTCAATTGCCCCTATCCTTTTGGGCAGAGGCTGTGAGCACAGTAAACTATGTATTGAATAGAAGTTTGATACATAAACTTAAGGGCAGGGCACCCTATGAACTACTCAAAGGGAAGAAACCTAAAGTAGATTATTTTAAAATCTTTGGTTGCATTTGTTACATTCATAACAATAATAAGAAACACATTAGAAAGTTTGAAGCCAATGTTGTAATAGGAATTTTTCTTAGATATTCCCAAGTAAGCAAGGCTTATAGGGTTTATAATAAATTAACTATGAAAATGGAAGAATCTATTCATATTTCTTTTGATGAGACAAACATGTTTTACAAGTAGAATATTCCTTCTACCAGTGAGGACTTGCAGGAACAACATCTATATGAGAAGTTGGATGCATTGACACTCACCAATGAGGTTGTTACATAACCTTCTCCACATATTGTTGAAGATAGTGAAGATGAAGACACTGAACTCAGTGAAGAGCCAACAACAACTATAATTCCACAAGAGGAATTAATTACCAAAGCTGTTGCTCAACCAACTCCTCCAACTTAATTAATCACACTTAGGGATCACCCTGTGTCTCAAGTGATTGGAGACATATTAGTGGGTGTGCAGACAAGGCATCAACTCCACAAGGACATGATGCATGCCTTCTTCATATATCAAACTAATCCCCAATCCATTAAAGATGTAGAGCAAGATCCACAATGGATCATTGCAATGCAAGAGGAGCTCAGGCAATTTGAGAGATGTAGAGTTTGTGATTTAGTTCCAAGACTCAAGAGACTATCCAGTCATTGGAACTAAATGAGTATTTAGAAACAAACTAGATGCTTAAGATCTTATCATAAGGAACAAGGCAAGATTAGGTGCTCAAGGATACAGACAAGAGGAAGGCATAAATTATGACCAAACATTTGCCCCTATTGTAAGGATTGAAGCAATTAGGATATTTCTAGCGTATGCAACCTACAAGAAGTTCACAGTATACCAAATGGATATCAAAAGTGCATTCCTAAATGGTGAATGCAAAGAAGAGGTGTATGTAGAACAACCACCAGGTTTTATTTCTCATACTCATACCTTTTATGTTTTCAAATTGCATAAGGCTCTCTATGGTCTAAAGCAAGATCCAAGAGCTTGGTATGAAACCTTAGCTAGCTTTCTCTTAGAGCATAATTTTTCTAGAGGAATAGTAGATAGGACTTTATTTATCAAGCATCATCATAATAAAATACTGTTAGTACAAATATATGTAGATGATATCATATTTGGTTTTATAGATTCCAAACTATGCAAAAGGTTCTCCAACCGTATACATTCCAAGTTTGAAATAAGTTGCATGAGTGAGCTCTCCTACTTCCTTGGTCTCCAAGTGAAGCAGTCCCCTGATGACATCTTCTTGTCCCAATCCAAATATGCTATGGAGCTGATATAAAGGTTTGGGATGGCTGATGCTTCAGCTACAAAAATACATATGGCAACAAATATTGTGATTGATTCTGATGAACATGAGAAACCTGTAGATCAAAAATTATATAGGGCCATTGTTGGGTGCCAGTTGTATCTTACAGTAAGTAGACCAGACATTATGTTTGCAACATATCTTTGTGCTAGGTTCCAAGTGAAACCTAAAGAATCCCATCTTATTTTCTTAAAAAGAATTATGAGATATATAAAGAGTTGCCATAATCTAGGACTCTCGTATCCTACTAAGTCAGAATTTGTGTTAACTGGATACTCTGATGCTGACTTTGCTGGATGTAGAGTGAATAGAAAGAGCTCATCAGGGACATGTCAGTTCCTTGGTGATAGACTAGTGTCTTGGTTTTGTAAGAAGCGAACATCTGTGTCTACTTCAACAGTAGAAGCTGAGTATATAGCAGCTGGCAGTTGTTGTTCACAGATGTTGTGGATTCAGAACCAAATCCTAGATTATGGTGTCAACTTAAATAATTCAACTCTATTTTGTGATAATACTAGTGCAATTTCTATTGCACAGAAACCATCATAGTAGAACTAAGCATATAGATGTAAGACATCATTTCATTAGAGAGTGTGTTGACAAAATGAAAATTAATCTCACCTTTGTCTCTACTGATTTACAAAAGGTAGATATCTTCACCAAACCCTTGGATGGGAAGAAACATCTGTTCTGTATGAATCAGCTAGGCATGATAAATGGAGATGCATTAATTTGACTTTCTGTCTGTGGTCGAAGAATTTGTCATAGTTCATCGAACAGAGTTCGACGAACTAAAAAAAGTTCTTGAGAAATTCGTCGACCTGAGATCGACGAACTCACTGTGTGTGAAGTTCTATTCATCGAATGGAGATCAACGATATTGCTTCAGAAACTTTTCGTCGACCTGAGCACGACGAAATGTTTTCCCTTCTTTAAACTGAGATTGACAAACTCTTTTGTCAATAAAATATTTCTGATAGTGGCACCAAGAGGATATCATCCCTTAGGTTATAAATGTCAACCTGAATATTCATATATCTTCAGTTTTAATTATGTAAAGAAAGAAGGAACCAAGATAACATGGGTCAAGAATAGCTAATATGTTTTATTGCAGTGAAAGACTATCCCACCATGGAGCAACAGTGGTATTTGGATAGTGGCTGTTCAAAACATATGACTGGAAACAAGGACAACCTAGTCAACTACAAGTCAATGCTACAACCCAAAGTAATATTTGGTGACTCTAATTATGGCCAGACTGAAGAATATGAAAAGGTCAAGATTAGAGCAATCATCTTCAGTAATGTTCCTTATGTAAGTGAACTGAAGCATAACCTTATCTCCATAAGTCAATTATGTGATGAAAGATTTCACGTATCATTTAATAAAACTTCCTGCATTATTCTTTCAGTAGATAACCTAGTAGTGTTAACACGAACTAGAGTAGGAAACATTTACATAGTTAACTTTAAGTCTGCCAAAACTGAAATATGTCTATTTAATCAAACTAGTAATAATAATGAACTTTGGCATAAGAGATTAGAACATGTTAACTTGAAAAACTTTGCAAAACTTTCTAGAGACAACCTTGTTAGAGGATTGCCTTCTTGCCCCTACAAGAAGGAAAGCTTTTGCATGGCTTATCAATTAGGCAAGCAAACTAAAAATTGTATTAAATCTGTAAATAAAAGTTACTCACCTAGAATATTGTTCTTGCTACATATGGACCTTTTTGGCCCTATTGTTGTACAAAACCTTGGAGGGAAATATTATATTTTAGTAATTGTAGATGACTTCTCAAGATTCACTTGGGTATTTTTTCTGAGATCTAAGTCAGATAACTTCAAGGATCTTATAGATTTTCTCAAGAACATACAGATTGAGTACACTACTCCAGTTGCATTGATCAGAAGTGATCATGGTACTGAGTTTGAGTCCCTTCTTATACAAGAGTTCTGTGAGAAGTAAGGTATCAGGCACTGTTTCTTAGCTTCTAGAAATCCTCAAAAAATGGGGTTGCTGAAATAAAAATAGAACACTAATGGAATCTGCAGGCACATTACTTATAGATGCTCACTTGCCCGTATCCTTTTGGGCAGAGGCTGTGAGCACAGCAAACTATGTACTGAACAAAAGTCTGATACACAAGCTCAAGAACAAGACTCCTTATGAGCTACTTAAAGGGAAGAAACTTAAAGTAGATTACTTTAAAATTATTGGTTGTATTTGTTATATTCATAATAATAATATGAAACACATTAGAAAGTTTGAAGCCAAGGCTGAAATAGAAATTTTTCTTGGATATTCCCAAATAAGCAAGACTTATAGGGTTTATAATAAATCAACTATGAAATTGGACAAATCCATTCATATTACTTTTGATGAAACTAACATGTTTTACAAGGAGAAGATTTCTTCTACCAGTGAAACTTTGCAGGAACCAAATCTGTGTGAGAAGTTGGATGCATTAACCCTCACCAATGAGGCTATTAGCAATCCTTCTCCACAAGTTGAAGAAGAGAGTGAAGAAGAATGTTTGGAAGTGGCTGAACTTCCTCCAACAGCTATAATTCCACAAGAGGAATTAATTCCGCAAGTTGTTGCTCAACCAACTCATCCTACTGAATTTATCAGACTTAGAGAACACAATGTATCTCAAGTGATTGGAGACATTTCAGTTGGTGTGCAGACAAGGAATCAACTCCACTAGGACATGATGCATGCCTACTTCATATCTCAAACTGAGCCCCAATCCTTTAAAGATACGAAGCAAGAAACACACTGTATTATTGCAATACAAGAGGAGCTCAATCAATTTGAGAGATGTAGAGTTTGGGATTTAGTTCTAAGACCCAAGAAATACCAGTCATTGGAACTAAATGGGTATTCAGAAACAAACTTGATGCTCAAGGTCTTATCATAAGGAATACAGCCAGACTAGTTGATCAAGGATACAGACAAGAGGAAGTCATAAACTATGACCAGACATTTGCACCTGTTGTAAGGCTGGAAGCAATCAGAATCTTCCTTACATATGCTGCCTCCAAGAAGTTCACTGTATACCAGATGGATGTCAAAAGTGCATTCCTTAATGGTGAACTCAAAGAAGAGGTCTATGTAGAACAACCATCAGGTTTTATTTCTCCTACTGATCCCTCTTATGTTTTTAAATTGTACAAGGCTCTCTATGGTCTAAAGCAAGCTCCAAGAGCTTGGTATGAAACCTTAGCTAGCTTTCTTTTAGAGCATAAATTTTCTAGAGGCATAGTAGATAGGACTTTATTTATTAACCCTCATCTTGATAAAATATTATTAGTACAAATATATGAAGATGATATTATATTTGGTTCTACAGATTCCAAACTATGTAAAAGGTTCTCCAACCTTATGCATTCCAAGTTTGAAATTAATAGCATGGGTGAGCCCTCCTACTTCCTTGGTCTCTAAGAGAAGCAGTCTCCTGATGGCATTTTCTTATCCCAATCTAAATATGCTAAGGAGCTGATTAAAAGGTTTGGGATGGATGATGCTTCAGCAAAGAAAACACCTATGGCTACCAATGCTGTAATTGATTCTGATGAACATAGGAAACCTGTATATCAGAAATTATATAGGGTCATTGTTGGGTCCCTGTTATATCTTACAATAAGTAGACCAGACATTATGTTTTATACATGTCTTTGTTCTAGGTTCCAGGTGAACCCTAAAGAATCTCACCTAATTTTCTTAAAAAGAATTTTGAGATATATAAAGAGTTGCCCTTATTTAGGACTCGGGTATCCAACTGAGTCAGAATTTTAGTTAACTGGATACTGTGATGCTGACTTTGCTGTATGTAGAGTCGACCGAAAGAGCATATCAGGGACATGTCAATTCCATGGTGATAGGCTATTGTCATCGTTTTGCAAGAAGCAAACATTTGTGTCCACTTCAATAGCAGAAGCTGAGTATATTGCAGCTGGCAGTTGTTGTTCACAGATGCTGTGGATTCAAAACTAACTCTTAGATTATTGTGTCAACTTCAATAATTCAATTATACTTTGTGATAATACCAGTGCAATTTCTATTGCACAGAATCCAGTGCATCATAGTAGGACTAAGTATATCGATGTAAGACATCATTTCATTATAGACTGTGTAGAAAAAAAGGAAAATTAATCTCACCTTTATCTCTACAGATTTGCAAAAGACAGATATCTTCACCAAACCCTTGGATGAGAAAAAACATCTTTTTTTATGAATCAGCTAGGTATGATCAATAGAGATGCATTAATTTAATTTTCTGTCTGTGGCCGAAGAATTTGCCACAGTTCGTCGAACGGAGATCGACGAACTTAGAAAAGTTCTTGAGAAAGTCGTTGACCTAAGATCGACAAACTCTATGTTTGTGAAGTTCTATTCGTCAAACGGAGATCGATGATATTGCTTTAGAAAATATTTCGTCGACCTGAGCTCGACGAAATGATTTCCCTTCTTCAGACTGAGATCTACGAACTCTTTTGTCAATAAAATATTTCATCGAACGCTGATCGAAGAATTTTTATTTTTTCGTCGAACGGAGTCTGCCGCTTCATATTCTGAAAACCATATAACTAGGTTTTCTTCGAGCTCCATCCCGCACTTTCTGTTCCCTTACAATTGATCTATGTTTACTTTTGTAGGCGATCTATGGTGATTCTGGCTAGCTCTCTGGCGGCGATGAAGTTTGACTTGAGATTTGACATAGATTTTGATTCATTCCAACATTCTGATCAAGTTTTCCTGGATATCCTGAAAATCTTTGAGGAACAACAATTGAAGAATTTTATGAGAACCAGAATAAAGATAGCTGCTACTGAGATAAGAGAATGGGTGTTCACCTCCTCAATTCCAAACACCGACACGATGACCGACACCATATCTGGTAACCAAGTCTCTTTAACCCCAGCAATCTTAACTGAAATATTTGGTCTGATAAATGGTGAAGAAAATATAGAAATTGATAATTCTGAGTATGATGACATGCTGAACAAAATGGGCCATGTTGGAGAGAACCCTAATAAATTACGGAATAAAAAATTATCTTCTGAATATAAATTTTTAGCCAATGTGGTGAGCAAGGTATTGCTAGGATAGCATATTACTCATGACTATATTACCAGGAAATAATTTTTGGTAATGTGTGCAGTACTAAATAAGAAACCTGTAGATTGGACAAGGATTCTGTTTGACTTGATAAAGAAGAAGAATAGTAAGAAAGAAGTATATTTTGGAAGAATTCTGGGCATTTTCCTACAGGAAAAGGTAGCTGAATCCCAGTTCTCCTAGACCACATTCATTATTGCTTCCAAAAGGCTAACATGTGCCTTATTTGGGAGATGGGAGAGGACTATCCCTAAGCCATCCAGGGCTTCCTCCTCTTCCAGGACTTCTGAGAGCACTAGGTAAGTAACAACCACTCCTCCACCTCCAGAAGATGCCCTTCCCTCCACCAGAATTCCTTCTCCTCCTCAACCTCAACAACAACCACTTTTTCCTCCTTCTCAATCTCCCACAGTTATTCATGAGGATACTCCATCTCCACCTCCTCAATATCCACCTCAAATTAATATATCTAACATTCCATTGACCTCACAACCATCCTTCAATCTACAGTCCCCTCAACCATCTCCACATAACTCTCCAATTCAGCTAACCACCTCTCCACCCATTACCACAGTTCCTACTTCAACAACTGACATTTCATCCATTACCCCATCATTATTTCCAGAATATACCCACACAGGCTTCTCGCATGCCTTCTCTGTGTGTTCAAATTGTGGACATCACACTCCCTACACCTCCTCTTCTCCTAAATCCCTCTACCTAAATTTTTCTGATATAGCAAAAGATTTTCTTGCTTTTATTTCCCCCACTCTTGAGCAACTTATAGATAATGTTATTGCTCCTCTCTGCTTCTATCCTCTCTCTCTCTTCTAGAATTTCTACCCTCTCTTCTGTTCCTTCTTCTGGAGGAATGGCTTTAGGACCCTCTGAACCCAAACTGGGGGAGATGTTTTGTGAAGAAGCTCCAGTTCCTCCTCGTACAGCAGCAGCAGCAGATTCTGATATGTCTGATGATTCAGTAGAGGCAGCCCCTCCAACAGAAATAATTAATTTAATTGATTCTGATATAGACATGGCTGACACAGTTTTGGCAGAAATAACTACAATTGGTGATTACATTATAAATCCCACGGTTAATCTAGATTCTTTACTAAATTCTTTCAATTTTGTTTATAGCAATATTCTACCCAGTTTTGATGTACAACAATCTAGAGCTATTGTACCTTATACTACTCCAATAAGCCATGAAGTTGTTAATCAACTAAAGGCAAGTTTTGCAGCACCAGTAATTTTAGAAGAACATGTGACTGAGAATGTTCTTAAACAAGTCTCTGCTCTAGAGCAAAAAGCCTTTTCCCCTCCTACTTATAAAATGTATGATAGTCGTTTACCAGACCAGCACGATATTATTCTTGCAGATATAGCAGAAGAGAATAAGACTATTTCTGAAAGTGTTGTTGAACCAGAAGCTACAGAACCTCAAGTGCCTCCTCAAGCTGAGAAGAAAATCTCAAAGGAAGCCGTGAAGGAAATAAATACTATGTATGACAACCCTCCAGGATCCTATGATGATGACAATGATGATGAATATTCTGATGAATCTGATGATCCAAAAGCTATGAAGAAGATTGATAAGAAAAGGAAAGCACCTGCTACGGTTGTTCCTATGCCCAATCCCAATGCATACACTCCCTACTACATTTTGCAGAAGATGACTCCTTACCCAGGGATGCCTAAATGGATGTGGCTATCAAAGAATGAGCAAAAAGCAAGGAAGAAGAGCAGAAGGTGCTCTCCTCCTCCTTCTCAGAGGAATTGGAGAGATCCTCCTCCTCCTCCTCCAGCAGCAGGTACTTCAGGGAATGTGTCTCAGAGATCTACCTCTTACATTCAAACATACGAAAGGCAACAAGACAGATCTTGAAGATCTCATTTCTAAGGAAGTAGTCAGCAGAAACACTCTTCAGGCAGCAGAAGACAACAACAATAATTTCAAAAGCAAAGCATGCAATAGAAAGTATCAAAATATGATCAATCTGAAAAAGATAATAGTTCTGAAAGAACTGAATCTCCACAAGTTCCTTTTGTTTATCCTGAACAAGAAAAAACTTCAAAGATGGCTAGATTTCAAGAACTGGTTGAACTCTCTCTAATAAACAAAGCTAAAGCTGAAGGCAAAGATCCCTCTAGATATACTACAATGTCTTCTTACAGAAGAGAATAATTAAAAAGGTATGTCAAAGCTAAGCACTTTTTCAATGTTGATGTTTATATCAGTTTACATCCATAAGTAGTTGTTCCAAGATCAACTTCTGTCAATATCATTGGAGCATCAGACATGACTATGTATAAAAGAGAAGCTGCTAATCCAAACAGAGAAATAATATTCAGACAGCCCTGTGATAAATCTGACAAAGCTGAGAAATAAAAACTAAACAAGAACATATAACTGTTATGTTTAGTTTTTATTTTCTGAACTCTATCTGTTAATCATGAAGCACTTGTGTACATATCTGCTAGATATTTTATTTTTCTGCTAGATATATTTTATTATGCTTTGTGATTATTTTCTTTTGTTTGTATTAGTGACCTCACCCAACTAAGGGGAGATTGTTGGATCCCTAGTTTGGATTTGTGCTATGTTCACTAATTATGATGAGTTTGACCCACATTGTATAGACAGGGTCAAGTCTATAAGTCCTAGAGTTTAGGCTAAGTCATTAGGTTCAACCTTCATGGACCTTGTTGGATCCCTAGTTGTATTTGTGCTAGGTTCACTAAACTAGAATGTTTGACCTAACATGCATAGCTAGGGTAATGTCTGTGTCCTAGAGTTTAGGCCATGTCCTTAGAATCAACACTGCATGGACCAGCCATCAAAGAAACCACAGAAGAATTACCTAAGTTTAAAAATCACAAAAACATAAACCAGAAAACTTTAGATAAAAACAAAGTTCAGCAGATTTCGTCGAACTCAGATCTATGAAATGTGGCCAGTTAGTCGAACTCAAGTCGACGAACTCTGAACGCAGATCTATATAATAATTATTTATCTTACTGCGATCGACGAACTGTGTATGGTTCGTCGAGCAGAAATCAACGAACTTGGGGCACAGAAAATGAATATGTTCATTCTCTGAGCAGAGATCGACGATCGCATCCCATTTCGTCGAACTCCGGTCAACGAACTTACAAATTTTCGTCGAACCCACACAGACTTAATAAAAATCATAATTATAACAGCAACTCTAATTAAACTAGGAAACCATTTAATCCACATGCTGGTTGGATAATTCCTCCTAGAAGATATCACCCCTTAGGATATAGATCTCAACATGAATTCTTAGTAATATCAAGCTTTTCTTATCAACAATATAAAGGACCCAAGGTAACCTGGGTCAAGAACAACTAACTGTTTTTATTACAGGAAAAGAGCTGTCCATCTGTTAATCAAAAATGGTATCTGGACTGTGGATGCTCCAAGAATATGACTGGCATCAAGGACAACTTAAATAACTACAAGTCCAAGCTAGGCCAAAGGTGATCTTTGGTGATTCAAATTGGGGCCAGTTAGAGGGCTTTGGAGAAGTAAAGAATGGAGCTGTCACCTTCAAAAATGTGACCTATGTAAGTTGACTCAAGCATAACCTAATCTCCATAAGTCAACTATGTGATGAAGGTTATCAGGTACACTTTAACTCAACATCTTCTATTATTTCTAATAAAGAAAAACAAATTGCTTTAATTGGAAATAGACAAGGTAACATATATATAGTAGATTTTCATTCTGCAATCACAGATATCTGTTTACTTAATATTGTTAGCAAGCAAAATGATCTTTGGCATAAAAGGCTAGGACATTTTATTATGAAAAACATTGCTAGGCTATCTAAAGACAATCTTGTGAGGTTTACCTTCTGGTCCCTACAAGAAGGAAGGCCTCTGCAGGGCTTGTCAACTAGGCAAGCAAACTAAATCTAGCTTTAAGTTAATTAGTATGAGTGATTCACCGAGGATTTTGTACTTACTACACATGGACCTTTTTGGACCTATTGCTGTAAAAAGCCTAGGAGAGAAATCTTATAACCTATTTATTGTAGATTGTCACAACTCGCATTTTATCCGAATTTAAGAAGTATCAGAGTATGAGAAAACACGTGTCGTGATGCCACGTCAAGCAGGGGATAACTGTCGACGCTCAGGAGAACTCCAACTAAATAGACTATGAAAATCTCATAAGTTTAATGATTAGAAAATTAGGTATATTTTAGGGGCCGTATCCCTCGGCTCAGTGGATCATCTAGTCCACAGTTTAAAACTATATTTATACGCAGTGGAAAATACTTTATTTATTTCTTTGACATCCTAAGAGAGTGCATAAGTGACCCCCGAGGACAGCTCATACTATGCAAGACACTAAATTTGTATCATAATATAAGTAGGAAAACGTTCTTTTACGTTACTAGGAAAGTAGTGTATGAGTTTTATAAAACATGCTGATCATGAGATATACATATAGTATTCTTTTAGGTTTAAAAATAACTAGCAACCTAGCATAAAATTTCCCAAGAGCAAGTAGACTATCTCCAGAAAAGGTAGCAGTAAAAGAAACATATTTAGTAACATAAGACAAAGCTACCAGGGGCGCCAACAAACTGACACGAACCCACTGGCAAGCATGTATGTCTGTAAGATAAAAGCAGAAAACTACCTCACAAACACCAAGAAAAGGATCCTTATAACTCAAGGGATTTCCAGCAACACCACAACAAACTAGCCGCCTACCCGACTACTGATCTGAACCTGAGGCATTCAAAAATGAAAAGAACACCTCAGCAAGCAAAACAAGAAAATCTGAATTAAGACATTAAATTACAATGGAACAAGAGGGTAAGAAAATAAGACAGTAAAAGCAAACACTGTCCAAAGTAAACCAAAAGTACAACAAGTACCAAGCAACAACACCAAGCCCTGCTCAAACCCTGCAGTGGCTACAAGGCAAAAGGCAAGGAAAAAACTTGCCATAATATGTTGCATTCCACCAGGAAGAAACACCTAACAATCCTAACTTGTGAGTTAGTGGCAGTAGTAAACAGAAATGGTCCTGAGTTGGTGACCAAAAATAGTCCCCCAAACAAACAGTTCCAACTAAAAATAAAATTTCACTGTCGGCACAAAACCACCACAAACCCAGCCCGTACCTGGGATAAAAAGGGTGGCGGCCACAGCAAATGCCTACCCCATACCTGGGACTAAAAAGTGGCGGCCACGGCTCGCACACAAAATATCCCGCTCCTTTAGAGCATCAAAATACCACTACCTGCCATAACCCACGATTCGACCCTCAAAATAAAGGAAGAACAAAAAGCTGACAAGACATTTCCCCTAGGAGGTAATCACTTGGGAAGAAAGGTAGTTGAAAAGAAATAAATTTCTGTCTATAGGAATCGTCGAACGCAGCTCGATGATTTTCGTCGAGCGCTGGAACAAATTCATCGAATTCAGGAAAATCGTCGAACGCAACTCGACGACTTTCGTTGAATCACAGGACACGGGCAATCGTCGAACTTTGGTCGACGATTTGCCTTTCGTCGAGTACAAGCCACGGGGAATCGTCGAACTCCGTTCGACGATGTTCCGTTAAACACAGACCATGGGAAGACTTAGAATACAGGCCACGAGAATAATATCGTCCAATGCCACTCGACGATTTCCCTACCGTCGAACAAAGGTTTGGGGAAAATCATCGAACTCCGTTCGATGATTTCCGTCAGACCTAGAACTAAGGCACATCGTCGAGCTCAGCTCGACGATAATCGTCGAACCCAGATCGACGATTTCCGTCGATCTAGCTGCATTGAGTGTACAACATTCCTGTACCCCAACTTCATTTCCGTCCAAACTTCTTAGCTTAATTCCAACCTATTACTGGTAATATAGGTATGAAATCTCACTGCTATTAATTTCTAGGGTTGAAATGCTAGATACTACCCAAACAAAGGTTTTAACAGGGAACACTTTGAGTGATTAACAAGAACAATTTGATAAAAACAAACAAGACTACACTACTCCAGCCGAAGATTTGAGTTCAGAACTTGAGAGAATGCAAACAGAAACATAAAGGGGCCATAATGGTTAATGATTCACACGCTTTTGACGGAAAAACAGAGTAAAATATTAATCTTGGGAAACAGGGAAAAAGTATAGCAAATATGACCATGAAAAGGAGAAGAAAACTTGGCAAGGGTAGGAGCACCACTTGTAACACCCCCTATCCGCCGCATAGCATATAGCAGTAGGTCCGGCCGGGGCCCGACGTCGTATACCACAGACAGACCGGGTGGTCACTCATGGAAACCATCCAACCAATCATAACGTCCTACACAGAGCATTCAAGCGGAAGCAGTTTATATAAGTTGCAAAAAAGAACCCAGCACTAAAGCATGAATGTCCACTAATACCAAATAGGAATGTTGTACATACACAATTACAGGCCTTAAGGCCTTACAAAATTGTTCACTTCATACTACATGTTTTACAAACCACGGCACGCAGGCCGGTCATACATGAATAAAAGCAGTAAACACTCCAATTAGGCCTTCGAGGGTCGGCTTCGTAATTTGGGCTTTAGCCCGCTATTGACCGCTTAGTCCAGCAGCACCTGCAAGCAACAAACCACCGCACAGTGGCAAAACAAGGCAACGGTCAGCAATGCTGACCAAATTACAACGATCCCTCCCCCAGCTCGGGGCGGCGTTGCTCCTTCCCTGCATTTAATTAGCATAAGCGAGCAATATATCAATATTCATTTCATCACAGACGTTGGATCGCACGACCACATGCCCAGTGCTCTCAGGGCACATTCTCGGTGAACCGGTCGATGTCACGTCAATTAAATCCATAGACATTCCGGACTCACCACCGCCACTTTGACGGCCAAACCTATGAGCATTATGTCTTCTTGGCCTGGGTCACAACAATTTAAGCCATTGACCGCCGAAGACCCTAATCTATGCCAACGGCAAGTGCCATGTACCCTTAGGTCTCTTTAACCGAACGACATAGAACGGGTACGGTTCCATCTAACCCGTGCTCACATCACAACGATAATTTAAGCCATTTGCGCGGGTCAAACTTCTCCCGAGTCCCATTTCCATCACAATTCACATAACTCGGTTATGTTCAAGTTGGCTCTCAGGCCTCCAAGTTGGCAAGATCACACATCCGCCAAGTTTTCCGGGTATACCTTTAGGTTAATCCCCAAGGCTCCCTGTTGCAATCTACCACGCAGAAAACCCGAAAAACAATCAATCGCATGGAGTCTTCTCCGGCATTTATGCAATGCAACATCACCGATCCAGACCAACATGTTCGGATAGGCTTCACACATCATGCCTATGTCCGTTCTCGCATACGGACTCTACACAACGGGGACTTTACATATCTACCCGAAGGAACGCCTCCAACTCACCGCAAACTCGCGAGAGCGGGCTTCCTATGCAAAGAAGGAGATCTACACATGCTCAAGAAGAGAATCATTACCCTAGCATTCTTCTTTGGCGCCATGGAAAAGTAAGAGGATGAAAAGCACCGCACTCTCTTCGCCTCCGTGGATCCGGAGTCGGCTCGCGATTTGGAGCTTCGAAGCTCCTCCAATGGCCGGATCTAGCTTCTTCTTTCTTCCTTGGCTCTCCTCTCTCTCTAAACTTTAGAAAGATAAGCACTCATGTAAAAGTGAGGGTTTCTAAGGCCTAATCCCGTGTATATCCCATCAGGAACAACCCCCAGCCGTTGGATCACCAATTAAAGAAACGAACGGCTTTGATTCGGGACTGAAATATCCAATCTGGACCGAACACAGCCTGGCACACGCCCGTGTCCAGGGCTGTGTGCCTTAAACACACGGGCATCGAACACGCCCGTGTTCTCCGTCAAAATCGACGCGCCTGGAACAACACACGGGCATCGAACACGCCCGTGTACGACCTAACACGCCCGTGTTCCACCAGACACGGCCGTGTGGCCGGCCGTGTACCCCCATCGATTTATCCCGAAAACAACCCGAGAACTACACGGGTTCTAAGACACGCCCGTGTCCTTGCCCATGTCTACCTCAACACGCATGGGATCCAGGCCGTGTACACGGTCTCAACACTCGACACTTCGTCGAGCGAAGTTCGTCGACCTCACGACACGGACTTGGACACGCCCGTGTCATAGGCCGTGTGCCTTGTCTCGACACATCGTCGAGCAAACTTCGTCGACTCCCCAGGACAAGTGTCGACACGGGTCACGCCCGTGTCGCAGGCCGTGTGCCATGTCTCGAAACTTTGTCGAACGCAGAGTGTCGACTTCGCGGGCTGAGTGTTGACACGGGTCGACACGCCCTGCAACACACCCGTGTCGCAGGCCGTGTGCCCTGTCTCGACACAACGTCGAGTGAAATTTGTCGACCTCTCGACCAACTCGACGACACAAGCCTGACATGCCCTGGGACACGCCCATGTCCCAGACCGTGTGCCTCCTGCCAGAACCCAAAACTGGCCCAAAACGTCACCCGTCGCTCTTTTGAGTTTCGGGGCGTTACAACTCTCCCCCTCTTAAAAGAATTTGTCCACGAAATTATATAAAGGAAAGACATGTACAAAACCAAAATTTGTACCTGAGCGGAACAACTCCGGATACTCGTCAAGCATAGTCTGCTCTCGTTCCCAAGAGAGCTCCTCACGACCGCAATTGTCCCACCGGACCTTGACCATCCTGATCTCTTTGTTGCGTAGTCGCTTGACCTCCGAGTCCTCAATCCGCACGGGCTTGACCTTTATCGTCAGCCCACTATCCACCGGCACTTGATCAACCGCGATCACTTGCGTAGGTTCTTGCACCACCTTCCGAAGCATCGAAATATAGAATAAATCATGTAATACACCAAGCTCCACTGAAAGCTTCAACCGATAGGCTGCTTTACCCACTCGCTCCAGAACCTCAAACGGCCCAAGTTACCTCGGGCTTAGCTTTTTCAATCGCCGCACCCGCGAGACACCCTTGAACGGCTTGATCTTTAAGTACACATAGTCGCCCACAACGAACTCCATGTTCCTGTGCTTGGCATTATAGTACTTCGCTTGCCGGTCCTGAGCGATAAGCAACCTCTCCTGAATGGTTCTCACCAAATAAGTAGCATCCTCCACTTCTAATCGCTTATATAACTTTGACTCACCTGTTTCTAGCCAAGACAACGACGTGTGACATTTTCTAACATATAGGGCCTCGAAGGGCGCCATTTGAATACTCCCTTGGTAGCTATTGTTGTACGCGAACTCCACCAAATAAAGATCGTCTTCCCATTGCTTTCCAAAATCCAAGACACACATGCGAAGCATGTCTTGCATGGTTCTATTGACCCTCTCCGTCTGCCCATCCGTTTGCGGATGGAAGGCTGTGTTGAATTTTAACTTTGTCCCGAACATTTGCTGCACAAGCCTCCAATCATTGGACGTGAACCGCCCATCTCGGTCACTCACGATGCTGCGGGGCACACCGTGAAGCCGTACAATGTTATCCACATAAAGTTTTACCAACTTCTCCACCGGATCATCCTTCTTATGCGGAATAAAATGCGACACCTTCATTAGCCGATCAACAACCACCCAAATGACGTCGTTCCCCTTTTGCAACCTTGGCAAACCGTGTACAAAGTCCATAGAGATATCGTCAAATTTCCACTCCGGAATAGGCAAGGACTTCAAAAATCCTCCCGGCTTTTGGCACTCCGCCTTAACCAAGGCGCAAGTTTGGCACTTCGCTACGTAGAGCTCCACATCCTTCTTCAAACCCGACCACCAAAACAGTTTCTTGACATCACGGTACATCTTCGTGCTCCCCGGGTGAATGGAGTACTTAGTATGGTGTGCCTCGTACAACAATTCCACCCGCAAATCGCCCACACTTGGGACACACAGACGACCATCTTTCCAAAGTAATCCGTCCTCCATGACGAATTGGGAATTTGACACATCCAGAGCCTCTACCATGAAATGCTATATATGGACATCCATATCCAAAGCCTGCCGAATCCGATCAGCCAGGTCATATTGGACTTCATTCCAATTCAGAACTGCTTCAGCACTTGATTATCTATCCACACAAACAATCTCCAATGCCTCCAGCTCCCGCACCAACCGCTCATCATGCACCGATAGCCAATTGGCTTGAGCTGTGGCTCGGCGACTCAACGCTTCCGCAACCGCATTCCCTTTACCAGGCACGTAGTGGATCTTGAATGTATAGTCTCCCAAGAACTCCATCCATCTATGCTGCCGCATATTCAGATCTTTCTGATCAATCAGATACTTCAGGCTCTTATGATCGGTGTAGATATAAATCTTCACACCGTAAAAATAGTGTCTACACAGCTTCAAGGCAAAAATAACGGCCGCTAACTCCAAGTCATGGACCAGATAATTCCTCTCGTGCACTTTCAGCTGTCTCGAGCCATAAGCTATCACACTTCCGTGTTGCAGTAGCACGCAACCCAAACCGCTGCCCGAAGTAACACTGTAAATCTCAGAGCCTTCGGTCCCACATGGCGAACTCAGCACAGGCACCGTGGTTAACCGACACTTCAACTCCTCAAAATCTCGAGCGCACTCCGGCGTCCAAATGAATTTCTGCTCCTTCCTCGTCAAAGTAGTGATAGGTAATGCTATCCGCGAGAAGTTCTCTACGAAGCGCCTATAATAGCCGGTAAGCCCCATAAAGCTCCGGACTTCCGCTACCGTAGCAAGCTCAGGCCACTCCTGTATCGCAACAATCTTCGTCGGATCCACTGCAATACCCTCTCCACTCACTATATGACCGAGGAAGCCACTGAGGATAACCAAAACTCGCACTTCGAGAACTTGGCATACAGTTGATTCCTCCTTAGCGTCTCCAAAACCAAATGAAGATGCTTGAAGTGATCTTCCTCACTTTGCGAGTACACCAAAATATCGTCGATGAAGGCGATCACAAAATGGTCCAAGTACTCCCTGAAAGTCCTGTTAATCAAATCCATGAACACTGACGGTGCATTAGTCAGCCCAAACGGTATGTCCGTAAACTCATAATGCCTGTATCTTGTACTAAACGTTGTCTTCGGGATATCACTCTCCCTTATTCGCATCTGATAGTACCCAGCCTTGAGATCCAACTTTGAGTACACTATCGACCCGACCAACTGATCAAAAAGATCATCGATCTGGGGGATCGGGTACTTGTTCTTCTCTATCAACTTGTTGAGCTCCCGATAATCAATACATAGCCTCAAGCTTCTGTCCTTCTTCTTAACAAAGAGGACCGGCGCACTGCAAGGCTAAGAACTTTGGCGCACATACCCTTGCTCCAACAACTCTTGCAGTTGAACTTTCAGCTCCGCCATTTCCTTAGGCGCTAGCCGATAAGGAGATCGTGACACAGGCTTTGCACTTGGCACTAGCTCAATCGTGAAATCTATCTCCCGCTGAGGCGGGGCTCTAGGAAGATCTGCGGTGAACACATCAGGGTATTCCGATACCACTGAAATACAATCCAACGCGGGCTTCGGCTTTGCAACCTCACTAGTGTAAAGAACAGTTCTGCACCGGCACAAACCGCCTTCACCACCTGAAGAGCAGACATCAACGTCTTGCTCGACCCCTTTAAGCCCGAAAAAGTAGTTTCACGACGTGCTCCCAGTTTGACTTCCTTGCAACCTCAATCAATATAGGCTTGCTGCTCCGAGAGCCAGTCCATGCCAAATATAACATCAAACTCCACCAAAGGAAGAAACGACGCTTGCAGATCGAACTCCTGATTCCCAATACGAATCGTAACATCGCAGATCCTATCCACGCGCATCGAACACCCATTGGGCAACAACACATCCAACTTATCCTTCGCCATCGAAGAAGGGACTCCGATGCGTGATATAAATCCCTCGGACAAGATGGAGTGTGAAGCTCCCGTATCGAAGAGTGCTCTTGCCGGATTTTCACAAATCAAAACAAATCCTAAACAAGCAGTGGTAAGGTAACATGTGCATAACAAGTATTTAAAGAAATTGACTTTCTATAAATTAAACCGTACCTGTCACCACATCAGCCTGTTTGATGGCCTCCTGTTATCCAAGATTGTACACCCTTGGTTGGGCCGGAGCATAGTGGGACGCGGTCGACTCCACCGCCTTGCCCTTCTCTTCGTAAGTAGCTCCCGGATTTCTTTCGGACTTGGGACATCCGCTCCAACAATCACTGGCAAAGTGCCCCGACTTTCCACAAGTAAAACACGCGCCCGGGGTCCGACTCGTAGTCGCCCCAGAAGCACCAGAAGGAGCTGGACCCGAAGTATTATGCTTCTTAAAGAATCTTCGATAGCCGGACTTTGAAGTAGTCGACATTTTGAATTCGAACTTCTTGTCACCTAAGGTTTTCTTTGTTTGTACGTTCTTCATGTCCTTCTCCAAGGACCGGGCCGTGTTGACCAAGGTCAAGAAACCCCGCGTCATCGGCCCCGAGAGTAGTAATCTCAACTCATCTCTCAAGCCTTCGTAGAATCGATTCATTTTCCGCTCCTCATCCGCGATGGTGGAGCTAGCATATCGACTCAAATGAGTAAACTCATGGAGATATTCATCCACACTCTTCTCGCCCTGCACCAACTTCAGGAACTCATTCTCCATCGAAATCCTCTGAGTAGAAGGGAGGTACCTTGCTAAGAACAATCCCGAGAACTCTTCCATCGGGACGTCTGTAAGTTGTCTACATCTCAAATGATGAAGCTCCAAACCTTCCCACCATAATCTCGCTTCACCGTCCAAAAGGAATGTAGCAATGGTGGTCATTTGTCACTCCTCCGTCTTCGTTGCTGTCATGACTCTCTTCACCCTGGAGAGCCAGTCTTTAGCTTGAGATGGGGTTCCCAACCCCGAGAATACAGGAGGATTAAAGCTCATAACATGCTTAAGCTGTCTCTCGGTTGCCCTCCTTGGCACCACCGGCTCCACTACCACATGATTCACTCTCCTCGGCTCAGCCTCTTGTAGCGGTACCTGCTCCATCGCAGAAGCGGGCTACTGCATTTGCCTTACAGGCTGCACATACCCCAGGCAGATTCTGGAAATCAAGGAACATTGCGCACGAGCAGTGGCGCACGACCAGTGGTCGTGCGCACTATATCCAGTGAGCGTGCGCAGTATTCCTGCTTCCAAACATCCCCGGAACACGCACACGAACCCTGTACTAAGCACTGATATGTGCAGACATTCCAGACGAGCAAAATAAGGAGTACAAATAATAAAAGTACAAAAATACACAACCCTGGGCTTAAGTTTGCACTTCCTATGAAAATAGAGACAAGATGAAATATGAACGATATATAACTAAAAGTGAAGTGCAAACGCGTGAAAACTAGCCCAGATGAGTCTGAAAAACCCTATATAAATCGGACTCATCAACACCCCTGATTTTTTTTTTCAAGGTTTATTTATATTCCTTTAGTGACGTATTTTGACATCAGGGCGTTACTTTGACTCTTATTCAATGGGTGTTGTTGTTGGATCATGGATTTTGCTCATTTGTACCAGGGGTTTTGACTTAGAATATAAGCATGGCTAATTTCTTGCATGTTTTGTCATTCCCCTGTGAGCTGGGGTTCGTTTTGGAACACGGCGGAGCCTTTTTGGGGAATGTTGTGTTTTAACTTTGGGGAGTATTTAGCTAAGTTTTGTTTGTCGGATTTCGATTTCAACTTCCTCGTTGGATTCATAGTGTTGGTATTTAGCGACGGTGTTATTTTCATAGAAATCTAAGTTAGTGAGAGCTTTGTTCAATCAGACGTTTTAATATTAATAATAATAATATATTATATTGTTTAGTTGATATAAATAGCCTTGCGATTAGACGCAACCATATTCATCGTCTTCTTCCCGAAAATGTCGGCCTGTTTTACGAAAGAGCGAGAACGACGAACATTTCTAAGCTTTCGGTCGCCGATTGCAGGAGATTTGGTTCTCGAAAATGTCGTCAGATAGTAGATCCTGATAGCTCTCACCAAGATCTACGTTTCTACGGTGAGTCTTTCCCGTTTCTTAGATTTTTAGGGATTAAGGTATGAGGTTTTGACCTTATCTCCTCCCGAAAAGTTTCAGGTTTAGTTGCATAGGTGTTTTTGCGGTCGGGTCCGTGAGGAAGGGCGCCGGTGTGGCCATATTTCTGGAGTAAGAGGCAAGTGGTGATTGCTTCCCCTTGCCAAGAGTTTTCTGTGTGTCTTTCTTGTTGTTTTCTTCTTCCCTCCTTATATTTAAGAGTAGTGTAGGGATTGGCCAAGTCCAATCTACTGAGAAGTGCAAATTTTCGGTCAATTAAAAAGTAGAAACTGCTGCATTAACTGCTAGTCTAGGTCAACCGCCGAGTGTATATCATTAGTTTAAGTGGGATCTGTCGGGTATATGACAATTAATCTAAGGAAATATTGTCGTGTATGATAGGCTAAGTATATACAAATCGTTGAATATGACTTATAGTTTAGGTTTAAAGAAATCGTTGAGTTTGTTGAGGTTAGCCTGAGTAAATTCATCGAATATATGTGGAGTTTGAGTTTAAGTAAAATTCGGCAAGTTTCAGTTGGAGTTAAGTCAAAATCATCGAGTAGTCTCGACGAATTCATCAATTATCATCTTGGCGTTGAGTGAGGTTAGCTTTGCATTAAGTTCATCTAGTATTAGGCGTCGAGTTCGTCGAGTAATTGTCTCGGCGTTGAGTGTCTCCATCTTCGCTAAGTAAAAGCATTGAGTTCGTCGAGTATAGGCCTTGGCATTGAGTGTGATTTGAGTCTAGGTTTAATTAGTCGAGTTATCTCGACGAATTCGTCGAGTAATGATAGTTTGGCATTGAGTGCGTCGAGTGATGTTTTGGCACTAAGGCAATAGCGTTGAGTGAACTCAACGTGGTGTTGAGTGAATAAAGAATTGTTGAGTTTAGCTCTTTGGCATCTAGCGTGTTGAATGCACTCAACGCGGCGTCGAGTGTAGTTTATGCTTTTCCGTGGACTTGGGATAATTTCGCTGATTCGTCGTGTATTAAGATAATTGATGTTGCTAAGTGAAATTTATCGTGTATCTACTATATTCGCCGAGTATACTCGACGAATCAGTGTGGACTTAGAAATTTTCGCCGAATTGTTTCTATTTCATCGGGATTGGCCTTAGGCCAATTTCTGGGATTTATTCCTCCATTTATTATTAGAGAAGCCCAATGTTTTGGTTGTGTTTTTCCTGTGTTTAACTATGGTGGTCGGTGTTTTGGTAGTATGTTTATGGATGGGTTGGCAGTGGATAAACGACCACCAACCTGATGCCTTTTTGTGAATTATTGCCCTGGTGGGTTAACCCGGTGTGGGTATATGACTGTTGGTGTGATGGGTAGGTTCCCACCAAATCGAGTGCCAGTTTTCCCCAGTTTTGGGTGTGTCAAGGTATAAGAACACCTTTCCTTAGGGCCTTGTGAAGTTTTTGTTGTTGGTGTGATGGGTAGGTTCCTACCACCACAGGTGCCGGAATGGCCGGTGTTTTGTTGTTCACCAAGTTATGGGCTAATTAACTCTTTACACTTACAGTTATTTATTTACATGTTCCCTAAAGCATTATTCTCTATAGCACTTGGTGCAAATTCTGTACTTTTGGACGTTATAGGTTAATTAATCGTTTTAGTATTTTGGCTTTATTACTGAGGTTTGTCAGCTTCTTACTCATGTTAGGGTTGGTAACCCTTTTACCCTAGTTTTATTGCTAAATTTTTTTTCACCACTTGTATTTTCTTTCTTGTTGAGGTGTTCCATTTTTGAATGCCTCAGGTTTGGAGAAGTAGCTGGTTGAGCGGCTAGGGTTGGTTTTGGCTACTACTCTGCAACTGTCGTTTCCTCATCGATTGTTAGGTAGTGTTGTGTTTTTGTTGTTTAGTTCATACATACATATTTTATATTGGGTTCATGTTAGGATTGTTGACGCTCACTGGAATTTTGTTTAATGTTAAGTACTTGCTAACTGCTAAGCCCATTTCTATAAGATTATGTGGATTTACTTGCTCTCTGGGAAGATTTTATGCTAGGTTGCATGTTAGATATTTTAATTTATAAAAATATTACTTCTATCACCTCCTAAGTTTCTTCTTTCAAAACTGAAGTCACTATATTCGATGAACGTAAAAGCTATTTTCATACTTATATTAAATCTAGAGTTAAGCATACCTTGAGTTGTCCTATATGGATGTTTTTGCTCATATAGGACGTCAATCTATATAAAAAAGATATTTTCCGCCGCATATAACTATATATTTACTTGTGTACTAGTTGATCCACTAAGCCGAGGTATACAGATAATTAATTAAACTTAAACTAAATTTTCTTCTTAATAATTTATGAATTTCATATAAAAGGTAGAGTTGGAGTCTTTCCTGAGCGTATGCAGTTATCCCCTACATGGCGTGACATCATGACGTTTGTTTTTTCTTCCTCTGAAATACATTTAAATTTGGAAAAAGTACGAGTTGTGATAGTTGGTATCATAGGGAGGTTGCTTGAAAATGGGTCGAACAACCATCTTAGCTCAGTCTTAGTTGTCTTGTTCCATTGTATATACACACTGATGTGTCATCAATTCATCTTGGCTGAAGCATGAACACTACACTCATAAGCATGATAAGAAGTACACGAGACATATTATGTAGTGTGAGACGCATAATATGTGGTTGTATATGGATCCTCATAGGAAGCAACATGTGACTGTTATGTAGTATGGGATGCATAACAATCATCACATGAATGCACATTTGTTTTTTTTTCATTTCGTTGCATGCGATATTATGTAGTATGAGATGCATAATATTTCATGTGTATGACACTCATAACATGCACTAACGCCTTTATTAGATTTCATAGCACAACATGCATGACATGACATTACATTAGCACACGTGCCAAGATAAAGATTTACATGATGACATATGTACACACATGGTTTTGAGTCAAGTAGGAATAAGAACTTCATGCATTCATGGTCTATGTACATGAGTCAGTGGGATGATGATATATCATCCTATGTTTAAGCACGACATCATTAATAAAATCCCAGAGCAAGTTAGCAGCTTGAGCAAGTATTTGTACATATAATTTTTGAACTAAGTTACGTAGTTCTAGCAGTAAGCTAGGTGTTGATTAGTGGTTTGTTGTGTTATTAGAATGTCAAGGCATCCTGCGTCGAGGTCGACTCCCTAGTCTAAGGGTGAGTAGTCTGGATCTCAGAATGAGGCCATGATAGAAGGACTATGATAGAGCAGTGAGTCTCTATCTAGGCAGATGTTGGAGATGCAGTCTCAGATCTAGGAGTTACTGTTCGTTATTTCCGGGCATCTGATTAGAGTGCAAGTCCCTGTTGTGGGTCAAGCTATTCATGTTCCCCCTGCTCCTCTGGTGCCTCCAGCTATATTGCCGCCATAGATGAACTTTATCTCACATTTCCAGTAATTAGGACCTCCTACCTACGATGGTAGAGTGGATTTCATGGCTTTGGATGACTGGATTGTCTCTATCAAGGATATGTTCTCTTACTCAGGGGTTTCTGCTAAACAGGGAGTGATGGTCGATAACTACCAGATAAAGGGTCTGAGTAAGAGCTGGTGGTTGAGAGAAAAGGAGAACTTGAAGGACGGATGTTCATGGGAAGCCTTCAAGGAGCTATTTATGAGAAAGTTTCTGCCGTTGGTCGAGCAGGACAGCTTGATGAATAATTTTCTACACTTGAAGCAAAGACAACTCATGGTTATTGAATATGAGGTGGAGTTTAATAAATTGAGCCGGTTTGCCCCGGATATAGTATCCTCAGAATCTAGCAAAGTTAAGCATTTTATGGGTGGTCTTACGAATGACATCCAACCGTTGGCCAGTGCTTATGGATCATAAAGTTATGCTGAAGTGGTAGAAGCCGCCCAAAAAGTCGAAGTGATCGACACTGCTAAGAACTGAGGCAAGCAGATGAGGAAAGATAAGAGGAACTCTCATAAGAGTAAGAACTCTAAGTAATTTGGTCCTGCTTTAAGGAAGAGAAGCAGGGAGGTGTGCAGTTTCTGTGGCCGGTCAGGTGACCCATTTGAGAAATGTTTTACGAGATTGGGAGCACAAAAGCAAGTGCAGGTGCATGCGATTCAGGGTGCTCCCAAAGTACAATTGGTTTGTGCCTTGTTCAAGTAGAAGTGGAACGATCCTTCCCATTGTTGTGGTAAGGATAGGGTCTACTTTTAGTGCGGATAGAAATGACATTTCAAGCCGAAGTGCCGGCAATCCCAGCCCATGTTGCAGCCAGTACCACTTCAGGCTTTGTCGTCGCCACAACATTTGGACAAAGGGAAGGTCAAGCTGAACGTGGTGACCTTGGAGGATGCACAGACGTCTACCCAGGTGATCTTAGGTTAGATCCTAACCTAGTTTTGTTTTCAGCTCGTAGTTGTAGTTTTGATGTTCGATTCATTATGTAAGCAATTTTATATGGAGGTTTAAGGTAAAGAACCATTGGGCGCATGTTATTTTTGATTCTGATGCTACCCGCTTGTTCATGGCTAGGACCTTTGTGGAGCATCATCGTTTGACTCTTGATCAAGTTGGTGATGTGTTTCGTATCAAGTTTCCCTCTGGTGATTCGGTGGCGTCGGACCAGGGTATCCTGGGTTGTCCAATTCTTTTAGACGATTACCTAGTTATTTCTGATTTAAAGGTAATGGACCTTGAAGACTTCGATGTGATCTTGGGCATGGACTGGTTGTCCAGATATGATGCGGTCATTCAGTGCAAGGTCAAGCACTTGGACTTCAAAATGGACAACAGTCACCCCAAGAGTGTTTATGGTTATCTGCGCCAGGTTTCCCCGATTATTTCTATAGTATGTGCTCAGAAGAGTTTAGATTCCAGTTGCTTTGCTTACTTGGTTTCTGTTTTGGGAACTGTTAGTAGTTTGCTATGTGTCTAGGTGGTTCTAGTGGTGAGTGAGTTTCCAGTTATTTTTCTTAATAGCCTTCCTGATCTTCCACCTGAGAGAGATGTAGAGTTTGTCATAGATCTTGAGCTGTGTACTCGTCCTATTGCTAAGGCACCGTACCGTATGGCCTTTCAAGAGCTGGATGAGTCGCGTACCCAGCTAGATGAGAATTTGTAGTGTGGATTTATTAGACTGAGTTCTTCAAATTGGGGTACTCCCATGTTGTTTGCAAAGAAAAAAGATGGGTCAATAAGGCTGTGCATTAATTATCGGGAACTGAATAAGGTAACTATCAAGAACAAGTATCCCTTGCCGCGAATAGATGATTTATTTGATCTATTATACTGTAGTATTGTGTTTTCGAAGATTGACCTTAATTTAGGCTACCATCAATTGAGGATTCGTGAGACGGATATTCCACGAGCTGCTTTCCATTATCGGCATGGGCATTTTGAGTTCTTGGTAATGTCCTTTGGTTTAACAAATGCACCCTCTACCTTCATGGACATGATGAATAGAGTGTTCAAGGATTATTTGGACCGTTTTATGGTCGTGTTTATAGACAATGTTCTAGTTTATTCCCGCAATGCTGTGAAGCATGCCCAGCACTTGCGTTTGGTTTTGTCTGCCTTGAGGGAGCATAAGTTGTTTTCCAAGTTAAGCAAGTGTGAGTTTTGGCTTCCTTAGATTTCCTTCTTGGTTCATGTGGTTAATAAGGACGGAATTTCTATTGACTCCGAGAAGCTTTCTACCATAATGGATTGGAACAAACCTACCACACCCAAATATATAAGGAGTTTCCTTGGGTTGACAGGATATTATAGGAGATTTGTGGAATGATTTTCTACGATATCTACGCCGCTGACTAATCTTACGCAGAAGAATGCAACGTTCATTTGGAGCAATAAGTACGAAGGAGCTTTTCAGGAGTTGAAAAAGAGATCATATATTGCTCCAGTTTTGACTTTGCCTACCAAAGTATTGGAATATGCTGTTTACGTGGATGCATCGCATGTTGGACTTGGTTGTGTGTTGATGCAAGAAGGCAAAGTGATTGTGTATGGGTCGAGGCAGTAAAGATTCATGAAATAAATTACCCTACGCATGATTTAGAGTTTGCCACAGTGATATATGCCTTGAAGCTTTGGAGACATCTGTTGTACGACGCACTGTGCAAGATTTATACAGATCGTAAGAGTTTGAAGTATGTCTTCACTCAAAAGGAGTTGAATTTGCACCAACGAAGATGATTAGAATATATCGCGCATTATGATATCGAGATCCAATATCATCTGGGCAAAGCTAATGTGGTAGCCGATGCCTTAAGTAGAAAGACCGCATAAATCTTTGGACTTTCAGTGGAATCCTTGATAGAAGAGTTTTTGTTAATGGATATATCGGTTGGGAGTAACGACTCGCCAAGTAGTTTGGAAGTGTTAGAGCCTTCTAGGACTACACTCACAAGGCTGCATCAGAAGGATGATCCTGATTTGTTGCACCTCTATAATAGAACTGAGAAAAGGGAGTTACCAGACTTTTCTATTGATGAGGAGGGTACGTTGAGGTACCGCGGTAGATACTGTATCCCCACTATTGAGGATATTTGAGTTAAGCAGTGTAGTGAGGCACACTTATCCAGTGTTGCCTACCACCCTGGTTCTACAAAGATGTATAAATATTTGAAGCAGATCGTTTGGTGGTGCGGTATGAAGAAAAATATAGCCAAGTTCGTGTTTGAGTGCTGTACTTGTAAGTGAATTAAGGCCGATCATGGAAGGCCTGGTGGCAAGTTGACGTCGTTAGAGACTCCAAGTTGGAAGTGGGAGATTATTTCTATGGATTTCATTACTGGTTTGTCGAGATCTCCCAAAGGAAATGATTCTGTATGGATTATAGTGGATAGACTGACGAAGTGTGCTCACTTCGTGCCATTTAAGAGTGATTGCTCCATGAAGAAAATAGGAGAGTTATACGTAGATGAGCTTATCAGGTTACATGGAGTACCTATTAGTATTGCGTCGGATTGAGTCTGCAGGTTTACGTCTCGTTTTTGGAAAAACTTACAAGAAGGATTGGGTACCGATCTGAGGTATTCCACCGCTTATCATCCGCAAACAAACGGACAAACAGAAAGAGTTAATCAGATTTTGGATGACATGATCAGATGTTACATCTTGGTGATGCAAACTTGTATGCACGAGACGAATTTTAAAAGACTAAATGAATCCCTCTCAACGTTCCAATTAATTTGCGTTTCGCACAGAAATTATTCGCAGCACTCACGTTTTGCAATTTTAACAATCCGATGCTAACGTACGGATAGACAAACCGTTAGGGATCGAACAAAGGCTATAGGATGATATCAGATCCAGCTAAAATGACCAATATTGGATCTGTTCGATCGGTGTTGTACAAAAAGAGATCCACCCAAAAAAATACGATTCGAAAAATGATAGATCTCTCCCAACAAAAAGAAACGAGGCTCACCAAGCTTTATGAACTTAATAAAATTAAAATAAACACAAATTGTTCAAGAAAGACCACGATGATTTCAACGCTGTCAAATTAGAGGGAAATTAAGTCTCAAGAATGTAGAAATTTCGTTACCCCGCTCGGAAGTAGATCTCGGAGTTAGATCTACGCAAGTTGTGATCGCCCTTCAACGACCCCACCGGAGCCACGCAGGATGGAGAGAAGCTTGTCCGCCTTCCTTACGTCACTCGGGTGGTTCCAAGGTTGGCCGAATCTATGGGAGTGGGAAGCCTATTTCGGCATTAGAGAGGAGAAGGAAATAGAGAGGGAGGAGGAGATTCCAAATCAAGGGAAATTTCAAATTTCAAATTTTATCATCAATTATCAATGATCAAATCCTACTACCATATGGCCTATTTATAGGCTTACAAATAATAATGGCTATATGCAGCCCACAATGCAAGAAAATATATTATTTTCCAAACAAATAAATATTTAATAAAAGAAAACATGATAATATTTAATTAATAATTATGATAGAATAATTATATGTATTAATTATTTATTATGGCGCCGTGGGCGGAAGTTGTAACGGTGATGGCGTTTATCAAAATGGTTGTTGCGGCGACGCACGTCTTTGATTGGAGAAACACCATCGTCCGTAAGCGTGCCGGTACCATCGTCATCATGTTGAGGACCATCGTCTCAATCACTTGGACCATGGAGGAGAGTGAGATGAACATTTGAGACTGATGAAATTTGCTTATTATAGCAGTTATCAAGTGTTTTTGCAGATGACCCCGTTTAAGGCTTTATATGGGTGACGTTGTAGAACTCCCTTATTTTTGGCTGAGGTTGGCGAAAGACCTTTATTGGGTCCGGAAGCCTTGGAAGAAATGGATAATTCTGTGAAGCATATTCAAGAGAAGCTTCGAATAGCTCAGGAGCATTATGAAAAGAGCGCTAATCGACGAAGTACCTATTTGGAATTTGTCGTTGGGGACAAGGTATTCCTTAAAGTTTCCCCGATGTCTAGCGTCAAGAGGTTTGGTAAGAACAATATGTTGGATCCTAGGTTTGTGGGACCCTTCGAGATTATTGTACGTATTGGAATGTCAACTTGTAAGCTGGATTTTCCCGTGAGTTTTCCTGGCGTGCACGATGTGTTTCACGTTAGCTAGTTGCGGAAATGCGTGCTTAGAGACCGACAGGTTCTTGATTTTGTGCCACAATTGGAGCCTAATCTTTCTTATGTCGAGATGCCTATTCGCATTCAAGATACTCAAGATCGAGTGTTGCGAATGAAGACCATTGCAATGGTTAAAGTTTTGTGATGAAACTAAGATGTGGAAAGCTCGACTAGGGAGTTGGAGTCAACTATGAGGGAGGCTCATCTCATCTATTCTCCTAGTTTTTCCGGTTTGTATTTTCATTCTATAATCTTTGATTATTTTTCTTCCATAGTGGAATCTTTTGTGCGTAAAGTTTCAAGACAAAACTTTCTTTTAGGGGGAGTTGCTGTAACACCCCTGAATTTTTTTTAATGATTTATTTAAATTCCATTAGTGATGTATTTTGACGTCATGGTGTTACTTTGACACTTGTTCAACGGGTGATGTTGTTTTTGGAGCGTGGCTTTTTGCTCATTTGTACCTATGGTTTTGACTTAGAATATTAACATGACTAATTTCTTGTGAGTTTTGTTATTCCCTTGCGAGCCAGGGTTTGTTTTGGAACATGGTAGAGCTTTTTTGTGAATATTGTGTTTTAACTTCGGGGAGTGTTTACCCGAGTTTGGTTTGTCGTATTTCAATTTCTACTTCGTCGTTGGATTCGTGGCGTCGGTATTTAGATATGGTGTGATTTGTACCTATGGTGTGATTGTGCGAGAAAGGCAGACATTTCTAAGCTTTCAGCCGCCGATTGCAGGAGCTTTGGTGCTCGGAAACGTCGTTAGAGAGTATATCCGGATAGCTCTCACCAAGATCTACATTTCTACGGTGAGTTTTCCCGTTTCTTGGATTTTTAAGGATTAAGGTATGCAGTTTTGAACTTCTTTCCTCTCTAAAAGTTTCAGGTTTTGCTTATTAGGTGTTTTTGCGGTCGGGTACGTGAGGAAGGGCGCCGATGTGGCCAGATTTCTGGAGTTAGAGGCAAGTGGTGATTTCTCCCCCTTGCCAAGATTTTTCCGTGTGACTTTGTTGTTGTTTTCTTCTTCCCTCCTTAGATTTAAGAGTAGTGTAGGGATTGGCCAAGTCCAATCTACTAAGTAGTGCAAATTTCCGGTCAAGTAAAAAGATGAAACTATCGCATTTAACTGCTAGTCTAGGTCAACCGCCGAGTGTATAACCATTAGTTTAAGTGGGATCCGTCGGGTATATGACAATTAATCTAAGTAAATCTCGTCGTGTTTGATAGGCTAAGTATATACAAATCGTTGAATATGACCACTAGTTTAGGTTTAAAGAAATCGTCGAGTTTGATGAGGTTTGCCCGAGTAAATTTGTTGAATATAGGTGGAGTTTGGGTTCAAGTAAAATTCAACGAGTTTCAGTTGGAGTTTAGTCAAAAACGCCGAGTAATCTCGATGAATTCATCCATTATCAGGTTGGCATTGAGTGAGGTTAGCTAGGCATTGAGTTCGTCGAGTATTAGGCGTCAAGTTCATTGAGTAATAGTCTAAGCGTTGAGTGTCTCTGTCTCTGTTAAGAAAAAGTGTTGTGTCCATCGAGTATAAGCCTTGCAGTTGAGTGATATTTGAGTCTAAGTTTAATTCGTCGAGTTATCTCGATGAATTCGTCGAGTAATTCTAGTTTGGTGTAGAGTGCGTCGAGTGATGTTTTGGCGCTAAGGTAATAGCGTTGAGTGTACTCAACATGGCGTTGGGTGAACTCAACGCTGCGTTGGGTGAACTCAATACGTTGTTGAGTGAAGGAAGAATCATTGAGTTTAGATGTTTGGCGTTGAGCACGTTGAATGCACTCAATGCGGCATCGAGTGTACTCGACGCTTTTCCATTAACTTGGGATAATTTCGTAGATTCATCGTTTATTAATATAATTGATGTTGCCAAGTGAAATTCATCGTGTATCTACTATATTTGTCAAGTATACTCGACGAATCAGATTGGACTTAGAAAGTTTATCTGATTTGTATATATTTTGTCAGGTTTGGCCTTAGGTTAATTTCTGTTATTTATTCCTCCATTTATTATTGGAGAAGCACAGTGTTTTGGTTGTGTTTTACCTGTGTTTAACTATGGTGGTCCTTGTTTTGGTGGTATGTTTATGGATGGGTTGGCAGTGGATAAAGGACCATCAACCTGATTCCTTTTGGTGAATTATTGCCCTAGTGTGTTTACCCAGTGTGGGTATGTGACTGCTGGTGTGATGGGTAGGTTCCCAACAATGCAGGTGCCGCTTTTTCCCCAGTTTTGGGTGTGTCAAAGTATAAGACCACATTTACTTGGGCCCTTGTGAAGTTTTTGTTGTTGGTGTGATGGGTAGGTTCCCACCACCACAGGTGCCAGAATGGCCGGTGTTTTTTGTTCACCAAGTTATGGGCTAATTAACTACTTACACTTACAGTTATTTATTTACATGTTCCATAAAACATAATTCTCTATAGCACTTGGTGCAAATTCCGTACTTTTGGACTTAAGTTAATTAATCGTTTCTGTATTTTGGCTTATATGTTGTGGTTTGTTAGCATCTTCCTCATGTTAGGGTTGGTA
The DNA here is from genome assembly GCA_039583875.1 of Platanthera guangdongensis. Taxonomy (NCBI): domain Eukaryota; kingdom Viridiplantae; phylum Streptophyta; class Magnoliopsida; order Asparagales; family Orchidaceae; genus Platanthera; species Platanthera guangdongensis. Next base: position 31,737,978 of record CM077160.1, read on the forward strand.
ACCCTTGTACCCTTGGTTTATTGCTAACCTTTTTTCACCACTTGTATTTTCTTTCTTACTGAGGTGTTCCTTTTTTGAATATCTCAGGTTTTGAGAAGTAGCCGGTTGAGCGGCTAGGGTTGGTTTTGAATAGTACTCTGCTGCTGTCTTTTTCTCACTGACTGTTAGGTAGTGTTGTGGTTTTGTTGTTTTTTCAGACATACATATTTTATAGTGGGTTCGTGTCAGGATTGTCGATGCCCACTGGATTTTTGTTTAATGTTAAGCACTTGCTAACTGCTAAGCTCGTTTCTATATGATTGTGTGGATTTACTTGCTCTATGTGAAGGCTTTAGGCTAGGTTGCATGTTAGATATTTTAATTTATAAAAGTATTACTTTTATCACCTCATACATGTCATCTTTCAAAATTAAAGTCACTATGTTCGATGAACGTAGAAGCTATTTTCATACTTATATTAAATCTAGATTCTTGCATACCTTGAGTTGTCCTATATAGATATTTTTGCTCATATAGGATGTCAATCTATATAAATAGGATATTTTCCACAGCGTATAACTATATTTTTACTTGTGGACTAGTTGATCCACTGAGCCGAGGGATACAACTAATTAATTAAACTTAAACTTGATTTTCTTCTTAATAATTTATGAATGTCATATAAAAGATAGAGTTGGAGTCTTGCCTGAGCGTCTGTAGTTATCCCCTGCACGGCATGGCATCATGGGGCGTGTTTTCTCTTAATCTAAAATACATTTAAATTCAGAGAAAATACGGGTTGTGACATTGTCCAGGCAGGAGGCCATGGGAGGAGAAGAGGAGATGAAGGTGGAGGAGGTGGAGATCCACGCCCATATAGGGGCATCAGAGGATGTTCTGGAGGAGAAGGACGAGGTGATGGCAGTAGAGGAAGTCGAAGAGGAGGAAGCGCTTGCCCCAGGTGAGAGGGAAGCTGGTGAGTGGGAAGAGAAGTCTCGACTGGAAGTGGCAGAAGAAGTGGTGGAGTTGGAAGTTCTCATCCGGGGGGAAGGGTGGAGAAGGTGCGTATTAGTGGGGGGCTGCTCACGGAGGATCAAGAAAGGATGTTGGAATGCATCCAAATAAACATGGATATCTTCGCATGGAGCCCGACAGACATACGATGGATTGATGCGAATGTGGCTAGCCACCACCTCAACCTTGATCCCAGTGCTCATCCCATCTGGCAGAAAAAGAGTTCCACAACCGACAAGCTGGCCGTCCCATCAGGAAAGAGGTGGGTAAGCTTCTTAAGGCAGGATTTGTATCGGAGATCTAATACCCAGGCTGGGTCTACAACGTGGTAATGGTCAAGAAGGGAGACGGGCGCTCGAGAATGTGTATCTATTTTACACTTTTGAATAAAGCCCGTCTTAAGGATTGTTATCCCCTACCTCGTATCGACATGCTGGTTAACTCAACCATCAATTTTTCTCTAAGGAGTTTTCTAAATGCCTTTTCAGGAGATCACTAGATTATGATGCATACAGTAGACATAAAAGATGTTTCCTTCATTATAGGGGACAGGTGCTACTATTGCAAGATGATGACCTTTGGGTTGAAGAATGCAAGGGAAACGTATCAAAGAATGATGGACCAAGTCTTCCAGGATCAAAAGGGAAGGAATTTGGAGGTGTACGTGGACGAACTCATGAGGAAGAGTCGGGATGCGAGATCTCATCTCTTAGACCTAGAGGAGACCTTCAACACCTTGCGAAAGTATGAGATGAGGTTGAACCCCCTGAAGTGCACTTTCGAGGGAAGCTGAGGAAAGTTACTGGGTCACCTCCTCACTCCTACGGGGGTGGAACCCAAACTTGATAAGGTAAGGGCGATCATGGAGTTGGAGTCGCCACCGAATGCCAAAGAAATCTAGTGCTTGATAGGGAAGCTTGCATGACTGAGCAGGTTCCTCTCTCGGGCAGGAGAGAAATGCTCTCCCTTCTTCAAAGTGTTGAGGGGAGGCCAGAGATTCAAATAGTCCAAGGAGTATGAGGAGGCCTTCCAAGCCCTGAAGAGACAGCTAACACAGGCTCCGCTTCTCCACGGACTAGTGAAGGGGGAAGATTTTTCCGTGTACCATGTAGTCGGGCCGAGGTCGTGTGCTCCGTCCTCTTCCAGGAGGAGGGAAAGGAGCAGTTGGCAATCTACTTTGTGAGCACGGTCTTGAGGAAGGCAGAGCTTCGACACCAGATCCTGGAAAAGTTGGATTTTGCTCTAGTCATCTCAACTCGGAGGCTCCGACCGTACTTCCAAGCGCATTCAATCTGAGTAGTGACCAATCATCCCCTCTGAAATATCTTCGAGGGGGTGGAGCTTTCAGGGAGGTTTGCAAAATGGTCAGCGGAGCTAAGCAAGTTTGACATATAGTTTGCCCCGCCTCTAGATAAAGTCCCAGACGATGTCCAACTTCCTGACCGACTATGTGGTTGAGGTAGCAGAGATGGAGCTAACTCGCCCAGTTCCTTGGAAGGTGATGGTGGATGGCGCCTCGGGAAGTCATTCTTTGTTAGGAGTAATCCAGGAAAGTACTCCATGAACGAGGATAGAGCAAACAGTGGCCATTCATTTCCCTATTACGAATAATCAAGCGGAGTATGAGGCGGTAATCGCGGGGTTATGCCTGACAAGGGAATTGGGGGTGCATGACATAGTGGTGCTAACAGACTCCCTGGCGGTGTCCTCTCAAATCGTCGACAAGTTCAAAGCAATGGATCCTACACTCCAGTTATACATAATGAAGGTGAAGGGAATCATTGACATGTTTCAAACGTTTTCCATCCGGCATGTACCGCGGGAAGAAACCGTACAAGTAGATCAATTAGCTAAGTTTGCCGACCTGTTTAGTCCCTCCATTGAAGAGAGAGAGCTAATGGAGGTGAACTAGCGCCCCTCATGGATGGACACCTTCATAGTTTTCTTAACAATGGGAGAATTCCTGGAGGGTGTAGACAAGAAGAATTTCAAGTATAAGTCGGCATACTACCTTATGCGCGATTGGAAGCCGTATAGGAAGACCATCTCAGGATTGCTGGCACAATGCGTTGCCGAAGAGGAGGTCCCGAAAATCTTGGAGGAAGTCCATGCCGGTGAGTGCGGGGGCCACTTGGGAAGCAAGACTCTGGAGGGAAGGATAGTGAGGCAAGGTTATTTTTCATCGAACCTGGGCCGAGATGCTGTCGAATTCGCAAAGAAATGTCAGAACTGGCACTTGTTCACCCCTCTACAACTACTACCGACTCAGAGAATCCGAAGCATCACTGCGCCCTATCCCTTCACTATTTGGGGAATGGATCTTATGGGGCCCTTCCCCCAGGCTAGCGGGCAGAGAAGTTTCCTGTTAGTTATGATCAATTATTTCTTTAAGTGGTTTGAGGTAAAGGCACTGGCCAAGGTGACCTCCCAGGTGACTCACAGCTTTGTGTGGGGGGAGATCATTTGTCAGCATTGGTTGCCTAAGGCCATTGTCACAGATAATGGGACACAGTTCGCTAGTGTAGAGTTCTTCAACTTTTGTGGCCAACTAGGGATAGACCTCAGATTCATGTCGGTCCAGCACCCTCGAAGCAACATGAAAGTAGAGGCAATGAACAAAATCATCGTGAACTTGTTAAAAAAGATGGAAAATTTGAAGGGGAGAAGGGTGGAACAACTCCTTTTGGTCCTTTGGTCCTTGAGTACCAGGCCCAATACGACCACCGGGGAGACTCCTTTCAACCTCTCCCACGGCTGTGAGGTGGTACACCCAATAGAATTCAAGGTCCGGATACCGCAAATAGTGGAGGCAAGGGAAGGTAAAGGTAAATGGAGGGTCGAGAATGAGAACGAGTTACGACTTTCTCTGGATCTAACAGAGGAACTCCGCGATGTGTCCACTATCAGGCAGTAAGAAATCAAGTGTCGGATGGCCAAATACTTTGACAAGCATGTAACAGCCTCCCCAACACCATGCTCGCAAGGACGGCCGCCAACACCCCCAACATCACACTCGAAAGGGTTCAGCCTAACCAGGTCTGTAGACCATATACCCAACCCCTCTCTATACACAGACAGGTTGCTGATGCCAGGGATCAAACCCGAGACATCCTTGATAAGGAGTTTTCAAACCACTCCTCATCATCAATCGAGCTGCAGCATAATTGATGATGCGGAGTGGTTTGGAAACTCTTTATCAAGGAGGTCTCGGGTTCGATCCCCGGATTCAACAACCCGTCTGTGGATGGAGAGGGGTTGGGGTGCATGGTCTGCAGACCTGGTTAGGCTGAACCATTTCGAGCGTGGTGCTGGGGGTGCCGACGGCCGTCCTTGCGAGCATGGTGCTGGGGGTGCCGGCGGCCGTCCTTGCGAGTGTGGGCTGGGGAGGCCATTACAAAAAAGTGCACTTTTTGTAACGGCCTCCCCAGCCCACGCTCGCAAGGACGGCCGCCGACACCCCCAGCACCACGCTCGAAAGGGTTCTGCCTAACTAGGTCTACAGACCATGCACCCCAACCCCTCTCCATCAACAGGCGGGTTGTTGAGACTGGGGATCAAACCCGAGACCTCCTTGATAAGGAGTTTTCAAACCACACCTCATCACCAATTGTGCTGCAGCTCAGTTGGTGATGAGGAGTGGTTGGATCCCCGGCCTCAACAACCCTCCCGTGTATGGAGAGGGGTTGGGGTGCATTGTCTGGATAACTGGTTAGGCTGAACCCTTTCGAGCATGGTGCTGGGGGTGTCGATGGTTGTCTTTGCGAGCGTGGGCTGGGGATGCCGTTACAAGCATCTTCGAATCAAGCAGTTCATAGAAGGAGATGTGTTCCTAAAAAAGGTAGATGCCACGACAAGATTAGGAATAGTGGGAAAGCTTCACCCAAATTGGGAAGGTCCATACATAGCTGAGGAAGCATTGAGGTCAGGTGGATATCACCTCCAGAATATGGAGGGGGAGACTCTAGGTCACACTTGGAGCGGTGACGATTTGAAGTGTTTCTATCCTTAAATCATGTATATAACATTCTTTTCTAATATTAAACCTCTTGGTATTCCATACCATCGGCAAATGGACTGTGTAAGTATGAGGGAAGTTTGGAAAAGTTGGCCTCGAGAAGTTCCCGTTGATCAGGATCCATTTAGCTAGCAGGGCTGGAGTCACTCAATGGTGTCTGGAAAGTTGGCCCTGAGAAGATCCAGCTGACCAGGTTCCCATTAGCTAGCAGGGATAGAAGCCACTCAATAGTGTCTGGAAAGTTGGCCCCGAGAAGATCCTGTTAACTACGATCTCATTAGTGATGTAGGGTTATCCGGAAATAGAGATCTCCGCGAAGCTAACGCTCTCCCTACGCACAACACGTCGTAGATCTACCGCACCTACACAGCACCTATCGCCCACAATATTTCCTCGTCACAAAACGCAGCACAAACAACAAAGGAGGAATGGTCGACTCGAAAACAACGATCGGAAATTTGAGTCGGATTATTCCCCAAGAAAACACAAAGGTTGCCACTCCTTTTTGAGAGCAAGACCAAGGCTATAGGCCAAGATCCGCTCAAGCAAATAGGATCCACCCGATCCGGAAATAAAAGCCTTGCAACGGCGATTTCGATTCAAAACTTGCGGCGATTAAATTAAAGATCCGGAGAAAATGATTTGCGAAAATCCACCACAACTAAGGAGAAGAATCACACAAGGAAGAGGAAAGGGATTACCCAACCGGAAAGATTTCACACGAGATAACTGTGGGAGAATCACTCTCTCCACGGATCAACCGGCGTCACACCGAATGGTTTGCAACCTTCTTCCAAGGAGTCGCATCGAAGGAAGCCACGCCGGAGTCGCACCGAACGGGGATGGAGGAGGCAAGGCTTGGCTTCACACCAAAGGGGAGGGGGCGGCTATGGACTTCTCCATGGTGGCTGAAATTTCCACAAGGGGGCGTTTTTAGGTTTCTTTTTCCAATTGCTTTAACTCTTCATGATAGCCTCCTTTAAATAGGAGTTACAAATAAGCCTTAACCCTTCATGATGGAGATTTAATCTCATCCATCCGAATGGCTAATAGGAGTTACAAATAATCCTTAGCCCTTCATGATGGAGATTTAATCTCATCCATCCGAATGGCTAATTGCACACCAAAACTAAAATAGTTCAAATTGAAAATACAACAACACATGCAATGAATATAAAATTATCACATAAGCATAGGATAATTTTATATTCCAATTATAAAATAAAGTGCACGAAAAGGAAATAAATAAAACTAAGGCGTTGCCGTGGCGGTAGCACGGCGCGGGAGGAGGTTGTAGCGTAGCCGTCCGTTAGCGTCATCGTGCCGCCTCACGTCCTTGAGTCGTATGGCCTTAGCAACCGGATCATCAACAGCATCATCAGCATCGTCTTCAACCGGTGGAGGAGGGGCCGCGCCATCAATCCTCCCCCGCTCAAATGCACACATCTTCGTTGCGTGGTCTAAGCGATAGCGGTGAAGGAGAGCGGCATCCAAACACTCCAGCTCCATCTCGAGTACCCAAGAATCATCCGAAGGGGGCCGATCACGCCAACGGATGAGAAAGCGGTGGGTGTCGCCATCAGCAGTGGTAACATGCTCAGCATCAAGTATCATCTCTGGAGTGGAGAACGTCCGTGGAAACCTGCGGAACATATTAGCAGTAGGCAGGAAAGAAGGCAACTTACCATCCGATGATATACCTGTGGGGACTGAAAGAGAGAGATCATCCGTACTACCACTCCCCAACCCATGAGAATTTTCAGTGGGAGAAGAAGACGACAAAGAAATCAACTCTTGTGGTGGTGACACAAACATCGTTAAATCTGAAACATTAAAAATGGGGGAGATACTCCAATCAGCAGGCAAGTCCAAAACGAACGCGTTGTCACCTAACTTCTTAATAATCCGAAAAGGGCCGGCGCGCTTTGGTGCTAACTTTTTAACGGTGCCAGTTGGCAAGCGTTCGGGAACCAAACAGACTAAAACTAGATCGCCAATTTTGAAGTCTGATACTCTCCTATGTAAATTAGCGTGCGCTTGATAAGATTCGTATTGCGTAGTCAAGGTGGCCCGTATACGTGCATGTAAATCATGGATGTGCTGGGCGAAGGATTGTGCAAACTGACTTGCCTTGTACGTTGGGGGCAACGACACCAAGTCAAGCGGCACAGGAGCCTTATACCCGTGGACAATCTCATTCGGAGACAGACCCGTAGACCTATTCTTGGAATTATTGTAGGCTAACTGGGCATGGGGAAGGAGAAGGTCCCACGTGCTCTTGTGATCACTCACAAGGCATCGTAACAAATTTCCTAAGCTCCGATTAACCACTTTCGTCTGCCCATCAGTTTGGGGATGATAGGCAGAGGAAAACAATAATCTCGTTCCCATTAACATCCAAAGAGTCTTCCAAAAATAACTAGTGAATTTTACGTCCCTATCCGACACTATGGTCTTTGGCACTCCACGGTGACTAACGACTTCTTTAAAATAAAGTTTAGCGACGTGAGACGCATCATTCGTCCTACTGCACGGGATGAAATAAGCCATCTTTAAAAACCTATACTTGATGGTGATTTTGTTGATAGCCCGACTATCAACGCACATCCTCCATGTACCATCCTTCTTGGGGGCAAGTAGTGCTGGCACAGCACATGAACTCTTACTAGTCCGAATAAAACCCTTCGCTAGCAAGCCCTCGATCTGAGACTGCAACTCTAGGTGAGCCGCGTGGTGGAGTCGATAATGGGGCTGGTTTGGCAAGGAAGACCCCGGGATGAGATCTATCGCATGCTGGATATTCCTAAGCGGGGGTAACGTGGGCGGCAACTCATCCGGGTACACGTCCCTATACTCTTCCAACAGTACCCGTAACTCACTAGGTAGCTCATCCAAAATGCTAGAATCGGGCTTCGCACTTAAGAGGACTATCGCATACATAATTCCATCAAAGAACGGATCTCTCTCAAACTCTTTCCTACCAACGAGATTCAACGTTTTCCGTTCTATCGGGATAGTGGTGTCCTTAGCCAAGACTACGGGCTCCTTCGGGACGGTCGGCTTCAAAGTGATGGTTTTGGCATTGAATTTGAACTCATAAGTGTTGGCTCTACCAAAATGGGTAACATCACAGTCGTATAGCCAAGGGCGGCCTAACAACACATGACAAGCGTCCATCGGAAGGACATCACACCACACCTCATCAATGTAGGATTTGAATGAGAGTGGGACCAGGCATCACTTGGTAACGGGTACAGAGAGCTTGTTGATCCAAGCGACCTGGTATGGGGTCGGGTGTGGTTCCGTGAACAAGGACATACGTTCAACGGCGTTCTCAGATACGACATTCACGCAGCTACCACTATCAATAATCAACTTGCAAAGCTTCTCGCCACTCTTAAAAATCAGGGAAAATATGCTCGTCCTCTTCCGATCATCTAATGGACGAGGAGTGGTCAAAATATAATGCATCACCATAAGGGGGTGATCGTCCTCTAAGTCACTAGGGACTCCTTCGGGGTCACTCTCTTCTGCGGCCTCGTATACATAATCGTCAGGGTCAGTAGTTGGCTCTAACAAGGCTAGAGTTTTTGTCTTTGTTGGGCATTCGTAGGCATAGTGGCCTTGAATGCCGCAAGAGTAACAAGTGGTGTTAGCCTTGCTAACCTTCCCGATAGGGACACGCTCACTCGCAGGGTTCTTGGAGTTCCTAGCGGTGATCACGATTGACTTCGACTCGGCAGATTTAAACTTTCCCTTATCAGGATATGTGGAAGAAGATGCCCCAGTGGTGGACTTGTTCTTCGCATGAGCGTAACGGGAGTGAGCCTTAGAGGCTAGGTGTTTTTCAATGTCCAAGGCGACATTGAAAGTCATGTTCAAGTCTGTATGCCCATAGCGCAAGAGCTTCCTTTGGATATCGGGGTTAAGGCCCTTTCGAAATCTAGATAAAGTGACTTCGGGGATCTCCCTAAGGTCACATCGCACCATTCGGTCCTTAAGTTCACCCATATATTCAGCTACCGAGCTTGAGCCCTGCCGCAGAGTGGCAAGCTCATCGAACATCTGTGTCCGATGGTACGCAGGAACGTACTGATCGGTCAACAAGTTCTTCATTACTGGCCAACCTATAAGGGGGGCTCCGTGTCCGGTTCCTAATTTTCGCTCCTCATTCAGCCAGAACATCTTTGCACGACCTGTTAACTTCATCCGGGCAACTTGGACCTTTTGGGGATCCGTCAGGTTGTGCCACTCGAAGTAACACTCCATATCCACAGTCCAGTTAAGGAAGATTTGGGGGTCTCCCATGCCATCATACGTGGGGGCATTTATCTTAATGGCCCTAGTAATGTCAAAGTCTCGCTCGGGGCGGTGTCCCCTAGGGGGCACCCGTGGGGAGTCCCCATCAGAATCTGAATCAGAGTTATGTTGGTGCCGGTTGGGCCGGTCAACATTAACGGGTGGCGGGGGTGGTCTAGCTTGGTTTTGTAGGATCTGGGCTAAGACGTTCCTAAGCTCAGCCATTTCAGCACGAAGACCCTCTATAGCCGCGGTGTTGGGATCACCATGCTCGTTCGCAGCCATACTAGACGTAGACGGGGTTGCGTACTCCGTTCCTAGCCTTGTGCGCATTCAGGTTTGGGAGGCCCCGGGCAAGATGAATTTTCCTAGGGTTGTAGCTATATTGAAAATAAGATATTTTTATATATTCCCAAAGTGAATAACACGTAGATCGTTAAAATTGTTTTTTTTTTGAAATTTTGCTGAAAAATAAAGATTTCAGCCCGCTATTGACAGACCACAGAAATAATTTTTTGGATTTTTTTTAGATCTGATCGACCAACAAGGAATGCAGAGAGGATGTTTTCAACGTGGGAGTTGAAACAACCCCCTCTGATACCAAATTGATGTAGGGTTATCCGAACGGAGATCTCCGCGAAGCTAACGCTCTCCCTACGCACAACACGTCGTAGATCTACCGCACCTACACAGCACCTATCGCCCACAATATTTCCTCGTCACAAAACGCAGCACAAACAACAAAGGAGGAATGGTCGACTCGAAAACAACGATCGGAAATTTGAGTCGGATTATTCCCCAAGAAAACACAAAGGTTGCCACTCCTTTTTGAGAGCAAGACAAAGGCTATAGGCCAAGATCCGCTCAAGCAAATAGGATCCACCCGATCCGGAAATAAAAGCCTTGCAACGGCGATTTCGATTCAAAACTTGCGGCGATTAAATTAAAGATCCGGAGAAAACGATTTGCGAAAATCCACCACAACTAAGGAGAAGAATCACACAAGGAAGAGGAAATGGATTACCTAACCGGAAAGCTTTCACACGAGATAACTGTGGGAGAATCACTCTCTCCACGGATCCACCAGCGTCACACCGAATGGTTTGCAACCTTCTTCCAAGGAGTCGCACCGAAGGAAGCCACGCCGGAGTCGCACCGAACGGGGATGGAGGAGGCAAGGCTTGGCTTCACACCAAAGGGGAGGGGGCGGCTATGGACTTCTCCATGGTGGCCGAAATTTCCACAAGGGGGGGGTTTTAGGTTTCTTTTTCCAATTGCTTTAACTCTTCATGATAGCCTCCTTTAAATAGGAGTTACAAATAAGCCTTAGCCCTTCATGATGGAGATTTAATCTCATCCATCCGAATGGCTAATAGGAGTTACAAATAAGCCTTAGCCCTTCATGATGGAGATTTAATCTCATCCATCCGAATGGCTAATTGCACGCCAAAACTAAAATAGTTCAAATTTAAAATACAACAACACATGCAATGAATATAAAATTATCACATAAGCATAGGATAATTTTATATTCCAATTATAAAATAAAGTGCACGAAAAGGAAATAAATAAAACTAAGGCGTTGTCGTGGCGGTAGCACGGCGCGGTCGGAGGTTGTAGCATAGCCGTCCGTTAGCGTCATCGTGCTGCCTCACGTCCTTGAGTCGTATGGCCTTAGCAACCGGATCATCAACAGCATCATCAGCATCGTCTTCAACCGGTGGAGGAGGGGCCGCGCCATCAATTAGTTGGCAGGGCTGCAAGTCACTCGATGGTGTCTGGAAAGTTGGTCCCAAGAAGATCCCGCTGACCAGGCTCCCGTTAGCTAGCAGGGCTAAAAGTAAATCGATGTTATCTGGGAAGTTAGCCCCGAGAAAATCACACTAACTAGGCTCCCATTAGATGGCAGTGTTTGAAGTCACTCGTTGGTGTCTGGAAAGTTCACCCCGAGAAGATCCCGCTGACTATGCACTTATTAGCTGGAAGGAATGGAAGTCACTCGATGGTGTCTGGAAAGTTGACCCCCGAGAAGATCTTGCTGATTAGACTCCCATTAGCTGGCATGGCTAGAGGTCACTCAATGGTGTCTAGAAAGTTGGCCCCGAGAAGATCCCACTGACAAGGCTCCCATTAGCTGGAAGGGCTGGAAGTCACTCGATGGTGTCTGGAAAGTTGGCTCCGAGAAGATCCCGCTGACCAAGCTCCCATTAGCTGGAAGGGATGGACGTTACTCGATGGTGTCTGGAAAGCTGACCTCAATAAGATCCTACTGACTAGGCTCCCATTAGCTGCCAGTGCTGGAAGTCACTCGATGGTGTCTAGAAAGCTGACCCCAAGAAGATCCTGCTGACCAGGCTGTCATTAGCTGGCAGGGGTGGAAGTCATTCGGGGATGGGTTGAAATGTTGGACCCAGCAGATCCAGCTGAGTAGGCTAGCGATAGCCAGGATCTTGCCAATTAGTGAGTGGCAGTAACTACTCGGCAAAAGAGTGATGAAAGAAGGCGAGTAAAGTCATTCGGGGGTGTATTTTGCCGGCTGGAGATACTCACACAACTCAATGACAAAAATTCGAGCAAAACCTAGCACCCACTCACGCTTATTCCCCCACCCCCCACCCCCCCGGGGGGGGAGGGGGGGTGGGTGTGGAGAACTAGTAGGCGAGTGTAAGGGATGCGTGGGGCTGCCCTCTATGACTGTGCGCCACCCCATCACGGTTGTCTTAGGAAAATCAAGTCTCCGGATTACTCGTCCTATCATGAGATGATCGCGGGCTCAGGAGCAGCGAGTGGGTCGATCTGGACTACCAAGGGGGTGAGATCTCGAGGCCTTCATGCGAGCGTGTGTTCTAACCTAACTCGGATAGATGCTAGTAGCAAGTGTTACCTTAGAGAAATCGCGTCTCAAAAAGCGGTATCGCGTGCGAGTGCAACGTGGCGAAAAGATAGTAAAAGAAGGTACAAATTGCCGAATAAAATTTCATTAGCATATATTCGATTAAAAAAAGTGAATCGCCTCGCAATAAATATACAAAGAATTGGGAGGGGGAAATCATTATAAAAATGATATTACAATAGGTCCCCTAGTCGCATCCCCCAGATAGAATGTCTCATCAGCCCTCCACCTTGTAGAAAAGCGAGTGGAACTTGTTCTCCACCTTGTCGGGGGTTAGGATGGAAATGAATAGCTCAGGGAGCAGGTCTTTGGCAGTAACCTCCTCATAGTCTGGTATTAGTGTAGAAGCCAGGAAAAATCCCAACCTCAGAATTCGGACCAAAGCCGCCTAAGGTTACTGGCTCAGAAGCTAGATCAGACGGCAAAGATGACTAGAACGAAGAATCAGGTCAAACAGGATCCCAGATGTTGCGGCAGGAAGGTCCCACCACGTACCTGGATGCTCGAAAGGAGCAGCCCCTTCTCAACCAAAGATGGCCGAACTGGGTACAAGGGAAGCTAGCTGGCGAAGTCGCAAGGTCACGACTTGCTCTCCAAGGAAAAGGAATCCAAAGATTTAGATAGTATCCGGAAAATGAAGCGCGCGAGTATCCTGTCGAGGATTTCAGGTGCCTCACCTCGTACCCCTGGGGTCCTATTTATAGGCAAATCCAAAGAGAGGGGGATCATATTTATACCGCACACCCCGGCGACTAGGCGACTTCCAGAGGAACTCGCACGGGCTGGGCGCTTATCTCGCCTAGTCGCCTACCTGACAAGTATACGAGGGGAGCTCACCTATACTTGCCCAGGCCTTCCGCGATCTGGAATTATATCTTTGAGTCCTACCTTGACTTGTTGACCATGACTTCTGCTGACTTGGCTCTGGCAGGACCCACTCTCGACGAATACGGGTTGTACACAATCCCCGCTCTTTCTGAGTGACATAGGAGCTCGGAAAGAAACATCCAACACTTATTCACCGAGCTACTCTGCCTAGTATCGGGGTTACTCGCCTCCTGTACCTACCTGCCGACCTCTATAAATAGGGCGGCCTAGTTCTTTAGTAGGATCTTCAGAACACGCGCATAATGTCGGACGCTGCGAAGTTTCTTCATGACAGTCTCGCTGCACTGACCGATGCTCGTGGCATCGTTAAGACGAAAAGGCCGCACGAGGAGGACGCCACCGCGGACATACCCCCCTCATGAAGAAAAAGGTTAAAAAGTCTAAGAAGAAACCCGCCTCTGGTGACGATAACTTGCCGCCACCTCTTTCTCAAACGGGGGCTTCCACCAGCAACCCCGTGCACTCTGCCAGCATGCAACAGTTGCTAAGTGACCTGGGACTTGACTACATTCCCAATGTCGGCATCTTTGATGCGAGTTTCCTCGACTCGCTCGTCATCCCTGAGCTCGCCACGACCCTGGCCCCGGAACTCGCCTCCACTCCGGTGCCGCAGCGTGTTGAAATCATCGACCTGCCAAGTTATCATATTTGCCTAGATGCTTTCTTATTCTGATGGTCGTTTCCACTGCTTGCTAACTTGACCATAATACTCGCAGATTCTCAATCGGGGGGCGCTAATGCAGTTTTGAATGTCGCCTCGTTGAGCTCCGCGCCGCTGGTCTCCCTTCCTGCCGGGAGACCAGTAAAGACTGCACATAAGGTGCGGATCAATATTGGAGGCAAAAGAACATCTGAGTCCTCGGTTCTTTTGGCGAGCAAGGAACTGCCATTGAAGAATCCTCCGCCGAGGAAGATGACCCTGGCGAGCAAAAATCCTTTGCCGAAGGACCCTCTGCCCAAGAAGGATCCGCCGGTGAGCAAGGGTCTCCCGGCTAGTTCTGCGCTGCCCGCGAGGAGTTCTGCTCTGCCCATGGCGAGTTCTGCACTGCTTCCACAAAGGTCATCTATTCCCGAGGCGAGCTCCTCGCTACCCCCGCCGGCACTTCTTACAAAAGTCGCCAACATCTAGTCGGTAACCACATCCTTGACGCTGCCGCCGCCTCTGGTCGCGCCTTATCAAGTCGCCACAACGCGACTTCATCCGCCTCGCCCGCTAAAGAATCCTCAGCCACCGGCGCGTTCATCGCTCTCCCCGTCTCCTTCATCACATCCCGCGGGCAGTAAGCCAGTCAAGCCGCGACCGAGCTACTTTCCGCCAAGAGTTACGGATTTTGGACAAGGGGGACGCGGGTAAGGCAAGGAGGCCGAGCACACTATTGGGCCATCTTCCAGCCGGCGAGATGAGCCAACTCGCGGATCCTCTCCTCGTCGATCTATATCTCCTCGCCATGGTATGTATCGCTAATGATGTCGTATAGGGCGGCTAAGTTCCCTGTATAACCTGGTGACTTTCATTTGCTGTCAGATCGGCCGGCGACTTCAGGGGCGGCCTTCATCGACGCCATGGGGTTACCGGGCATGGAATATCGTCATGCTGCTGCTCGCGCCTACCTGGAGCTGGAGAGCAAGTTTGACCAGCTGGAGATCTGCGATCCTCATCGCCGAATATCATCGTTGTAAGTGCGGATGTAGAAGATGGAAGAGCTCAAGAGTACTCTAAAGAGCTATGAAGCCCACTTCCACATGGTAAAGGAGAATGATCTCCAGCTAGCGCTGAACAACCATCGCCTCTTGCTTGTGCTTGATGAGCTTGCCGGGATCCGCCCGAGTATTGGCTCTGTCGGCCGGCTAACGAGGATGTAAGAGTAGTTGCGGCTTGGCGATGACGCGATGGCGCTGGCGACGAAGCACTTTCGGTGGGCGTGCGAGATGGGCTGGGCTGGGCGACATCCTCACCCTCCAGAGAGACCTCCGAGGACTTAGGAATTTTCTTTTCTTTTATTTGTAGCTCACCGAGTACGACTTCATGAACATTATTTAATTGTAATAAAGCGAGTTTGGATCTCGCGCTATTATTGAGTTTTCCTTTCTTTAATGATTGTGCGATATCGTTTCTGGAATGTGCCGAGTTTATTCTGCAGGTTACTATCTTTGTCTCGACTTTGGCCGATACTCGTCGAAATGCAGGTATACCACCCCCCCTCCCACCCGACGCATATAAATAGAGGGGGTTGGTAGGAAATAAGTACGTTGTTGAGCTTTTGAACCTCTAGCTCGCGAGTATCGTTTCCTGCTCGCGCGCCGCAACTTTGCTTTGCTCCACGCTCTTCTTTCTTCGTCCTCGTTAAAACTCGCAAGATGGTTGGAGATGACGCCAGTGCTCACCGACAAGCCCATGCCATCAACTTTGCTGATGCAGATTTCAAAAAGTCGATCACATCAGAGAGAGACTTAGAAAACTTCAGGGAGAGGCTGTTGTCTGATGGATACTCGGCATGACTCCCTAGTCATAGCGAGCGACTAAATACCTATATAGAGGGTGCGGTGGTCCTGCCGCTTCATCACTTTGACGCTCCATCGGTGGACTTCCGCAAGATATTCGCCTTCGCCGCGACTTCCGAGGGCGTGGTCTACTTCAGTAGCCACGTCTGCACTCTAGTAGGGACGACGCACAAAGTCCACCGATGGAGCGAGCTGCTAGTCGTCGTCGAGGGAGACTTCAATGGCATCCTGGGAAGGCCACACCAACCTTCCGATGTCTCCTTCCTCCAGCCGATATTGGAGGGCGTTCGCGAGCAGCTCGTCGAGTCGTTCTGAGGTCACCGGTTCGACGTCATTTTCTGGCGACTACGTCAACACCTTGTTGGAAATACATTCCAAGGAGGGTAAGCTTGTGCGAGAATCACTTTGTTTCCAAACTCGCTGTGCGTTGAGAAGTGCAATACTAACTAACTCGCCATTTTGCAGTTACATTCGAGCTTCCGGAGAAGCCGCTCCCTCTGGCGAAGGAATTCGCCACCTCGCTACCTGAGCCCCACTCGCCAGTTGATGTCTATGAGAAGAAAACGCTCGCCAAGGGAAAGGGGAAGGCCAGGTCGCCGGGCCCCGCGACCAAAAAGCAGAAGGTGTCGTCGTCACGACCTCAGGAACAGGAGTCGCCGCTCCATGCTCGGCTCCCCCACTTCCACCCTAACTTCAACCTGGGGCTGGATGCGGTGGACTCTTATGGTCGCCCGTTGGTGACCTGGTCGACAGACGAGCCTCTGGTGACGTTGAGCACCAACCTCCCCTCCTGGGCGGAGGACGGGGAGGACAAGGGGGAGGCCTTCGCCGTCCTCCACGCGATGTACGGGCGAGGCGACGCCGAGTCGATGCTGGACCTCAGCGAGGAGGAACTCGCCCAGCAGGCGGCCTGCTCGCTCGCACGAACCATCGAACTAAATCGCTTCGCGGCTAGGAGGATGATGGAGAGGACTAAGGCCTTGAAGATCATCAGCAAGAAGGTGATTGATCTCGTCATGGAATCCACTGGCTAGCGAGATTATGAGGTAAGTTTCCCCTGCGCGTGATGTTGATGTTGTCACACTTGGATTCTTTTTTCTGACTCTGTTCTTTATCGCAGGCTGTCGAGATAGAGACCGCCAAGAAGCTTTCGGAGTAGGAGGCGAAACTCGCCAAGTCTCAGGCTGATTTGGCGGCAGCCCAAGTTCGCGCAGCCCGGATGGAATCTTGCCTAGCCATTTTAGAAGCCGGTGCGAGTTCCTCTGCTCCTCAGCCGCGGCCGGAGGACGATCCTCACTATTACATCAAGCGATCTCGCATCTAGTGGGAGGAGAGGTCATCGGTTCGCCGTGGGATAGCCCGCGCGGCCTGCAACGTCGTGCTCGCGAGGCTGAGGATCAGCAGGAAGCTTGATGAGGGGGAGAAGTCGTTCATCTTGGACGAACTCATCCCTGAGTTGCGCACCGAGACAATCTCACCAGATCGCATACCCTCACGGCAAGCTCCAGCAGCAGCAGCAGCGGTAGTAGAAGTGGCGGCAGTGGCAACGGCGAGGAGAAGAGGGAGGAAAGCGGCGAGGAAGAGTACGCCGACATTGGAGATGAGGAATATCGGCCTGATACTGGCGACGATGAGTCCTAGTTGCTCGCCGATATTTGTCGTGCTCGCATAAGGTAGTTAGCATCATTTTTGTAACATAAACGTTTGTAACTTGTACATTTTTTGAAAAATATAAATGC
The DNA here is from genome assembly GCA_039583875.1 of Platanthera guangdongensis. NCBI lineage: Eukaryota > Viridiplantae > Streptophyta > Magnoliopsida > Asparagales > Orchidaceae > Platanthera > Platanthera guangdongensis. Next base: position 31,755,307 of record CM077160.1, read on the forward strand.
AAGTTTGAATTATTATGCTGTGTTCTCCGGCTTTCATACTTGCTTGATGATGATACTCGCTAAGCTCATAGGCTCTCTTTTACCTGTGCATTGGCATCATTCATAGTCGCACGACCATAGTCGCTCTTCATACTCACCTACTAACACTCGCCTATAACCTGCACAGACATTCGTCGTAGCATACTCGCATCAACGCATATACCGTTCACATACTCGCCCCATATCTGCTCGCATGCTCAGCAATTTTTGTCCGCACTTGCATAATTCATTTAATTTTTCGGAGTTGTTTGTTCAACTGGGGGTTGGAGTTAGTCGACTTGGGGAGGCAAGTAGTCGGTCTGCCGGAGAGGAGCTCATATAGAGGTCTCGGACTATGGCATCACTCCAATGAGGAACTTGATCTCACTCGAGGAGGTCATTGGCCAATGTGCAGCAGAGGAGCTCGTGCAGGGACTTGGACTTACGAGAACCTGCCACTCGAGGACTTGAACATTTGTTGGAGTCGACAGCTCTCAGGAACCTCACTCAACTAGAGTGGTGTAGGTCGACTCGGTGAGGCAAGTAGTCGGTCTGCAGGAGAGGAGCTCGTACAGAGATCTCGGACTACGACATCACTCCAGCGAGGATCTTGATCTCACTCGAGGAGGTCGTTGGCCATTTTGCAGGAGAGGAGCTCGTGTAGGGACTTGGACTTACGAGGACCTGCCACTCGAGGACTTGAACATTGCTGGAGTCGATAGCTCTCAGGAGCCTCACTCAACTAGAGTGGTGTAGGTCGACTCGGGGAGGCAAGTAGTCGGTCTGCAGGAGAGGAGCTCATACAGAGATCTCGGACTATATCCTCACTCTAGCGAGGATCTTGATCTCACTCGAGGAGGTCGTTGGCCAATGTGCATGAGAGGAGCTCGTGCATGGAATTGGACTTACGAGGACCTGCCACTTGAGGACTTGAACATTGCTGGAGTCGACAGCTCTCAGGAGCCTCGCTCAACTAGAGTTGTGTAGGTAGACTCGGGGAGGCAAGTAGTCGGTCTGTAGGAGAGGAGCTCATACAGAGATCTCGGACTATGGCATCACTCCAGCAAGGATCTTGATCTCACTCGAGGAGGTCGTTGGCCAATATGCAGGAGAGGAGCTCGTGAAGGGACTTGGACTTATGAGGACCTGCCACTCGAGGACTTGAACATTGCTGGTGTCAATAGCTCTCAGGAGCCTCGCTTAACTAGAGTGGTGTAGCTCGACTCGAGGAGGCAAGTAGTTGGTCTGCAGGTGAGGGGCTCGTACAAAGATCTCGGACTACGACATCACTCCAGCGAGGATCTTGATCTCACTCGAGGAGGTCGTTGTCCAATGTGCAGGAGAGGAGCTCGTGGAGGGACTTGGACTTATGAGGACCTGCCACTCGAGAACTTGAACATGGCTGGAGTCGACAGCTCTCAGGAGCCTCGCTCAACTAGAGTGGTGTAGGTCGACTTGGGGAGGCAAGTAGTCGGTCTGCAGGAGAGGAGCTCGTACAAAGATCTCAGACTACGGCATAACTCCAGCGAGGAACTTGATCTCACTCGAAGAGGTCATTGGCCAATGTGCAGGAGAGGAGCGCGTGCAGGGACTTGGACTTACGAGTACCTGCCACTCGAGGACTTGAACATTTTTTCCTACTGCTTCAAAATTTTGAAAAGGGATTAAGCGCATCGATATCTTTGAGGATGAAGAAATCAAAAATCAAACGACGATCTCGCCGACGTCGAGTTGGGAGGTTGGCGTTCTACCCTGTTCCTGATAGTTCCTCTCGTTGGAGGAGAGATGCAATCGGGGGTAGCTAGGACGACATGCAAGGGGGGAGCTGATCTCGGCCGTCAATGCAGGGGTCCGGTCTTACAAGGGCGCTTATATCCCGAGGCATCGTCCCATCGTTCGAACTAGGCTATCTACGAGAAACAGGTCGAAGTCACGTTCCCCAATCCAACCGCTGCGATCGCTCTCAGCTCTGCCAACTGGCTATGAGCGTAAATGCAAGAGCGAGGGGTTATGCTCTTCCGAGGGTCCTACAGGACGCACTCGCGACTAAACTATTCCCTTGGGGCTATCCTGGCTCTCTGACTACTGGAGGGAATACTTGGGAAGGTTGATCCTTCCTCAAATCCGAGAGGTTGGGATCCAGACCTGTTCCCGCTAGTTCCTCCAGTCGGAGGAGAGATGCAATCGGGGGTAGCTAAGCCGACATGCAAGGGGGGAGCTAATCTCGGCCGTCCATGCAGGGGTCCGATCTTACAAGGACACATATATCCCGAGGCATCGTCTCATCTTCCGAACTGGGCTATCCAGCGGGAACGAGTTGACGGCCAGCTTCTCAGATCGATCTTGGAGCAAAACCTTGAGTTCCCAGAAAACGTGCGATGAAAAACAGAATGAACAGAAGTAGAACAGTTGCCATTGCATATATGTAAAAGCATGTACAACAAAATACATCATTGGCCGCTAAGGATAGAAACCTTTCAGGTCATCCCCGCTCCAAGTACCTCCCAGCTGCTCTCCAACCTTATCCTGGAGATAATACCCCCCAGTGGTCAAGGCTTCCTGGACAATGAAGGGACCTTCCCAATTTGGATGTAGCTTGCCCACTGTTGCTCCTCTTCCTGCGGCATCCACCTTCTTCATAAGCAGATCTTCAGCGAGAAAATACTTTAGGCGGACATTTTTGTCGAAGTGCTTCGCCATGCACAGCTTGATCTCCTCTTGACGGATGGAGGCCAAGTCACGAAGCTCTTCTACGAAATCCAGTGAGAGTCTCTGGGCGCACTCATTCTCCAAGCGCCACTCTTCGCCGCCATCTCCAGCTGTTATAACTCTCGAGCTACGAACCTCGTATTCCACTGGGATGAGTGCCTCGGATCCGTAGGATAACTTGAAAGGAGTTTCCCCCGTGGCCGAGTTTGGAGTTGTTCTCAAAGCCTAGAGAACCGATGGGAGCTGCTCCGCCCAATTTCCCTTCTAGTTGGTGACTTTTTTCTTCAGAAGGTTGATGATCAACTTGTTGGCTGCCTCTACCTGTCTGTTGCTGCGAGGATGATGCATAGAGGTGAATCGAAGATCCGTCCCTAGCTGCTTGCAGAAGTCCTCTAACTCTAAACTGGCGAACTGCAGCCCGTTGTCGGTGACAATGGCTAGAGTAATCATGAACCTGCATGCAATTTCTCCCCAAATGAAGTTCTTCATGATCTGCGACGTGGTTTTTGCCAAGGCTTTTTCCTCGATCCACTTGGAGAAATAGTCGATCATGACAAGCACGAACTTCCTCTGCCCTCTGGCCTGGGGAAAGGGGACGATCAAGTCCATCCCCCAGATGGTGAAGGGCCATGGAGCTGTGATCGAGCGAAGATGCTGAGCTGGTTGTAGTTGAAGAGGTGCGAAGAGCTGGCACTGGAGGCACTTTTTGGAGAAGGCCTATGCATCCTTCCTAATGGTGGGCCAGAAGTATCCATGCCTTAGAATCCTTTGTTCAAGAGTGCGAGTCCCCGAGTGACTGTCGCACTCTCCTGAGTGAATCTACTCCAGGATACGAGGTACTTCAATCTCTGACAGGCACCGAGCCAGAGGACCTGAGATGGTCTTGCGGTAGAGTTCTCCTTTTTGAAGCAAATAGTAGGTGGCTTTGTAGCAAAACTTCCTCTAGTCTCCCTCGCTGGCTGGAACCTGACCCATTGCCAGGAAAGAAACAAACGAATCCTTCCAAGACACTCTCTGCTCGATCTTGTTGGGTATTGTATCCACGATTACCTATATTTGAGGAAGCCACCTGTCAAGCTAAGATGAATTCACAATGTATTTGATGAAACATCTCAAGTTGTGCTTGCAGTTCCTCCACGCTAAGTGCACACCAATGTCAGGGTGCAGTAGGTCAATATACACGGGTCTGCACGACGTAATCCCTCGTTGAGCAGATCAGTGTGTTGGCCTATGTGCACTCTCTCTATTGGAGTGCACTTACTTTCAAGTACAGGGCCGTTCATATGCAAGAGAAGACAAGGAGCATGGAGGATCAAGGAGCAGCTCCTGGGTGGAAGACGAAAATTCGTCCAAGGCAAATTCGACGAGAATCACCAAGTGATTCTCGCCGATTCGGCGAGAATCACTAGTGATTCTCGCCGACTCCTTCTGGCCACCTCTAAATGGTGTCAAGTAAGATTCGGCGAGAATCACTAGTGATTCTCGCCGAACTAGTGGCCAAGCAGCTCATGCATACAAAGTAAAATTCGTTGAGAATCAATAAGTGATTCGGCGAGAATCACTAACGATTCTCGACGAATCGTCGAGAATCACTTAGTGATTCTCGCCGATTCGTCGAGAATCTCCTGCGATTCTCGCCGATTTTCACTTGCCGTTTTCTCAGGATGCTGCTGGACCGGATTCTGCCTTTGGACTAGTTTGAACCGGACTTAGGGATTTCTTTTGTGGGTCCCGCAAACGGTCATATTTGAGAATTCAACAGTATATATATTCCAGTATTTTTGAATAGTAACGTGACGGAAAACCGAAAAAGAAACCGAGCCGCCTCGTAACCCTAATTCCGCGACTCCTCTCCGCCGCCGCCATCGCGCTCGGGATTGTTGGTTGCCGTCAACATTTGAGATTCCTTCGTAATCTCCGGCGACAGAAGCCTAGCAAGGCTTGAGTCTCACGCGTCTATCCAGAGATCTCTTGTCTCTCGATTTGTTGACCGGGAAAAATTCCTCCGTCCGAATCGATCGAGACGACCGATCCTAGAGTGACCGTTGGTAGACCTAGTTTGCTTCGCTACGAAGTTTGGATCTCCAAGTTCAGCAGCCGCTCATCATCATAGCCGCCGATCCCGAAGCTAGCCGCCGCTCGTGTGCCGCCGCCGGTTCCGGGGAGATCCTCTCCAAGAGAGACCAAGGTTGTAGACTCTTCATCGACTTCAAGAACACGTCGTCGAACAAGAGGAACACCGTAGTCTCCAAAAGAAGTTTGTATCACGTGTACATTCTATATTTAATTTTGTTGTAAAGGAACTTTTGTTCCGTGTTGTAAGGGTTGGGTGCAACCCGGTTTGTGGGAGTGTTGACTCTCACGTGTGGAAGAGCTCCTTCCGTTAGTACAGGGATTGGATTTCAATCCCGGTGGAGAAGTGACCGAGTTGTCCCTTGTTGGGGAGATAGGTCGAAGGGGGAAAGTTGATGTACCCAAGTCGGGGAACCACTATAAATTTGCTGTGTTTTCTGTGTGCTGTGCTCTTTATTTTTATTGTGCAGGTACTCTCGTAAATTCCGCAAAAGCACTACTCGTCACCTATTCCCCCCCCCCATAGGTGCACATAGCTGACACTAGGTGGACTTTCAAGTGGTATCAGAGGGAGGTTCCTCTTCAAAAAGGTTAACACCTTGAGTAGAATCCTGCCACCAGTGTCAGAATCATGGATCTGGATTATGAGATTCTGCCACTCAAACTCCCCGCATGCACAAAGGATTATTATCCCATCTGGAGAATGAGAGTATCATTTCACCTTGATGCTATCGATCCTCGAGCATCCTTCATTCTGGAAGAGGGTCCGTTTATTCCCATGAAGACCTCTGACTCTGGGATCCAAGTGCCCATGGGCATTGCTGAGATGTCAGAGACGGAACTATCACTATTTCACCTGGACGAGAGGATTCGACAAATCATCATGGATGTCTGGTCTGGAGCCTCTCGCTCTAGATTGGAAAAATGTAGAACAGCTAAATCTCTGTGGATGATGATCTCAGAGCTGATGGGGGGGGGGGGGGGGGGTCAGAGAAAGCTGGATTATGCTGTCAATCAGAGGATGAAGCGTATGTAGGAGTCCTCACTTCTGAAGATGAAGGCAAGGATCCTTCGGACTGCATCAGAGCTCCAGTGTCCGTGTCAGAGACTGAAGAGGACAGTGAGGAAAGCAGCTCTGATGTGGATGAAACTATAGTCATTGGATCTAACGACAATAACACAGAAGTGCAGGTAACTTCCTCATCCTGCCCCGTATCTCTTGAAATTTCTGAAGACAGGAACTGCCCTCCTTCAGAAAATGCTGATTCCCTGAAGAGAGCCCTTCAGTCAAGCAATCTACTTGCTGAGGAGCAAGCTCAAGAGATTGCTCGACTGAAGGTCTTGTTGGTTCTCCAATTGGCATCCAACAAGGCCAAGGACTCTAAGATCTCGGCTCTAGAGAGTAGTCTGGAGAATGAGAAAAGAATAGTATCAAACTTCCCCAAGGTTGATGCCATTAAGAGAAAGCAAGAAAACGGGTGGATCTCCCGGATTGTCAATTCGTGGAGAAATGGGGAAACGGTATTCCGACCCCCCACTCCAAGCAGGAAGGCAACTCATCATGCCTTCAGGTATGACCACAGGAATAACTGTGGTCACTGCAAGGGTGATCTGTCCCCATGTGGAGACACCCGGAGTGCAAGGGACGACATGGCCACCCACGAGAGAATACCTAAGGCTCATTCTAAGCCCTTTGTATTCACTGCCACTGCCTCAACACAGTGTGGATCAGCATGTCCCAGCTCACAGAAGACTTCTCACCACTCGAGGACATGGGATAGAGAGGATAGAAGTCATGATGTCAGGTTCCATGGGGCCTCTGTAAGGGAGATGCCTGGAAGAATGACACCACCTTCCCGGCCTCATAATGCTCACAACATGCATTCTTTCCACCCTTCCACGTGTCGCGATGGAAGAGAAATTTTTGTGACAAGATCATGCCCTATCCCGTTTGGACCTAGGACCGTGACTTCATCAGTCACTAGATCAGGTCGAAAACGGCGATACAACATTCACCCTTGTTGGTGCTGCGGCAAAGTGGGGCACTTTGCCATTGACTGTTGGCACAACCCCTCTGTACCCACAGCAAGGGCTTATCCACATTCTAGGGACAGAGGTAGTCTTCCAGACAGGTTTTCTGAAGGAAGGCAGTTGCGTGCTTATGCTAATAGAAATCTAGGACCCAATATGATTTGGGTTCCTAAGGTAAAGTAATTCTGTCTTGCAGGGTAGTCTAGGTCCCCGTGAATACGATGGGAACTGGACAGTAGGTGGCTCAAGGCTAACATGGAACAAACGTCTGCAATAACATATGTGCTACCTGTTTGAGCATATTCACTTTGAGCCTCTAATGTGTTCTACCTGTGGGACTAAAACGATGACTCTCAAAATCCCAGGTAATTTTGATCAGTTCAAGGACTTGTGTCATGATGCATCCTCATTCAAAATAAACATATATATATATATATATATATATATATATATATATATATATATATATATATATATATATTTCTATCCTTGTGTATACGTATACTTATGCATATCATGTGTGTGTGCACATTACAGAGAGATTAACTCGATGCATGCAAACCATTACACATCAATAAAGGGGTAACGAAGTTATGTCATCGTGAATCTCGACAACTCACAATTGACATCAAGAAGTCTTTGAAAAAGCCTCGTTAAATCCAACTCGTTTGACTGTAAAATATACATGTATTTATCATGTGTATATAGACGTGACATCAGAAAATCTCATAAAAGGTTGCAAGCTTCTCAACGTGAAAATTTCTAGTCAAGGGACCTCTCAATTTCGAGTCAGACAAAAGGTATCAGGAGCCGGCAAATCTCCTGACTGACTAATCCCGCTGACCCTTGACATTCACCCCGAATCCCGACGAATTAGAAAATCCCGCCGAAAGAGCCCTTCCGCCTATTCGTATTTATCACGAATCCCGCCGACCCCTCGTCTTCTTCACGAGTCCCGCAAAAGTTCTCCCGACGACCCGCAAGCGCTCTCCCAAGTTCTTCCGCCGATTCACCGCAACCCGCAGGAGCTCTCCCTCCGACTCGCCGAAACCCGCAGCTCGTGAAGTCTCCTCCTAAGCTCCCGCAAGGGTCTCGCAAAGTTCTCGTCGATAGGCTCCCGACGACTCCCGCCGAAGCCCGCACCGTCGATCTCCCCAAGTCTCGATTTTGCTCCGCTCAAACCACCTCACCGACTTCACCTCTAGGTATCCCCTCACCCGAAGCATCCACTAATGAAGTTTTCTTTTTGAAAGTTCATTAACGTTTTGAGTAGGGCTTCTCTCTAGATCTACAATGGCTCCAAGGACGACTGCAGGGTTGGTCTCTGGCTGCGAGCTGGTTCGCACTGGATTTTCTCATGCCTCGGATGAATTCCGGAATATCATTCTAATGCTGGAAGAGGCTGGGCTAACCTTCGTCTTGGAGCACCCTTGCAAAGTCCTGGACAAAGAAGTGCTGGAGTTCTTCTCTACCGCAAGACTCCGAGATAGAGACTCCATAATCAAGAGCAAGGTGGCTGGGACAAAAGTAAAGATGTCTGCCAGTAAGCTAACTCGCTACCTGCAGCTTTCTAGTTCGGAGCAGGAGGACTATCTGGAGGACGAGGACAAAGCCAGAACTCTCTTGTTCTGCGGTCTTCCAAGAGGAACTCGATCAATAAAGAGAAAAGAGATGAATGAAGAAGGAAAGCTCCTATCTGACGTTATTGGAAAAGTGCTCATCTGTAAGCCGGGCTCCCATGATCATATCTCAGGAGATATGTTCAAAATTCTCATAGCTGTTGTCTGCCGCAAGAGGTTCAACTGGGGGGAATTGCTGTTCCAAAAGATCAAGGACACTCTGGGCACTCCTAGTTTCGGCCGCATCATAAGTCTATATCTCAACCAGCTCAACGGAGACAAGTTCGACATGAGCAAAGGCGTCCCTCTCCAATACTTGAAAAAGATGGATGCAAGTGTGTTTGATCGATGGGAGCGGCGCATCGGGCAGCTTGCTGTGGAAGAGCACGAGGAAGTATCTCCAGCAGTCTCCCTCGGTGAAATTCCTGATACCGTGACTGCAGGAATCGAGGGGGAGACTCTACCCCCTCATATGGATGTAATATCTGAAATCGCCCAGGTGGCCAGGGATGCGGTGGCCGAAATTCATGAAGTAAGTGAACCTGAGCTGGAGGATGAGGAGGTCCTGAACAGAAACACTCAAGGAACCGAAGCTGAAGCACTGGAAACTGCTGATCGAGAATTGGAAGAAGCTGCTGATATACTTGACTTCTTGGATGAGGACGGAGAAGAAGATGAGAATGAGGGCCATGAAGTACTTGAGACTCCGGATCCTGTTGAACCTCCACCTGACAAATCTGCACCAGTGGAGGGGGAGTTAAATAACTCTACAGAGGCCGCCAACATTCCTCCTGTAGAGACTGTGATGGTATCCAGCTCCACAGATGCGTCTGCAGAAATGCAAGGCCCTCAAGTGCCTCCGACCATACCGTTATGAGATGAGCTGGCCACTCACACTATCAATGTCATTCAAGGAATAGTGAACGAGCTTAAAGCCTCTTTTGATACAGCTCAAAAAACACTGCTGAAAAAGATTAAGACTTCTGAAGATCTCATGCTTAAAAATATGGTAGAGATCAATCATAAACTGGATGTGATGGAGAAGAAATTCGAAGAAAAGTATACCGCGGCCGGCGAAACTGTCACACTTTTAATGGCCGATTTGAAAAAGAATACTGATACTCTGGCTGTTGTAAATCAGAACGCACACGTTGTAGCCAACAATATTCAGAAATTTGATGGTAATATGGTCACTTTAAATGCAAATCAGCAGGCCCTGATCACTGAATTCACCAAGACAACTAAGCATATTGATGACTCCCTGCACTCATATGCCAACTGCATAGCTGTCGAAGCCAAAAAGGGGGAGAAAGAGTATATCGCTAAGTTGGCCGAGCTCCAAGAAAGCATGGATACAAACTTCGCACAATCAAGCAAATATGTCTATGAGAGCTGCTGGTGGATGCTCCAACAGGCGCTAGGTACGTTAGGCGTCGTTCTGCCTGACAATCCTGCCGGTATTCATGTCCCTGAGACATCTAAGGCCGCTGAGGAAGTAAGTGTTGCTGAGGGTGTAAGTGCAAGTGCTGCAGATATTCCCACAAATGACGCTGATGCTAGGGCTCTCTCAAAAGCTAAACTGAGGAGCATGTTTGATCAAGAGGCCTTAGCAAAAGCCAGGGGAAAGAGAAAAGTTCAAGAAGGGACCTCCAAGGAGACACAGGCTGCAAAGAGAACTCGAATGAATGAGGAGGATGTACGAAACGAAAGGTGGAGTCCAGTTTCAAGGAACATAATCTTAGACACCTTCTGGCTGCAAGAAAGAGGAGAGATCAATCGAAACGAAGTATATAGCCAGTATGAGTGGGAAACGCACAAAACGTTTGAAGCGAAACGCAACATATTTTTCAGAAACAACAAGGATCCAGATAAAGTTGCTCCTCCTAGGTACTACCCGAAGCCCAAAGAATACATGGAGAGGCAAAGCAAGAAGTACTTGGCTCAAAATCTTAAGGGTGACGTAGCTAAGGACAAATAGTCAACACTTTATAGCTTGTCACTGTGTCTTAAGAACATTTAATGATTATTATTGTCATATAAATAATTCTGGATTATATGTGAATATATTTATCTTGGTATATATATTTGAATTTGTGAATGACTCAAGTCCTGATCTGATTGCATATATTCTCTTGTGCTGCATGTTTAATTTCTGAATGTTATGTTTATTATTTGATAAGTGTTATTCATCTTAGCTAGTAGGGTTTTGGCTTCGTCAAATAGGGGGAGATTGTTGGGTATTGTATCCACGATTACCTAGATTTGAGGAAGCCACCTATCAAGCCAAGATGATTTCACAATGTATTTGATGAAACATCTCAAGTTGTGCTTGCAGTTCCTCCACTCTAAGTGCACACCAATGTCAGGGTGCAGTAGGTCAATATACACGGGTTTGCACGACGTAATCCCTCGTTGAGCAGATCAGTGTGTTGGCCTATGTGCACTCTCTCTATTGGAGTGCACTTACTTTCAAGTACAGGGCCGTTCATATGCAAGAGAAGACAAGGAGTATGGAGGATCAAGGAGCAGCTCCTGGGTGGAAGACGAAAATTCGTCCAAGGCAAATTCGACGAGAATCACCAAGTGATTCTCGCCGAATCGACGAGAATCATTAGTGATTCTCGCCGACTCCTTCTGGCCACCTCTAAATGGTGCCAAGTAAGATTCGGCGAGAATCACTAGTGATTCTCGCCGAACCAGTGGCCAAGCAGCTCATGCATACAAAGTAAAATTCGTTGAGAATCAATAAGTGATTCGGCGAGAATCACTAACGATTCTCGACGAATCGTCGAGAATCACTTAGTGATTCTCGCCGATTCGTCGAGAATCGCCTGCGATTCTCGCCGATTTTCACTTGGCGTTTTCTCAGGATGCTGCTGGACCGGATTCTGCCTTTGGACTAGTTTGAACCGGACTTAGGGATTTCTTTTGTGGGTCCCGCAAACGGTCATATTTGAGAATTCAACAATATATATATTCCAGTATTTTTGAACAGTAACGTGACGGAAAACCGAAAAAGAAAACGAGCCGCCTCGTAACCCTAATTCCGCGACTCCTCTCCGCCGCCGCCATCGCGCTCGGGATTGTTGGTCGCCGTCAACATTTGAGATTCCTTCATAATCTCCGGCGAGAGAAGCCTAGCAAGGCTTGAGTCTCACGCGTCTATCCAGAGATCTCTTGTCTCTCGATTTGTTGACCGAGAAAAATTCCTCCGTCCGAATCGATCGAGACGACCGATCCTAGAGTGACCGTTGGTAGACCTAGTTTGCTTCGCTACGAAGTTTGGATCTCCAAGTTCAGCAGCCGCTCATCATCGTAGCCGCCGATCCCGAAGCTAGCCGCCGCTCGTGTGCCGCCGCCGGTTCCGGGGAGATCCTCTCCAAGAGAGACCAAGGTTGTAGACTCTTCATCGACTTCAAGAACACGTCGTCGAACAAGAGGAACACCGTAGTCTCCAAAAGAAGTTTGTATCACGTGTACATTCTATATTTAATTTTGTTGTAAAGGAACTTTTGTTCCGTGTTGTAAGGGTTGGGTGCAACCCGGTTTGTGGGAGTGTTGACTCTCACGTGTGGAAGGGCTCCTTCCGTTAGTGCAGGGATTGGATTTCAATCCCGGTGGAGAAGTGACCGAGTCGTCCCTTGTTGGGGAGATAGGTCGAAGGGGGAAAGTGGATGTACCCAAGTCGGGGAACCACTATAAATTTGCTGTGTTTTCTGTGTGCTGTGCTCTTTATTTTTATTGTGCAGGTACTCTCGTAAATTCCGCAAAAGCACTACTCGTCACCTATTCCCCCCCCCCCATAGGTGCACATAGCTGACACTAGGTGGACTTTCAGATCTCCATCATCTCCCCTTCCTTTATGGATGCACGAAAAACCTCAGTAACGATCCCCCCAGCCCGGGGACCGTATTTGGCAAATTAGTCGGCTTCTGAACACTCCTTTCGGGGTACGTGCTCGACGAAGAAAGGTTGAAACCCCACAATTAGACCTTTCACCTTGATCAAGTATCGCTACAAAATCGGATCGTTCACCTAGAACTTGTTAAATTTTCTCAATGTGGTCAGCAAGATAACCCAAACGCCAAATTAATATCTTCGGAACTACCCAGTTCTCTCGTTGAACCAGCGGAAAACCAAGGAACAAAGGTTAATCCCAACAAACAATGGAAGCACAAGAAGGTCTTTATTCATTCACTTCTTTACAACACGAGACATAAATAGCGAGACATGATTTCCCTAGTATAACAGTTGTAAATAGAAAGCACCACAAAACAAGCCGGGCGGACAGCACCGGAGTCCGCCGAGACCGCCGAGGTCGCCGAGTCCGCTGAGATCGCCCGAACTTAAGCTGCAATCCGCCGAATAACCACGGAGTCCGCCGAAGCCACGAGGCCACGCGGACACACCGTTATTCGTCTCCTGCTGAAGCTGAACTGAGGAACACCACCTACCCGCCTGAAGCCGGCGGACAGGTTATTGAAGCTGGCAAAGATGAAATAGAACTGACAAGCCGCAAAGCGACCTCTTGCTGAGTCCGCAGAGACCGCACACTTCCAAGTACTTGACCGAAGTCACGGCCAAACTCCTGGCTCCTTGAAGCAACCCGCGTGACCTACACACAGCAAACGTCAGCACTGAATCAATCCGCGCCGACAGACAAACTCAGTCCGCAGCTCCTTGCCCAACCTAACTTACTGTTCACTCAAGTTATTGTAGACTTGCCAGGGGGGTGCTATTTATAGGCGAGGTGAGGAGTGTGGTCACCGCCATGGAGATAGCGACACCGCCCTAGCCCGCGCGATAGAAAAAACACCGTCCGCCGAGTCCGCAAGGACTTAGCCGGATACCAAGGAAAACCGCCATGAGCAAGGCAACATTTGTGAACCCTCTCCAGTCCGCGCAAGCTATGCGGACAAGGCATCAGCCAGCAAAGCTTCCGACCACTGCAGGACAGCAACCCCCTTAAATGGCTGTCCGCACCAACCCGTGGCAGTCCGCAAGACTCAAACCTCAATCCGCCACAAGTCCACAACCAAAGGAAGACAGTAACAGTCCGCCCGGTCACAGCGGACTTGGCGGATATGGCGTACACCATGATCTTGGCACAGAGTGTGACCAAGTCCAAAAGCCATCAAAGACCAATGCGAGCATGGCGGACGCAAGCACTCATCCGCCAAACACCGAAGCACAGACCGCCAGCAGTCCGCAAGCTCCTCGCACTTCTGTCCCATCGCAGCAGCCTCCTCCCGGACTCCAAAATCAGTCCGCTAATGACCTCCACAGCAAGGCACCTGCTGTAACACCAGAGCTCGAAAAGGCCTCATCCAAGCTCTAAGCCCAGTACGCAACAACCCATAACCGCGGACATGCCAGTCCGCAAGCTTCCCGCGGACACGAGCCAACCCGCCTATCAGCACAAGCTTGCACCCACAGTGACTGAGCAATGCACCAGTCCACAAGCCTCTATCCGCTCAGGCCGCTCCTTGGCTAAACCAAAGCCGTCCTAACCCTAGATACCAGACCGCACAGTCCGTGGACTTCATGCAACAACCCGCTCAGAAGATAGCCGGCTTTCCACTAGACCTTCCACCAGGCCGCACATCACAGTCCGCCAAGTCCGCCTAGTCCGCCAAAGCTGTCCGCCCACGCCGCCCGGCCTGTCCCGTCAACCACTTCCACTTCACAAATTTCAACAGAACTCGTCTCTGATCTGGGACGCGACTACCATCGAATTGGTGAAGGCCCTTATATCTCAAATTGCCAACTCCTTGGCGAGACGCAAGCCGACCACCATGGCTTCGTACTCTGCCTGATTGTTGGTAACTGGGAAGAGGATATCAACTGCTTGCTCGATCCTGCTTCCCTGAGGGCTTACGAGCATGACTCCGGCTCCCACAGAATATCTGCCCAAAGCACCATCTACAAACATCTTCCAGGACACCGTGCTAGAAGAGCCTTCCTCAACTTCCACTTCGGCCGAAAAGTCGGCAAGGAAATCTGCCACCGCCTGGGCCTTGATTGTTACCCTTGGAGAGTAAGAAATATCGAACTCGCTAAGCTCCACCGCCCACTTTGCTAGCCTGCCAGAGTGCTCCACTCCATTTAGGATACTCTGTAGAGGATGATCGGAGACGACCCTGATGGAGTGAGCTTGAAAATACGGACGGAGCCTTCGAGCCAAAACCACTAAAGTGAACACCAGCTTCTCCAAAATAGGATACCTCGTCTCCGCCTGTCGCAGCACTCTACTAACATAGTAGATAGGAGGCTGCCTCTTTCCCTCCTCCCGGACCAACACCGAGCTAACTGCTTCCGCCCCTACTCCTACATAGAGAAAGAGATCCTCATTACCCCGCGGGCCCTAGAGGAGAGGAGCTTGGGTTAGCTGTTGCTTGAGCTTTCCGAAAGCCTCCTCGCACTCCGTCGTCCACTCAAACTTCTGATTCCCCCGAAGGGTCCTGAAGAACGGAGGGCACTTCTCCCCTGCCTTGGACAAAAAACGGCTGAGGCCTGCCAGCCTTCCAGTCAGCCTTTGAACTTCCTTGGGATCTCTTGGTGATGCCATCTTCAGAATGGCCTTCACCTTATCTGGATTAGGTTCCACCCCTGGGAGTGAGGAGGTGACCTAGAAATTTCCCCCTTCCTGCACCAAAGATGCACTTGGCCGGGTTGAGTCGCATCTTGTACTTCCTTAGGGTAGCAAAGGTCTCCACCAGATCCGCTATGTGTTCCGCGACACTTTTGCTCTTGACGAGGAGGTCATCCACATAAACCTCCAAGTTCAGCCCCTTCTGCCCCTTGAAGATTTGATCCATAATCCTCTGGTAAGTCGCGCCTGCATTCTTGAGCCCGAAGGGCATCATCATGTAGCTATAACAGCCATCGCTGGTTATGAAAGAGACGTCCTGGCAGTCGGGGGGATGCATCCGGATCTGGTGATACCCTGAAAAAGCATCAAGAAAACTCATCATAGGAAACCCGACGGCGGAATCAACCAGCGCGTCGATTTGAGGCAAGGGATAGCAATCCTTCGGGCAAGCTTTATTCAACATTGAAAAATCGATACAAAGACTCCATCCCCTCCTGGCTTTTTCACCATTACAGCATTGGAGACCCAGCCTGGATACTGGATCTCCGAGATAAAACCCCCCTCCAACAGCTTCTCTACCTCCTCCCTAATTGGCTCGGCCAACATGACGGCGCTCTTCCTCTACTTTTGTCGAACTGGGGCCATCGCGGGATCCAGGTTGAGGCGATGACAAGCAACATCGTCGTCCACCCCTGGCATCTCGGCGGTGCTCCATGCAAAGACATCAACGTTGTCCTGTAGGCAAGAAGCCATCTCTATCTTCCCTTAAAGCGACAGGGATCCTCCCACCTTCAGCAGTCTCGACTCTCCCCCTCGAGAGATCACCTCTATCTCGTCCACCTCCTCAGCAGCACACAACCATTTGTCCTTCTCCAGCAACTCCTCCAGCTTCTCTGCGTCACCCATCCTGCTGATGGTGCTGACGGCATTCAAGTAGAACTCCCTGGAAGCCTTGGGATCTCCCCTGATCCTAATCTGCACATCTCCGTGGCAGTACTTTAGGCACTGGTGGCACGACGACGGAACGACCCTGAAGTAGTTGATGAGGGGTCGCCTGAAGATGGAGTTGTAACCGCCCGGTGCGTCGATGATGATGAAGCGGCATCGGATCGACGTCCCACCGAGCATAACCAGTAGCTCCATTGCTCCCTCCACCTCTTTCTTCTCTCCTGAGAAGCCAAAGAGCGGTCCATCTACAGCTTGGACCCGGGACACTTCCAACTGAAGCCCGATGAAGGTTCTTTTGAAGATGACGTTCACCGAGCTACCATTGTCCGCGAGGATTCGGTCGACGGTGAAGTCCTCAATGGCAGTTTGAATGACCAAGGCATCATGGAAGGGGTTCTCATTCCCCAACATATCTTCCTCCAAGAAGGTGATCTCCTCTAATGGCGTCGGGGTCTATGATGTCGAGGCGATGTTATTTCGATAGATGTGGTGGAGACTCCCCTTGCAGGAAACTCCAAGCCTGGCCCCTCCATTGATCACGCCTACATGCCCACCCCCCCGGGCCATGTATCACTTCCCCGTGACTTCCCAGGTCAACTCGGTCCTCATTCCTCCTCCTTGCTAGAGCTTGGAATGCCACCTGCCTCACCGGGGCCTCCTGCTTATGTTGCTCTCTTTCTGCAACTCCCGCTTCCAGCCTCCTCCTTGCTTCCTAGAACTCGGGGCGAGACAAGGTTCCATGCCCCTCTATCGGATGAATATCACAGTAAAGGGGAATCTCTGCCTCCTGGCACATCGCTCGCTGCTCCCTCCGGCGTCGCTTGTTGTCTTGGCGAGCGATGACCATTGTCTCCCTTCATCCTCCTCCTCGGCCTCCCTCCTATCGATTTCCATTCCTCCTTTATTCCTGATACTGCAACCTCACTGGTCTCCATTGGGGTCAATTCTCTGGATACTGAAATCGCCTTCCCCCCTTCCTCCCTCCCTATCTTCTGCCAGCCTTTTCTCTTCCTGTCTTCGAGGCCTCTCCTGCCTCCTTTCTTCGACCCTCGTGGGTTCCTCTCTCTTCATTCTCTCTTCTCTCCATGGTTCTTCCTTCTTCCTCTCCTCTCGCCTCTCCGGTGTCCTCCTTGACTTCGACCCCAAAGGTCCCGCTCCCCTCCTTTCCGTCGCAATCTCGCCATCCAGCCTTGCCAAGAAGTCCTTGTTCTTCTCCTCCCCTCGAACAAAAGTGTTTGCCTTCTATATCATTTCTTTAAAAGATCTTGGGGGATTGGACCCCATCTCCAGACTGAACAAGCCTTGCTTCAACCTGAACTTTATGGCCACCATCAAGGTAAAATTGTCCACCTCTTCCACCTCCAAAATATCCTCTTGAAAGCAGTCGATGTAATGACCCAAACTCTCATACTGCCCTTGGACGATTTTGAAGAGGGCCGTCGCTTCCTTCTTCCTCTTCTTCGATATCGCGAACCTCGTTATAAGGCCCCGATGCAGATTTGAGAAGTAGTACACGGACCCCACAGGTAGCTGATGGAACCAATCCCGGGCATTCCCCTTCAGGGTGATGGAGAAGAACCTGCACTTGAAGGCGTTAGACATGTTGCGGATGGAGACGACTTCTTCAAACCACTGGAGGTGTCTGACAGGGTTGTCTCTGCCAGAGTAGTAAGTGAGAACGGGTTCCCTAAACCGTTCTGGAACTGGTGCGGTGAGGATCTCATCACAGAAGGGGCTCCTCCCTCCCTGGCGGTGACGAGTTTCATCCTCGCTGGAGACGTCATACTCGCCAAAGTGCAGAGTATCCCTGCACCTCGCCGTCGATATTGGATCCCGAAAACGGACCACCTGGCTGCTCACCGGGTAATGCCGCGACTGCATCGGTCGCTCTTCCCTCGCCCAAGCGGGCTCCTTTCCAGCTCTCCTCGGCGGCACTTCCTCTTCTAGCAGCGTCAGGCGATGGGGAGAAGTCGTCGTGACCTCTGGACGCTGAGCGAAACCGGCGAGAATGGTTTGCTCGATCTTCCTCACGAACTCTTTGAATGGAGCCACTATTACAAACTCGCCACCTCACGCGACGCCTCCTCCTACTGCTGAGTTGCCGACCAACTCTCCTTGCTGGCCACCAATGGCCATCTCACTCAACTTCCAAACTTTCCTCCTTGGCTGCGATCCACGCTCACCGCACCAAGTGTTGAAGCTTGGAAAAATCCCAACCTCAGAATTCGGACCAAAGCCGCATAAGGTTACTGACTCAGAAGCTATATCAGACAGCAAAGATGATTAGAACGAAGAATCAGGTCAAACAGGACCCCAGATGTTGCGGCAGGAAGGTCCCACCACGTAACCGGATGCTCGAAAGGAGCAGCCCCTTCTCAACCAAAGATGGCCAAACTGGGTATGGGGGAAGCTAGCTGGCGAATTCGCAAGGTCTCGACTTTCCCTCCAAGGAAAAGGAATCCAAAGATTTTGCTAGTATCCCGAAAATGAAGCGCGCGAGTATCCTGCCGAGGATTTCAAGTGCCTCACCTCATACCCCCGAGGTCCTATTTATATGCAAATCCAAAGAGAGGGGGGAGGGGGGTCATATTTATAACCCACCCCCCTGGCGACTAGGCGACTTCTAGAGGAACTCGCACGGGCTGGGCGAGTATCTCGCCTAGTCGCCTACCTGGAAAGTATGCGAGGGGAGCTCGCGTATACTCTCCCAGGCCTTCCGCGATCTTGAATTCTGTCTTTGACTCCTATCTTGACTTCTTGGCCTTGACTTCTACTGACTTGGCTGTGGTAGTACCCACTCTCGACGAATACGGGTTGTACAATCAGTACCTTGAGGTCCCTCATGTCCTATAGTGTGCGGTCGGTGACCTTGATGGAGGTGACCCTCATCAGCTCATTGACCTCCGCCTCGCAGTACATCCACAGCTTTTTGGCTTGACTGCTTGGCTCCCTACGAGATGGGGGAAGGAGGGAATCCACCAAGCGAGTGACCTTCACCTAGAGCTGTATATTCTATCCCAACAGCAGCTTATTTCTTTCCTTAAGGTCAGGGACGCTAGTGCATAGGAGATTAGCGGTTGTGACATCCTGTGAGGCGGAAGGTAGGAATAAATGAGCTAAGCGAGTGAAAGAAAATGTGTAGGGGATCGCCAACACTTACCACCCCTCCAGAGCTCTTCTCGAGGAGGTTTTCCACGATCTCAAGCTTGCTCTTCAGGTCCAGCACCTCATCCGAGGCGAGAGCCCGAGCCTCCTCAGCATCAGACCACTTTCATTTGAGGGTGAAGCCGTGGAGAACGGACATGTGCGTGAGCTCTATGGAACGCATCTGGGCTCACGTACACTTAAGGGCGAGTTTTTGCAGTGTCATGTTGTCATAAGCCGCACAATCCTGGTGACCGTAGTGCCAGAAGCCGAGTGTGAAGGCATGCCCACTGGGAGGTCAGCGCTCGGACCAAGAAGGGAGGAGAGATGAAATAGAAACTCGGTGGGCCTTCTTGTACCAAAGTAACACGGGCATGGAGACCTGATCCATTACTTTCCCGCCATTACCAAATTTTCAGTGGGCATTCAGCAGTCCAGGCTCGTGGGTTTCAGATAGCACAACAGCCTGAGATGCAGGGACGTCGCCCTTACCTCGCTCCCTTTCTGGGGAGTCGAGCTGAATGTGCTTGCCATTGGATATCACCACCTTATTCTATCTTTTTCTCGGCTGTGGGATGTGAGGCGAGCTGGAGCTAGCAGGGACAGACTGCTTCTGGCTGTTGGAAGGTCCGGTTGACTCCTGCTCCCTCTAGCATGACTTCGCGGCTGCACTTTCACGCGCGAGTGGATCAGCATGTAGCTCCGAATCCACGAAGGGTGGGTGCTCTGGGATCAGTCGCTAGTCTACATAGAATAAACTTAGACTCCTCAGGAAAGAAAATGAAATAGACCTTTTGGAGAGTCCATAGGAAAGTGAAGGGGAAACGTACCTACACTAGGAAGAACTAGCGGTAGCGAGTCGAGGCCCCTTCACAAGAAGGAGATCTCAAAATCTTTGTGAAAGAAAAATTGGTGGAGATTTGAGTTATCGCCTGATACATTCGGCTCCCGGTATGTCTCCTTGCTCCGCTGAATGGGCGAGTAGGGGATGCTGTCGAGATCTCCCTTGATGAAGACAAACTTGGTGAACCAGTGATGGTTCATGTTAGCGGTCTCACACAGCTTAAATTGCGAGACGGAGAAGAAGGTGACTCCATCGTTGGTGGTGCGGTAGATGAATAGATTCTGGAAAACGGTAAGGTTGAACTCGATTTATTCCTTTCGAAGGAATCTCGTGGAAGTCACTAGCATGACAATCACGTTGGGGCTAAGCTGCGTGGGGACATGCCCAAAGTACTTCAAGACCTGGAAAACCTCTGTCCAGAGAGGGAGGCGCAGCCCCACCTCGAAGTGCGAGATAGGGAAGGAGAGCTGATCCAAGAAGAAGGTATTGATCGCCTCTCCCCTCCCCGGTCGGCGTGTAGTAAACCTTGGGTGAACGTGATCTGACACAAAGGCGAGGTGTTCCTGCTCCGAATTATTCTCATCGAAGAATGTATACTCGACAAACTGTTTCATGCATTTTGACCTTCCATCGACATCGGCTCACATATTTCCCGTCCTAGCAAGTGTTCGTACGAGTGCAGGTGGTGAGAAGTCTGGTTCAAGAGGGTGTGACTACAATAAATGCGTTGGGCTAAGGGTAGGTGAGGAGGTCCTATTTATAAAAAAAGTTAGGGCTTGCCGAGCTGCTCTCTTAGGCCAACTCACAAGCCTTGACACCGACCACCCGCGAACTATTCTACCAGAAGACGAGCCAAATTCAAAGCAGAACATTGCACTCGCGCGAGATCAACAAGCACTAAATATTAAACATGATTACAATTATTAAGCATAGCCGTGCGAGTGTCCTCAAGAAGGAATACCTCAGGGGGAAGAAGAGTTACTACAATACACAGGAAAATCTGAGTGGTCCATGGGGTGAGTGTCGGTAGGCTCAGATTGGGATCCAGTTCCATCTACCCTAGCCTCGCGCCCCCATCACCGGTGGTCGGCGAGGATTATTAAACTCGCGGATCATCTCAAGGTCTTGGTTTACATGACGCATATTCTCTTTTATGCAGTGTATGATTGGTCTGGGAGAAGTCATCTCGCTGCCCTATCATCCCTTCACCTCGTCTACAAGCATTACATAGTCCTGCTCTAGCGAGCGCAGTCGCTGCTCGCCGATAGCCCTCCCTCCTGTATCTCACGCAACATGAATCTGTACTTCTTGAGGACCCAATAGTTCACTTCCTCATCACGGAAGGGTCGATCGAGACATTCAAGAAGCCTTCCAGTGAGTTGGGAGAAGAAGGTAGCGAGTAGAGTCTCAGGTGGGAGTACCCTTCGGCTTCAGATTGTCCGGGAAGGCCTGTGATAATAACAATACAACTGAGACACGACTCAGGGTTCAAGATGTGGTGAATGCTTCTACTAACCATATGAGATGGATGTCTACTGGATATATGGCTGGCGAGAAGATCTCGGTTGTCCTTGGTTAGGACGAGCGAGAAGAGAAGAGAGCACCTTTCCATGATACGGACGAAAGGAATCCAGGTGGGAGAGCAGATAGAAGGAAGGGATGGGAATGTACTTAATGCCTCCCCCCGCAAGTGAGGGGTGGGGGTAGGATTGCATAAGGGTTCACAAACCGGTGACTTATACGACAGTGAGCCCAGACCGGTGGTCCCGAAGGTAGGAGCTGGAAAAAGCAATATGGGTAAGAAAGGTAGCGAGAATAGGCATGGGGGTAAGACGGGTTACCCAGGATTCTTGCATGATCGTCAATAGGGGTTCGAGGGTGTGAGTCCTTTGGAGAGGAATCGACTCGCACCAAGAGGATAACCGCATCATCTTGCTGGTGAGAACTATGGTCGGAGGGAGTGTCATCGATCCACTTCCCTTTAGACTGGCCGGCCTACAAGCAAATCCGAAAGGGTTATTCCCTAGTTGTCTAATTGGGATCAATGGGCACAGGAATAATCTTCAGATACCAGCTTCGAAGAGGAGGAGGCAAGTCCTCGATCTTGCGTGGAAGGCAGATCATCGAGGGTGGTCTTATCAACTTTTGGGTCGGGTCTAGCCATCTTCATGGGCTTGCGCTTCAGTGAATCACTTGGTGACTGGTGGGAGAGACAAGGGTGAAGTTCGACAGCACAGCAGGAATTGAGCTCCATAGCACATTTGAGCCTCTCTTGGAACACCTTTGAAAGAAGCATGGTGTAGCTAAAATCAGGAGGGTAGGGGGGACAGTAATGTTTTCCCAGGCGGGCAGACATATATATAGAAGTTGGTGGATCCCACCATAAGTTTCCATGCTCCTGCTATACTCGATGATCTTCCGGGGTTAGATGATTCATTCCGAGCTTGGGGCAATCTTGCAAAGAGAGGCGATTGTTTATACCCTCATGTCCAGTGAGTGGGGTCGGAAGGAGCAGGCCCAACCAAGCAATGCACGGAAATTGACTCAGACGAGTTGGAGGGGCGAGTGTTATGGAGTTTCCCCGACTCGCCTGGGCTGGGGGGAACAAATGCAGGGCGAGTGGAGTATCTGGGATCACACTCGACCATGGAAATGGGTAGGTGATGGGCGAGTGGGACGGTCGGGTCCGCACTTGCCCTGGACCCCGGTAGGGGGGAGCGAGCACCCGCCCCATCCTGCACTTGCGGCCCCATGCAAATGGTCTAATCATGGACCACCCGCCCGGTAATTCCTTTTACTATTTTCCTCTAGTTTTCCTGTCAGTAGCCTTTTAGAATAGCTGAGTAGCGCTATTTCCAGACCAAGTTTGGAATCCTAGCAATAGACCCACGGGGGTACTTAGAGGGCACCCTCATTTTCTGGTCTTGTGGCGCTTTTTGGGGTACCCTTGGTTCAACACTGGCTAAGGAGGGGAAGCGCTCTAAGATCTTCCGGGTGTATGGTGGGACCTCCGTGCTACAGCCGTGGTTCAGTCTCAAATCCTCAGTTTTTGGTTGAGTCAACTCCCTAGATTAAGTAAGTGTGCGATCACCCCTTCTTGAGGGTCTGAACTACACAAATGCCAGTTTCTTATTTCAACAACTGGTTTGCTTTGGCTGCTTCAGTATACTAGCCTTCTCCCTAAAAATTGACAAGTTCTATAAGTAATTTTCCTATCTTCTATGCAACCTATAAAATCTGCATCTAACTAACATATTATTTCAAAGTCATTATTCCTATGGTACCCAAGACCAAGATCATGTGTGCCCTTGAGATATCTCAGAATCCTCTCTGTTGTAGTATAGTGAGATTCTTTAGGGTAAGCCTGGAACCTAGAACACACATATGTAGCAAACATATTGTCTGGCCAATTAGTAGTCAAATAAAGCAGGGGGACAATTATGCCTCTATATAAGGTTTCATCAACTGGTTTCCCATTCTCTTCCTATCTATAGACATACTTGACCCATATGAGTTTTCATGGTGGAGGCACTCTCCATTCCAAAATTCTTGATTAACTCTTTTGTGAACTTGGACTAAGAAAAGAATAGTCCATCCTTAGATTATTTAACTTCGAGGACCAAGAAATACTTGAGTTCTCCAATACTGTTCATCTCAAATTGCCCTTGCATAAATTTAGTAAACTTTCTACATATATCATCATCAGTGAAAGTATCTAGAGTCAACCTAAATCACCTAGAAGGGGTCACTTCTATTGGGGCTACGCTGTTTTCATCTCCTGCTACCTTATTAATCGCATTCCGTCCATGGTTCTCCACAGACAAACCCCATTCTCCATTCTCTATCTAGGCAAGGATCTGTTTCCTCTCCCTCTGCATATCTTTGGCTGCACGACTTTTGTGCACGCTCCTTTCGCCACTCATGACAAACTCGACTCATGTGCCACCAAGTGTGTATTTTTGGGTCACTCAACTACTCTAAAAAGGCTACTGTTGCATTGATCCCATTCTTCATAAGCAATATGTATCTGTGGATGTGAACGTCCTCGAGAATGCGTCCTATTTCTCTTCTGACCCCTCACCCTCTCTGGGTATTTCATCTTCTCCTAATGTCCCCTCCCCACGTCTACTCCCATCGATAAATTCCCACCGTCACCTTCACCATCTCCTCCTTCTCTCTCTCCCTCATCACCACTGCTTTCTCCCTCCTCTCCACTACCATCTCTCTCCACTCCCGGGCCAGCTCTCTCTGCAACAGATTTTCCGGTCACTGAGGAACACGCCGACCTGGATCTTTCCATCACTCTTCGCAAAGGGGTGCGGACGTGTACCCAACACCTACTGGCTGTTGTTGTTTCATATGATCATCTCACTCCTTCTCGTACGGCGTTTGCATTATCTATCTCTGTGACTGCCACTCCCCTCACCTACTAGGAATCTCTTGTTGTTCCTCATTGGAATGTAGCCATGGATGAGGAAATTGCTACCCTCACTGAACAGGGTACCTCGACAATTGTTCCTCCAATTTGGGCACTGATGTGGTTGGCTGTCGCTGGGTATTTGTTATAAAGTTCCATCTGAATGGCAGCGTGGATCACTACAGGGCCTGCCTGGTTGCCAAAGGCTTCACTCAGACCTATGGTGTTGATTACTTTGACCCCTTCTCTTCCGTTGCTCGTATCTGCACCATTCGGGTCCTTCTCTCTGTGGTTGTCAAAAGGGATTGGCCCATTTCCTAGCTGGATGTTAAGAATGCCTTTATCTATGGTGATCTTCTAGAAGATGTTTACATGGAGCAACCTCTTAAGTATGTTGCTCAGGGGGAGACACGAGTATGTCGGCTGAAGAAGGCCATCTATGGCCTAAAGTAAAGACCTTAAGCTTGGTTTGACAAGTTTAGCAGCATTGTTGCGGCCATTGGTTTTGCAAGACGTTCAGCCAATCACTGCTTGGTCATTCACAAAACCTCCTTGGGTCTGGTGATTCTTGCGGTATATGTGGATGACATTCTTCTTACTGGCGCTGACTAGGCTGGGGTAGCTTTGACAAAGAAACACCTCCGTCAACACCTGATCACAAAGGATATGGGCTCCCCAAAATACTTTCTGGGGATTGAAATCTTTAGTAAGCCCAATTCCATGGTCCTTTCCCAACAGTTGATATACTAAAAGAGTCAGGGTTGACTGGAGCTAAACCTGCCCGTTGTCCCATGGCTGCTGGAGAAGATAAAACTTGGATAGATGACTCGCCTCTTTTATCCAATCTTACGAGGTACCGATGTCTGCTTGGCAAACTCATTTATCTCACGATAACTAGACCCGACATCTCATATGTTGTGGGAAAGGTGATCCAATTCATGCAAGCTCTTAGGGAGTGTCATCTACAATCTGCCCCGAGGATATTAGAGTATGTTAAATCAGTGCCAGGGAAAGGACTTCTTTTTCAGAAGAAGTGTCACTCGAGGGTTTAAGCGTACTCAGATTCGAGCTATACTGATGAAAAAGGTGACCGCAAGTCAACATCGGGTTTTTGCATATTTGTTGGAGGAAATCTTGTGAGCTGGAAGAGCAAGAAATAGTCCGTGGTCACCCGATCCAGTGAAGAAGCGGAATATCGTAGTATGACATCGACCACATATGAGTTGAAGTGGTTACGAGCTCTCATGCTTGACTTAGGAGAGGTCTACAAATATCCTCTTCCTATGTTCTGCTACAACAAGGCCGCGATATACATCTCCAAAAATCCGGTCTTTCATGAGAGAATGAAACACATAGAAGTCGACTGTCATTTTATTCGGGAAGTGATATTAAAGAAATAGATTTGTACTCTGTTCATCACTTCTAACAACGAGTTGGCAAATATCTTCACCAAGCCGGTGTCCACTTCCTTTTTCCCATATTTGCGACAAGCTGAGCATGATTGATATATATGCTCCATCTTGAGGGGGAGTGTTGCGGTTTGGAGGTTGGGCGGCCTGTTGCAGTTCAGAGGCCGGGCGGTCTGGCGGTTTATCTCAGCAGCTTGTCTGCCGGCTATTGATATTTGGAGGCTGGGCAGACTGGCGGTTTGTCTCTGTCGACATTGAGACCGGAGGTCTAGCGGTCTCCTATGGCGGCTTGTTCTCTCCTTCTGGCGGTTGTCGAGCAGTTAGCCTACTTGTCTAACCACGTGACTTGTTTGGTTTGTTTATTTGTAAAGCCGCATATACTTGTAATTATTTAGTCCCACGTTGCTTATTTGTAATCTCTCTCATCTCCTTCATTCTATAAAAGGGAGACTATACCTTTGTAATACACACCTTTTTTGGATAATAAATTTATTACACCAAATTTCAGACCTATTTGTTTTTTGTTCGCACTGCCATAAATGACTTTTCTTTCTTGCCCTTGTTCTTGTGGTGAGATTTCTTCTCACTATCCTCCTTTCTCTTCACTGGGCAATCAGTAATGACATGCCCTGGCTTGCTGCAACAGTAATAGATAACATTTGCTGAATTTTGTTTACTGGGTTTAGAGTCATACCTGTCCTCCTTGGAGAATTTCTTCCTGTGATGTGCTGAGGAGGAGGGTCTGGTCTTCCAGTGCTTCTTATTCATCAGCCTATGGAGCTGTTTGAAGAAGACAACAAAGTCCTCATCAGACATGCTGCTGTCTAATGCATTTGACTCAGAGCAGTCTGAATCTGCTGGTCTTCTTGGAGGAGATCAGCTTGTGGCTTCAGCTTTAAAAGCCACTGACTTCTTTTTGGCTTGAGACTTATAGTTTGTCTCTTCTTCTTTCCTGAAAGTTAGCTGCATCTTATAAGAGATCAACTTTCCAAATAGGGTGTGAGGTGTAGTATCACCCATCTTAGTCATTTCTCTGATGGCATAGATCTTAGTGTCCCAGTATCTAGTGAGAGACCTTAGGAGCTTATGACTTAATTCATAATGACTAAAGATGCTTCCATAGGTCTTTAGCTCATTCACTATCCTGAAGAATCTTTCATAGCAGGTGGCTATGTTCTCCCCCTTAGCCTGTTTGAAGGTCTCATACTCCTGGTTGAGCATAGACTTTCTATCATCCCTCACCTCCTCTGAGCTCTCTTGTAACGCACCCGATTTTTCTGCAATTGTTTATTCTTCGATTGGCATTACGTTGGCGTATATTTGGCCTTTGCCATTGTTAGAGCATCGTCTTAGCTCTTGAGGAGTTCTTAGTGGCTTCTTTTGTAGCCTGTTTGCAAGGTTCCCCAGCTAGCCGGACTCTGTTTTTGGTGACTCGGTAGAGCCTCTCAGGGAATGCTTGTGTTTTGGCTTCGGGAGATGTTAGCCCAAGTTTTGATCGTCGGATGTTATTCTCGGCTTCGCCGTTGTTTTCGTAGCATGGGTGTTTAGCTACGGTGCGAGTTTCGTCGAATTCCGAGATTGTTTGTTTTTTTCGCGTCAGTGGCCGGTTTTGCTTGGCCTCTTATGTATGTATGTATGTGTATATATATATATATATATATATATATATATATATATATATATATATATATATATATATATATATATATGTTTAAGCTTGATTGCTGGAGCTCAAGTGGCTGATTATATATGATAAGTTTTAGCTAGTCGCTGAACTACTTAAGCCTTAGATTATTTTATTAGGTGTTGTTGAGTGAGTGGAGTGGGATTTAATTTAGGCTGGCTCGGTGCTCTCTTCATTTCTCCTTTCCCGAGCCAGGAGTTAGCTTCCAGCGGAAGGCATCGGGCGACAGAGGTGCTGGAGCTACGGCCGGCGATTTCTGGAGGTTTAGAGCTCGTTTTTCTCGGGTAAGGGCAGATTTGGACTGCTCTCACCCGGATCTTCCTCCCTAGGTAAGTATTTATTACTCTAGAGCTGTCTTAGAAGCTAGGGTTTTATTTTCGGGTTCGCCCATTCCTCCCTCTAAAAGCTCCAGATATTTTCTTAGGTGGCTGACCTTGCCACCGGTGCCGAATTTTGGAAGACAGCTGCTATTTCCTGGAGGTAGAGGCAAGTGGCGCCCTTTGCCCTTGCCAACCTTGATTTTTACTCCAATTAATCTTATTGTAGTAGCTCATTCGTTCTCTTTCCTGGAAGCTAGGGTTGCTGCAGTTTTCATCCCAGCTAGATCTTGCTCAATTTTGTCCAGTTTTAATTTATTCTCTCTTTTCTTTTCATTGTCTTGTGTCTATGTAGTGGCTGGAGGTAGAGTTGTAGTTTGATAATTACCCTAGCTTGGGGGATAACTGTAGCCAGGTAGAAGGGGTAGAAATAGGAATTAGAATTTGTTGGGTATTGTATCCACATTGTACCTGATTTGAAGAAGCCCCTGAACAAGCTAAGGTAAATAGGCAATGTTTTTTACAAAATATTTCAAGTTGTGCTTGCAGTTATTCCACGCTAAGTGCACACCAATGTCAGGGTGCAGTAGGTCAATATACACGGGTTTGCACGACGTAATCCCTCGTTGAGCAGATCAGTGTGTTGGCCTACGTGTACTCTCTCTATTGGAGTGCACTTACTTTCAAGTACAGGGCCGTGTTTATACAAGAGCAGACAAGGAGCAAGGATGGGTCAAGGAGCAGCTCTTGGGTGGAAAGACGAAAATTCGTCTAAGTATAATTTGACGAGAATCACCAAGTGATTCTCGCCGATTCGGCGAGTGATTATCGCTGAATCGTCGAGAATCATTAGTGATTCTCGTCGACTCTATACGTCTACCTCAAAGCGGTGCCAAGTAAGATTCGGCGAGAATCACTAGTGATTCTCGCCGAACACATCGTTGAGCAGATCAGGGCCAAGTAATATTCGTCGAGAATCATCAAGTGATTCGGCGAGAATCACTAGTGATTCTCGCCGAATCGTCGAGAATCACTGGTGATTCTCGCCGATTCGGCGGGAATCATCTTCGATTCTCGCCGATTTTGACTTGGGAATTTTTCTGGAACTCCCTGAACCGGATTATGCCGCTAACACTATTTTGAAACGGATTTCGAGTTTCTACAAGTGGGACCCACAACGGCTATAATGGGGTATTTCCAGCGTATATATATATACGCGTATTCTTGAACAGTTTCGATACACAGAAAGAAGCCGACCGACTATCTTAACCTAAAATCGCGATCACCACTCCGCCGCCGCCGTCGCGCTCGAGCTAGTTGGTCGCCGCCTTTGATCGAGATTTCTTCGTGATCTTCCGGCGACAAAAGCTTAGCCAAGCTTAGTGTCTCACGTGTCTATCCAGAGATCCCTTGTCTCTCGATTTGTTGATCGGGAAAAACTTCCCCGTCCGAATCGATCGAGATGATCGATCCTAGAGTGACCGTTGGTAGACCTAGCTTGCTTCGCTATGAAGTTTGGATCTCTAAGTACAACAGCCGCACATCGTCGTCGCCGCCGATCCCGTGAACCTAGCCGTCGCCCATCTTGTCGCCGCCGGTTCCGGGGAGATCCTCTCCAAGAGAGATCTAGGGTTGTGGACTCTTTGTGGACTTCAAGAACACGTCGTCAACAAAGAGGGACACCTTTGTCTCCAAACGTAGTTTGTATCTTTTGTACATTCTATTTTATTTTTGTTGTAAAGGAACGGTGGTTCCTAGTTGTAAGGGTTGGGTGCAACCTGTGTTGTGGGAGTGTTGACTCCTTCGTGTGGAAAGGTTTCTTCCGATAGTGCAAGGATTGGATTTCAATCCTGTTGGTGAAGAGACCGAGTCGTCCCTTGTTGGGAGATAGGTCGAAGGGGGAAAGTGGATGTACCCAAATCGGGGAACCACTATAAATAGCTTGTGTATTCTGTGTGCTGTGCTGTTTATTTTTATTGTGCAGGTACAATCTTAAATTCCGCAAAAACGCTGCACGTCACCTATTCCCCCCCCCCCCCATAGGTGAACATAGTTGACACTAGGTGGACTTTCAAGTGGTATCAAAGCGAGTTTACTCATCAAAAAGGTTCACACCTTGAGTAGAATCCTGCCACTAGTGTCAAGAAGAAGACAAACATCTACTATGGACGGGCTCAAGTACACAGGCAAGATCCCAGTGTGCACCAGGCTCAACTTCCCTATCTGGAAGGAAAGGATCAGGTTCTACATGGAAGCTGTTGATCCTCGACTCTTCATGATCGTGGAGGAGGGACCTTATGTCCCCACTAAGGCCTCCACCATTGATCCTACCCAGAAAGTGCCAAAGAAACTTTCTGAAATGGACAAGGACGAGATGGTGCTAGTAGGACTTGACAAGAAGGCGCAGAACATTCTGGTCAGCGCGATTGATGACTCAATGATGCAGAACTTCTGCAACTGCAGGACAGCTCAGGAGATCTGGCATGGCCTGATCATCCTAATGGAGGGCACTGATGAAGTGAGGGATGATCGGAGATCCCTCCTGAACCAGAAATATGAGGCCTTCCGACAAGGGCCTAAGGAGGAGATCGGAGTCACCTACGAGAACTTCCTCAAGATTGTTAACGCCCTCAAAGGATACGGAAGAGTGTTCACTAATGGTGAACTCAATGATAAATTCCTTAGGTCCCTTACTAAGGAATGGGACACAAAGATCTGCGCCATCCGAGAGTTTGGCAGACTAGCTGAAACTGACCCACAAATTATGTTTGGAAAGCTGATGTCCTATGAGCTTCAGCTGAACACCAGGAAAGCAGAAGAAGAAGCAGAGAAGGCTGCAGCCAAATAAAAGACTGTGGCTCTAAAAGCCAGTCACTCCAGGAAAGGCAAGGGTGCGGTTTCATACCGTGCCAGGAATAAGGATGAGGAGGAGGACTCCGAGCCATGCTCCTCCAGCTCAGATCTGTCGGAGGAGGATTTCTCCCTCATCACCCGAGAGTTCAAGAAGTTCCTCAAGATGAGGAATCAAAGAAAGAAAGACGGTTCCTCCTCCAGGCATCAGAAGAAATATTATTCTTCTGACAGGTATGCTTCTAAACCGAACAAACATCGCTCTTCTGACATTATTTGCTTTGGATGCAATAAGCCAGGACACGTCGTGGCCGACTGCTATCAAGGCAAGAGAAAAAAAGGGAAAGGAGAGGAGCTCAAATCCTATAGAGATAAGAAGAAAGAGCGGAGCTACATCGCCAAAAGGCCAAAGACACTGAGTGAGTCTGATTCCTCAGACTCCAGTGATGATGAGGAAGCCTACTTCAGGCTGGTGGGTCGCTCCGACTCTGAAGGACAATGTCCCCCATTTACTGGGAAGGTAAAAGCTCACACCCCTCTCTCCGACTCAGACTCTGATCCTGAGTCTCAGGATGATGAACCTGAGGATAGCCTTTCGGCCCGTGAAGTTGAGCTCCTCGAGAAGTATGAGCTTCTGCTCAACACTTTCGAGGAGTGCCGTAAGAGATTGAAGGCTGAGAAAAAGGAAGTAAAATTCCTTAAGGGTGAGTGTGTTTCCCTAAGGGAAGAGGTCACTAGTTTGATCTCTCTCCGACAGGAGCACCTTGACCTGACTTCAAAGCACTCAGAGTCTCTTAAGCTCCTTGATCTTAAGCAGGAGGAAGTCGACAAGTTGGAAGAACAACTTGCGGCAGAAAGGAAGATCGTCAAGAGCTTCTCTATGCCAAAAACTGTTCTTCCAGTAGTTGATACCTTCACTGCTCAGGCCAAAGGAGCTGGCTTGGGGCATGTAGGGGTATCTGGTTCCTCATCCAGGAGAAACAGGAACCAGAGTAAGAATAAGGCCGCCAAGAAGGCCTCTGCTGATGAAAAGGGAAAGGCTCCGCTTAGTCCTGTTGCGTTCAGAAAGCCTGGCTTTCCTTGCAACCAACATGACTTTGAATCAACATTTGACCATCATTTCTGGCCCTCGGTTGCAAAGCCAAAGAGCTGATATGATGGTTGGACCTTTCCCCGCAACTTCGGTGAGAGTGCCTTCAAGGCACCTTATGAGGAAATCCACATGGGAAATTATGGTCAATTCTCTAGCGTCCATAATGGAAAGCAGGCACCAAAAGCCAAGCCTGTTATACAGAAGGTGCAGAAGTCTTGTGACTGCAATCACTGTGAGGCCCCCACCTCCAGATCCAAAGCCCCGGCTGTACCCACCGTTCCCAGGGTAGGGCAGGAGCCTAGGAAGAGGTACAACAGATTTGACTGTTGGTGCTGTGGCAAAGTCGGTCACTTTGCCGTGGATTGTTGGTTTAATCCAAGGTATCACGAGACTCCCTATGTTAGCAATGCGAGGCCGACCACTCGTAGGGTTAACCAACCGAGGGGGAGTATGCTAACCAGGAATCTAGGACCCAAGTTCGATTGGGTTCCTAAGGGAAATTAATTTTGTTTTGCAGGAATGTCCAAAGGCCACCAAAACGACAATCTGGTACTTGGACAGTGGATGCTCCCGGCACATGACCGGGATAATAAGCCTGCTGCGTGATTACACTCCAGTCGAGAATGGACCCAAAGTCATCTTTGGAGGGTCAGATCGAGGAGTCACCAGAGGTTACGGTATGATTTCCAACGGCATAATCTCTATCACCGACGTGGCTTATGTCCATAACCTGATCAGTGTAAGTCAGTTATGTGACAAAGGTTATGACGTTAAGTTCTGCAAGGATAAATGTATGATAATTTCACGTATCTCTTCTGAGACGGTATTATCAGGCATTAGGAGCAGAAATATCTTCTGCTTAGATTTTCTCAGTTTAGATTCATCTACCCCCGTATGCCTTGTGACAACAGGCAGTGCATCTCTTTGTGAACAATGGCACAAGTGATTGGCCCATATTAATTTCAAAACAATTAGTATGCTGTTTTCTAAGAACTTAGTAAGGGATACTCCCAATATCAAGTGCGTCAAAGATAGCCCCTGTCCTGCATGCCAGATGGGCAAACAGACTCGGGCTACCTTTAAGAGCATTGCAGACAAAGACTCTTCCCGATGTCTTTACCTTTTACATATGGACTTGTTTGGTCCAATGCAAGTTCATAGCTTGGGAGGCAAGTCCTATACGCTAGTGATAGTTGATGATCATTCTCGATTTACATGGGTGTACTTTTTGAAACGAAAGTCAGATACGTTTGATATCTTCACTAGTTTTGTCAAGCAGATTCAGAACGAATTTAACTGCTCATTGGTCAAAATCAGAAGTGACCATGGAACAGAATTCGAATCTGGTGCTATGACAGAGTTTTGTGAAGAACAAGGTATCTTTCATGAGTTTTCCTCCCCGCGCACTCCTCAGCAAAATGGAGTTGCGGAGAGGAGAAATAGAACTCTCATTGAAGCCTGCACGACAATGTTGAAAGATGCTTCTCTCCCAGAATACTTCTGGGCAGAGGCGGTCAATACAGCTTGTCATGTACAAAACCGAGCATTGATCAACAAGCATCATCGTAAGACGCCTTACGAGCTACTGAAAGGAAGGAAACCAACCATGTCCTATTTAAGGATCTTTGGTTGCAGATGCTATGTACTGAATAATGGGAAGTACCCACGTACTAAATTTGGTGAAAAATGCTTCGAAGGCATATTCATGGGTTATAGTTCCCACAGTCGGGCATATATGGTCTTCAATATGAAAACCCTAGTGGTAGAAGAATCAATTAATGTTGTATTTGATGAAGGAAGTTTGCTTAACAGCAATTCTTCCAGTGGTATTCTTGAAGATGCAGGTGCAGGACTTGAACAGCTGAGTCTCAATGAGACCGCTAAAGATGAAACTCCTAAGTACGTCAAAGTTTCCACCTCCACGTCATCTGGGAATGTTGAAGATCAAAATGGAACAAATCTCTTAGAAGAAGGAGAAGCTCAAGAAGTAGTCGAAGCTCTAGACGCCAGACTTCTAGAGCTCCGGCACGTGAGGGATCATCCTAGAGATCAGATCATAGGAGATCCTCGTGTCGGTGTTAGAACTCGAAGAGGTACTTTTAACGAAGTTTTGCATCTTAGCTTCCTGTCACAGGTTGAGGCAAATAAGTTCGACGAGGCGAACAAAGATGCAGCATGGATTTTGGCCATGCAAGATGAACTACATCAATTCGAACGATGCAACGTGTGGACGCTGATTCCCAGACCACACAAGCAGAATGTGATTGGCACCAAGTGGATCTCCAGAAACAAACTGGATGAACATGGTGTCATCGTAAAGGACAAGGCCAGGCTGGTGGCTCAAGGTTACAGACAGGAGGAGGGGATTGACTTCGACCAGACCTTCGCACCAGTGGCAAGGCTCGAGGCAATCAG
The DNA here is from genome assembly GCA_039583875.1 of Platanthera guangdongensis. Taxonomy (NCBI): domain Eukaryota; kingdom Viridiplantae; phylum Streptophyta; class Magnoliopsida; order Asparagales; family Orchidaceae; genus Platanthera; species Platanthera guangdongensis. The sequence goes on from CM077160.1 coordinate 31,789,470, forward strand.
ACTGTTCCTGGCGTATGCTTCGCACAAAGGATTCACAGTCTATCAAATGGATGTGAAATCAGCTTTCTTGAACGGAGACCTGAAGGAGGAAGTATACGTCGCTCAACCCCCAGGTTTTGTAAATCCTACGTCTCCCAATCATGTTTATTTTCTTAATAAAGCTTTATATGGGTTAAAAGAAGCTCCACGAGCTTGGTATGAGACTTTATCTAGTTTTCTTCTTGAGAACAAGTTCTCTAGAGGTAAAATAGATAAGACATTGTTTCTCAGGGAAGTCAAAGGCAAGATTTTACTAGTGCAAATCTATGTCGATGACATAATATTCGGCTCAACGACCAACAATCTTTGCAAAACGTTTTCTAAACTTATGCAAGGAAAGTTTGAAATGAGTAGTATGGGAGAGCTAAAGTATTTCTTGGGACTTCAAGTGAAACAGTCTGAGGATGGAATCTTCATTTCTCAGACGAAGTTCACAAATAACTCCTTAAGAAATTCGTTATGGAGAATGCAACCTCTATGAGGACTCCAATGGGATCCACTATGTCTCTGGATAAGGATGAGAAAGGTAAACCTTTCGATGAAACCAAATACAGAAGCATCATTGGATCCCTGCTCTACCTTACTGCCAGTAGACCGGATATTATGTTCTCCACATGTGTCTCTGCCCGATATCAGGTGAACACTAAGGAATCTCACTATGTCGCTGCAAAGCGCATTCTAAGATACCTTAAAGGAACTCCTAATCTTGGCTTGTGGTACCCGAGAAACAATGATGTCGAGCTAATAGGCTTTTCAGATGCTGATTTTGCAGGGAGTAGGGACGACAGGAAAAGCACCTCCGGGACGTGTCAATTCCTCGGCAGGAGGCTTATCTCATGGAACAGCAAGAAACAGAATTGTGTTGCAACCTCCACAGCAGAGTCTGAGTACATCTCTGCAGGCAGCTGTTGCGCACAACTACTATGGATCAGAAACCAATTAGCCGACTACGACCTTCAGTTCAAGGAAGTTCCAATGTACTGCGACTCCTCCAGTGCAATTGCGATTGCCAACAATCCGGTATCGCACAGCAGAACGAAGCATATTGAAGTGCGCTACCACTTCATTCGGGAGTATGTGGAGAACAAGGACATCTCTCTCTATTATGTCCCCACGGACAAGCAGATTGCAGATATATTCACAAAGCCCTTAGACGAAGCCAAGTTCAGTCTTTTCAAAACTGAATTGGGAATGCTAAACTATGAGGAATGAAGACTACAGAAGCTCCAGGCTCGTGCAAGAACTGAGGGGGAGCAAGGACCTCAAGTGTGAGCACAGATGCAAGAACTGAGGGGGAGCAAGGGGTCAAATGCTACAGACCCAGATTTGCAGAAGCCGAAAAGGGGGAGATTACACTCTCGGCTAAGGATAAGGTGGCTCCAAAGTTTGCTCGCACGAAATTGGTATCGGTAATAACTATCTCTCTCAACTTAATTTCAAGGTTATGATTTTCATTCCCATACGCTTTATTCACCTTAGCTTGTAGGGTTTAGGTTTCTTCAAATAGGGGGAGATTGTTGGGTATTGTATCCACAACGTACCTGATTTGAAGAAACCCCTGAACAAGCTAAGCTAAATAGGCAATGTTTTTGACAAAATATTTCAAGTTGTGCTTGCAGTTATTCCACGCTAAGTGCACACCAATGTCAGGGTGCAGTAGGTCAATATACACGGGTCTGCACGACGTAATCCCTCGTTGAGCAGATCAGTGTGTTGGCCTACGTGTACTCTCTCTATTGGAGTGCACTTACTTTCAAGTACAGGGCCGTGTTTATACAAGAGCAGATAAGGAGCAAGGATGGGTCAAAGAGCAGCTCTTGGGTGGAAAGACGAAAATTAGTCTAAGTATAATTCGACGAGAATCACCAGTGATTCTCGCCGAATCGTCGAGAATCATTAGTGATTCTCGTCGACTCTATACGACTACCTCAAAGCGGTGCCAAGTAAGATTCGGCGAGAATCACTAGTGATTCTCGCCGAACACATCGTTGAGCAGATCAGGGCCAAGTAATATTCGTCGAGAATCATCAAGTGATTCGGCGAGAATCACTAGTGATTCTCGCCGAATCGTTGAGAATCACGGGTGATTCTCGCAGATTCGGCAGGAATCATCTTCGATTCTCGCCGATTTTGACTTGGGCATTTTTCTGGAACTCCCTGAACCGGATTCTGCCGCTGGCACTATTTTGAACCGGATTTCGAGTTTCTACAAGTGGGACCCACAACGGCTATAATGGGGTATTTCCAGCATATATATATACGCGTATTCTTGTACAGTTTCGATACACAGAAAGAAGCCGAGCGACTATCTTAACCTAAAATCGCGATCTCCACTCCGCCGCCGCCGTCGCGCTCGAGCTAGTTGGTCGCCGCCTTTGATCGAGATTTCTTCGTGATCTTCCGGTGACAGAAGCTTAGCCAAGCTTAGTGTCTCACGTGTCTATCCAGAGATCCCTTGTCTCTCGATTTGTTGATCGGGAAAAACTTCCCCGTCCGAATCGATCGAGACGATCGATCCTAGAGTGACCGTTTGTAGACCTAGCTTGCTTCGCTACGAAGTTTGGATCTCTAAGTACAGCAGCCGCACATCATCGTCGCCGCCGATCCCGTGAACCTAGCCGCCGCCCATCTTGCCGCCGCCGGTTCCGGGGAGATCCTCTCCAAGAGAGATCTAGGGTTGTGGACTCTTTGTGGACTTCAAGAACACGTCGTCAACAAAGAGGGACACCTTTGTCTCCAAACGTAGTTTGTATCTTTTGTACATTCTATTTTATTTTTGTTGTAAAGGAACGGTGGTTCCTAGTTGTAAGGGTTGGGTGCAACCCGTGTTGTGGGAGTGTTGACTCCTACGTGTGGAAGGGGTCCTTCCAATAGTGCAAGGATTGGATTTCAATCCTGTTGGTGAAGAGACCGAGTCGTCCCTTGTTGGGAGATAGGTCGAAGGGGGAAAGTGGATGTACCCAAATCGGGAAACCACTAAAAATAGCTTGTGTATTCTGTGTGCTGTGCTGTTTATTTTTATTGTGCAGGTACAATCTTAAATTCCGCAAAAACGCTGCACGTCACCTATTCCCCCCCCCCCCCATAGGTGAACATAGTTGACACTAGGTGGACTTTCAGAATTTTATTTTCTCGACACCTTCAGGCTTTGTGTCGACACCTTCTGTCTTGGTGTTGACACCTTCTGTCTTTGTGTCGACACCTTCAAGCTTTGTGTCGACACCTTCTGGCTTTGTGTCGACACCTTCTAGCTTTGTGTCGACACCTTCAGGCTTTGTATCGACACCTTCAGGCTTTGTGTCGACACCTTTAGGATCTTTGTCGACACCTTCTAGATTTGTGTCGACACCGTCAGTCTTTGTGTCAACACCTTCAGGCTTTGTGTCGACACTTTCTGACTTTGTGTCGACACCTTCTGGCTTTGTGTCGACACCTTCAGGCTTTGTGTCGACACCTTCAGACTTTGTGTCGACACCTTCATGCTTTGTGTCGACACCTTCAGGCTTTGTGTCGACACCTTTTGGCTTTGTGTCGACACCTTCTGGATTTGTGTCGACACCTTCTGGCTTTGTGTCGACACCTTTAGTCTTTCTGTCGACGTCTTCAGGCTTTATGTCGACACCTTCAGGCTTTATGTCGACACCTTCTGGATTTGTGTCGACACCTTCTGGCTTTGTGTCGACACCTTCAGACTTTTTGTCGACACCTTCAGGATTTGTGTCGACAGCTTCTAGTTTGTGTCGACACCTTCTGGCTTTGTGTCGACACCTTCAGGCTTTGTGTCGACATCTTCATGCTTTGTGTCGACACCTTCTGGCTTTTTGTCGACACCTTCTGGCTTTGTGTCGACACCTTCTGGCTTTGTGTCGACATCTTCTGGCTTAGTGTCGAGAGGGACTCGACACCTTCTGGCTTTGTGTCGAGAGGGACTCGACGCCTTTTGGCTTGGTTTCGAGTGGACTCGACGCCTTTCTCCTTAGGCTGGTGTTTTCTCCTGAGTTGGTTAGGATGGGTTTCTTTCGGGTTGTTGATGTTTCTCGGATGGTTTTGAAGGCCGAGTCGTGAATTATGGCAGGTGGTTTTGTTTGGTGGCTCTGTGAGGGGTGGTGTGGTGTAGAGCCTTGGTCACCACCATTTTGGCCCCGGGATGGGCTGTTTGTTTTGGTGTTTTTTCACCATTTTGGCCCCGGTTTGGGCTGGTTGTGTTTGTGTGTTGGACGTTAGGGCTGCCATCGTTGAACCCTTGAGTATTTATGGGTCTGGTTGTTTGGATGAGGATTGTTTTTGGTCACCAACCCAGACCCATGGCTTTACCACTGCTAATGATTCACAAGTTAGGACTGTTAGTTCCTTTCTGTAAAGTTGTTATTTTGGCATGTTCTTGCCTTGTTGTTGTTGTAGTTTTTTTTGCAGGGCATGTTGTTTATTTCTCGCACTTGGTGCGTTTTGATCTTGCCTTCGGCAGTGTTTTACCCTTGATGTATTGTTCATTTTACATTCGCTCTTTTTGATAGCACTTGTTGTGGGGTTGGTATGCCCCTCTTTTATTACTTATGAATCTAATGCTCCACTTATTTTCATTCTATTCTTGCTGAGGTATTCTTTCTTTGAATGCCTCAGGTTCAGGTTATGGCCGATTGAGCGGCTAGTGTTCTGGTGGAGCTCGCTTGTGGCCTCCGGGGTAGCTGAGTTTGCTGTTCCTTGATTTGGTGAGGTAGTTTTCTTGTTTCTGTATAGACATACATACGCACCAGTGGGTTCGTGTCAGGTTGTTGAAGCCCACTGGTGGCTTGCTTGTGATGCTAGATATGAACCAGGAACTACTATTTTGCCTTTTTGAAGGTTGTTTACTTGCTTCTGGGAATGTTTTATGCTAGGTTGCATGTTAGGTATTTTTAAACTCTACAAGCATTACTATATGTACCTCATACATGTCATGTTTATAAAACTAAAGCACTACTTTCCCAAGTAACATAAAAAACTATTTTTCTTATACTATGATAAATCTAGAGTGTTGCATTCTATGGGTTGTTCTTCAGGGACGTTTACACTCATGTAGGATGTCAAATCAACTTAACCAAAGTATTTTCCGCGCGTATAAAAATATTTTTAATTGTGGATTAGTTGATCCACTACGCCGAGGGATAAAACCATCAAACCTAACTGGTTTTCTTTCATATTAAACTATGAATTTTCCTTAAAAATCTAAAGTCAGGAGTTTTGCCTGAATGTGTGCAGTTATCCACTACATGACGTGGCACCACGACACGAATTTTATCTTGCTCTGATATAATTTAATCATTAATAAAATGTGGGTCATGACAGTTGGTATCATAGCCAGGTTGCTTGACAATTGGTCGGGCAACTTTCCCTTATTATTGTTAGTTGATTAGTATCATATCATACATACACTGATGTGTAATCAGTACGTCTTGGCTGAAGCATGAGCACTACACGCATAAGCATGAATAGAAGTATACGGGGCATATTATATTGTATGGGATGCATAATATGTGTTTGTATATGGATCCACTATAGAAGGCAACATTTGAGGGTTATGTAGTATGGGATGCATAACCTCACCACATGGCTGCATCTAGCATGTTTTCTTTTTCTTTGCATGCAAATGTTATGTAGTATGTGATGCATAACATTTTCATGTGTACGCCGCCAATGGCATGCATTAAGGCCTTTTTAGAATGCATAACACAACATGCATAGCATAACATTGCATAAGCACAACGTGCCAAGCTAAAGATTTGCATGATGACATATGTACACACATGATTTTGAGTCAAAACGAATATAAATTCATGCTTTCATGGTCTAGGCACATGAGTTAGTGTGATGAGGGTGACTCATCCTAGGTTAAGCATAACATCATCATTATAAAAACTAAATCCCAGAGCAAGTTAGCAGTTGAAGCTCATATTTAAGTATGTTTTGTCTATATCAGGTAATTTTATGCTAGCAGTTGGGCTTGGTCTTGATTGTTGCCAATTCGATTATAGGATGTCGAAGCGTCCTTCGACGAGGCTGACTCCCCAGTCTGAGGGAGAGTCTTCGGGTGCGCAGAGTAATGCGATGATGGAGAGTCTGCGACAGAACAACAAAGCCTTATCTAAGCAGTGGCGGGTATGCAGACTCAGATCCAGTCTTTGTTAGCAGTTGTGGCAGGACAGCCTCTGAGAGTGTCGGACCCTGCTGTTGGCGTAGCTATTCCTGTTCCTCCTTCTCCCCTGGTACCTCCTGATGTGTTTCCCGCAGAGATGACATTCATATCGCACTTCCAGTGACTAGGACCTCCGACTTATGATGGATGGGCAGACTTTATGGTCTTGGACGATTAGCTTATAGCCATCGAGGAGATTTTCTCCTATTCTGGAGTTACCCCTGATCAAAGGGTGATGATCGCCGCCTATCAGCTTAAGGGATTAGCGAAGAGTTGGTGGCTGAGAGAGAAGGAGAGATTGAAAGAGGGATGCTCTTGGGAGACCTTCAAGGAAATGTTGCTAAGGAAGTTTCTGGCTTCGGTCCAGTGCGACTGCCTGATGAATGATTTCTTACATTTGAAGCTGAGGCGGCTCACAGTTAGTGAGTATGAGATCGAGTTCAGCAAGCTGATTCGGTTTTCCCCGGCTTGGTAAGCTTCGATTCGGATCGAGTTAAAAGATCTCTGGGTGGTCTAAGAAGTGACATCCAGCAGCTAGCTGGTGCTTATGGAGCAGTGAGTTATACCAGTGTGGTAGAAGCTGCCTTTAAGGTCGAGGCAATCGACAATGCTAAGAACAGAGGCCAGCAAATGAGAAAGGATAAGAGGAAATTGGTTGAAGGAAAGAGCCCTCAGGTGCCTGATGCTGCTCCAAGGAAGAAGAGCAAAGAGGTTTGTAGCTTCTGTGGCCGGTCAGGCCATCCCTTTGAGAGATGTTTCGAGAGGATAGGAGCTCAGAAGAAGGAGCAGGTTCTTGCAATTCAGGGTGCTCCTAAGAGGGACTTCGAATGTACTTTGTACAAGAAGAAGGGGTATGATGTTGCCCGTTGCTGGTTAAAGGATAAGGTTTCCTATCAGTGTGGACAAAAGGGGCATGTTAAGGCTTAATGCCCACAGTTCCAGCCTATGCTTCAACCAGTCCCACTTCAGGCACTGCCACTGCCTCAGCGATTGGATAAAGATAAATAAAAGCTGAATGTGATTTCCTCAGAGGAATCTCAGACTTAGACTCATGTTGTTTAAGGTTAGACGTTCTCCCCAGTTCTAATATTTTAGTTCCTAATTATAGCTTTACCAATTGTTTCCTTGGATACGTGCGCAACTTTATAGGAAGATTTAAGATAAAGAACCGCTGGGCGCGTGTTCTCTTCGACTCTGGCGCTACCCACTCATTTGTGGATAGAGCTTTCGTGGATCGATACCGTTTGGATCTAGATCGAGTTGGGGATGCCTTTTGCATCAAGTTCCCTTCTGGTGATTCTGTGGTTTCAGATTAGGGCATTCATGATTGTCCGATTGTTTTAGAGGATTTTCTAGCTAAGGCAGATCTGAAGGTGATCGACTTGGAAGACTTTGATGTTATTTTAGGCATGGATAGGTTGTCCAGGTAGGATGCTGTTATCCAGTACAAAGGTAAGCGCTAGGACTTCATAAAGGAAAACGGTCAGCCTGGGAGTGTTTATGGTGATTCGCGCCAGGATTCTCAAGTTACTTCTACGGTATGTGCACGGGTGCTGCTAGTTTCCTGCTGTTTTGCTTGTTTGGTCTCAATTTTGGGGACCGTTGGTAGTTTGCCGCGTTTAGAAGAGATTCCTGTTGTGCGCGAGTTTTCTGATGTTTTTCCTGATGATCTTCCTGGTCTTTCACCTAACAGAGATGTTGAGTTTGTGATAGATTTGGAGTCGGGTACGCGTCCTATTGCGAAGGAGCCGTACCGGATTGCCCCGCGAGAGCTGGAGGAGTTGCATATCGAGCTGGATGAGTTGTTAGAGAAGGGTTTTATAAGGCCGAGTTTGTCACCTTGGGGTGCTCCTGTTCTGTTTGTAAAGAAGAAAGATGGATCGATGAGGCTTTGCATCGATTATAGAGAGCTAAATAAAGTCACTATTAAGAACAGGTATCCTCTGCCGAGGATCGGCGATTTGTTTAATCAATTGCGCGGTAGTGCGGTATTTTCTATGATTGATCTTCGTTCTGGTTACCATCAACTCAGGATCCGTGAGTCGGATATTCCACGGACTGCTTTTCGATCGAGACATGGACATTTTGAATTGCTGGTAATGTCATTTGGTTTGACCAACGCGCCCTCAGGATTTATGGATATGATGAACCGTGTGTTCAAAGATTTCCTGGACAAGTTTGTAGTCATGTTTATTGACGACGTTCTAGTATATTCCCGCAATGTTGAGGAGCATGACCAACATCTGCGTTTGGTTTTATCTACTTTGAGGGACCACAAGCTATTAGCCAAACTGAGCAAGTGCGAGTTTTGGTTGCCTCAAGTTTCATTTCTGGGCCATGTGGTTAATAAGAATGTGATTTCAGTCGACCCAGAGAAAATAACTGCAGTGATGGAATGGAGTAGACCTGGCACACCCCAGGAGATTAGGAGCTTCTTGGGGTTGGCCGGCTATTACAGTAGATTTGTGGAGGGGTTTTCTACCCTAGTTGCACCTTTGACGAGGTTGACTCAGAAGAATGTGGCTTTTGTTTGGAATGAGAAGTGTGAGGAAGCCTTCCTAGAGCTCAAGAACAGATTGTGCACTGCTTCTATTTTGACCCTGCCTGTGGAGGGCATGGATTTTGATGTTTTTGTGGATGCATCGCATGTTGGGCTTGGTTGCGTGTTGATGCAAGGCGGTAAAGTGATTGCATATGGGTCCAGGCAACTGAAGACTCATGAGAAGAACTACCCTCCACATGATTTAGAGTTTGCAACTGTGATTTTTGCGTTGAAGTTGTGGAGACATCTGCTTTATGGCGCGCAGTGCAAGATTTTTACCGATCATAAGAGCTTAAAGTATGTCTTCACCCAGAAGGAATTGAATCTGCGCCAGCGGCGATGGTTGGAGGATGTTGCCGATTACGATGTTGAGATCCAGTACCATCCGGGAAAGGCTAATGTGGTGGTCGATGCCCTAAGTCAGAAGACGGGGAAGATTTTTAATCTCTCCGTCGAGCTATTAGTGGAAGAATTTCTCTTGATGGCAATTTCTATGGGACGATGCGACTTGCAGAGTAGTTTGGTAGTAGTAGAGCCTTCTTGGATTGCGCTTACGCAGTTGCATCAGAAAGACGATCCAGATCTGCTGTATTTATATCTTAGAGCTGATAAAGGGGAGTTACCAGATTTCTCGATTGATGATGCGGGTACTTTGAAGTACCGCGGAAGATTTTGTATCCCCGCCGTTATGGATATCCGAGTTATGTTATGCAGAGAAGCGCATGGTTCGAGCGTTGCCTACCATCCAGGATCTACCAATATGTATCATGACTTAAAGCAAATTTTCTGGTGGAATGGGATGAAGAGAGACATAGCCAGTTTTGTCTCTGAGTGCTATACTTGCAAGCGTGTTAAGGCCGATCATGGTAGGCCTGGTGGCAAGTTGACTCCGTTGGGTATTCCGACTTGGAAGTGGGAAAGCATTTCGATGGATTTCATCACAGGTTTACCGAGATCTCCTAGGGGATATAATTCAGTTTGGGTTATCGTGGACAGATTAACGAAGTGTGCTCACTTCATACCTTTGAAGATCGACTATCCGATGAAGAAAATAGCCGAGCTGTATTTGAATGAAGTTATCTGATTGCATGGTGTTCCAGTTAGCATTATTTCAGACCGAGACTCACGGTTTACATCTCGCTTCTGGAAGAGTTTGCAAGAAGGTTTGGGTACGGATTTGAGATATTCTACCGCTTACCACCCGCAGACCAATGGTCAAACAGAGCAAGTTAATCAGATAGTAGAGGAGATGATCAGATGCTACATTTTAGACCACGGAGGAGCATGGGATGAGCATTTGTGGCTTATGGAGTTTGCGTATAATAACAATTATGAAGAAAGCTTGCAAATGGCTCCTTTTGAGGCTCTGTATGGGAGATGCTGCCGAACTCCCCTCTTTTGGACTGAGGTTGGCGAGACATCTTTGTTGGGTCCAGATGCACTAGAAGAAATGGAAGTTGTTGTAAAGCTTATTCAATAGAAGCTTCGGATAGCTCAAGAACGTTATGAGAAGAATGCCAATCGGCATAGATTAGATTTGGAGTTTGCGGTGGGGGACATGGTATTTCTTAAAGTTTCCTCGATGGTTGGCATCAAGAGGTTTGGTAAAGATCAGAAGTTAGACCCAAGGTTTGTGGGACCGTTCAAGATTGTTGAGCGGGTTGGTGTGTCAGCTTATAAGTTGGCGTTGCCCGCAAACTTTTCTGGTGTTCACGATGTTTTTCATGTAAGCCAACTCGGGAAGTGTGTGTTAAGCGACAGGCAGGTTTTGGATTCTGTGCCTCAGTTAGCGCCAAATCTTTCGTACGTGGAGGAGCCTGTCCTCATTTTGGATTCTCAGGATCGTGTGTTGCGGAGGAAGAGGATTCTTATGGTGAAAGTTTTATGGAGTAACCAGGACGTGGAAAGCGCGACTTGGGAATTAGAGTCGGCTATGAGGGAGGCTCACCCTCATTTGTTTCCTTGAGTTTGCCTGGTATGTTTTCTTCTGTTTACCTCTTCGTTTGTTATGTTCCTTCTTTGGTAGAAGTGTTGTGCGTAATGTTTCAAGGCGAAACTTTCTTTTAGGGGGAGTGACTGTAACGCCCCCGATTTTTTTGCAATTGTTTAATATTCGATTGGCGTTACGTTGGCGTATATTTGGCCTTTGCCGTTGTTAGAGCGTCTCTTATCTCTTGAGGAGTTCTTAGTGGCTTGTTTTGTAGCCTGTTTGCAAGGTTCCCTAGCTAGCCGGAGTCTGTTTTTGGTGACTCGGCAGAGCCTCTCAGGGAATGCTTGTGTTTTGGCTTCGGGAAATGTTGGCCCGAGTTTTGATCGTCAGATGTTATTCTCGACTTCGACGTTGTTTTCGTAGCATGGGTGTTTAGCTACAGTGTGAGTTTTGTCGAATTCCGAGATCGTTTATTTTTTTCGCGTCAGTGGCCGGTTTTGCTTGGCTTCTTAAGTATGTATATATATATATATATATATATATATATATATATATATATATATATATATATATATATATATATATATATATATATGTTTAAACTTGAGTGTTGGAGCTCAAGTGGCTGATTATATATGATATGTTTTAGCTAGTGGCCGAACTTCTTAAGCCTTAGATTATTTTATTAGGTGTTGTTGAGTGAGTGGAGTGGCATTTAATTTAGGCTGGCTGGGTGCTCTCTTCATTTCTCCTTTCCCGAGCCAGTAGTTACCTTCCAGGGGAAGGAATCAGGCGACGGAGGTGCTGGAGCTCCGGCCGGCGATTTCTGGAAGTTTAGAGCTCGTTTTTCTCCAGTAAGGGCAGATTTGGACTGATCTCACCCAGATCTTCCTCCCTAGGTAAGTATTTCTTGCTCTAGAGCTGTCTTAGAAGCTAGGGTTTTATTTTAGGGTTCGCCCATTCTTCCCTCTAAAAGCTCCAGATCTTTTCTTAGGTGGCTGACCTTGCCGACGGTGCCGAATTTTGGAAGACAGATGCTGTTTCCTGGAGGTAGAGGCAAGTGGCGCCCTTTGCCCTTGCCAACCTTGATTTTTACTCCAATTAATCTTATTGTAGTAGCTCATTCTTTCTCTTTCCTAGAAGCTAGGGTTGCTGCTGTTTTCATCCTAGAAAGATCTTGCTCAATTTTGTCCAATTTTAATTTATTCTCTCTCTTCTTTTCACTGTCTTCTGTCTAGGTAGTGGCTGGAGGTAGAGTTGTAGTTTGCTAATTAGCCTAGCTTGGGGGATAGCTGTAGCCGGGTAGAAGGGGTAGAAAGAGGAATTAGAATTTTTTTCTCGACACCATCAGGCTTTGTGTCGACACCTTCTGGCTTTGTGTCGACACCTTCTGGCTTTGTGTCGACACCTTCAGGATTTGTGTCGACACCTTCTGGATTTGTGTTGACACCTTTTGGCTTTGTGTCGACACATTCAGGCTTTGTGTCGACACCTTCAGGCTTTGTGTCAACACCTTCACGCTTTGTGTCGACAACTTCTGGCTTTGTGTCGACACCTTCTGGCTTTATGTCAACACCTTCAGTCTTTTTGTCGACACCTTCAGGCTTTGTGTCGACACCTTCTGGCTTTATGTCGACACCTTCTGGCTTTATGTCGACACCTTCTGGCTTTGTGTCGACACCTTCAGGCTTTATGTCAACACCTTCAGGCTTTGTGTCGACACCTTCTTGCTTTGTGTCGACACCTTCGGGCTTCATGTCGACACCTTCTGGCTTTGTGTCGAGACCTTCAGACTTTGTGTTGACACCTTCAGGCTTTGTATTGACACCTTTAGGCTTTGTGTCGACACCTTAAGCCTTTGTGTCGACACCTTCTGGCTTTGTGTCGACACCTTCTAGCTTTTTGTCAACACCTTCAAGCTTTGTGTCGACACCTTCTGGCTTTGTTTCGACACCTTCTGGCTTTGTGTTGAAACCTTCTGGCTTTTTGTCGACACCTTCAGGATTTGATTCGACACCTTTTGGCTTTGTGTCGACACCTTCTGGCTTTATGTCGATACCTTTTGGCTTTGTGTCGACACCTTCTGGCTTTGTGTCGACACCTTCTGGCTTAGTGTTGAGAGGGACTCGACACCTAGCGCTTAGTGTCGAGAGGGACTCGACACTTTCTGGCTTAGTGTCGAGAGGGACTCGACGCCTTCTGGCTTGGTGTCGAGTGCACTCGACGCCTTTCTCCTTAGGCTGGTGTTTTCTCCTGAGTTGGTTAGGATGGGTTTATTTCGGGTTGTTGATGTTTCTCAGCTGGTTTTGAAGGCCGAGTCGTGAATTATAGTAGGTGGTTTTGTTTGGTGGATCTGTGAGGGGTGGTGTGGTGTAGAGCCTTGGTGTAACACCCCCTATCCGTCGCATAGTATATAGCAGTAGGTCCGGCCGGGGCCCGACGCCATATACCACAGACAGACTGGGTGGTTACGTATGGAAACCATCCAACCAATCTCAACGTCCTACACAGAGCATTCTAGCGGAAGCAGTTTATATAGGTTGTAAACAAGAACCCAGCATTAGAGCACGAATGTCCACTAGTACATAATTAGGAATGTATACAAAATACCCAAAATCGGCCTTAAGGCCTTACAGAATGTTTCACTTGAATAATACATGATTTACAAACCTCGGCACGCAGGCCGGTCATACATGAATAAAACAGAAAACATTTCCACTTGGGCCTTCGAGGGACAGCTTCGCAAAAAGGGGTTTAGCCCGCTATTGACCGCTTGGTCCAGCTGCACCTGCAAGCAACAAACCACCGCACTGTGGCAAACAAGGCAACGGTCAGCAATGCTGACCAAATTATAACGATCCCGCCCCCAACTCAGGGCGGCGATGCTCCTTCCCTGCATTTGATTAGCACAAGCGAGCAATGCATATAACCATAGCCATTTCATCACAGACGTTGGCTCGTACGGCCACACGTCCCGTGCACTCAGGGCACATTCTCGGTGAACCGGTCGATGTTACGTCAATTAAAGCCATTAACATTCCGGACTCACCACCGCCACTTAGACGGCCAAACCTATGAGCAATTTGTCTTCCTGGCCTGGGTCACGTCAATTTAAGCCATTGACCGCCGAAGACTCACATCTATGCCAACGGCGAGTGCCATGTAACTTTAGGTCTCTCTAACCCGAACGACATAGAGCGGGTACGGTTCCATCTAACCCGTGCTCACATCGCAACGACAATTTAAGCCATTTGCGCGGGTCAAACTTTCGCCGAGTCCCATTCTACCGCAAATCACATAACCACGTTATGTTCAAGTTGGCTCTCAGGCCACCAAGTTGGCAAGATCTCGTATCCGCCCAGTTTTCCGGGTGCACCTTTGGGTTAGTCCCCAAGGCTCCCTACTGTAATCTACCGCGTAGAAAACCCGAAAAACACCCAATAGCACGGAGTCTTCTCCGGCCTTATGCAATGCAACATCACCGATCCGGACTAACATGTCCGGGTAGGCTTCAACCAAAATGCCTACATCCGTTCTCGCATACGGACTCTAAACAACGGGGACTTTACATATCTACCCGAAGGAACGCCTCCAACTCTCCGCAAACTCGCGAGAGCAGGCTTCCTATGCTAAGAAAAGGAGCGATTCATGCTCAATATGAGGATCGTTACCCTTGAGTTCCTCTTTGGCGCCATCGAAAAGTAATCGGATAGAAATCACCGCACTTGCGTTGCCTCCGTGGATCCAGAGTCGGCTTGCGATTCGGAGCTCCGAAGCTCCTCCAATGGCGGATCTAGCTCTTCTTCCTCAAATGGCTTTCCTCTTTCTCCAAGGGTTTGGAGAGATGATCAAGTGAAGAAAAATGATGGATTTTAAGTCAACTCCCGGGTATATCCTCTCAGGAACAACCCCCAGCCGTTGGATCTTCAATCAAGGAAACGAACGGCTTTGATTCGGGGCTGAAATGCCCAATCTGGACCAAACACGGCCTGGCACACGCCCGTGTCCAGGGCCGTGTGCCGCATTCGCCGTCAAAATCGAATCTCCTGGACCGTCACACGGGTATCGAACACGCCCGTGTTCGAGCTGACACGCCCGTGTTCCAGCTGACACGGCCGTGTAGCCAGCCGTGTACCCCATGATTTTTCCCCCGTTTTCAACCCGAGCACTGCACGGGTCCTAGGACACGGCCGTGTCCTTGCCCATGTCACATTGACACGCCTGGACCCCAGGCCGTGTACACGGGACATTTCGTCGAGGGGAGAACGAAGACTGGATGACACGGCCTTGGACACGCCCGTATCCTAGGCCGTGTGCCTTGTCTCGACGATCGTCGAGTGAATCTCGACGACTCCCCGGGACGATCGTCGACACCGGTCGACACGCCCGGCGACACGCCCGTGTCGCGGGCCGTGTGCCCATTCTCGACGAATCGTCGAGAATAACTCGACGATTTCACGGCTAAGTGTCGACACGGGTCGACACGCCCTGCGACACGCCCGTGTCGCAGGCCGTGTGCCCACTCTCGACGAATCGTCGAGTATAACTCGACGAATTCGCGGCTAAGTGCCGACACGCGCTTGACACGCCCTGGGACACGCCCGTGTCCCAGGCCGTGTGCCTTCAGCCAGAAACCAAAACTGGCCCAAAACGTCCCCCTTTGCTCCTTTGAGTTTCGGGGCGTTACAACTCTACCCCTCTTAAAAGAATTTCGCCCACGAAATTACATAAAGGGAAAAACATGTACAAAACAAAATTTGTACCTGAGCGGAACAACTCCGGATATTCGTCAAGCATCGTCTGCTCTCGCTCCCAAGAGAGCTCCTCACGACCGCAATTGTCCCACCGGATTTTGACCATCCTGATCTCTTTATTGCGTAGCCGCTTGACCTCCGAGTCCTCAATCCGCACGGGCTTGACCTTTGTCGTTAGCCCACTTTCCACCGGCACTTGATCGACCGCGATCACTTGCGTAGGCTCTTGCACCGCCTTCCGAAGCACCGAAATATGGAATACATCGTGTAAACCACTTAGCTCCACTGAAAGCTTCAATCTATAGGCCGCTTCTCCAACTCGCTCCAGAACCTCGAACGGTCCAAGGTATCTTGGGCTTAGCTTTTTCAACCGCCGCACCCGTGAGACACCCTTGAATGGCTTGATCTTTAAGTATACATAATCGCCCACAGCGAACTCCACGTTCCTGTGCTTGGCATTATAGTACTTTGCTTGCCGGTCCTGAGCAATAAGCAACCTCTCCCGAATGGTTCTCACCAAAGAAGTAGCACCCTCTACTTCCGATCGCTTATACAACTTTGACTCACCCGTTTCTATCCAAGACAACGCCGTGCGACATCTTCTACCATATAGGGCCTCGAAGGGCGCCATCTGGATACTTGCTTGGTAGCTATTGTTGTATGCGAACTCCACCAAATAAAGGTGGTCTTCCCATTGCTTTCCGAAATCCAAGACACACATGCGAAGCATGTCTTCCATGGTTCTATTGACCCTCTCGGTCTGCCCATCCGTTTGCGGATGGAAGGCTGTGCTAAACTTCAGCTTTGTTCCCAACATTTACTGCACCAGCCTCCAATCATTGGACGTGAACCGCCCATCTCGGTCACTCACGATGCTGCGGGGCACACCATGAAGCCGTACTATGTTATCCACATATAGCTTTGCCAGCTTCTCCACCGGATCATCCTTCCTATGCGGAATAAAATGCGACACCTTCGTTAATCGATCAACGACCACCCAAATGGCGTCGTTCCCCTTTTGCGACCTTGGCAAACCGTGCACAAAGTCCATAGAGATGTCGTCAAATTTCCACTCCGGAATAGGCAAGGACTTAAGAAATCCTCCCGGCTTTTGGCACTCCGCCTTTACCAAGGCGCAGGTTTGGAACTTCGCTACGTATATCGCCACATCCTTTTTCAAACCCGGCCACCAAAATAGCTTCTTGACGTCGCGGTACATCTTCGTGCTCCCCGGGTGAATCGAGTACTTGGTATGGTGTGCCTCGTACAAAAACTCCACCCGTAAATTGCCCACACAAGGGACGCACAGACGACCGTCTTTCCAAAGCAATCCGTCCTCCACGACGAATTGGGAATTTGACCCATCCAGAGCCTCTATCATGAACTGCTTCATATGAGCATCCATATCCAAAGCCTGCCGAATACGATCAGCCAGGTCATATTGGACTTCAGTCAAATTCAGAACTGCTTCAGCACTTGCTTGTCTATCCACACAAACAATCTCCAGCGCCTCCAACTCCCACACCAACCGCTCATCATGCACCGATAGCCAATTGGCTTGAGCTGGGGCTCAGCGACTCAACGCGTCCGCAACCGCATTCCCTTTGCCAGGCACATAGTGGATCTTGAATGTATAGTCCCCCAGGAACTCCATCCATCTACGCTACCGCATATTCAGATCCTTCTGATCTATCAGGTACTTTAGGCTCTTGTGATCGGTGTAGATATCAATCTTCACACCGTACAAATAGTGTCTCCACAGCTTCAAGGCAAAAATCACGGCCGCTAACTCCAAGTCATGGACCGGATAATTCCTCTCGTGCACTTTTAGCTGTCTCGAGCCATAAGCTATCACGCTTCCGTGCTGCAGTAGCACGCAACCCAAACCGCTGCCCGAAGCATCGCTATATATCTCATAGCCTTCGGTTCCACATGGCGAACTCAGCACAGGCGCCGTGGTCAACCGACACTTCAATTCCTCAAAAGCTCGCGCGCACTCCGGCGTCCAAACGAACTTATGCTCCTTCCTCGTCAAAGTAGTGAGAGGTAACGCTATCCGCGAGAAGTTCTCTACGAAGCGCCTATAATAGCCGGCAAGCCCCAAAAAGCTCCGGACTTCTGCTACCGTAGCAAGCTCAGGCCACTCCCGTATTGCAACAATCTTCGCCGGATCCACAGCGATACCCTCTCCACTCACTATATGCCCGAGGAACGCCACTGAGGATAGCCAAAACTCGCACTTCGAGAACTTGGCATACAACTGGTTTCTCCTGAGTGTCTCCAACACCAAATGGAGATGCTTGAAGTGATCCTCCTCACTTTGCGAGTACACCAAAATATCGTCGATGAAGACGATCACGAAATGGTCCAAGTACTCCCTGAACGTCCTGTTCATCAAATCCATGAATACTGACGGACGCATTAGTCAGCCCAAACGGCATGACCGTAAACTCATAATGCCCGTATCTCGTACTAAACGCTGTCTTCGGGATATCACTCTCCCTTATCCGCAGCTGATAGTACCCAGACTTGAGATCTAACTTCGAGTACACCGTCGACCCGACTAACTGATCAAAGAGATCATCAATCCTAGGGATCGGGTACTTGTTCTTCTCAGTCAGCTTGTTTAGCTCCCGATAATCAATACACAACCTCAAGCTTCCGTCCTTCTTCTTAACAAAGAGGACCGGTGCACTCCAAGGCGAAGAACTCGGGCGCACATACCCTTGCTCCAACAACTCTTGCAGTTGAACTTTCAGCTCCGCCATTTCCTTAGGCGCTAGCCGATACGGAGATCGTGACACAGGCTTTGCACCTGGCACTAGCTCGATTGTAAAATCTATCTCCCGTTGAGGCGGGGCTCCAGGAAGATCTGCGGGGAACACATCAGGGTATTCCGATACCACTGAAATACAATCCAACGCGGGCTTCGGCTTTACAACCTCCACTAGTGTAAAGAACAGTTCTGCTCCAGCACGAACCGCCTTCACCACCTGAAGAGCAGACATCAACGTCTTGCTCGACCCCTTTAAGCCCGTAAACGTCGTCTCACGACTCGCTCCCAGCTTAACTTCCTTGCTACCGCAATCTATATGGGCCTGCTGCTCCGAGATCCAGTCCATGCCAAATATGACGTCGAACTCCACTAACGGGAGTAAAGACGCTCGCAGGTCGAACTCCTGCTCCCCAATACGAATCTTAACATCGCAGATCCTATCCGCTCGCATCGAACACCCGTTGGGCAACAACACATCCAACTTATCCTTCGCCATCGAGGAAGGGACCCCGATGCGTAATATAAATCCTTCGGACAAGAAGGAGTGTGAAGCTCCCGTATTGAAGAGTGCTCGTGCCAGATTTTCACAAATCAACACAAATCCTAAACAAGTAGTGGTAAGGTAACATGTGCATAACAAGCATATAAAGGAATTGACTTGCTATAAATTAAACCGTACCTGTCACCACGTCAGCTTGTTTAATGGCCTCCTGTTGGCCAAGATTGTAGACCCTTGGTTGGGCCGGAGCATAATGGGATGCGGTCGACTCCACCGCCTTTCCCTTCTCTTCATAAGTGGCTCCCGGCCTCCTCTCGGACTTAGGACGTCCGCTCCAACAATCACGGGCGAAATGCCCCGTCTTTCCACATGTAAAACACGCACCCGGGGTCCGACCCGTAGTCGCCCCAGAAGCGCCAGAAGGAGCTGGACCCGAAGTCCTATGCTTCTTGAAAGCGCTCCGATAGCCGGAATTTGAAGTAGTCGGCACTCTGAACTCAGATTTCTTTTCACTCAAGCTTTTCTTCGCTTGCACGCTCTTCATGTCCTTCTCCAAGGACCGGGCAGTATTGACCAAGGTTAAGAAACCCTACGTCATTGGCCCCGACAGTAATAGTCTCAGCTCATCCCTCAAGCCTTCATAAAAACGATTAGTCTTGCACTCCTCATCCATGATGGTGGAGCTAGCATAACGACTCAACCGCGTAAACTCGTGGAGATATTCATCCACTCTCCTCTCACCCTGCACCAACTTCAGGAACTCATTCTCCATTGAAATCCTCTGAGTAGAAGGGAGGTATCTTGCTAAGAACAATCCCGAGAACTCTTCCATCGGAACGTCTATCAGTTGTCTACCTCTCAAATGATGCAGCTCCAATCCTTCCCACCACATCCTCGCTTCACCATCCAGCAGGAACGTAGCGATGGTGGTCATTTGCCACTCCTCCGTCTCCGTCGCCGTCATGACTCTCTTCACCCTAGAGAGCCAGTCTTCAGCCTGAGATGGGGTTCCCAACCCCGAGAATAACGGAGGGTTAAAGCTCATTACATGCTTCAACTGCCTCTCAGTTGCCCTCCTTGGCACTATCGGTTCTACAACCACTTGCTCCACCCTCCTCGACTCAGCCTCTTGCAGAGGTTCTTGCTCCATCACAGGAGCGGGCTGCTGCGCTTGCCTTCCTGGCTGCGCATTGATCACGGCCAACACCGCTTCAGCCACCAATCTTATATTTTCAGCCGACAGAGGTGTTGCGGGAGCAACATCCGGTGCACTGCTAGCCTCAGAAACTCGGCGTTCTGATGGCCCAACACCACTTCTGGTCACCTATAGTGGTACAAAACACCGTTAAGCGACCACATAACATTGCAAACAGCAATTATAGGAACACGCAGGTTCCTCAAACACGAGTATTTTCATTCCTAAGTGGACATTCATGGGTTCTTTTACCATTATAACGATGACGCACACAATGTGCTCACCACCCCTTAAAAAGAATTCGACCACGAATTCACGTTAAGCCCGACCAAAACCAGTAGTCTGATACCAAATTGTAACACCCCCTATCCGTCGCATAGTATATAGCAGTAGGTCCGGCCGGGGCCCGACGCCAAATACCACAGACAGACTGGGTGGTTACGTATGGAAACCATCCAACCAATCTCAACGTCCTACACAGAGCATTCTAGCGGAAGCAGTTTATATAGGTTGTAAACAAGAACCCAGCATTAGAGCACGAATGTCCACTAGTACATAATTAGGAATGTATACAAAATACCCAAAATCGGCCTTAAGGCCTTACAGAATGTTTCACTTGAATAATACATGATTTACAAACCTCGGCACGCAGGCTGGTCATACATGAATAAAACAGAAAACATTTCCACTTGGGCCTTCGAGGGCCAGCTTCGCAAAAAGGGCTTTAGCCCGCTATTGACCGCTTGGTCCAGCTGCACCTGCAAGCAAAAAACCACCGCACGGTGGCAAACAAGGCAACAGTTAGTAATGCTGACCAAATTATAACGATCCCGCCCCCAACTCGGGGCGGCGATGCTCCTTCCCTGCATTTGATTAGCACAAGCGAGCAATGCATATAACCATAGCCATTTCATCACAGACGTTGGCTCGTACGGCCGCACGTCCCGTGCACTCAGGGCACATTCTCGGTGAACCGGTCGATGTTACGTCAATTAAAGCCATTAACATTCCGGACTCACCACCGCCACTTAGACGGCCAAACCTATGAGCAATTTGTCTTCCTGGCCTGGGCCACGTCAATTTAAGCCATTGACCGCCGAAGACTCACATCTATGCCAACGACGAGTGCCATGTAACTTTAGGTCTCTCTAACCCGAACGACATAGAGCGGGTACGGTTCCATCTAACCCGTGCTCACATCGCAACGACAATTTAAGCCATTTGCGCGGGTCAAACTTTCGCCGAGTCCCATTCTACCGCAAATCACATAACCACGTTATGTTCAAGTTGGCTCTCAGGCCACCAAGTTGGCAAGATCTCGTATCCGCCCAGTTTTCCGGGTGCACCTTTGGGTTAGTCCCCAAGGCTCCCTGCTGCAATCTACCGCGTAGAAAACCCGAAAAACACCCAATAGCACGGAGTCTTCTCCGGCCTTATGCAATGCAACATCACCGATCCGGACTAACATGTCCGGGTAGGCTTCAACCAAAATGCCTACGTCCGTTCTCGCATACGGACTCTAAACAATGGGGACTTTACATATCTACCCGAAGGAACGCCTCCAACTCTCCGCAAACTCGCGAGAGCGGGCTTCCTATGCTAAGAAAAGGAGCGATTCATGCTCAAGATGAGGATCGTTACCCTTGAGTTCCTCTTTGGCGCCATCGAAAAGTAATCGGATAGAAATCACCGCACTTGCGTTGCCTCCGTGGATCCGGAGTCGTCTTGCGATTCGGAGCTCCGAAGCTCCTCCAATGGCGGATCTAGCTCTTCTTCCTCAAATGGCTTTCCTCTTTCTCCAAGGGTTTGGAGAGATGATCAAGTGAAGAAAAATGATGGATTTCAAGTCAACTCCCGGGTATATCCTCTCAGGAACAACCCCCAGCCGTTGGATCTTCAATCAAGGAAACGAACGGCTTTGATTCGGGGCTGAAATGCCCAATCTGGACCGAACACGGCCTGGCACACGCCCGTGTCCAGGGCCGTGTGCCGCATTCGCCGTCAAAATCGAATCTCCTGGACCCTCACACTGGTATCGAACACGCCCGTGTTCGAGCTGACACGCCCGTGTTCCAGCTGACACGGCTGTGTAGCCGGCCGTGTACCCCATGATTTTTCCCCCGTTTTCAACCCGAGCATTACACGGGTCCTAGGACACGCCCGTGTCCTTGCCCGTGTCACATTGACACGCCTGGACCCCAGGCCGTGTACACGGGACATTTCGTCGAGGGGAGAACGACGATTGGATGACACGGCCTTGGACACGGCCGTGTCCTAGGCCGTGTGCCTTGTCTCGACGATCGTCGAGTGAATCTCGACGACTCCCCGGGACGATCGTCGACACGGGTCGACACGCCCGGCGACACGCCCGTGTCGCGGGCCATGTGCCCATTCTCGACGAATCGTCGAGAATAAATCGACGATTTCACGGCTAAGTGTCGACACGGGTCGACACGCCCTGCGACACGCCCGTGTCGCAGGCCGTGTGCCCACTCTCGACGAATCGTCGAGTATAACTCGACGACTTCGCGGCTAAGTGCCGACACGCGCTTGACACGCCCTGGGACACGCCCGTGTCCCAGGCCGTGTGCCTTCAGCCAGAAACCAAAACTGGCCCAAAACGTCCCCCTTTGCTCCTTTGAGTTTCGGGGCGTTACACTTGGTCACCACCATTTTGGCCCCGGGATGGGCTATTTGTTTTGGTGTGTTGTCACCATTTTGTCCCCAGTTTGGGTTGGTTGTGTTGGGGTATTGGACCTTAGGTCTGCCACCGTTGAACCCTTGAGTATTTATGGGTCTTGTTTTTTGGATGAGGACTGTTTTTGGTCACCAACCCAGACCCATGACTTTACCACTGCTAATGATTCACAAGTTAGGACTATTAGTTCCTTTCTGTAAAGTTGTTATTTTGGCATGTACTTGCCTTGTTGCTGCTGCAGTTTTTTTTTGCAGCGCATTTTGTTTATTTCTCGAACATGGTGCGTTTTGATCTTGCCTTGGGCAGTGTTTTACCCTTGCTGTATTATTCATTTTACCTTCGCTCTTTTTGATAGAACATGTTGTGGGGTTGATAAGCCCCTCTTTTATTACTTATGAATCTAATGCTCCACTTATTTTCATTCTATTCTTGCTGAGCTATTCTTTCTTTGAATGCCTCAGGTTCAGGTTGTGGTCGATTGAGCGGCTAGTGTTCTGGTGGAGCTCGCTTGTGGCCTCTGGGGTAGCTGAGTTTGCTGTTCCTCGATTTGGTGAGGTAGTTTTATTCTTTCTGTATAAACATACATACCTACCAGTGGGTTCGGGTCAGGTTGTTGACGCCCACTGGTGGCTTGCTTGTGATGCTAGATATGATCTGGGAATTGCTATTTTGCCTTTTTGAAGGTTGTTTACTTGCTTCTAGGAATGTTTTATGCTAGGTTGCATGTTAGGTATTTTTAAACCCTAAAAGCATTATTATATGTACCTCATTCACGTCATGTTTATAAAACTAAAGCACTACTTTCCCAAGTAATGTAAAAAGCTATTTTTCTTATACTATGATAAATCTGGAGTCATGCATTCCATGGGTTGTTCTTCGGGGACGTTTACACTCATGTGGAATGTCAAATCAACTTAACCAAAGTATTTTCCACTGTGTATAAACATATTTTTAATTGTGGATTAGCTGATCCCCTGCGCCAAGGGATACAACCATCAAACTTAACTGGTTTTCTCTGATATTAAACTATGAATTTTCCTTAAAAATCTAAAGTCTGGAGTTTTGCCTGACGTATGCAGTTATCCCTGCAGGACGTGGCATCACGGCACGTATTTTCTCTTGCTCTGGTTTGATTTAATCATTGAGAAAATGTGGGTCGTGACACCTCTTGTCCATGGTGGCAAGAATGACTTCATCCTTTATCATTTCTTCATAATTCTTTGGTGTCTGGATGTTTGCATCCAGGAAAGACACTTTCATGGGGATGAAAGGTCCTTCTTTGATAGTTAAAAAGATTCTAGGGTTAGCTGCTTCCATGAACAGCCTGACCCTCTCCTTCCATATGGCAAAACTCTCTTTCTTGCAGATAGGAAGCTTCATTGCACCCTGCTCCCTGTAGTTCACTTCTGAACTCATATGTAATAACTTCTAGCTAAGCTTGGAGGCTTACTCAGATGGTTAGGTCCTTTTTGAGTTACCTCCCTCCGATACCACTTGAAATTTCTTATTTCAAGTTTAGCTGGTCACCTAAGAGGGGGGGGGGGATTAATTGGTGTTTAGATCTTTTTGTGTCCTTTTGATATCTTGTTGCTTTCTTTTGGCTTTCAGCTTAGGGTGATCTAGATATTATCCTTAACACCTACAATTAATAAAAAAAAACACACAAATAAGCACACAAAGATTTATAGTGGTTTACCAAATTATGCGTACATCCACTATCTCTCCCACCTTTCCAACTCTTATTAGACAAGGCCAAACTCCTCCAAAATTCTCCTCAGAGCTTACACTCAGGCCCGCAGCCTTAAACTCAGAACTTCAGCAAGTTCCTACATTAAGTATCCTTTTCAGGTCACCTAGCTTAGAAACAACAGGTTCCTACCTCAGAGCTCTACAGTGCTCCTATACTCAGAGACCCTCAAGCCACCTACCTCAGCCAAACACAATGGCCTGCAGCTCAGGCTTCTCAGCCCTATAGTTTCAGGCACACATCCCTACTCTCAGAGTGCTGCAGCACTGTTATAGCTCGGTGATTAATTAATCACGTACCTTAGACTTGAAACCAAGTACTACAGCTTAGATCCAATTGGATCCTACATCTCATAGAGCTTCACTCTCCTACAATTCAGACAATATTGCCCTACCTCAGGCTTAGAGAGGCCTACAACTCAGATCCAAACTTGGATCCTACAGCTCAGTGATTCAACAATCACCTACCTCAGAACACCAAGTGTTCCTACTTCTCATATCTAAACAGATCTAGCACTCAACCTAGTTACTTAGGACTACACTCAGATTCAGTACACATTGAATCCTACAGGGTAACTTAAATGGAATGATTAAGTAACTGACTCAGAGATTATTCTCCGAGTTTACCTTACTGCACTAAGCAGATTTCAATACAGGCCACTTGCTATTGAAGAAAAGAGTCCTCTTCGGCAGATAACTTCTTTGTTGATTAGATTTACTTGATGTCTTCTGATCATTATGAAAATAAAAACCAAACTATCAATCCAGATAAGGCAAGTATACCTATCGAACTGTAGCTAGGGGACACAAGTGTCATATTTAAATCTGGGAACCGTTGAGTAATCTTACTCACACGAAGATGATTATCTTATCAAAAGATTGTTTTAAGGTTTGTTAACTAAATTACAAGAAGAGATTACTTGCATAAAGAAAAACACAAGCACTTAAACAAAGAGAGCACAACTGGTTATTGAAATGTGGAGTTAAACAATGATAAAGAAAAGCACTCGATCGAGAATCACCTCGGCTTAAGTTGATAAAAACATGCGATAATAAACTTTAACTTAATAAGGCAAAGGACATTGACCGTGGAGGTTCCTAAAGCACGAACACGCTTCTCTTGAAGTCATGCCGACCTGAGTTTAGGAAGGTCTGACCGAACTCTCATCCGAATCAGAGGCCTAAAGCTCGCTTTATGCTGTGAACCCCGCTATTGGATTTCACTCCAATCCAGGAGATTTAACATCTGCCTCCTTCCTTAACTTTGTCTTCTCCACGCATAACCCCTTCTCCGCACGTAATTTTTATATCAGTCCGAAACTGGATTCCAAGAAAACTTAGTGTACACGCCCTCTGTCACGCCCGTGTAACACATACACGGGCGTATTCTAGAGGCGTGTCTCTAAGTTCCGAGGAATCGCCGCAGCACAATCTTTTTCCTGCTCCACCGTCGCGTCACATCTTACACGCCCTGCCTACACGAGCGTGACATATGGGCATGTAATTCAACTACGACGCTCATCACCTCCAGCATTTAATTTCAGCAAAAAAGTCACACTGAATGTGTCACGCCCCAACTACATGCCCGACCCGGGCGTGTAAGGGGGGCATGACACAACCCGAAAAACATTAAAAATTGAGCCCATCTCCAAGGGTTCAGCAGCCAGATTTTGGGGAAGAGAGGTGCTGCCATTTTAGAGTTGTTCATGTCTTAAGCACTTTTCTCTCTCCTTCTTATTTCAAGTCTTTGTATTTTTTTTGTTTTCATGCAAGTCTTTGTAGTGTTCTTATACTCCCTTTTTATCGCACTTGTAATCTTCGTGCAAGCTTTCCTTATAGTATATGTATGCCCTTGTTGTGACTCATTTTCATTAAGAAATAAAATAGTTCGTTTTTCTCTTTCTCTTCTGCTCAGCATTAGTTTTCATATTCTTAATATGATTTTCATTTTCTACACCATGAATAACTAAATCCTCCTTGTACTCGATCTTGATGATCCGAGGTTTGAGCTGATTAAGTTATGATGATCTAGTTTTATTTTTCTTTGTAAGGCTTATACCTCGATTCGTTCTTGATTAATCGTGTTTGGAGATGTATTATCGATGTATGTTTTCCATCTTTATTTCCACTCTTAGATATCTAAGAGGCTCGTAGTTTGGACTGAACACTCAAGGACTTATCCTAAACTCTAGGACACAATGACATGGCCCTGGCTATACATGGTGGGTCAAATATCCTAGTTAGTGAACCTAACCCAAATCAAACTAGGGATCCAACACAAGTATTGTGTACATCATGGTACACGGTACATAATTACAATTATCTATGTACAGAAATTCTTTCCCTTCTTGTTTAGTGTCGTCTAAGGGCCGCTATGGCAGTCTCGGGCTTTGTGTCCTTCTTTTCCGCATGATTAGCAAATGAGTGGACTGTGCCCTGCAACTACTCCAACATTAGCACAAAGACCCAAAATATGCATATTTTCCATTTCTAAGTGGACATTCTTGAGTTCATTTATGTTAACGCGGGTCGCACTTACACATGCTCGCCACCCCACAAAAGATTTCGACAATGAATTCGAAGGAGGAAAACCGAGACATTCTGATACCAAAATGTAACGACCCCATCCGTTCAACAACATATAATAGAAGGTCCTGTCGGGGCCCCAAACCATATGCCACAAAACAGTCAGCGAGGTTATAGGTTAATAGCAAGACATAATCGCATCCTAACTCAGAGCATGTTAACAGAAGCTTAAGGTTAGAATTGAACTCAACAGCCATGAATGTCCACTATATATAAACAAACATATTTATATATCACCCAAAGGAATGTACATCAAATACACAAAGGTTTGTCCTTGTGGCCTTACAATTAAGCCTTATACATATAGCTTCCATACATCGGCACTCAGGTCGGCCACACATGAACATAATATCATATAAACCTCTTTGGCCTTCAAGGGCCAGCTTCACAGCAGTAGCAACAGCAGCAACAACAACAACAACAAGGGTTTCAGTCCCCTACTTTCCGCTCGGCTCTCCTGCACCTGCACGAGACAAGCCAACGCACGGTGGTAAACAGGGCAACTGTCAGCGTTCAGCTGACCAATTTATAACGACCCTACCCCTTACCCGGGGCAGTGGTATTCCTTCCCTGTAGGCATAGCATTTCACAAACACCTATACCACATAATGTGCACTCACGCACAATCCACATATCACAAACATCGCCCATGGGGCCCGACATTCCGTGCACTCAGGGCACATTATTGGTGTACCGGATAAACAAGTCACCCACCGCCATTAAAGGCCCGAAGTCCAACGACAGCACTTGAGCATTTTGCTCCATGGCTTTCAGCCGGAGACTTAGTCTTAGTATAACGACCTAGGATTGGCCCGTAGCCCCCCATGATATCGTGGCGCATATACCAAAGCCTCTCATAATCTTGTAACGACGCGGGATTGGCCCGTAGCCCCCCATAGCATCGCTACCGCGAGGCACGCAGGTCTAAGACTTCTGCCGAGTTCCAGGCGCCCAAGTACTCATGGCAGATAATCATAACGCGAATAAAGTTCAGCCTTTGCCCGTTGCTCAAATCGTTAGTTCAATGCTAAGACTAATGCGGGTCGGCATCCCCTTTTCCGTTCGGCACAAGGCCTTTCGAAGAGCTCATCAAGCTCACAAATAGTCGCACAGTCCCCAAAGGACTGACTTCACAATCACAGGTTAACTAGGAGCCATCGCCAGCGACACTCACTCTCGCCCGGCGTGGGCGACAGAACTCACTTTCCATCCCTAGTGCTAACCTTATCATTCATAGCATACAACACAAGAACTTAGTGGGTATTTTCCTGAACTATCACTCCAGTACTTCCTGCTACTGTCCTTCACAGGAACAACCCACCGAATCCGCAAACATATTTATTTATACGCAGAGTCTTCTCCGGTGTACAAAAGAAAACATCACCAATCCAGACCAACCTGTCCAGATGGGTTTCACACAGTATGCCTATTCCGTACTTCACATTTCCGGATCTATATGCAAGACTATTAGGGATTCCAAGAATAAACCGAAGGGAAATCCCACCGCAATCCATCCTCTGGTGGGGGAAATCCATTCACATGCCAAAAAGAAGGACTTTGCATGTCCAAGAAGGAAGATCGTTACCCTTGATGACCTCTTTGGAGCCATGAAAATCTAGCCAGTTGGAAAGCACCGCAGCGGCCTTGCCTTCATAAATCTGGCCTCGGTTCTCGATGTGGAACTCGGAAGCTCCACCGGTGGCCGGATACTTTCTCCTCCTCCTCCTTGCTCTCCCTTCTCTCTACTCTTTTAGAAAGGGGATAGCCAAGCTTGAATTATAGTTATCTCATTCAACTCCTGGACTTAAATACAGCAGGGAGAAGCTTGGACCATTGGATCCCAAATAAATGAAATGAATGGCCACAAATCGCCCTCAAATATCTCATTTTTGGCTGACATGGCCTGTGATATGCCCGTGTCATAGGTCGTGTACCTTAAGCGGCCACGAACCGACTTAAACCAAACAGGAAACAGCCATGTGACACGCCTGTGTCACAGGCCGTGTGCCCTAACACGGCTTAGGACACGCCCGTATCCCTCCCGTATGGACCAGGCCTCATTGCCTTGGCCAAATCCAGAGGAGTACATGGCCATTTGACACGCCCATGTCACAGGCCATATTCTCCACTCGAGAATAGACGAGTGCATTTCATCGAGCACACTCAAGTAAACATCGAGGGAACTCGAGGACACGGCCATGGACACACCCGAGTCGCAGGCCGTGTACCCTTACTCAAGGATCGTCGACATCATTTTCGTCGAACTCACTCGAGGCACCTTGACAGTGCAAGACATGGCCACAGACACGCCAGTGTCCCAGGCTGTGTGCCTCACTTAGAGTAAGACACGGCTTCGGGACACACCTGTGTCCTAGGCCGTGTTGTCCACCCTACTCATCCCAAACATCCTCGAGATTTGGGGCATTACACCGAGGTCTTCTAGGGACAGCCGGGAGGAGATGTGTTGGTTACACAGTTGAGCTAAGCCTTTGCTGACTCACGTTACAACCAATTTTTATAGGGCAAGGATCACAAGCTGGAGCAAGCTTGCCGGCCAAAAAGGCCTAAGCCTCATGAAGTTTTAGATGTTCTGTAATAGCTCTGCTTTGTGCAATGTGATGCTTAATGCACTATATTTCTGGCTTGCATGCCAAGGTAGCCTAGGAGTGCCTATGCACATTGGCACTTGATGTTGTTGCTTGAGTTTTGGACTTTCGATTGTTGTAAGGACTTAATGCCATGTTGATACTCATATGTTAGTGGATAACTTCTACACTTATTCTTTTGTTTTCTGTTTTGTTTGGTCTGAGTTTTGAGTTGGGTAGTTTATATGATCTTATAATGCTTAAGTTGTGGCTTCTGTATGTTTTGGGGCCCCAGCCGGACCCATATTATAAGGTCATTATAAGGGAGGTGTTACAACAGCCATCCCCATCCCAATCCCTCTCCCTCTAGCACTCCCACTCTCTCGGGTGTCGTAGGAAGGAAGAGGAGGATCTCCCTATTTCCCGAACTCCCCCTCTCGATCACTCTCTTCCGTCCCGGCCAGCGCTGATAAGGAGGAACCTGATTTCCCATATCTCTATCCCAGAGGTCACTGATAAAGAGGAATCTGATCTCCTCCCCTCTTTTTATCTATGTCGTCGCCAGCTAGGAAAAGTCCGAACACTCTTTATTGACACTGTATGCACAACTAGGATGAAGTGCACCCCTTGGAGCTCAAGCTTGGCTGATCTAGAGGAGGGAAAATCTGTTTTGAGCTTAAGTGGCCGCTTTGGAGCTCAGACCGTTGTGTGGAAACCAAACTCATGACAACTGAGCTGTGCCTCTGAAATGCACATCAAGGGTAACGACATTTCTTCTTTGACAAGTGAAATCCTCTTTATTTTAGCATGTTTGCATGGAAGCCCCACCCCGACCCCCCATCGATGGGTGGATGAAGTGTGCTCTTCAACAAGTTGATGTATACATCCCCGCTACTATTTGCATTTAGTATCTGGAAACACGAATATGGAATAAGCATGTTGTCTGACGCCTATCCGACAAGTTGGTCTGGATTGATGATGATCTATGGGTTCCTAAAGAAGACTCCTTAGAAGTTGTATTATTTGGAATATGGGGCTCTGTATGAAGCAGTAGTTAGTACTAGAGTTGTACTACAGGAAACACCATAATATTTGTGTTGGATCGTTGTTTCATTGGCATTAGCTCCCAGGGAGATTTTTTTGTGTTTGTGTGTAACCAGTCTCTCGGAGACCGTGTATTAGCGCGTTGAGTTGTGCGCTGATGTAGGGGTCATTCGGATATCATTACAAACACAAGTAAACCAACCAATCCCAACACGCCTTAGATCTACCGCAACTACACAAGCATCTAGCGACTCGTTAGGGTTCGGATCAAACACAGCACATAAAATAACAAGGAGGAGTGATCGACTCTAAACAACGATCAAGAAAAAGAGTCGCATGATTCCCCAAATTAACGCAAAGGTTGCCACTCCTTTTTGAGAGCAAAATCTAGGCTATAGGCCAAGATTCACTCAAGCAAGTTGGATCTACCCGATCCGGATTTAAAGAAGTTCGAAAACGATGAAATCGAGTTAGAAATTGCGAGTGATTGAATTTAAAAATCACGAAAACAACGGTTGTTCAACCTCCACAATACTAGTAAGAAATCACAAAGATGAGAGGGAAGAAATTACACAACCCAATTTTTCATCAACACACTTGATAAAGTGGGAGAATCACTCTCTCCATGGATCCACCGGCGTCACACAAAATGGGGTTGCAACCTTCTTCTTGGGAGTCGCACCAAAGGAAGCCACGCCGGCATCGCTCTGAAGAGGGGAGGAAGCAAAAGGGGCCGACGGCTTCACACCTTGGCCGTTGGCTTTGGGGGGAACTCCTTTGGCCGAAATCTCTCAATGAGGGATATTTTTTAGGGTTAAGCAAATCTTGTCTAATATTCTCATCAATGGTTCTCCTTAAATAGGAGTTACAAATATACCTAGAGCCGTCCCAGATGGAGATGAAATCTCATCCATCCGGGCGGATAATAACACACCAAATGTTTAAATGCAGGAAACAACAAAATAAAAGGTCCACTCATGAATATAAAATTATTACCCAAGCATGGAATAATTTTATATTCATAAATATAAAAGGTAAATAAAATAACATAAGTGCATAAATTAAAATAAGCCTTCAAGTGGGCTTAGCACACCACGGGCGGAGGTTATAATGCTGTCTTCTGTTAGCATCATCATGGCTCTGAAAGTTTTTATGTTGTAACGCCTCGGCAACCGGATCACCATCAAGTAGTCGTGGCGAGGCCGCGACATCAATCCTCCCCCGCTCAAAATCATGTATCTCTGACGCGTGGTCCAAGAAGTAGCGGTGGAGAAGAGCGGCATCCAAGCGTCGAAGCTCCGTCTCGAGTACCCATGAGTTGTCCGAAGGGGTGGCGGTCACGCCAATGGATGAGGAAGCGGTAGGTATCACCATCGGTAGTATCAAGTGCCTCAGGCGCAAGTATCCTTTCTGGAGTAAGAAATGTCTTGGGAAACCTGGGGAACATGTCAGTAGTAGGAATAAAGGAATGCAACTCACCATCTGATGATATAGCTGTGGGGACCGTAAGAGAGAGATCATCCAAACTACCACTCCCCAACCCATTAGAAAATTCAGTGGAAGGAGAAGACGACAAAAAATTCAACTCTGGTGAAGGCGAAACAAACAACGTCAAATCCGAGACATTAAAAATGTCGGAGATACCCCAATCAGCAGGCAAATCCAAAACGAAAGCATTGTCTCCTAGCTTCTTTATAATCCGAAAAGGGTCGGCGCGCTTTGGTGCTAACTTTTTAACGGTGCCAATGGGCAGTCGTTCGAGAACTAACCGGACTAAGACCAGATTGCCAACATTAAAGTTTGACACTCTCCTATATTGATTAGCGTGCTCTTGACAAGACTCGTATTGAGTAGCGAAGGTAGCCCGTATACGTGCGTGTATGTCATGAATGTGTTGGGAGAAGGATTGTGCGAATTGACTTGCTTTCTACGTTGGAGGCAATGGAACCAAGTCAAGTGGCACAGGGGCCTTGTACCCGTGGACAATCTCGTTGGGAGACAAACCCGTGGACCTATTTTTGGAATTATTGTAGGCCAATTGGGCATGGGGAAGAAGTAGATCCCAAGTGCCCTTGCGATAACTCACAAGACATCTAAAAAGATTCCCCGAGCTCCGATTAACCACTTCCGTCCGCCCATCAGTTTGTGGATGGTAGGCGGCGGAAAACAATAATTTGGTACCCATTAAAATTCAAACTGTTTTCCAAAAATAACTCGTAAACTTGACATCCCTATCCGATACTATTGTCTTCGGCACTCCACAGTGACTAACGACGTCCTTAAAATACAATTTCGCCATGTGAGACGCGTCATTGGTCCTACTACATGGAATGAAATACGCCATTTTAGAAAATCTATCCACCACTACAAAAATAGAATCGTGACGGCGTAAAGTGGTGGGTAGGCCTAGAACAAAATCCATAGTCACGTCTTCCCATGGTGTGGAAGGGATAGGCAAGGGCGTATATAATCCTATGTTGGTTTTGGTGCCCTTGGAGACCTGACATGTACGACAACTACTAACTACCCTTCCCACCATCGCCTTAAGTTTTGGCCAATAGAATTTCTCCTCAACTAGCGTAATTATCCTGTCCCTACCAAAGTGACCACTCAACCCTCCACTATGCAGCTCCCAAATGATATGATGTCGTAGAGAGGAATGCGGGATACACAACTTCCCATGCCTAAAGAGGTAACCATCTCTAATAATAAACGCAGTTATCGTCGTGGGGGAGCTATCCTGACCGGATAAATAGGATTCCTTAAAATCTGGGTAGGTAGCATACTCATATATAATGCGTTCAAAACCTACAACGTTAACCTCCATAGTTGAAAGCAAGAGGGTAAGGTGACTAAGAGCATCCGCGACTCGGTTATCTGACCCCTTAAGTTGCTTAAGGTTAAACGTGTGATGAATTGTAAATATACCTATTTTTCTGTACATTAATTTAGTCGTTTTCCTTTCTTTTTGTCGTTTTTACTTATTTTTATTCAATAAAATGCTCCTATTTTTGTAAATATTATACTAACTTAGTTTATTTTATTTTTCAGGAAAAAATGAAAATCTGCCAAAAAATTGACATGTCACGCCCGTGACATGTTGGTCACGCCCGTGACCAGGGCGTGACACGTCAAAATCCCGTGAATCAGCAATTTTTGAAGACCAAAGCCTGACACGCCCGGGGTCACGCCCGTGTCACCCGACACGGGGCGTGACCCAAGCCCGTGACACTCCACTCGACGATTTCATCTCGACGATCGTCGAGTGTCGACACTAGCAGTCACGCCTAGAGTCACGCCCGTGACCTAGGGCGTGACACCTCTTTCCGCTCGACGATTTTCAACTCGACACTTTCAGCTCGACGATCGTCGAGTGTCGACACCAGCTGACACGCCCAGAGTCACGCCCGTGACCTGGGGCGTGACCACTGCGCCTGGCCGACAAGACCTGCCCAAAGACTTTCGGCGCGCACCGCGCCCAGATCCACCTACCTGTCACGCCCCCTGTCACGCCCGTGACCAAGGGCGTGACCACTGCGAGACCGACACGTGTCCAGGCCGAAGTCAACTTTCCCGTCAAATCGCCGGCCGCCTTCCAAATAGTGCTGTCACGCCCCCTGTCACGCCCGTGACCAAGGGCGTGACCCATGTAAATTTTTTCTATAAATTCAGAGGGTCTCCTTTGAATTTCTGTTCCCCTTTTGGGCACCATTTTGTATAGGGGAAATGCTGCTGGATTGCTTCCAAGGCCCTTGTAAGGGATATTTTCTCCCTCTCTCTTTCTTTTTGTATTAGCTTTGTAATCGTTTTTAGACTTAATAAAAATGTAGTTTTTTTCCCATTTCATGGTTTTGGAATGCATCCATGTGCCCCTCTCTTATACAATCTTATTTATGCTTTGTTTTAACTTTGTTTTTTTTTCGTTCTTTCCTAAGGCGTGTGTGAGTGTATGAGTATAGTTTTCGCTTTTATGTTTTCATTTTCTTACTTAGATTTGTTTAGATTAGGTTTTTATAGCTCTCTATTTCATTGTTATAAACCCGTAAAAAATGTTTTCAAAGTGTTTTTCCTCTTTTTTTAACTTAGCTTTTTATTTCGCAAAACCTTTTTCGTTCTTTTTTCCTTTATTCGCACTTTTTTAGCGTTTTTACGGAGTTATAGGAATGATGTTATAGTCGTTTTAATTTTTCGCGCACTTAGTTTTTCATTTTAAACTTTCGTTCTTTTAATTTTTTCGCTCTCTTTTTATGCATTTCTACCGCATTCTAGCGGTAGAAATGTATTCGTTTTTATTTTTCGAGCACTTTCATTTTGCGTTTATTTGCAAACTTTTTCGCTCCGTTTATTTTTTATTTTCCCTTTTTATGCATTTCTACCGCATTTTAGCGGTAGAAATGCAGTTGTTTTATTTTTTCGGTAACTTAGTTTTTTGCAATTTTTTATGTGTGCGCATTTATTTCCGCCTACTCGTTAAGAGTTAAATGGCGCTTTGCTTTATTTCAATTCTGTCGAGTGTGTGCGTGTGTTTTATTTTCTTGTAGAGTGTGTGTGTTTACTTTATGTCGAGAGAGTGTGTGCGTGCGTTGCATTTATTTTGTCCTACTCGGTTGAGTAGGACCCGTATTTATTTTCTCCTACTCATTTGAGTAGGACTTGCGTGTGTGCGTTTTACTGCTTTCTTTCTCCCGCCCACGCATTCGCGCCGGGACTCGCAATTTACTGCTTTCTTCAGTCCTACTCGTTTGGGTAGGACTTGCAATTTACAGCTTTATTTTCCTGCTTTCATTTACTGCTTTCTTTCTGATGAATTGTAAATATACGTATTTTTCTGTACATTAATTTACTTATTTTCATTTATTTTTGTCATTTTTACTTATTTTTGTTCAATAAAATGCTCCTATTTTTGTAAATATTATACTAACTTTGTTTATTTTATTTTTCAGAAAAAATCAAAAATCTGCCAAAATTTGACCTGTCACGCCCGTGACATATTGGTCACGCCCGTGACCAGGGCGTGACACGTCAAAATCCCGTGAATCAGCAATTTTTGAAGACCAAAGCCTGACACGCCCGTGGTCACGCCCGTGTCACCCGACACGGGGCGTGACCCAAGCCCGTGACACTCCACTCGACGATTTCATCTCGACGATCGTCGAGTGTCGACACTAGCAGTCACGCCTAGAGTCACGCCCGTGACCTAGGGCGTGACACCTCTTTCCGCTCGATGATTTTCAACTCGACACTTTCAGCTCGACATTCGTCGAGTGTCGACACCAGCCGACACGCCCAGAGTCACGCCCGTGACCTGGGGCGTGACCTTTCCAGCTAGCCCGACAAGACCTGCCCGAAGACTTTCGGCGCGCACCGCGCCCAGATCCACCTGCCTGTCACGCCCCCTGTCACGCCCGTGACCAAGGGCGTGACCACTGCGAGACCGCCACGTGTCCAGCCCGAAGTCAACTTTCCCGTCAAATCGCCGGCCGCCTTCCAAATAGTATTGTCACGCCCCCTGTCACGCCCGTGACCAAGGGCGTGACCCTTGTAAATTTTTTCTATAAATTCAGAGCTGCTGCTTAGGATTTCTGTTCCCCTTTTGGGCACCATTTTGTATAGGGGAAATGCTGCTGGATTGCTTCCAAGGCCCTTGTAAGGGATTTTCTCCCTCTCTCTCTCTTTTTTTTGTATTAGCTTTGTAATCGTTTTTAGACTTAATAAAAATGTAGATTTTTTTCCCATTTCATGGTTTTGGAATGCATCCATGTGCCCCTCTCTTATACAATCTTATTTATGCTTTGTTTTAACTTAGTTTTTTTTCGTTCTTTTTTATATGCGTGTGTGTGTGTATGAGTGTAGTTCTTTACTTTTATGTTTTCATTATTTCGTTTACTTAGCTTAGTTTAGTGCTAGGATTTTTCTGCACTTTCATATCCATCCTTATAAACTATAAAAATGGTTATAAAGATAGTTTTTGATCTTTCTTACTTAACCTTTTCGTTATTTTTGTAAAACTTTTCATGCTTTTAACTTTTCTTCCACTTTTTAGGCATTTTTATAGCATTATAAGAATGGATAAGTTGTTATTTTGCTTTTTCGAACACTTGCATTTTCAATTTTATTGTCAAAACTTTTTCCTCTTTTAATTTTTTCGTTCTCTTTTTACGCATTTCTACCGCATTCTAGCGGTAGAAATGTATTCGTTTTTATTTTTCGATCACTTTCATTTTGCGTTTATTTGCAAACTTTTTCGCTCCGTTTATTTTTATTTTTGCTTTTTATGCATTTCTACCGCATTTTAGCGGTAGAAATGCAGTTGTTTTAATTTTTCGGCAACTTAGTTTTTTTTGCACTTTTTTATGTATGCGCATTTATTTCCGCCTACTCGTTAAGAGTTAAATGGCGCCTGCTTATTTTTACTTTTTGTAGAGTGCGTGAGTTTGTAATTTTCCTTTTTTCCGCCTACTCACTTGAGTTTAATGGCTGGATTTTATTTTAGTAGAGTGTGTGTGTTTTCATTTATGTCGAGAGAGAGTGTGTGTGCGTTGCATTTATTTTGTCCTACTCGGTTGAGTAGGACCCGCATTTATTTTCTCCTACTCGTTTGGGTAGGACTTGCGTGTGTGCGTTTTACTGCTTTCATTTCTCCCGCCCACGCAGTTGCGCCGGGACTCGCAATTTACTGCTTTCTTCAGTCCTACTCGTTTGGGTAGGACTTGCAATTTTCTGCTTTATTTTCCTGCTTTCATTTACTGCATTCATTCACTGCTTTTCTTTCCTGCTTTCTTTATTGCTTTTCCCGCAAGCCGTCCCCATTTCGATGAGTGGCTAACCATTCTTAGCCCTCGGTATCGAAGAGCATTGGGACAGATAAAATAGCTTAAAATAACTAAAGGTCTAATTTTTCTAATTAATTAAAAGTACTTAAGGTTTGCCCGGGGTTAACGACGCGTAGAACCACATATCGATGTGTGGGCCCTATTTCCGTAGTCCATATGCTAGCTAGCCGAGAGGCCGTGCATATGGACCGATCACCCCTTGGCAAAGAGAGTTCCGCACTAACCCTCGAGAGAGGACGCGCGCCAACTCTACCGGATTGGGTTCCCCACCCAATAGCGGGGTTCTTAGCGTAATGCGGGCGTTAAGAGGAATCCTTCGTCGGACGAGAGCCCGGTCGAATAGTCTTAGCGTTCAGGTGAGCGATAGCCCTATAGCTAGGTGAGCTCATTTTAGTGGAACCTCCACGGCCAAGTCTCCGCCTTAATTAATTAGAAATTTAGGAGCTCTTTTTATTTAAAGTCTATTTTAGTTCAATTGTTTTCTCGGTGCCATCGAGCTAAGCTCTTCATCGGCACCACCTTCATGCTTTCATTTTCTTTCTGTCATTTCCTGCATTTTTATTATATATAAAATATCCCGACAAGATAATTATCGGTAAAATAATAGTCCCCTCCAGGGAAGAGTAGAAATAATCGAACCGGACCCGAGAACAATACGACCTCGATATTCCACCCGGAATATCCTGTACTACTCACGATAGGTGCACTTGCCTCCTTTCGTTAAAACTCGATTTCTAAACCTTTTTTATATCCAAAATAAATAAATAAATACGCGCGCCCCGTTTTCTTAAATAAAATCACTTCCGCCTTTTTCTCAAATAAAACCGCCGGGTCGCCGCGTGACCGCAAATAATTTTGGAGTTTTAACCACCAAGTTTTTGGCGCCGTTGCCGGGGAATTTTAGGTTCGTTATTTTAAACCCTGGAAATCTATTAATTTTACCTATATATTTATATATATATATATATAAATATGGCCAATATAATAATAATAATAATAATAAAAACTAATACATATGTATTTACAAATTTATAAAACCAAAAAAAAAATTTGAAAAACTCAAAACAAAAAAAATTTTGAAAAACCTTAAAAATTAAAAATTTGAAAAAACTATAAAACTAAAAAAAAAAAACTAAAAAACTAAACTAAAAACAAAAAAAAAAACTAAAAATAAAAATCCAAAAAATGAAAAAAAACTTAACAAAAAAAAAATATTAAAAAACAAAACCAAAAAAAAACAACAAAAAACAAAAACTAAAAAAAAAAACAAAAATTTGAAAAACTTTAAAAAAATATATATTTTAATTTAATTTAACTTATTATATTTTGATTCGGCGCGCTTTTCACTCTTGTGCACGCTAAGGGATCACATTTTCATCACGTAGTGGTCGCTAAGGCCTTAGCTACCTACGAC
This sequence comes from Platanthera guangdongensis, assembly GCA_039583875.1. Classification (NCBI taxonomy): domain Eukaryota; kingdom Viridiplantae; phylum Streptophyta; class Magnoliopsida; order Asparagales; family Orchidaceae; genus Platanthera; species Platanthera guangdongensis. Next base: position 31,828,283 of record CM077160.1, read on the forward strand.
CCCCCCCCCCCCCCCCCCCCCCCCCCACGCACATGCCCCCCTACCGCCCGCAACTTTTTAGCCGAATTTTTCGTTTTTTGTTTTTTCTATTATTGTATTGCTTCTTTCTTTTTCTTCTAAATAATGCAGGGTTTCAACCTGGGCCTCCCGCACTCGTCTTAGGGAAGCTCCTACCCTCCTTTTTTCTTTTTTGTACTTATTATATTTTGTATCTTATCTGTTCCGCATACTTAGATTGCAACATTGGGGACAATGTTGGGTTTAAGTATGGGGGTGTTTTCCTATTCTGCACTATTTATATTCAGTACTTAAAAAATTACAAAAAAAAAAAAATTGCAAAAATCAAAAAATTTCAAAAAAACTTTTTAATTAAAACAAATAAAAATTCAAAAAAAAATTCTCTCTTCCCCCCACTTCTTCTTTTTTGTAAAAACTTGCGTCTTGCCTGCCCGCGACGGTCGACTCATCGAACCAACCATTCAAATAAGAGTCTGTTCGCGGGGCCGCAATCGAGTTTTTACTTTGCCCTTTTTTTGTAAAAATCTCTCTTTCCCCCCTATCTTTTTTGTAAATAACTCTTCTTTCTCTCCTCATTCTTGTAAATAATTTATCCTCAAAAACTAAAAATCAAAAAAATTAGAAAAAAACCAAAAAAAACCCTAAAAAGATAAAAAATCAAAAAATCCTAAAAAGATAATAATTAAAACACAAAAAAAAAATGATAAAAACTCTAAAAATTCCAAAAAAATTGTTTTGTTAAATTATGTAACAAAATAATTCGAATACACCATATCTTAACTCTTTTTGCTTTCCAAAAATCTAGTTTCGAGTTAATTTGTATGCGAATTTTAGTTATTCTTTGCTTACTATTCGTTTATTAATTAAAGTTCGATAGATTTAAGTGTCTGGGGTTAAGATTTAAAGAATTTTTTATGTCTTATCCTTATAATAGGGAACTTGTTTTTCACCACCACTTCTAATTTTATAAATAGAAGCTCGTTTTTTATGTTATAAAATAACATCCATGGATTTCAATTATTTCAACTTCATGCTTTTAGAAACATTGGAACGTTCATTTTAAAAAGGTTGCTCTCAAAACTTTTTTATTAAAAGCTAGTTTTATTTTTGAAAAACTAAACCCACTTCCATTTTTTCATGTCTTACTTGACATGTTTACCCCTATCCCTTAAAAGATCCTATGTCAATGGGAATAAGATTTCGTTCCGTAAACATAGGCACCCAATAATTTAAAAAGATTATATATGGAGTAAGAGGATAAAATTCATTACTCCTACAAATATACATTGGGTTATTTATTTATTATGAAGAAAGAAAAAAAATTATTATGTGTTAGGAAAATAAGATTTCGTTTTCCTAACTATCCAAAAAGAAAAAAAAATTAGAGGTTCGAGAAAAAATTACCTCACCTCAATATCCAAGCCTTCTTCATAAACCACCAAACCACCTATCTTATTTCAATGATTCTAGACTTAATTTAAAATTTTTTGAGAGCATAATTTTTAAATTGCATTATTTCCTTTAACTTCTTTTAAGCTAAAGTTTTTTATATAAATCCAATTCATCTTTGTTAAACTAACAAAAATAAATTTTTGCTTTCTATTTTATTTTTTCTAGAAGTCTTTTTGAAACTCTTCCTCTATTCATAACATTTCATAAATTAGGATTTAATTCTTTAACCCCGGATGTTTATTTTGATCTTACTTTTAATTAATTCAAGCGATAGCTAAACTTAGGATTTCTTTTATTCCTTATAAGTTCATCTCCAACTTTTGCTCTGGAATAGCAAAAGCTTAAGTATGGGGGTATTTGATGAATTGTAAATATACGTATTTTTCTGTACATTAATTTACTTATTTTCATTTATTTTTGTCATTTTTACTTATTTTTGTTCAATAAAATGCTCCTATTTTTGTAAATATTATACTAACTTTGTTTATTTTATTTTTCAGAAAAAATCAAAAATCTGCCAAAATTTGACCTGTCACGCCCGTGACATATTGGTCACGCCCGTGACCAGGGCGTGACACGTCAAAATCCCGTGAATCAGCAATTTTTGAAGACCAAAGCCTGACACGCCCGTGGTCACGCCCGTGTCACCCGACACGGGGCGTGACCCAAGCCCGTGACACTCCACTCGACGATTTCATCTCGACGATCGTCGAGTGTCGACACTAGCAGTCACGCCTAGAGTCACGCCCGTGACCTAGGGCGTGACACCTCTTTCCGCTCGATGATTTTCAACTCGACACTTTCAGCTCGACATTCGTCGAGTGTCGACACCAGCCGACACGCCCAGAGTCACGCCCGTGACCTGGGGCGTGACCTTTCCAGCTAGCCCGACAAGACCTGCCCGAAGACTTTCGGCGCGCACCGCGCCCAGATCCACCTGCCTGTCACGCCCCCTGTCACGCCCGTGACCAAGGGCGTGACCACTGCGAGACCGCCACGTGTCCAGCCCGAAGTCAACTTTCCCGTCAAATCGCCGGCCGCCTTCCAAATAGTATTGTCACGCCCCCTGTCACGCCCGTGACCAAGGGCGTGACCCTTGTAAATTTTTTCTATAAATTCAGAGCTGCTGCTTAGGATTTCTGTTCCCCTTTTGGGCACCATTTTGTATAGGGGAAATGCTGCTGGATTGCTTCCAAGGCCCTTGTAAGGGATTTTCTCCCTCTCTCTCTCTTTTTTTTGTATTAGCTTTGTAATCGTTTTTAGACTTAATAAAAATGTAGATTTTTTTCCCATTTCATGGTTTTGGAATGCATCCATGTGCCCCTCTCTTATACAATCTTATTTATGCTTTGTTTTAACTTAGTTTTTTTTCGTTCTTTTTTATATGCGTGTGTGTGTGTATGAGTGTAGTTCTTTACTTTTATGTTTTCATTATTTCGTTTACTTAGCTTAGTTTAGTGCTAGGATTTTTCTGCACTTTCATATCCATCCTTATAAACTATAAAAATGGTTTATAAAGATAGTTTTTGATCTTTCTTACTTAACCTTTTCGTTATTTTTGTAAAACTTTTCATGCTTTTAACTTTTCTTCCACTTTTTAGGCATTTTTATAGCATTATAAGAATGGATAAGTTGTTATTTTGCTTTTTCGAACACTTGCATTTTCAATTTTATTGTCAAAACGTTTTCCTCTTTTAATTTTTTCGTTCTCTTTTTACGCATTTCTACCGCATTCTAGCGGTAGAAATGTATTCGTTTTTATTTTTCGATCACTTTCATTTTGCGTTTATTTGCAAACTTTTTCGCTCCGTTTATTTTTATTTTTGCTTTTTATGCATTTCTACCGCATTTTAGCGGTAGAAATGCAGTTGTTTTAATTTTTCGGCAACTTAGTTTTTTTTGCACTTTTTTATGTATGCGCATTTATTTCCGCCTACTCGTTAAGAGTTAAATGACGCCTGCTTATTTTTACTTTTTGTAGAGTGCGTGAGTTTGTAATTTTCCTTTTTTCCGCCTACTCACTTGAGTTTAATGGCTGGATTTTATTTTAGTAGAGTGTGTGTGTTTTCATTTATGTCGAGAGAGAGTGTGTGTGCGTTGCATTTATTTTGTCCTACTCGGTTGAGTAGGACCCGCATTTATTTTCTCCTACTCGTTTGGGTAGGACTTGCGTGTGTGCGTTTTATTGCTTTCATTTCTCCCGCCCACGCAGTTGCGCCGGGACTCGCAATTTACTGCTTTCTTCAGTCCTACTCGTTTGGGTAGGACTTGCAATTTTCTGCTTTATTTTCCTGCTTTCATTTACTGCATTCATTCACTGCTTTTCTTTCCTGCTTTCTTTATTGCTTTTCCCGCAAGCCGTCCCCATTTCGATGAGTGGCTAACCATTCTTAGCCCTCGGTATCGAAGAGCATTGGGACAGATAAAATAGCTTAAAATAACTAAAGGTCTAATTTTTCTAATTAATTAAAAGTACTTAAGGTTTGCCCGGGGTTAACGACGCGTAGGACCACATATCGATGTGTGGGCCCTATTTCCGTAGTCCATATGCTAGCTAGCCGAGAGGCCGTGCATATGGACCGATCACCCCTTGGCAAAGAGAGTTCCGCACTAACCCTCGAGAGAGGACGCGCGCCAACTCTACCGGATTGGGTTCCCCACCCAATAGCGGGGTTCTTAGCGTAATGCGGGCGTTAAGAGGAATCCTTCGTCGGACGAGAGCCCGGTCGAATAGTCTTAGCGTTCAGGTGAGCGATAGCCCTATAGCTAGGTGAGCTCATTTTAGTGGAACCTCCACGGCCAAGTCTCCGCCTTAATTAATTAGAAATTTAGGAGCTCTTTTTATTTAAAGTCTATTTTAGTTCAATTGTTTTCTCGGTGCCATCGAGCTAAGCTCTTCATCGGCACCACCTTCATGCTTTCATTTTCTTTCTGTCATTTCCTGCATTTTTATTATATATAAAATATCCCGACAAGATAATTATCGGTAAAATAATAGTCCCCTCCAGGGAAGAGTAGAAATAATCGAACCGGACCCGAGAACAATACGACCTCGATATTCCACCCGGAATATCCTGTACTACTCACGATAGGTGCACTTGCCTCCTTTCGTTAAAAACTCGATTTCTAAACCTTTTTTATATCCAAAATAAATAAATAAATACGCGCGCCCCATTTTCTTAAATAAAATCACTTCCGCCTTTTTCTCAAATAAAACCGCCGGGTCGCCGCGTGACCGCAAATAATTTTGGAGTTTTAACCACCACTTTCCTGCTTTCTTTATTGCTTTCCCCGCAAGCCGTCCCCATTCCGATGAGTGGCTAATCGTTCTTAGCCCTCGGCATCGAAGAGCATTGGGACAGATAAAATAGCTTAAAATAACTAAAGGTCTAATCTTTCTAATTAATTAATAGCACTTAAGGTTTGCCCGGGGTTAACGACGCGTAGGACCACATATCGATGTGTGGGCCCTATTTCCGTAGTCCATATGCTAGCTAGCCGAGAGGTCGTGCATATGGACCGATCACCCCTTGGCAAAGAGAGTTCCGCACTAACCCTCGAGAGAGGAGGCGCGCCAACTCTACCGGATTGGGTTCCCACCCAATAGCGGGGTTCTTAGCGTAATGCGGGCGTTAAGAGGAATCCTTCATCGGACTAACGTTCGGTCGAATAGTCTTAGCGTTCAGGTGAGCGATAGTCCTAGAGATAGGTGAGCTCATTTTAGTGGAACCTCCACGGCCAAGTCTCCGCCTTAATTAATTAGAAATTTAGGAGCTCTTTTTATTTAAAGTCTATTTTAGTTCAATTGTTTTTTCGGTGCCATCGAGCTATGCTCTTCATCGGCACCACCTTCAAGCTTTCTTTTTATTGCTTTCATTTTATTTCCGCCATTTTCTGTATTTTTATATAAAATATCCCGACAAGATAATTATCGGTAAAATAATAGTCCCCTCCAGGGAAGAGTAGAAATAATCGAACCGGACCCGAGAACAATACGACCTCGATATTCCACCCGGAATATCCTGTACTACTCACGATAGGTGCACTTGCCTCCTTTCGTTAAAACTCGATTTCTAAACCATTTTTATATCCAAAATAAACAAAATAAATACGCGCGCCCCGTTTTCTTAAATAAATTCACTTCCGCCTTTTTCTCAAATAAAACCGCCGGGTCGCCGCGTGACCGTAAATAATTTTGGAGTTTTAACCTGCATCAACGTGTAACCTTGTAGGAAAGCTACCCACTTAGCATGATGCAGGTTGATTTTATGCAGGACATTGATGAAGCGCAAAGCTTCGTGATCGGAGAGGATCACAAACTCCTTGGAGAGGAGATAGTGCCTCCAATGGTGCAAACACCGCACAACCACATAAAACTCCATATCGTAGTTTGAATAATTTAGCTTAGCGCCGGTTAACTTATCACTAAAGTAACTAATTAGGTGCCACTCCTGACTCAAGACACCTCCAACACCCGCCCATTAAGCATCACAAGTTAACTCAAAGACTTTGGTGAAGTCTGGTAGACGCAAGACAGGTTCCAAGGTCATAAGCTTCTTAATGCGATTGAAAGAAAGGGTGGCAGAATTCGTCCAGTTCATGCACTCCATAATGGGGGCCATGATGCTACTGAAGTCTCGTATGAAACGACGATAGAAAGTAGCTAATCCATGGAAGCTACGCACCTCATGTAGGTTAGTTGGTTCGGGCCATTCCTGTATCACTTGAACTTTACCAGGATCAACTCGTATGCCCTCAGACCCGACTATATAACCCAAAAACTCTACCTCTAGCTCGTAGAAAGTGCACTTCATAAAGCTCAGAAATAATGTTTCCTTCCTCAAGGTGGAATGAAGCGCCCTCATGTGGGAAATGTGCTCGTCATCAGTGGTGTTGTAGACCAAGATGTCATCGAAATAAACTACCACAAACTTTCCCAAGAATGGTTGAAAGACATGTGTCATCATTCGGGAGAAGGTGTTGGGGGCGTTGGATAACCCAAAGGGCATCGCAAGACATTTATATAACTCGTCCTTAGACTTAAACGCAGTCTTCTATTCATCCCCCTCACGGATCCTAATCGGGTGATAGCCACTCTGTAAGTCCAACTTCGTAAAGATAGTGGCGCCAGATAAGACATCTAAGAGGTCATCTAATCGTGGAATAGGTGATGACTTGTTTTAGTCATCTTTTTTGGGGCAGTTTAGTATTCAAATTTCTTAAGTATATTTATATTTTTATGTATTCTTATGCTTGTTTTGTTTTATTTTATGATTAATGTCTTTTAGTTATGATATTTTAATTCCTAAGTTTTATTTATATGTTTTTTGTATTTTATGCCTTGTTAAGTTTAGTTTTAATTTTAATAACTAATGTTTTATTATGTTATGTTGTGCTTAATTTTATGTTTAAAAGCTATCTATGTTTTGTCACAAAAAATTATAACTAATGTGTTGTGTTATTTTGTTTTATTTGTAGGTTCATGACCTAACTACATACAACATGGAGCAGCCCATTTCAACATTGATGCAGCCCGGCCCCCCTGCATGGTGCAACCCAACATCTCTCCAAATCACCCTACCCGAGCCTACATCAAACTCCACACCAAGCAGCCCACTCCTTTGCATTGGCCGGCCACATTCATTCATGTCCTCTCTCTCTCTCCCTCTCATTTATTGCATGCATGTATACACTTTCTCATGCATGACCAGCCACTTGCCACCCCATGTTTCCTCTTTCTCCTTTTTATCCACTCTTTATTATCATCCATGCCCTCTTGTTTACTCTCTTTATTTTATTTCATTTCTTTTAAATGTTATGCAATGAATCCACCTTCCTCTCTGACCTTCATTTAATACCATGCATGAACATCCCCAAGTGCATGGCCGGCCACATCCTTCTCCCCCTTTATTTCCACCATTTTCTTGAACCTTATCCATCTCCTATAAAAGGAACCCCTTGCCTCTTGATTTAAAGAGAAGTAGTTTTGGTAAAGAAAGTTCTGCAAGTAGTTTTAGTTCAAAGTAGTCTCTGTTAGCTAGTTCATGAGAATTTCTTTCCTTGTTGTAATTTTTATTGTAATTTCCTTTTTGTAGTAGAATAGCATTGTCCTATTTTAATTTTTGTGTATTTCCTTTTCTTAGGCAATGCAAATGACTTCCCCTTCTTCTATTTTGTTTTCTTCCTCTATTATGCTTAGCTAATTATATTTTGCGCCCGATCGCGATGAGCTTTGCGATAAAATAACGCATCTTTAATTTTATGTTTGCATTTGTATTTTTCCTATTTTGATACTTCTTTGATTTTTATCTTGTCGACTCCGTATTCTGATATACGGTTGTAGGCAATTGATCTCATTTCATAGAAGTCGAGAGACTCATTGATTTGAAAGATCACTCAAAGAAGGATGGAGTTGCACACACTCCTAGAGATAGGATGACGTAAATCCTCCGGATTGGAGTCAAATCCAATAGTGCGAGTCACTTCGGTAATGCGACTTTAGGCCATTTTGACTTGTAAAGAGATTTCGGTCAAAACGTCTATAAGTTAGGGGATTTAATGCTCTAGCGAGATTACTTCCTAATATCGGACCCGTCACGGTCTTAATAGTATTGTAAATGCTAAACTAATTTATTTAGTTATTTTATTTCAAAGTGAATCGTCGATCGAGCACTCTTTCGCAATATTTTATTTCTTTTTTAATTAAGCTTAGTTTATTTTAATTTTCAAACCCATCAATCGTTCGCTAGGATAATAGAACGTTGTGAGTAATAGTACTTGCCTTCCCCGAGTTTTTATACGACCTTGATATATTTTTATCACTATACTATAAAATGATAGGTACACTTGCCTATTCGGATTGTAGTCCGTGAGACGATTTTTACGCATCATGTTTTTGGCGCCATTGCCGGGGATTATTTTTGGCAATATTACGAAAGCATCGAGTTTATTACTTCTACTAAAATTCTAAAAACAAAAACATTTTTTTTTAAAAAAAATATCAAAAAATTTATGTTTTCTTTTTCTTTTTGGTAACGGTTTTTTTTATGGAATCGTCTTATTTTGGCACATTTTGTAATTTTTGCAGGTCGCCGGACCACTTTTATTCTGAATGTCTTTCGGGAGCCCCTCCTTATTTTGATTTCAATTTTTCCGTAGCAGGTCAAAGTGGCCAATTTGACCATTACTCCAATTTTATCCTATTTGGGAGATGGGGAACCCGTCTTATTTTTCTTATGATTTTGCCCCGCAAAGAGCCGCACCTCTAAACTTTAATTCAATCGATAATGGGTATTTTGAATTGCAAACTTCTCTTGATAATATTAATTCGCATTTCAAAACCATTATCGATTATTTTTCTCGTGACGGCGCTTCGTTTTATTCGTCTTCTTCTCCATCTTCGTCTCCTCCAATTTCTTCATGTAATGAGTCACCGGATATCCCGGCTTGTCTTTTTCCTCTCGAGGAGAATAACTATTTGGATATCTCGGATTGTTTCCTTCCTCCTTTAGAAGACACCCCAATGGATACTCCAGTGTGCTTCTTACCTTTTGAGGATGACAAGACGTCTCATCATTCTCTTGCTTTATATGAAGACGTTTGTGATTCCATTTCGCTTCAAACTTTAACTGTTCCAACTTTTTCTAGTTTTAGCGAGTCTTTTTCTTCTTCTTCTTTTATTTTAGATAATTCTTCTTTAGTCCTCTCTACGCATTTTTCTCCCGAAACTTCACAAGTCTCTCCTTCTCCTTGTGAAATTTCCATTGATGAAATTTATTTTTCTACTTCTTCTTTTGACGACCCCTTCTTTCCCATTTTACATACGGCGGAGTTCTTCTATAACTCCATCCGTTCATTTTCGGGCGTCATTCCCTTGAAGATGCCACCGCATGTCGGTGCGATTCTTCACTTCTTTTTTTTTTATAATTTACTCGCCTAAGCGCATACTTAGGGAGCTACCACTTCACCTTACTTTTTATTACCCATTTAGCTAACCAATAACGTCGGGCTCAGCTGACGTTAACAAAGAGCGCTCTTGGGAGGCACCCCTTACTTATCACTTTTGTTCTTTCTTTTTCTTTTTGTTTGCTTCTTTAGTTTTGCAGGAATAATGCCTCCGGCGGTTCGTTTGGCTCCATCCTTTCCTCTCTTCCTTAGGCCAGAGCCGGTGTCCAGCTCAAGCATGGGGAGCGACATCTGCATTCTGCCTAACGAAATCCGGGAAGTCATTTTCTTTTTTTGTATTTACTTTATTGCATCTCGCCTCTTTTTTTTCTTCACTTTTCTTTCTTGTTTTTATTTTTCATTGAGGGCAATGAAAAGTTTAAGCATGGGGGAGGGTTTAGTTAATTTTATTCTTCCTTTCTCTTTCAAAAAAAATCCAAAAAAATCTTTTGCTTTCTTAAAATCAAAAAAAATTCCAAAAAATGTGTATAGTTATTTTAAGCTTTTTAGGAGTTTTTTTCAAAAACCAAAAAAAACTAGAAATACAAAAAAAATAAAAAAAATTATAATTATAAAATCAAAATTCAAAAATTTGCTTAAATCTATTTGAAAATCAAAATCAAAAATTATTTTCTATCCTTATTTTTATTTTTCTTCTAGTGATGTGTAGGCCCGTGCGGTTTTGTAGTTCTATGTAGATTTCTTAGAAAACGTTTTCTAAATTTATCATTTTAACATAGCCTAGTTTTACTAGTTTCTAGTTCGTAAATATAGGCATTTGTTTTTTACGTTGTAAGTTAGCAATTTGTAGTTTTTTTTTTCTTTTTATTCGGTTAGTTGCGTACGAATGGTTGCTAGGTAATGTTATCTCTTTTTCATTTGCGGGGTAATACTTTCTTGGTGTCTAGAACTTGTCTCTAGCTACTCTCGAAATATTTGCGCCGTTTTTACGTACTTTAGAAATGATTTAGGCCACACTTTGACCCGTTTGAGCCTTTTTGCCCACCCAAAATTTTCACCGTTGCTAAAACAATTTGGTGCCTTTTTTCCTTTTTCCTTTGTTTAAGCTCCACCTTTCATTATTCACCAAAGCCAAACGCCTTTCCTATTTTCACACTAATCTTGAGTTTAAATATCATTTTTTGTGAAGGGTTATATCTTTGAAATGAAAGGAGTTTTTAAAGCTTATATTTGGAGCTTTCCTTAAAAGTTATTAAAGAAGAAAAAAATTATTATTATCAAAAAAATGTGAAATCAATCAAAAAGAAAAAAAAAATGATGTTTATTTGTGGCCAATTTATGAAAAACAAAATTATATGGATTTGTGTTAGTTTGAATTGGAGAAATGGCGTACTTGTCATTTCTCTTTTTTTTATCATGTTTATGTTTATTTTGAGATCACCCTTGGTTTAGTGAGTTTTATCCATCATGTTTATCTTTGATTTTCAACTCCTAATCATTTTCCTAAGCCAATTCTTAACGCCTATTTAAAGTCCTATTGATCTTCAGGACGCAAATTCGCGTAGTGGAGAGAGTGTGAACGGACAAGCCTATGGCCACCATCATTGATGGATTTCTTTGGAGGTTATCTTGAGGCGATTTTGGGTTAATCGTTATTCTAGCAACCTAGTAGCTCGTCAATGCGCTGTTTATTCAGAACTTCTACTTTTGCTTTTCTTGTTTTCATTAATTTTGGATGCCTTGTTTTAAGGATTTAGAAATGTGTAACTCTTCTTTATGTTCTAATGAAATTTTTAGGTTTCCATCTTCAAGTTTTATATTGTGTACTTCTCCCCCCACTAGTTCTTAGCATAGAAATTAGGATAGTTTAATTTTTCATGTTTTGGTTTTCTTAATTGTGAAATTTAAATTATTTTGTTTACTTTTATTTCCTATTCACTAGTTTTAAATTCTATTTGCTTGAGGGCAAGCAAATACTCTAGCATGTGAGAATTTGATGACTTGTTTTAGTCATCATTTTTGGGGTAGTTTAGTATTCAAATTTCTTAAGTATTTTTATATTTTTATGTATTCTTATGTTTGTTTTGTTTTATTTTATGATTAATGTCTATTAGTTATGATATTTTAATTCCTAAGTTTTATTTAGATGTTTTATGTATTTTATGTCTTGTTATGTTTAGTTTTAATTTTAATAACTAATGTTTTATTATGTTATGTTGTGCTTAATTCTATGTTTAAAAGCTATCTATGTTTTGTCATAAAAAAATTATAACTAATGTGTTGTATTATTTTGTTTTATTTGTAGGTTCATGGCCCAACTACATGCAACATGGAGCAGCCCATTTAAAAATTGATGCAGCTCGGCCCCCCTCCATGGTGTAGCCCAACATCTCTCCAAATCACCCTACCCGAGCCTACATCAAACTCCAAACCAAGCAACCCACTCATTTGCATTGGCCGGCCACATTCATTCATGTCCTCTCTCTCTCTCTCCCTCTCATTTATTGCATGCATGTATCCACTTTCTCATGCATGGCCGGCCACTTGCCACCCCATGTTTCCTCTCTCTCCTTTTTATCCACTCTTTATTATCATCCATCCCCTCTTGTTTACTCTATTTATTTTATTTCATTTCTTTTAAATGCTATGCAATGAATCTACCTTCCTCTCTCTCCTTCATTTAATGTCATGCATGAACATCCCCAAGTGCATGGCCGGCCACATCCTTCTCCCCCTTTATTTCCACCATTTTCTAGAACCTTCTCCCTCTCCTATAAAAGGAACCCCTTGCCTCTTGATTTAAAGAGAAGTAGTTTTGGTAGAGAAAGTTCTGCAAGTAGTTTTAGTTCAAAGTAGTCTCCGTTAGCTAGTTCATGAGAATTTCTTTCCTTGTTGTAGTTTTTATTGTAATTTCCTTTTTGTAGTAGAATAGCATTGCCCTATTTTAATTTTTGTGTATTTCCTTTTCTTAAGCAATGCAAATGACTTCTCTTTCTTCTATTTTGTTTTCTTCCTCTATTATGCTTATCTAATTATATTTTGCGCCCGATCGCGATGAGCTTTGCGATCAAATAACACATCTTTAATTTTATGTTTGCATTTGTATTTTTCCTATTTTTGATCCTTCTTTGATCTTTATCGTGTCGTATTCCGGTATACGGTAGCTATCAATTGATCTCATTTCATAGAAGTCGAGAGACTCATTGATTTGAAAGATCACTCAAAGAAGGAAGGAGTTGCATGCAATCCTAGAGATAGGATGACGTAAATCCTCCGGATTGGAGTCAAATCCAATAGTGCGAGTCACTTCGGTAATGCGACTTTAGGCCATTTTGACTTGTAAAGAGATTTCTGTCAAAACGTCTATAAGTTAAGGGATTTAATGCTCTAGCGAGATTACTTCCTAATATCGGACCCGTCACGGTCTTAATAGTATTGCAAATGCTAAACTAATTTATTTTGTTATTTTATTTCAAAGTGAATCGTCGATCGAGCACTCTTTCGTAATATTTTATTTCTCTTTTAATTAAGCTTTGCTCATTTTAATTTTCAAACCCATCAATCGTTCGGTCGTTGTGAGTAATAGTACTTGCCTGCCCCGAGTTTTTATACGACCTTGATATATTTTTATCACTATACTATAAAATGATAGGTACACTTGCCTATTCAGATTGTAGTCTGTGAGACGATTTTTACGCATCAATAGGAAACCTATACTTGATAGTAATCTTGTTGATAACGCGACTATCAACACACATCCGCCATGTACCATCCTTCTTGGGGGTAAGCAAAGCTGGTACCGCACATGGGCCCAAGCTAGTCCAAATGAACCCCTTCTTCAACAGGTCCTCAATCTGGGTCTGTAACTCCTTATAGGTAGCAGGATGAAGTCTATAATGGGGCTGGTTGGGTAGGGACGAACCAGGAATTAGGTCTATCACATGATGTATATCCCGAAGTGGTGGCAACGTCGAAGGTAGCTCATCCGGGTAAACATCCTTATATTCTTCCAACAATGCCCGGAGCTCACTAGGTAAGTCATCCAACAATCCCAAATTAGTTGTTGCACTCATAAGTACTAAAGCATACAACACTCCATCAAGAAATGAATCCTTCACAAATTCCTTCTTACCTACTAGACTCAATGTTTTCCTCTCGACTGGGATAGTGGTGTCCTTAACCACAGCTACTGGTTCCTTCGGAATGGTCGGTGTCAACGTAATGACCTTGCCATTAAATTTAAACTCGTACGTGCTGGATCCCCCAAAGTGTGTCACATTGCGGTCGTATATCCACGGACGACCCAACAACACGTGACAAGAGTCCATTGGAAGGACGTCACACCACACCTCGTCAGTATAGGATTTGATCGAGAGGGGTACTGGACATCGCTTGGTGACCGGAACGCTAACCTTATTGATCCAAGCTACCTGATACAAAGTCGGGTGGGGCTGCGTGGTCAAGGCCATTCGTGTAATGACATTTTCAGAAACGACATTCACACAGCTACCACTATCGATAATCAGTTTGCAGAGCTTCTCACCACTCTTAAAAATCAGAGAAAATATGATCTTCCTCTTCCAATCATCTAACGGACGAGGAGTGGTCAAGATACAACGCATCACCATAAGGTGGTGATCGTCCTCTAAATCACATGGGACCCCATCTGGGTCACTCTCCTCTGCAGCCTCATAAACATAATCAGCGAGGTCGGTAGTCGACTCTAAAAGGGCTATGGCCTTCGTCTTCGTTGGGCACTCAAAGTCATAGTGGCCTTGAATGCCGCAAGAATAACATGCGACATAGTTGTATAGAAAGACTCTCTCAGGGATGTTGTCTCGATGCGTGGCCGAGAGGGAAGTGCATAGAATCTTGGAAGAAGTACACTCTAGAGAGTGTGGGAGTCACTCCAATAGTCGGACCCTGGAATGGAGGATTGTCAGGCAGGGGTACTTCTGGCCCACCCTGGGCCATGATGCAACGGAGTTTGCAAGAAGGTGCCATAAATGCCAGCTGTTTGCTCCACTCCAGCTATAGTCAGCTCAACGACTCAAAAGTATCGCAACCCCGTGGCCCTTTGACATTTGGGGAATAGATTTGGTAGGACCGTTCCCCCAGGCCAGTGGGCAGAGGAGGTTCCTACTAGTGATGATCGATTACTTCTCCAATTGGTTGGAAGTGAAGGCGCTGGCCAAGGTAACTTCCCAGGTCATCAGGAACTTCATGTGGGGGGAGATCATCTGTCTCCATGGGCTCCCTCAGGCCATTGTTACGGACAATGGCCCCCAGTTCGCCAGCGTGGAATTTACCGCTTCTGCGAGCAGCTTGGGATCGACCTCAGGTTTGCATCAGTCCACTACCCCAGGAGCAACGGGCAGGTGGAAGACGCGAACAAGATCATTGTCAACCTCCTAAAGAAGAAGGTGGAAAATCTGAAGGGGATATGGGTGGAATAGCTTCCCGTGGTTCTCTTGGCCTTGAGGACCACCCCCAACACAGCTACCGGAGAGACCCCCTTCAAGCTCTCTCATAGGTGCAAGGCAGTGCTCCCCATGGAATTTGAAGTTCAGAAACCTCGAGTTGTTGCGGCCAGGGAAGGCAGAGAAGAATGGCAGGCTGAGAATGAGGAGGTGCTACGGCTCTCCCTTGATATGTTGGAAGAACTGCGGGATCTTTCCTCCCTCTGGCAGTAAGAGGTGAAGAGGGGGGTGGCCAAGTAGTTTGACAAGAACGTCAGAGTCAAGCAATTTGTGGATAGGGACTTGGTGCTGAAGAAGGTGGATGCAGCAGGGAGGTCGGCAACCGTGGGGAAACTCAACCCCAGCTGGGAAGGTACATTTATTGTAAAAGAAGATTTGAGATCAGGGGGGTATCGACTCCAAAATGTGGAGGGCGAGACCCTAAGTCTCACTTGGAGTGGTGACGACTTAAAACGCTTTTTCCCTTAAAACATGAAAGTGGTGCTTTGATTTTTAATAATAAAAGGTCTTTAACACGGCAATTCTATCGCAGTGAGTTTGCCCGAAAAAGTGAAGTGTACTTATACCACGAGCAGATCCCGCTGTCAGGCTCTCACCTAGCTGGCAGGGATGGAAGTCACTCGATCGTATCAGCCTTGGACCCCGAGCAGATCCCACTGTCAGGCTCTCACCTAGCTGGCATGGTAGGAAGTCACATGGTTTCATCCTTAGACCTCGAGCAGATCCCGCTGTCAAGCTCTCACCTAGCTGGCAGGGCTGGAAGTCACTCGATGGTATCAGCCTTGGACCCCGAGCAGATCCCGTTGTAAGGCTCTCACCTAGCTGGTAGTGCTGGAAGTCACTCGGTGTCATCCTCAGACCTCGAGCGGATCCCACTGTCAGGCTCTCACCTAGCTGGCAGGGCTGTAAGTCACTCGGTGTCATCCTTAGACTTCGAGCAGATCCCGCTATCAGGCTCTCACCTAGCTGGCAGGGCTGGAAATCACACGATGGTATCAGCCTTGGACCCCGAGCAGATCCCGCTGTCAGGCTGTCACCTAGCTGGCAGGGCTGGAAGTCACTCCATGGTATCAGCCTTGGACCCTAAGCAGATCCCGCTGTCAGGCTCTCACCATGCTGTTATGGCTGGAAGTTACTCGGTGTCATCCTTAGACCTCGAGAAGATCCCACTGTCAGGTTATCACCTAGCTGGCAGGGCTGGAAGTCACTCGATGGTATCAGCCCTGGACCCCGAGCAGATCCTGCTGTCAGGCTCTCACCTAGCTGGCAGGGCTAGAAGTCACTCGATGGTATCATCCTTGGACCCCGAGCAGATCTCGCTGTCAGGCTCTCAGCTAGCTGGCTGGGCTGGAAGTCACTTGATGTCATCCTTATCCCTTGAGCAGATCCCGCTGTCAGGCTCTCACCTAGCTGGCAGGGCTGGAAGTCACTCGATGGTATCAGCTATGGACCCCGAACAGATCCTGCTGTCAGGCTCTCACCTAGCTGGCAGGGCTGGAAGTTACTCGGTGTCATCGTTAGACCTCCAGTAGATCCCGCTGTCAGGCTCTCACCTAGCTGGCGAGGCTGGAAGCCCCTCAGGGATGTCCTACACTCTCCGGGTAGTGCATAATAAGCTCTTCTAAAGATAAGATGGGAAATCTCGGCATGGGAGAGCTTGGACTCGCCAATTCACCCCAGTCTCGGCAGAAGGGTGGCAAGCTAGGACCCCGGACCTCGCTAGGAGGAGGTGGGTCTCACCGAGCTGCCCCGTCCACCCAATGTGTTTCACTCAGAAAACTTTGGTGAATTTGGTTTCGAGATTTGCAAGATTATGGGCTGCCCGCAAGCGAGTTGAGGCGAGTCCTGCCAAGACACCCCGCCCCCACGTTATTTTTCTTAGAGAAATTATAGTGAACTTGAATTTTTGTTGAAATAAGGCCATGGACAGCTGGCGAGCAAGCTGTGGCGAGCCCTGGGGATTGCCGAACTCTCAAAAGGTGCTCTCATGAAGGAGTCCAAACAATTATTCTACTCAAAGTCTATCTACGCGAGGTCGCCTGGGGAAGGGTTCGCGAACAGGCAGAACGCAGCAAGGACAAAAAATAGAAAAAAGAAAAAAGAGGAGAATGGCTTGACTATAATCAAAAATCTATTTCATTAAACAGTTATGTTTACAGGTAGAGCTCGCCTCAACGAGGAAACAAAAGAAAGTATATGCACTTAGACCTCCCCCCCCCCGCCAGATTGGTGGTCCTCCCGTTCGCATGACTAGTCCGGGAAGCCCTCCCCAAAAATCGCGTCCAGACTATCTTCCTTCTCGCTGGGAGGCATCGCCGGGAACAGGCTCGGCATCAGGTCACGGGCCGAGATCTCCTCGCTTCCCTCCTCCAGCACTCCAGTATCCTTCATCATCTGAAGGGTGCATTTGGCGGCCTGGATGGAGTTGATCCACAGCATCTCGATGAGATCGGCCTCGCCAAAAATCCTTGGCCTCTTGTAGGGGAGGGTAGGATCGGCGCCGCTGGGCGGGAAGAAGATCTCCGTCTGGCGGCAGACCTCGCGGTTAAGGTGTTGATTCTCCTCTTTCAGCTTCGCATTCGCCCCCTCCAGCTCGACATGCCGGACACGAAGTTGGTCGATCTCCTCCTCCTGCTCGGCATTACGAGCCCGCAACTCCCCGGCGGCCTTGGCATCCTAACAGAAGATAAGTTCATTAGTGGCAGTGCAAAATATTTCAAGTAAAAGAGGGAAGAGGAAGCCTGATACTCACCAACCCGCCGACGGCCTGGGCGAGAAGACCCTCGGCGATGCCGAGCCACCTCGCCTGATCAGCGACCTTGTATTTGGCGACATCGCGGGCTTGTTCGGATTTTTGAAGTTGGTTGCTGATGGCGAAGCTGCGGCGTTTCAGCATGTGGTGAAGCTCCATAGCCCGCAGATGGGCCTGCATGCCCTCATGACCAAGCTGCCGCAGGGTCATGTTCTTGTAGGCCTCGGCGTACTCCCGGCCATAAAGGCCGAAGACGAGGGCATAAGCGTGACCGGTGACGGGCTCGTGGTCATGCCAGGAAGGGTGCAGGGTGGAGATGGAAATCTGGTGGGCCAGCTCGTCCCACTGCACAATGGGCTCGCCCGCCGAGTCTTTCCACCGCCCCCAAAGTTGTAGAGGGGGTGCAGTTTCGGCGCCCCGCGCTTGCGAGCCATCCTCTTCGCCTAAGGAGGTGGAGAGATCGCCACAGAGGGTGCAGGAGCCTCGCCGCCCTTCCGCCCATTGCTGGCGATCTCCTTCAGCGGGCTCTCCGGCGATGCGTCGGGTATGGTCTTGGGTGAGCTTATGTACTTGGGGCTGTATTGATGTTGTTGATGTTGTTTCCCCCATATAGTGAGCACAGCCTTCTTCATCGTTTTTGGTAATGACTGGCGATGTGGCGGGTTCGATCCCACATCCTCAGACCGCCTCTTACCGGAAGAGGGTTGGGAGACGGCAGCCTCATCTCGGCAGGCCGCCGCCGCCGCCTTCTCGCGAGCAAGGGGGTCCGTGTACAACCTCGAGTCCGCGTACGGCGGGTTCACATGAATTAGCCGCTCCCCTGTAAGGAAAAACTTGGAAAAAGTTAGATCTTCAACAGCAATGTGGCGAGCTCGGTGACCGGGCGAGCTCGGCAAATGTGGAGGGAACAATATCTTCGCCGGGTAGGATGGGTAGGAGCGCGTCGAGGCCCCTTCGCAGGAAGGTGACCTCGAAGTCCTTGTGGAGGAAAAACTTGTGGAGGTCGGCATCGTTGCCGGACACGGCCGACGGGCGGTAGACCTCCTCGCCTTTCTGCTGTGCCGAGTATGGGATGTTGCCGAGCTCGATCTTGATAAAGCCGATCTTGGTCATCCAGTTATGATCTTTATTCGCGATTTCGCGAACTTTGATGAGCGAGCCGCCGAAGTAGGCGACCCCATCCGGCATCGCCTTATAGGAAAAGAGCTTCCTGAACACAGTCAGGTTGCCCCTATCCTCTCTCGCAGGAGCTAGCTCGCGAACTCCACCATCATGGCGATGGGGTTGGATTTCAGCTGCGCGTGCACTGCGCCATAGTACTTCATAATCTTCCGGATCTCCGGCCAGAGGGGGAGGACAAACCCAACTCAAAATGAGAGATGGTGAAGGCAAGCTCGTCGTCATAGAAGGTATTGATGGCCTCACCTTACCTCGGCCGACACGCCTCGAATCCCGGCGGAACGTGGTAGCCAAAAAATTGCACGAGCTCTTCCTCAGAGTTGTTCCCCTCGTAAAAGCAGTAATCGGTGAAGTGCAGGGTGCACTTGGTGCGGCCGTCGGCGTCAGGGTTGGCCTTGCCCATACTCATAGAAAAAAGGGATGGAGCGCGAACAGAAAAGCGGGAAAGCACAGGAAGAGAGAGAGAAGCAAGCAGTTAAGGTGGTAGTACGGGGGTTGGTGGTGGAGGGGGCTATTTATAGAAAAAGTAATTAGGTTGCGGAGCTGTCCAATCGGCCCAGCTCGCCAACCCCCAGCTCGCCGACTTCCGGCGCGTTCCAACAAAGACAAAGTCAATGAAAAGCAATATATTATTTATATGCCGCGTGACTAAGAATATTTTAAGGTCACTTATTACAAAGACCATGTGCAGGAATATTAAAGTGGGGCGCGCAAGCAGGGCGAAGACCAGGAGGTGAGTACCTGTCGGCGAGGCAAAGGATCCACCTCTTGTCTACCCCGGTCTCGCAGCTCCCGCCCCCCATAGTGCCGTGCGCAGAGCAGTTCACGGATCCTCACCGAATTCCTCTGCGCCACCGAGAGGCCATTTTCTATCTCATCCAGAAGCCGGGAAGGGGACGTCAACTCGCCAGCCTGGCCACTCCGCACCTCGTCAGCAAGACGTGTGTAGTCGCGTTGCAGCGCCTCGTTGACTTCCTGCACCTCGCGGACCCCGCACACCAATTTCTTTAAAAGATTAACCTCCCTCCTCGCCATCTCGCCTTGATCCCCTGCGGTGCCCATGTAAGAGTCCAGCGAGCTGGGGGAGGGGAGAGTAATGGGCAGCCCGTGAAGATTCCTCAGCAGCGGATTGGCTGGGGGGAACTGTGGAGGCAAACATCAGCAAAAGGAGGTGCAGGAAAATTGCATGAGGCAGGAATCCAGGCAAAGTTTACCTGACGAGCTCGACAACTCAAAGGAAATGCGGGGAGGGATGAACCTCAGATCCTTCTCGCGACCTAGGCCACACGTTCCCAGTGAGAGGAGCTCGAATCCCAGGATGGGGATGGTTTCCAGACACGCCCCCAAGGTCACGACAGCTTGCTGAGGAGAGCTGGAGCGCACAGGCAAGCTCGTCCTATGCGAGCTCACCCCCAAGGTCCCAAAAGGAGGGGACGGGTCCCGGGGATGGTTCTACAGAGTCATAAACCGCGAGTACCCTAGAGTGGTCTTGGCCCGCGGGGTGGTGTCTTACGACGCAACGTCCTTCGCGACATCAGGGTGGCTCTCTGGGCCGTCGCGGATCTCGACAATATTCCTCCCCTTTTCAGGGGAAGGAAGATTGGAGGAGCCGGTCCCGTGTTCCAAGGTGTTCCTCAGGTCATCATAGATGAGCTCGGTCGCCTGAGGGAATGTTTTCATCTTTTTGGAGTTAGGCTCGGCAAGGCCTAACTGCGGCACAGCGGCTGGGACCACTGTCAAGGCAGCTACGCGAGCAGTTGAGGCCTGGCGGGTGCGCATAAGCCGCTCTTGAATCTCCTTGGGGATCGGCATCTAGGCGGGATTAGAGCAAAGGGAATGGCAAGAGTCAGGCAGGTATGCAGGTGCATATATATATCCACAGGTGGACCCCACCCAAAGATTACCTCCAGTCCACCCCGCACTCACCGAACACTTGGGGTTGGTTGTTTCTTTCCGAGCTTTGTCAAGCTCAAAAAGAGCGGGGATCGTGTACAACCCCGTATCCGGCGAGTGGAGAGAGCCAAGAACCAGACCGGCCGACTCAGATCATCCAGGTCCCAGGCAAGCTCAGTAGTGAAAACACGAGCCCGAGCTCGGCATTTGTCGACCTCGAGCTCGGTACTCGCCGAGCTAAGGCAAGATTCATCGGGCAGAGATCGACTAATGGAAGTCGATGGATGGGCCTGCTCGCCGTCCCAGCTCGCACTCTCATAACGGAGCTCGGCAATAGTGGGCGAGCCGGACCTATGGAGGTGGCCAGGCTCCCCAACTCGCTTGGATCCATGAGTTACTTTTTACTGTTTTTCCCCAGTTGGTCTGGACATAGCCCTTCCGAACAGCGGAGTTTGGTTGTTGGCAGACCCAATCAAGGGTTTTTTGGTAACTTCAGGTCAGTTCATTTTGGTTATTGACAGTTTAGATTCTGAAAACTATAAATAGGACCCAAGGGGTACCCCAGAAGGCAGTCTTCCTGTGCTCTTTTGCTCCAGTTTTCAAGTGCTTTCTGAGGGTACCTTAGCTCAGCCTTTGGCTAAGGATAGGAAGCGCTCTCAGATCTTCCAGTTGTGCGGTGGGTCCTCCCCGCCGAGCCCTTGGGTCGGTTCTTCCCTTGTCTCTTTTGTTGTTTTGCTTGCAGTAGTGAAGTAAGCGCGCGATCACCCCTTCCCCGAGGGCGAACTCCACCAAGACCGATTTTCGGTTTCAACAATGACTAACAAGACTGTTGCATCTTTTAGTGCTGTCATAAGGTTGTTATGAACCGGATTAGCCAGTAACCTTGGATGAAGCCTATATAAAGACATGTTCTATCATCAGATAGAAAGAGAGCTTGAAGCATAAAAAGACAGAACCAATCTAAGAAGAAAAAAAGAAGTCTTCATCCAGAAATCATCAAGTCTCTAGCAGATCTGGAACAAGTCTGCAAGAAGAATTCAGATTTAATTCTGAATAGAAGAAGGAAGCTAGATTGAGGATCAACTCCACTTCACAAGAAGATCAACCCTACTTTGTTCAAATTCAAGAAGCTTTGAAGAAGCTAAGACATGTTGATTCTAAAGTTATATGTTCTATCAGGAACTGATCAAGAAACCTTCATACCTTTCTCTCTCTACCTGGGTGAAGGATTTATTCTTTTCTATTATCAATTTACTATAGGATCTATTATAGATCTGAGTTATAATCCTAAATTATAAAGGCTGAGGTAGGGCTGAGTGCCTGAGGTAGGGGATTAATATCTCTGAGTTGTAGGCCTGTGGAAGATGCTGAGGTAGGTCCTGTGTGCCTGAGTTGTAGGAGTGTGGACTCACTCTGAGGTAAGATTCTTTGAGAGAATCTGAGCTGTAGGACTTGTTGATGTCTGATTTGTAGGAACCATTCAAGGTTCTGAGTTGTAAGATCTGAGGATCTGAGAAGGAAGAAGGAAGTTAGGCCGAATCTAGTATACTTCTAGATAGGCGAAGGGGGAAAGTGGATGTACCCATCACTTGGGGAACCACTACAAAACTATGTGTATTTTGTGCATGTTGTGTTTATTTTTATCTGTGCTGTGACAGTGTGCATAACAGGTCTTATTGTTATAAATTTGTCTGCCTAGGCAATAAAAAAGATTTGTACCTCTTCACCCCCCCGATAGGTGTTTAGGTCATTTTGAAACCAATTCTTTCAAGTGGTATCAGAAGGAGGTTGCTCAAGAAATAGACTTAACAGCCTGAGTAGATCTATAAGGCAGTTAACATTAAGATAAAATGGGTTCAGGTGAAAATCACAAGGAACTTGGATCCATGAAGTTACACATCTACAGGAAAGAAATTTTTGGTATATGGAAGGAGAGAGTTAGATTGTTTATGGAAGCATCTAATCCAAGAATCTATATTATAGTTAAAGAAGGGCCTTTCATTCCAATGAAAATCCCAGTTCTTGATGTAAATCTCAGAACTCCAAAAGATTATTCTGAAATGACAAATGATGAAATCGCCTTAGCTACTATGGATAAGAGAGCACAGAATGTAATAGTCAGTGCTATAGATGATTCAACCTTCCAAAACTTGATTCACTGCAAAGCCTCCAAAGAGATGTGGGACACTTTGATTGTCTACATGGAGGGATCAGAAGAAGTGAGACAAGACAAAAAGTGTATGATTAATCAGGAGTATGAAAGTTTTAGACAATCAAAAACTGACAGCATAACTGAGTGCTACAAGAAGTTTTTTAGAATAGTAAATGAATTGATGTCATATGGAAGAGTTTTTAGCACATATGAGCTCAATGATAAATTCCTTAGATCACTAACTATAGACTGGGACACCAAGATATGTGTCATCAGGGAAGTGGCCAGACTTGCAGAAATTTCTCCTCCTACCTTATTTGGAAAACTTCTATCATATGAAATACAGCTGATGGCCAGGAAAGAGGAAGAGAAATGCAATAAGGCTGAATACAGAGAAAATTCAGTGGCCTTCAAAGCTGAAGCCCCAAGAAAGGACAGGAGGATTTCTCCATCTCCTCCTAGGAAAGCTGCTGAAGTTATCTCAAAAAGTTCTGACAATCACACATCAGACAGTCATAATTCTGATGAAGACTTTGCTACTTTCACAAGGCAATTTCAAAGATTCTTAAAGAAAAAATAGTGGAGATCCAAGACATCCTCCTTACAGTACAAGGATGCTTATTATCAGAAAAGGAAATCTTCAAGAAAGGACAGGTATGACAATAAACCTAGTAAATTATCTTATACTAAGATTGTTTGCTATTGTTGCAACAGGCCTGGACATGTAGTTGTTGACTGTCCTGACAAAACAAAGGAATCAAATGACAAGAAGAAATTGCAACATAAGGGCAAAAAGGAGAAATCCCTTGTAGGAAAGAAGGAGAAAAGCTGGACAGACTCCTCATCATCAGATTCTGAAGCTGAAGCAGAAGCAGAAGCATACATTAGATTATTTACAACTAAAGAGGATTTAGAAGAGACATAATTATTAGAAATAATGGACTCTATCAATGGGATTGAAGATCCTCATTGTAAAGGACTGATGGCTATGACTGATGAAGATCAGTGCCAGGATAAGCCTTATCCCAATAAGGTAAACAATATGCCATCAGGTTCTGATTATTACACAGGATTAGAATCAGAAGCATCTTCATCAAGAGATGTGGATGGATCTCAATCTGAAGGGGATGTTCATCAACTAATTGATGAATATGGTGATTTGTTGAAAGAAGTTAAGAAAAGTAGGAACCTTGTTAAAAGTAAGACAAAGAAAATTGCCTCTCTTAAGTTGGCTGCATTAGATTCAGAAAAAATGCTGGATCTAAAGATGAATGAAGTTGCCAAACTGAAAAGCATAACTGTTATTCAAATGGGTACAATTACATTCAAGAATGATCAAATCAAAAGTCTGGAAGTCAAACTTCAGAGAGAGAAGGATCTGGTGGCTAAATTCTCTAAGCCAAAATTAGTCTAACCCTTAATTGATGACTTTATTCCCCAAAAGGGCAAGACATGATTAGGCTTTAAGGGAAATGAAAGGGCTTCCAATTCCAAAAGAAAAGGCAAAGCCCAGTTCAGCCACTAGCCTTCAAACCCCCCATTTCCTTCAGAAAAGTTTGACAACCAACTAACAGATATGATCATGATATCACACATGGTCATCATGAATCATCAATGGTTGATGCTTAAGCCCCAGCTCTCAAGAATAGAACCACTCAACCTATAGTTTTAAAGACTGCTGACAGCAATGCTGTTAAAACTGTATTGAAAAGAAGATATAATAGATATGAGTGTTGGTGTTGTGGCAAGGAGGGCCATTATGCTATTGAATGTTGGCACAACACTACTGCCAGGAAGAATGTCAGCTTACCTGTCAAAAAGACTGCTGGTAAGTTTGACAAGTTTCAGTCTAACCTCAACCTAGGACCCAATAATTATTGGGGTTCTAAGGTTAAGTAATTTTATTTGATGCAGGTGAGTCCAAGTGACCATACCCCTATATGGTACTTGGACATTGGATGTTCCATGCACATGACTGGAACAAGAGGAATGCTGAAGGACTAAACTCCTATAGAGAATGGACCCAAAGTGATTTTTGGTGGATCTGAAAAAGGGGTCATCAAAGGGTTTGGTTACATTTCTAATAGTTCCATCACTATCACTCAAGTGGCTTATGTGAAGAGTCTATAACATAACCTAATAGGCATAAGCCAACTGAGTGATCTTGGTTATGACACTTCATTTATTAAGAATGGTTGTCAGATTAAAAGGACAAGTGATCAGAAAGTCATCTTGTCGGGTTATAGAAAAGGAAATGTTTATTGCTTAAATTTTGTGAGTGAGAATAATGATTCTCCTATTTGTCTTATTATTGATGAGAAAGCCTATCATTGTGTTAAATGGCACAAGTGGCTAGCTCATCTTAACTACAAGACTATTGGACAACTCTTTAGTAAAGAGTTAGTGTGGAATGGTTCTCAAGTTAAGTGCATTAAGGGTGGTATATGTTCAACTTGTCAAAAAAGCAAGCAGACCAAATCCTCCTTTCACAGTCTTGATACCAAAGACTCAGTGAGGTGTTTGTACCTCTTGCATATTGATCTATTTGGTCATATGCCAGTTCATAATCTAGGTAGGAAAGTCTATACCTTTGTGGTAGTGGATGACTATTCTAGATTTACATGGGTTTTCTTCTTGAGGTAGAGATCTGAAACCCCAACTATCTTCCACAATTTTATTAAACAAATTTAGAATGAACTTAACAATTCAGTGATCAAAATGAGAAGTGACCATGGAACTGAATTTCAGTCTAATAGTATGACAAAGTTTTGTGAAGAACTAGGGATTCATCAAGAATTCTCCTCACCTAGAACTCCTCAGCAAAATGGTATTGCTGAAAGAAAGAATATGACACTTATTGAAGATGGAAGAACACTACTGAGTGACACTTCTCTCCCAGAATATTTCTGGGCTGAGGCAATAAATACTACATGTCATGTTCTCAATAGAGCTTCCATCACCAAAAGCCACAAAAAGACACCCTATGAGATTATGAAAGGCAGAAAACCAAATATATCCTATTTTAGGATCTTTGGTAGCAAGTTTTATATACTTAACAATGGCAAGACTTACCTAACTAAGTTTGCTGCAAAATCACAAGATGTGATATTTGTTGGGTACAACAACTGTAGTAGGGCATACAGGGTCTACAACTTAACTACACAAGTTGAAGAAGAATATGTTCATGTAGTATTTGATGAATCTAAGCTAATTAACTGAGAGCTATCTAGCAATTCTTGTAGCTCTACAGGTTTAAAAGAAAAGATGGACATGCTAACTGTTAGTGAAGACCAAACTACAAGGCAGAATGAGGAAAATGTTGGTTACTGTCCAGAGGGAGTATAAGACTCACAATTTGATGATGAAGACAATGAAGTACAGTATGATGGGGAGAATTGAGAAGTTCAAACTGTAGAAGGATTGCCTCCAGTAATAATACATTTAAAAGATCATCCAGCACACCAAATCATTGGTGATCCAAGACATGGTGTTCAAACCAGAAGCAAGAACATGAACACAGTTCTTTGTTCAAGCTTCCTATCTCAGTTGGAACCCAAAAGATTTGAAGAAGCCATACATGATTCAAATTGGATTGATGCAATGCAGGAGGAGCTGAATCAATTCAGGAGATGTATAGTATGGAAGCTGGTCCCAAAACAAAAGAATCACAATGTGATGGAGACTAAGTGGATCTACAGGAACAAACTAGATGAAAATGGCATCATAGTCAAGAACAAAGCAAGAATAGTTTCCAAGGGCTTTAGGCAGGAAGAAGGAATATACTTTGATCAGACATTTGCTCCAGTGGCAAGATTGGAAGCAATAAGGCTATTCTTTGCCTATGAAGCTTACCAGGGGTTCAAGGTATTTCAAATGGATGTCAAGTCAGCATTTTTAAATGGTAACTAAAAAGAGGAAGTCTATGTTGAACAGCCCTCAGGTTTTGTAGAACTACTTTATCCTAATTATGTTTATAGGCTTAAGAAAGCACTATATGGAATGAAACAAGCTCCTAGGGCTTGGTATGAAACTTTGTGTAATGCCCCCACCTGTCCCATGACATATAACGGTGGGTTCGGCCGGGGCCCCACGCCATATCTCACAGACAAAGTGAAGGAATCACGTGTGGAAATCAAAATCGATGCGTATCCTTAACTCATTCCATTCTAGCGTAGCATATTTTCTTGTTAACATGAACTCAAACTAGAATGTCCACCATATATAAAGATCACATTTATATATACCAACATCAGGAATGTATACAACACTCACACACCGACCTTATGGCCTTACAGGTTCCTCTTTACACAACAACAATTTCGTACATCGGCACGCAGGCCGGCCACACATGAAATCCAAACACAACTCTTCACATGGCCTTCAAAGGTCAACAGCAGCAGGCTAGCCATTCATTCCACTTATTCATTTCAATTCAAGCCGCGGCACCTACAATTCCATATCCAAACCAAACCAGAAAACAAAGTAATGGTCAGCATTTAGCTGACCCATTATAACGACCCTACCCCTTACCCGGGGTAGTGGTTCCTTCCCTGTATACAGTGCTCATCAAGTATCATCAAACATCATATCTATCTCATTCTCTTTATCCCGCTAGCAAACACATAACATCACAAACGCTGGAATCCACCAAACGTTCCGTGCACTCAGGGCACCTTATTGGCATACCGGAATCCACCAGTCATACACCGCCGATCCGAGGTTTTTAACTTGTTGGTTGACCGGCCCTAGTCCACCAGTCTCGCAAGCTGGCGACATCCCGCCCAAACCACACAGAGGTACAACCTCACAGCAACAACCAGAGTAGGTCGACCCACAACATGTGGTGTAACACGCCGGGTTTATCTAAGCTCCCCAGGCAATGTCTACCCATCGACCCCCCTCCTAATCCGATCGACCCACACTATGTGGTGCAGCAACCCGGGTTTAACTCGGCTCCCCAAGCATTGCCACCCATCGATCCCTCTAACTAACTAGATCAACCCACCTTAGTGGTGTAACAGCCGGGTTTATCACGAGCTCCCCAGGCGTGCTACCAATTGATCATATCACAACCAGGAGCTTTGCCAAAGCCTCCTCACAGTCAGCATCACATCCATACATTCATCACAAGAGAAAACCATTTGCATCTCATCAAATCCACGGAGTCATCTCCGGTTTACCCATGAACATCACCAATCCAGACTACCGGTCCAGATGGGCTTCACACAGCATGCCTATGTCGTACTCCATATTTCCGGCTCTAGATGCAGAAACAACAAAGGAATCACTTCACGAATATCCACCTCTTGGTGGAGGATTCCAAGCGCATGCATAAAGAAAGGACTTCGATGTCCAAGAAGGAGATCGTTACCCTTGAAGATCGCTTCGGCGCCATGAAGTAGCCGGATGGAAATCACCGCCTCGGCTCTGCCTTCACGAATCCGCTCTCGGATCTTCGCTCCGCACTCCGCAGCTCCTACAGCAGCTGGTAGACTCCTCCCTTCTCTCTCCCTTAGGCCTTTCTTCTCTCTCTCTCTCTTGGAATGAAGATGAAGAAGAAGAAGAAGAGAAAAGAGGGTTTAAATCCCCTTTTTCTCGGCCTTCACAACACCTGGACAAAGCCCAGCCACTGGATCTAGGAAGAGGGAAACAAACGGCTCAGATCTGGCCAGAAAAGCTAAAACACGGCCTGACACGCCCTGTGACACGCCCGTGTCACAGGCCGTGTCTCTCTAAGCGGCAGACAACCGACTCAATCCAACCAGTACACGGCCGTGTGACACGCCCGTGTCGCATGCCGTGTACCCGACACGCCCTCAGACATGCCCGTGTCTGAGGCCGTGTGCCTCAACGAAAATAATCCCAAACCAACCCGAGACTTCACACGGCCTGGCACACGGCCTGGCACACGCCCGTGTTCATGGCCGTGTGCACGAGGACACACCCGTGTCCCGCAAACACGCCCTAGCTCGAACCGTCGAGTTGAGCTCGACGACCACTGACACGCCCTGTGACACGCCCGTGTCATAGGCCGTGTCCTCTCCACACTCGACACTCGACGATCGTCGAGATAAATTTGTCGACATCACGGTCGATCGTCGACACGGCCCTGACACGCCCTGCGACACGCCCGTGTCGCAGGCCGTGTCCGCTGTGTCGACTCCGAATTTCGTCGACTACCCGACTCGACACTACCCAGGCCTGACACGCCCTGGGACACGCCCGTGTCCCAGGCCGTGTCACCCAAGCCTGAACCCGATTTTGCTCAAAATGATCCACTGGACTTCGGGGTGTTACAATCCTCCCCCCCTTCAAATAATTTCGTCCTCGAAATTTGACTCCAATCAGCCACAACATCATCAAAGCTTACACCCCAAGCCTCCGCACAAACTAACAAACATACATTACAAACAAACATCCCTATCTTCCCCTTGTGCACTTTCAACCACAGAAGTCCTCAAAACAAAACAACATGATTTTGTATCGCCTTACCATCATACGTGCACCACATTTTAATCAAGATTGTCACCATCACGATTTTATTCATCATCTATCAATCTAGTTTACATACAACTATATATATAAACATCATGTACATACACCACTATGGATGATCCATCAAGTTTCGATTCAGTCAAAAATAATTCGCATCACACGTCACTTCCGCTCAGCCTCCCGATTTTGAAATTCATGATTAAGAGAAAACTTAAACGCCCGAGGCTGAATTTCACCAACTGAACTTTGCGGCTCTTGTACTTCCATAGCATGAAATCGAGATTGCGTCCGGGGTGCAGATGATTCGGCCACTGCTTTTCCCTTTTCTTCATAGGACGTACCCATCTTTTTCTCACTCCCTGGAGGGGCATTCCGACAAAACCTTGCTATATGTCCTTGCTGCCCACATTTATAGCAAATACGTGTATCCACACGTCCTGACCCATAAGTCGCCCCTGAAGAAACAGTCGACGGAGCTGATTCCGCCGGCCTAAATCTTTTCTTCTCTTGTCGTCGAAACTCCGATTGATCCGATGGTGACAGTTTAAACTCTGACTTCTCCGTTGCCCGTCTCTTATTCGCTTGTACTCGCTTCATATCATTTTCCAAGGCACGGGCTGTATCGACCAACGCTTGGAAGCCTTGGCTCACGGAACTCGAAAGTGTCAACCTCAATTCATCCCGCAATCCTTCATAAAACCGATTTGTCTTTCGCGCTTCCTTCGCAAAGGTAGATCCCGCATATCTCCCCAATCTTGTAAACTCATGCAGGTAAGTATCAATATCTCGCTCACCCTGCACCAGACGGAGAAACTCATTTTCCATCGCAATCCTCTGCGACACTGGCACATACTTGGCTAAAAATATTTGGGAGAATTCCTCCATTGAAACCTCCGTTAAACCTCGACCTGCCAAGTGGTGCACGTCAATTTCATCCCACCATAATCTCGCATCTCCTTCCAACAGAAAAGTGGCCAACATCACTTTCTGTTCCTCGACCGTCCGGATTGCAGTCAGGATCCTTTTTACCCTTGCCAACCAATCTTCTGCCTGCGTTGGTGAAAGCGCTCCACCAAACGTAGGTGGATGAAAGTTCATAAAACGTGACAATGAGTCGTCACTTGCTTGCGCTTCCATCACCACTGCAGCATGCTCTTGCATTCCACCAGGTCTTGCCTGTCCAGTTGGCTGTGCTTGTAACACTGTAAGCACTGTCTCCGCCACCACCCGTATGGCCTCTGCCGAGGGAGGCATCGGCGCTTCCACGGGTGCTGCACTCTCATCCGACCGCTGGGGCTCAGATGGCCCAGCTCCATCCCTCGCCACCTATCAATGTACAGAAGACCATTAATCCTTCAGATCATAACGGTACTGCTATATTGCCTACACACGCACGCACATCATGTGCATGACATACATTCCTAGTGGACATTCATGAGTTCATTTCTGTTCTCTCCTCCCAAACAATCTCAACCTGGCTCTGATACCACTTTGTAACGCCCCCACCTGTCCCATGACATATAACGGTGGGTCCGGCCGGGGCCCCACGCCATATCTCACAGACAAAGCGAAGGAATCACGTGTGGAAATCAAAATCGATGCGTATCCTTAACTCATTCCATTCTAGCGCAGCATATTTTCTTGTTAACATGAACTCAAACCAGAATGTCCACCATATATAAAGATCACATTTATATATACCAACACCAGGAATGTATACAACTCACACAAACCGGCCTTATGGCCTTACATGTTCCTCTTTACACAACAACAATTTCGTACATCGGCATGCAGGCCGTCCACACATGAAATCCAAACACAACTCTTCACATGGCCTTCAAAGGTCAACAGCAGCAGGCTAGCCATTCAATCCACTTATTCATTTCAATTCAAGCCGCGGCACCTGCAATTCCATATCCAAATCAAACCAGGAAACAAAGTAACGGTCAGCATTTGGCTGACCCATTATAACGACCCTACCCCTTACCCGGGGTAGTGGTTCCTTCCCTGTATACAGTGCTCATCAAGTATCATCAAACATCATATCTATCTCATTCTCTTTATCCCGCTAGCAAACACATAACATTACAAACGCTGGAATCCACCAAACGTTCTGTGCACTCAGGGCACCTTCTTGGCGTACCGGAATCCACCAGTCATACACCGCCGATCCGAGGTTTTTAACTTGTTGGTTGACCGGCCCTAGTCCACCAGTCTCGCAAGCTGGCGACATCCCGCCCAAACCACACAGAGGTACAACCTCACAGCAACAACCAGAGTAGGTTGACCCACAACATGTGGTGTAGCACGGCGGGTTTATCTAAGCTCCCCAGGCAATGTCTACCCATCGACCCCCCTCCTAATCTGATCGACCCACACTATGTGGTGCAGCAACCCGGGTTTAACTCTGCTCCCCAAGCATTGCCACCCATCGATCCCTCTAACTAACTAGATCAACCCACCTTAGTGGTGTAACAGCCGGGTTTATCACGAGCTCCCCAGGCGTGCTACCAATTGATCATATCACAACCAGGAGCTTTGCCAAAGCCTCCTCACAGTCAGCATCACATCCATACATTCATCACAAGAGAAAACGATTTGCATCTCATCAAATCCACGGAGTCATCTTCGGTTTACCCATGAACATCACCAATCCAGACTACCGGTCCAGATGGGCTTCACACAGCATGCCTATGCCGTACTCCATATTTCCGGCTCTAGATGCAGACACAACAAAGGAATCACTTCATGAATATCCACCTCTTGGTGGAGGATTCCAAGCACATGCATAAAGAAAGGACTTCGATGTCCAAGAAGGAGATCGTTACCCTTAAAGATCGCTTCGGCGCCATGAAGTAGCCGGATGGAAATCACCGCCTCGGCTCTGCCTTCACGAATCCGCTCTCGGAACTTCGCTCCGCACTCCGCAGCTCCTACAGCAGCTGGTAGACTCCTCTCTTCTCTCTCCCTTAGGCCTTTCTTCTCTCTCTCTCTCTCTTGGAATGAAGATGAAGAAGAAGAAGAAGAGAAAAGAGGGTTTAAATCCCCTTTTTCTCGGCCATCACAACACCTGGACAAAGCCCAGCCACTGGATCCAGGAAGAGGGAAACAAACGGCTCAGATCTGGCCAGAAAAGCTAAAACACGGCCTGACACGCCCTGTGACACGCCCGTGTCACAGGCCGTGTCTCTCTAAGCGGTAGACAACCGACTCAATCCAACCAGTACACGGCCGTGTGACACGCCCGTGTCGCATGCCGTGTACCCGACACGCCCTCAGACACGCCCGTGTCTGAGGCCGTGTGCCTCAACGAAAATAATCCCAAACCAACCTGAGACTTCACACGGCCTGGCACACGGCCTGGCACACGCCCGTGTTCATGGCCGTGTACACCAGGACACACCCGTGTCCCGCAAACACGCCCTAGCTCGAACCGTCGGGTTAAGCTCGACGACCACTAACACGCCCTGTGACACGCCCGTGTCACAGGCCGTGTCCTCTCCACACTCGACACTCGACTATCGTCGAGATAAATTCGTCGACATCACGGTCGATCGTCGACACGGCCCCGACACGCCCTGCGATACGCCCGTGTCGCAGGCCGTGTCCGCTGTGTCGACTCCGAATTTCGTCGACTGCCCGACTCGACACTACCCAGGCCTGACACGCCATGGGACACGCCCGTGTCCCAGGTCGTGTCACCCAAGCCTGAACCCGATTTTGCTCAAAATGATCCAATGGACTTCGGGGTGTTACACTTTGTCTACCTTCCTCATTGAGAACAAATTCTCAAGGGGGAAAATAGACAAGACTCTATTCCTTAGGGAATCAAAAGACAAGATCATCCTAGTCCAGATATATGTTGATGATGTTATATTTGGATCAACAGAAAACAACCTTTGTAGGAAGTTTGCAAAACATATGCAAGGGAAGTTTGAGATGAGCAGTATGAATGAGCTTAAATTTTTCTTGGGACTAAAAGTTAAGTAAACTGATGATGGCTTGCCCATATCCCAGTCTAAGTTCACCAAGGAGTTAATAAAGAAATATTGTATGGAGTCATCCTCCACCATGAGAACTCCTATGGGGTCAAGTATGCCTATAGACAAAGATGATGCAGAAAAACCTTTAGATGAGTCTTTATATAGAGGGATAATTGGATCCATTTTATAGTTAACTGCTAGTAGACCAGGCATTATATATGCTACATGTGTCTGTGTTAGGTATCAAGCAAGCCCTAAAGAATCTCATTATACTACAGTTAAAAGAATTTTGAGATATCTTAAGGGAACACCTAATCTTGGCCTTTGGTACCCTAATAATAGAGGCTTTCTACTGACAGGTTATTTAGATGCAGACTTTGCAGGATGCAAAGTAAATAGGAAAAGCACAACTGGCACATGTCAGTTTTTAGGTGGAAGATTGGTGTCCTGGAGCAGTAAAATGCAGACTAGTGTGGCAATATCCACTGCTAAGTCAGAATATGTTGCTGCATGCAGCTACTGTGCTCAACTATTATGGATTCAACATCAACTTGAAGACTATGGTCTCAAGGTAAGTAGAACTCCATTATTTTGTGATTCTACAAGTGATATTTCTATTGCTAAAAATCCTGTTTCACATAGCAGAACTAAGCATATAGAAATCAAATTCCACTTCATTAGAGATCATGTAGAAAAAGAATATATATGTTTAGAATTTGTCAATACTAATTATCAAATTGCTGACATGTTCACCAAACCCCTAGATGAAACTAAATTCAATAATTTCAAAATTGAATTAGGAATGCTGAACAAAGAATAGAATGACAAATTTAACTAAGTAATTCTGTGTCGACACATAAAGAAGTCTGTGTCGACACTTAGTAGTTGGTGTCAACACTTCAAGAAAGTTGTGTCGACACATCCAGAAAGTTGTGTCGACACTTAGAATTTGGGGTCGACACAGAAAATTTCTAACACTTCGTTTGGTGTCGACAGATAAAGTAAATTGTGTCGACATATCAATAAAGTTGTGTCGACACTCAGGATGGTGTCAACACATAGTAGTAAATACCTTTGTCGAGACCTTAGTAGTGTGTGTCGACACCGTCTCAACAGTGTCGACACATTAAGTGTATTTCCACGTTCCTTTTGACCTTCTGTGTTTAGAAACATATAAATAGGTCGAAAACAAACCCCGTTGACACGCTCTCCAAATTCTCGAGACAAAATCCTTGTGTCGACAAATTCTTCCTCTTCCTAATACAAAATTTCTCTCATTTCCAAAGGCGCCCAAACAAGACGACAACATGAATGAGGGCTATGAACTCGTTCGTGATGCTTTTGACAGTGTGGAACCCAAAATCAAAGTTGTGATTACCCTAATCACAGTCAATGGATTAGAATACCTGGTGTTAGAAACGACAAAGTTTTGGAAGAAGGAGATCCTTGAATTTTATGCAGCAACATCTCTGGATTCAACAGAACTAAAGATTAGGTCCTCAGTTCAAGGCACAAAGGTCAAACTCACCTTGAAGAGTTTAAGAAAGACTCTACACCTGCCCAGATTTTAAAAAGAAGATGAGGATGCATCTTCCAAGACCAGCGAAGCTCTCCAATGTTGTGGACTGGATCCCACCACCAAGATTGGATCTTCTATGAATAGAAAAGGGATGAACTCCCAAGGAAAATTTCTTTCTGAAATAGTTGGAAAAGTGATTCTATGCAAACCAGGGGGACATGATAGGATATCTGACTACATGTTCTGCCACATGACCAGAGTCATCTTCAAAATTTACACTAACTGGTCTGTAGTAATATTTGAGAAGATTAAAGAAAGCTTCAAGAAACCAAACCTAGGAAGAATACTAAGTCTATATCTGGCTGAGACTATACCTGAAGTGATGCACCAGACAACAGGATCTAAGATCAACCACATGAGAAGGATGGATTTAAGAATACTCTCCAGATGGGAAAGGGTGCTAACAAAAGATGTTCCTACTCCACAAAAACAACTACCACAGAAAAGGAAGAAACAAACCCCCAGGAAACCTGAATCTTCTAGTGATTCAGAAGAACAAGTGACCTTCAGTTCAGATGAAGAACAACAAGAAACTGCAAGGCAATCACCTACTCCTATGAATATAGATGATAGTCAGGGTCAGGGGGAGCAGATTCAGAAAGCACCATCCAACTAGATCAAGTTCAGGAAGTGCCTCATCTAGGGGGAGCCAATGAGCTTTCTCTAGCTTCAGAAGTTGCTCATGAGAAAGAGCAAACTGCATTAGAGAGTGAAACAACCACTCAAACTATCCTTGAGCTAATACATGATATTAATCAAACTACACTAGATACTGAGCCAGATACACTAACTGTGCTTCTAACTGATGTTGAACAGACAAACCATGACAACATCCCTGCACATGATATAACAATGCATGATACATCTGCATTAGATGATGCCCCATTAACTGTACAAGATACAGATGTTCCACTTGTACAAACTCAACAAGAATTCACTCTTGAAGAGTTATTTCCTGATATTCAGGAGGCAAGGACTGAGGGGGAGTTGACTTGGACTGAAAAGGTGTTGTACTCTAGTCCTCAAGAGCCAGTTGATATAGACAGTTCCTCAGCTTCTTAAGATGATGAGGCCTCCAAAGCCAAGAAAAGGAAACTTATGGTTGTTAAGAAGAAGAGCTTAAGCTTACAAAGGGCTTTGCAAACAGTCACTCAACATCCAGCCCCAGCAGTTGATTACAGTTCACTATTGGTTACTCTGCAAGTTAAACTGGATGAACAAAGAACAGTCATGGAGAAATATATAGATGAAAGTCATAAAAACCTCCAGTTTACTTTGGCTAAAGACATTAAATCAATAAGATTTGAAATCAATCAGAATAAGAATGAGATGACATACTGCTTCCATAAGGGAGGTAATGTTATAGTTTATCTAGCCAAACAGCAGCAAGAGGCAAGGACACAGATTGATGATATAGTGGTAAAGCAAGGGTATGTCCTAGAAAATCAAATTAGAATGAGTGACAATCTTACTGAATCTCAAAATGTGATTGTCACAGAACATCAGAATACAGCAACTGCTTTAACTGCAACCATTGCTAAAGACAAGACTGAGTTTGATACACTTCTCAAAGAAAACTTCACAAATGTTAGCATTGTTATTCAAAAATCTCAAAAGATAATCTCTGATTGGCTGCTAAAGTTCAGAGCATTATACAAGGAAGGAACCAATTATCTAGTTAATCAGATAAGGTTCCAAAACAATGATCTCAGGGATCATGTTGAGAGAGAAGTCATAAAAGGGGAGAGGTTGTTAGTCACTATAGGCTCTGATAATGCCAAATGGATAACTAATTCTATCAAAGCCACTCTTGGATATCCACCTTTGTGTGATGATGATAATACAGCTGAGTTAGGCATTCAAGCTGTAGGAAATGAAGGGGGTCAGTAGGAGGTAGCTCAAATCATATACCACCCTTCTAACTTTGAGGGAATTCAACAACTGGTTCAACAGATGTATAGTCCTCTAGATGCTGCTAAGAATATTATAATTGAGAAAGTGGAAATGTCTGAGGCTGCATTAAAGAGAGAGCAAGAAGCTCAACTTTCCAAGAAAAGATTTAGAGAGCACTCTTAATCAAAGACAGATTTTGAAATATGGAGTCCCACTTCAAGGAACATAATACTCACTGCCTGGAAAGATGTGAAAGATAAAATGCATGATATAGGCAAGTGGTATTCTGAACTAGAGTGGAACAAGTATTAATTGATGCAAGATGCCATATATCAGTTTAGAAGAGATCAAAAAGCTGGGAAGGTACCTGCTACTGCTTTGGAGCCAAGTAACTACTTCCCCAAGCCTTACCATTATTTTGAAAGGCAGAAGATCAAGGCTGAAGAGCTTAAGAAGAAAGATCTTAATGGAAAGAAGCTAGCTGAAGACACTAGAACTAGTGTGCAAGCAAGGGTTCAATCTGGCAAAGGAATAGTGATCAAGGAGCCTGATAGCCTTAGGATAGTTTTATTAGATTTTAATAATGTGGAAATCTATGTAATCAGTTGAATGTTAAACACTTTTGTGATTCAACAAAAGTTTGATTCTTGTTCATTACATGTTATCATACTTTGTGTTGATATAGTATTATGTTTCTGGCTATAAATTACCCTGTCTGAGAAATATTTTCTTTTATATACATCAAATTGTGTGTTTTATTGTAAGTGATGTATATCATTGACTAAGGGTTATGACTTCTCCAAATAGGGGGAGATTGTTGGGTACATTGGAAAATGTGTACCAGATTTGGAGAAGCCTCACCTAACTCAATTATATTCATCAATATGTATTTGATGGTGTTTTGAGTTTCATTGTGCAGGTTAAGAAATTGCAAGGAAAATTTTCTAAGTACAAGTGTCGACACTTGAGAAGCATTGTGTCGACACATGGGAAAGGCTGTGTCGACAGTAGGAGTCAGTTTGTGTCGACACACAGGACTTGTGTCGACACACAGAAAATCAGTCGACAACAACTGTGTCGACACACAGGACTTGTGTCGACACACAGAAATCTTAGTCGACAATAACTGTGTCGACATACAGGACTTGTGTCGACACACAAAAAGCTTAGTTGACAACAACTATGTCGACACACTGGACTTGTGTCGACACACAGAAAGCTCAGTCAACAACAACTATGTCGACACACTGGAATTGTGTCGACACAAAGAAAGCTTAGTCTACAACAACTGTGTCGACACACTGGACTTGTGTTGACACACAGAAAGCGCAGTCAACAACAACTGTGTCGACACACATGACTTTTGTCGACACATTCTGTAGAAGCCATGTCAAGAAGATAGAGAAGTGTTATGTCGACATTATGGGAGATATGTCGACATCACCAAGGATTGTGTCGACACATAGTCTATTTGTGTCAACACATTTAAAGGAATGTCTAAACACTTTGCTGACTGAGACAATGTATAATGAAGTAACTGGTGACTTGATAGCTCTCATGACCAATAAGGTTGTTGCATCTGTTAGTGCTGTTAGAAGGTTGTTATCAGCCGGATCAGCCGGTAACCTTGAATGAAGCCTATATAAAGACATGTTCTATCATCAGATAGAAAGAGAGCTTGAAGCATAAAAAGACAGAACCAATCTAAGAAGAAGAAGAAGAGAAGTCTTCATCTAGAAGTCATCAAATCTCTAGCAGATCTGCAACAAGTCTGCAAGAAGAATTCAGATTTAATTTTGAAAAGAAGAAGGAAGCTGGATTGAGGATCAACTACACTTCACAAGAAGATCAACCCGACTTTGTTCAAATTTAAGAAGCTTTGAAGAAGCTAAGACAGGTTGATTCTAAAGTTATTTGTTCTATCAAGAACTGATCAAGAAACCTTCATCCCTTTCTCTCTCTACCTAGGTGAAGGATTTATTCTTTTTTATTATCAATTTACTGTAGGATCTATTATAGATATAAGTTGTATGCCTAAAATATAAAG
Source organism: Platanthera guangdongensis (assembly GCA_039583875.1). Classification (NCBI taxonomy): domain Eukaryota; kingdom Viridiplantae; phylum Streptophyta; class Magnoliopsida; order Asparagales; family Orchidaceae; genus Platanthera; species Platanthera guangdongensis. The sequence goes on from CM077160.1 coordinate 31,867,111, forward strand.
GTTGAGGTAGGGTTGAGTGCCTGAGGTAGGGGATTAATATCTCTGAGTTGTAGGCCTGTGTAAGAGGCTGAGGTAGGGCCTGTGTGCCTGAGTTGTAGGAGTATGGACTCACTCTGAGGTAGGATTCTTTGAGAGAATCTGAGCTGTAGGACTTTGTTGGGTCCGACGTTCCTTCACTTGACCCGTGGCGCTCTTCTACTTATTTAAGAAATTAAGTAGCACCCTTTCCAACAGTCCGGGCTTTTGGAACAGTTGGTTATGCGCTTGATCCTTCAATTGGTATCAGAGCAGGTCACGGGTTCAAGATCGGGGGGGGGGGGGGGGGGGGGGGGCGCTATTAAATCCTGATTTTTCCCTTCTACCTGTGTGGGTCCGACGGGTCAGGCAACCGTGGACATGTGGTAACCCCACCTCTGAGCCGTGTAACCGTGGAGATGTGGTAACCCCACCTCTAAGCCGTGTGGGCCATGTGGTAACCCCACCTCTGAGCCATGTGGGCCATGTGGTAACTCCACCTCTGAGCCGACGGGTTGTGCTGGACGCCAGGGGGGATTGTTGGGTCCGGCGTTCCTTCACTTGACCCGTGGCGCTCTTCTACTTATTTAAGAAATTAAGTAGCACCCTTTCCAACATTCCGGGCTTTTGGAACAGTTGGTTATGTGCTTGATCCTTCAGACTTGCTGAAGTCTGAGTTTTAGGAACCATTCAGGGTTTTGAGTTATAAGATCTGAGGATCTGAGAAGGAAGAAGGAAGTTAGGCTGAATCTAGTATACTGCTAGATAGGCGAAGGGGGAAAGTGGATGTACTCATCACTTGGGGAACCACTGTAAACTATGTGTATTCTATGTGTGTTGTGTTTATTTTTATTTGTGCTGTGACAGTGTGCATAATAGGTCTTATTGTTATAAATTTTTCTTCCTAAGCAATAAAAAAGATTTGTACCTATTCACCCACCCCTCTAGGTGTTTAGGTCATCTTGAAACCAATTCTTTCACTTATGATCTTTTTCTAAATGTTATGTCTTTCTTTGACGAACCTCCCATTGATACCACTTGAGAGATAAATCTACTGGTAGTTAATCAACTAGAGGCGGGTGAATAGGTGTCTTCTAAATTCTTAAGCACTTATACTTAATAATTCAGCAGATACTTTAAAATAAACAATCACAGATCACAACACACACAATCACAGAGTACACATAATCTTTATAGTGGTTTCCCTATCTAGGGTACATCCATTTACCCCTTCATCCTCACTAGCAATATACTCGATAAGGTTATATCTCCTCCACTTCAACTCAGATCAACAGATCTTACAAACTCAGTTTCTTTCCAGAAACCTACACCTCAGACCAACATGTCCTACCTCAGAGATCCACCCAATCTCCTACCTCAGGTCCATCAAGAACCCTACCTCAGACTATACAAGTCTTATACCTCAGTGATCCCACACAAATCATCTACCTCAGGTCCCTCAAGAACCTTAGCTCAACCTTTATAACACAAGCTTACAACTCAGAGAATAAATCTACTACACACTCATATCTCAAAGAGATCTCACAGTTTTAATAGGGAAATAATAAGTAGAATTATCTGAGTAAATAGATTCTTCAATTGAGCAACAACACAGGATTGATTCTTGATGAACAAACTGGCTGAAATGAAAATTCATTGGATCTTCAATGTTCTTGATGAAGATCGGCTTGAATCTTTGAAGTACTTGTTGAATAGATCCAAATTAATACTTTGATCGACTTGTTGAAAGGATTAGAAGACTTTCTTGAAGACCTGTGTCTTCCTTCTTCTTGGAAAAATCAGAATGAGTAAATTGATCGATAAATGAATTGATTATTGGATTGATTTCTGTGAAGATAACCTCTCTATTTGTAGCCTTCACTGGTTACTGGTTTCTGATTATGACATCGTCATATGCCATAATACTTCAAGTTTTCCTTCAAACAGATTCTGATGAGATGTCAGGTCACTTTACATGACAAGATACTTTTGACTTGACTTGTCACTCAGCTGTGTTGACTCTATACAACATCAGAATCATAAGTGTTGAGAAGCCCCAAGTGTCTCGACACAATTATATTTAGTGTTCTTAGACTGTAAACTGTAAGGTTTCGAGGCATCTTCTTTAAATCTTCACTGTGTTGAGAAAGTTGAATTGTCTCGACACTGCTGTCTGCTTGGTGTCGATATCTTTAAGTTTATACTTCAGTTCTTCATTGTGTCGAGACAATTTTATTGCCTCGACACTACTGTCCTGAGCTATAAGGTGTCAAGATATCTAACTTATCTCGACGTTGCTGTCTCGTATTTTTCTGATCTCAACAGTTCTCCAACAAAGGTGTTGACATAGTTGTGAAGTGTGTCGACACTTTTGTACTTTGTCATTTCTTATGCGCAGCAACTTGCTGGGCTTTGACTATGCCGACTTCACTCAACACTATTAGCTATATGGCGTTGAGTGAACTGACCTCACTCAATGCCTGTTGACTTAGTCAACATTCTTCACTGTCACTGCCTTAATATTTGGCGTTGAGTGAGCTTGCTTCACTCATCGCCTGTGGGCTTAAACAATTTCCTGCCTTTCGACTCAGGTTTTTTGAGTCCATCTGTCAATGTCACTTGGACCACCTGTCTAATCAATATGACAAAGACTAACCTACATGCATGAACTGAAACATACATCAAATACATACTTGTGTATATCATTGAGTTGAAAGGGGTTCTTCAAATCAAGTACATTATTTTCAATGTACCCAACAGAAATGAAAATAATTCCACAACGTAATGTTATTTTATTGAAGGGTTATGGGTACAATTACATAAGTTCTTTTTACTATCATATTTGTAATCATGTCGACTATTATCTACCTCCATTCGTTATAATTGCAGGAAAAAGTTAAGAATTTCAATTATCATGAATAGAAGAGCGCAATATAGATTTTCCTTTTATTAAATTATTTATTTATTTATTCATTAATCTTCTTAATGTAGGTATTGCTAGTCCTTGGAACTAAAAGTCTTTTTGCAAATAGAGGTGTTCATGTATCCAATATGATAGATGACAAAGGTCTTGGATTGGGCACACACGGGTAGGGACACGCCCATGTCACTATCCAAGTCCTTCTATGGAAAGATCACAAAGCTAGGAAGAAAAGGCGTATTATAAGAGCACCACACGGGTAGGGACACGCCTGTGTCACTACCCGTGTCCTTATCGGGAATAATCAAAGGTTTGATGAAAAACCAACCCGTGTGTGGAGCCATAAAGAACACACGGTCGTGTTACTAGCCGTGTTAAATGACACGGCTCATGACTAGGCACGCCTTTTCATACAGAACCACCCAGACGCACCGTTTCATACCCTACATGGCCTGTGACATGGCCGTGTTGGAACCCCTAATCAACCTGTTTGCAAGAAGACTATAAAAACCCGCACAAAAATAGAAAACGGACTTTTGGGATAAAAGGACTTGTAGAATTTCTAGAGGACGAATGTAGAGCATCAAGCTAACGGGAATTCGAAGGAGATAATCCGTATGGTTTTAATTTTTATGTATCTCTTTTAATTTCCCGCTTCTCTTAGTGGATCTAAACTCTATTTTACATTTCGCATGAGACTTGTTTTTCTGAACCGATTCAGTAATCACGTATGTTGGTTTTCATTTCAGATTTGTGGAATTTTATTCGTATATGTGGTTTCAAACAAAGAGATTGGTCATAGATTTAAAGTTAGTATTTGTTTTATTTGAGTCCCAAACTTCTAGATTGAGGAATTGGAATGTTATGATGATGGTTTATTATTTCATTATCTGGTGTTATTTCTCTTTGTATTTCAAATTTCATGATTGTGAGATATGTTGTTTGAATAATGGCAATACAGATAAAGGGATTCATGATATCTTACAGATAGGATTTCATGAATTTTTTTATATCATACAAAGTTACGTTATATTAATGCAAATTTGAGTGTGGTGAATTGTTCGAGAGAAAATTTGCTCAACTTTAGTTTAGGTATTGATTTGCTCCAGAGAGAATTCGATAAAGATTGAACCCTCACAATACAACGAATTTGATAATATTGTTAATATGCGGTTACATAGAATTGAATTAATGAGTGAAAATTCTCATGTGATGACTGTTAGACTATCCACTTTTTACCATCCTTAATCCTCCAATATCACTTTATCCAATTAGTCCTAGTATTTTTAATTTAGAGTAACAAACAATTTTAAATATAGGTATGATAATAGAGTGAGAGTGAGTACGAGTACTTGATAATACCCTGAGGAATACGATATGAGATGTAGATTTCTCCTATACTATGATTGATAGGTGAACTTGCCTGAGATTAAAATCAATTTATCTTATACCTCTCTACATAGTTTATGCTAGAGTAGAAATATATTGCATCAAGTTTTTGGCGCCGTTGCCGGGAGCTTGTTTTCAATATTTTGAAAGCTTAAACTCTAATAATGTACCAATTTTTGATTACAAACATATAATTATAAATTAGTTTATTGCATAATTTATATCACTTAATCTCTGTTTTGTAGTCTGTTAGTCTATCACTTAATCGTTGTTTGCATTATCTACAAATATAAATTCAGATTATACATTATTTCCCGACTATGCAAACTATTTTGTGGCTAAGGTCCTTCCAAAAGTTTTTTCATGTCAGTAGAAAAAGAAATTTTTCTCTGAATTGAAATATTACTTTTGGGAGGACCCCTATCTTTTTCAGATATGTACAGATTCCATTATACGTAGATGTGTATCAGCGGAGGAGGGCTGGAAAATCTTGGAGCAGTGTCATTCAGGACCTACAGGTGGTCACTTTGGAGAAAACCGCTCAGCTAAAATGGTTCATGATTCCGGTTTTTATTGGCCCCTTCTATTCAGGGATGCCCAAAGGTATGTACTTTCATGTGATTCTTGTCAAAAATCGGGTAATATCTCTAAATTACATGAAATTCCACAAAAAATATTCTTTAATGTGAAGTGTTTGATTTGTGGGGGATTGACTTTATGGGACCGTTTCTAATTTCTTATGGGAATAAATATATTTTGGTAGCTGTAGATTATGTATCTAAGTGGGTAGAGGCGCAAGCTTTCCCTACTAATGATTGTAGAGTTGTAATTTAATTTCTAAAAACCTTATTTGCATGATTTGGCACAACGCGTGCACTTTTTAGTGATAGGGGTACACATTTTTGTAATCTACAGTTTGATAAAGTTTTACAAAAATAAGGGGTCACACATAGGTCACACATAGGATAGCCATACCTTATCATCCACAAACTAGTGGTCAGGTTGAAGTTTCAAATAGATAACTTAAGAGAATCGTAGAAAAATCTATAGAAGGGAATAGGAAACAATGGTCTAAAAAACTAAACGATTATTTGTGGGATATAGGACCGCCTGCAAAACACCCATAGTGACCACTCCCTTTAGACTAGTCTACGGTAAATCATGTCACCTGCCTATAGAATTAGAACGTAAATCGTATTGGGCAATACGCTCTATGAATTTTGACACCAATTCTATAGGGATGAAACGAAAACTTCAACTTAATGAATTAGATGAGTGCAGAATCTTGGCTTATGAAAATTCTCAGAAATATAAGGAGAAGTCTAAATTGTTCCATGACCATCACCTTCGAAAACCTAAGATATTCCAAAAAGGTGACCAGGTCCACCTTTACAATTCCCTCCTTAGTTTATTCCCAGGGAAGTTAAAGTCTAAGTTGTCTGGACCTTTCCAAGTCAAAGATGTTTTTCCCTATGGCACCATTGAACTAACCCACAATGAGAATTGAGATTTTAAAGTCAATGGGCACTGATTAAACCTTTCTTATGGAGAGTTTCTGAAAGTAAGGGTTAGATCTGAAATACTCTAGAGGGGGGGGGGGGGGGGGGGGTAAATAGAGTATCTTGAAAACTTAAAAACTTTTTGATGTAAATAAAAACAAACCTAAGATAAATTTATCTAGAACTATCACATGCACAGGAAAACCAAATATCAGAAACACAGCAACCTAGCTAGCACAGCCACAGCAAGAACAAAAGTAAAAGTGCAACCAGACAACACAAGAATTTTATAGTGGTTCCCCAACCTAGGTACATACACTCTTCTACCACCCTGGTAGGAATGCACTAGCAGGTTTTTGATCAGGTGACTGCCACAAATGAGCTTTTGATCAGGTTCTCAAAAACCAACCCCAAGTATTTTGATCAGGAGACTTGCAACCAAGAATAACTTTTGAAGGGAGTTAAAGAACCCTTTTTACAGTGGGGGATGAGAGAGTGATTATGTCTTCTCTTTCCAAAATACAACTGAGAACACTTTAGTGGATATATGATGTTACCAAAAGTTCCCCCTGAGATATTGAACTCAGGAAGATTTGAGTCTTGCTATAGGGTGAGTAGGTCTTCAATATTTCAGCCTTGACCAGCAGTTATCCAGGAGCTTCCTGACAGATAGAGTGTTTGTTGTCCTTTGAAGAATCCTGAGATGAAGAAGGAAGAAGTCTCTTGATTTGATTGTATGTTCTTCTTCTTCTTCTTCAGCTTGCTATAATTTCTCTGGTCAAGGGCTAGGGCTTCTTGTATCTTTACTGTGTTATTGCCCTGTGAATGTTGTTCTTTGTGTTCAGACGAGAAGGAAGAAGAAAAAAGCCCTATACACTGTGGTGTTGTTCTTTAAGAAAGAGAAAAAAAATCTTTTTATATTTTCCATGAAATCTTCCTTCTGAATTTTGAATTTCTTCCTTCATTCAATGCTGACGGCCTGGAGAATATTTGCATTCATTGATATCCCCAACTTTCTCATTGAAAAGCGGCAAGTAATAATCCTGATGAAGACTGTAATTAATGCTTGCTTCTAACGGTAATATTCAAAGAATATTTAAGCATTGATTACTCAGGAATTATTGCAATATAATAAGGACAGATGGATGGAAATTTCCAATTTTGGAATTGCCCAGAAATCGTCGAGCAGAGAACAGAATTCATCGACCTGGGTCCAGAGTACGTCGAGCAGAGAAATCACATTCGTCGACCTGATAATGGTTGTTCGTGGAACTCAGATCCAAGATCGTCGAAATGAGAACAGATAACTGCTTTCTCTGGAACCTTGCCAACTCTATGCATCAAGATCGTCGAGCTGAGATTCTGACTACGTCGACTAGTGTTCAGCTAACTACTACTTGATAAAACTTGTCAATGCTGTGGTCCAAGTTCGTCGTGCGGAGAACATGAATTTATTGACCAGAGTATGATTCTGGTCTTAGTATATTTTAGATATTTCAGGACTTTAGAATGTTGATATAGACCATCCAGAAATCGTCGACCTGAGAATTAAGTTCGTCGAGCAGAGAACTGCTGACTGCTGCTTGCTATTGATCTCTAAGTTCGTTGACCTGAGAATAGGAATTCATCAACTAAAGAATGATTCTGGACTTAGAATATTTGAGTGTTTCTGGTCTTATAATGTTGAAGTAGATGATCCAGAATTCGTCTACCTAAGATCCAAGTTCATCGAGCTCAGCTCAGAGAATTTTCTCAGAGTTCGTCGAGCTAAGCACGACTTTCGTTGACCTGAGTTCGACGAACGTCGACCTCATTTTCCGAGTCTTTGAAATTTCTCTAAGTCTTGAGTATTTTGTAGTCTATTGATGGCTGGTCAATGCAGTGTTGAATATAAGTACATGTCCTAGACTCTAGGACTCATACATGACCCTGGCTATACATGTTGGGTCAAACATCCTAATTTAGTGAACCTAGCCCAAATCCAACTAGGGATCCAACAATCTCCCCCTATTTGGGTAAGGTCTCTAATTACAGACTTACATTAATAACAAAGCAAGAAAAATATATCTCGCAGGAATTTTAACATATGCAGCAGATATATATATATATATATATATATATATATATATATATATATATATATATATATACAAAGAGATTTGTATCAAGACATAAATATGCAGTTTTAAAATAATCAAAGAGACTTAAACAGTTTAAAGTTTATTTCTTCTTCTTGGGCTCCTTGTGTTTCTCCTCTTTAGCTTTTTCACCTGGCCTAGTAAACTTTATCTCCCTGTTTGGATTAGCTGCTTGTATCTTTATCATTGTCATGTTAGCAGCACCAATGATATTAAGGGAGGTAGCCCTTGGCACTACAGCTTCAGGATGTAGTTTCATATAGTCATCAACATTAAAAAATTTGTTAGCCTTAGCAAACCTGTTAAGTTCTTCCTTCTTGTATTTAGACATGGTTGAATATTGCAAGAGATCCTTTCCTTCAGCTTTTACCTTGTTGATCATGGATAGGACAACCAACTCTTGGAACCTGGCCATCCTTGCAATTGTAGCTATCTCTGGATCTTCAAAGGGTACAGGAGGGGAGGCAGGTCTCTTTGGGCTTTTAGCTTTATGTTCAGTAATTTGTTATTGTTGTTGTTGATTTTGTTGTGGTTGTTGTCTGCCTGATGAGTAATGCCTCTGCTGGCTGCTTCCTGAAGAGGAGGACCTACCCTGATGCCTCTGATAGGTTTGATACTGGGTAGTCGTTTGAGTTGAAGAACTTGAAGCACCAACAACAGGTGGAGGAGGAGGAGGAGGATCCTTTCTATATATCTGAGGAGGTGGGGAATACTTCCTATTTTTCTTTCTTTCTTTTTGTTGGTTCTTGGACAGCCACATCCATGCTGGCATGCCCTTATATGGTGTGATCTTCTGCAGTATATAATATGGAGTGTCATTTGCTGGATTTGGTTTTGGGGCATGAGGTGGAGGAGCCTTTCTTTCTTGGAGACTTTCTTTTTATTAGGCTCATCATCAGAGTCCTCTTCATCATCATCATCATCATCATCAGAGTCTTGAGGAGCATCATACAAAGCATCAATAGCTTTTAGTATAGATTTATATATGGGCTTATCAGCCTGAGTAGGAGCTGGAGAAGGAACTGGAGGAGGAGCTAGAGATCTGCATATGTCAGTGCTTTCAGCAACTGATCTACTCTCTTCTTTGATGTCAGCCATGATCAGTTCATCTAGATCAGGCATTGGGGAATCATCCATGACAAAAGTTAGAGCAGGAGGGGATGCAACAGTGAGGGGATCAGCTCTGGGTGGAGATGAAGTAATGGGAGGAGCATATTTTGGTAGAGATGGAATGGCTGGAACCTTTGTTATAGTAAAACTGGCCTTTAGTTGCTTGGCAACCTTGGGGCTTATTGGTGAGGTATAAGGGACTATAGCCAAAGATGGCTTTATACTATACTCTGGAAGTCCACTCAAATAAACTGTATCAAAAACTTTTAACAAATTCATTAGATCAACTGTGGGAATTATCATAAAATCACCAGCAATGTTTATTTCCTCTGGAACTTGCTCATCCAGATCCATATCAGACTTAATAAAATTAATGAAATCAATTAAATCATCAGCATCTGTATCTGCTGTTTCTTCTGCTTCTGCTTCTGCTGCTTCTTTTTCTACTGTTACTGTTGCTGCTGTTACTACTGCTTCTGCTGTTACTACTGCTGTTGTTACTGTTGTTGTTGCTGCTATTGCTACTTCTACTGCTACTTATTCATAGAGCATCTCCCACTGCCTAGTTTCAGTGGTAACTAGAGCCAGGCCCCTTACTAAAGATGGAGGAGCAGAGAGAGCAGATATGTGAGCAGCAAGAGAGGAGATATAAGCAGCAAGAGGTGTAATAGCCTCTGCTATAATGTTTTTGAGGAGGGGAGTGAGAAGTTTAATGAGAGATGGAATTATGGAGGGGTCCTATGACAGAGATGCAAAAGGGTGTGTCAGTGGAAACAGAAGGAGGGATGGAAGAAACTGGTGGAGGAGGAGGTAAAGAATTTAGCGTTTGAACATCTGGGATAGAAGAAGTATGGATGGGGGATGTAAGCAGATTGAAGGAAGGGACGGAGGACTGAGTTGAGAGAGGAAGGTCAGCAAAATATGGTGGTAGTGGTGATGAGGGTGGTGTTGGAATTGGTGTATCATGTTGGGAGGGAGGTGAGGTAGGAAAGTGAATACGAGTTGAGGATGTATGTATTGGGGAGGATGGAGGTGTGGGAGTAGGGACTGTGAGGGGAACTTGGGAGGGGAGTTGGTGTGCCATCTAATGTTGAGTTTGGATGGCTGGCGGTGAGGGAGGTGGAGGAGGGATATCTTCAACAGGGTGTGAAGTGGCTGGATTAGCCCTAATACTCTCAGAAGGCCTGGTGGAAGAGGAAGAAGCCTTGGAGGGCTTGGTGATTGTCCTCTCCCACCTACCAAAGAGGGCACAGGTAAGCCTCTTGGAGGCATTGATGAATATGGTCGGGGAGACCAGGGATTCAGCAGCCTTTTCTTTAAGAAAGATTCCCAAAATTCTTCCAAAACAAACCTCTTTCTTTGTGTTCTTTTTCTTAATTAAATCAAACATAATCAGAGCCCATTTCACTGGTTTCTTGTTCACCATAACACATATTATAGGAATTGTTGTCTGGTGATGTAATCATGGGCATTGTGCTTGCCTAGCAACACCTTGCCCACAATATCTGCTAGGAATTTATACTCAGCAGAAAGGTGTTTCTTCAGCAGTTTGTTAGGGGTTTCTGTAGAATAATCCATCTTACTTAGCATCTCATCAAATTCATCACTAGCAATCTCTAGTTCCTCTTCACCATTAGTTAATCCAAAGATTTCAGTCAGAATAGTGGGGGTAAGAGAAATAGCATTACCCAATATGGTGTCTGTCGTGGTGTTATCATCAGTGGTTGAGGAAATATAGACCCACTCTCTGATTTCTGCGCCAGCTATCTTGATCCTGGTAGTCATCAAAGTTTTTAACTGCTGATCTTCAAGCAGTTGCAAGATGTTCAGGAATATTGGATCTGAGTGTTGGAAGGAATCAAAGTCTACATCAAATCCTGTATCGAATTTCATCGCTGCAAGATTGCCCGCTGGAATCACCATTAGTTAACCTGCAAGAGAAAAACGAAGATCAAATGCAAGGGAACTGATAGCGCGGGATGGAGGTCGAAGAAAACCTAGATATAAGATTTTATGGAATATGAATCGACAAACTCCGTTCCATGAAAAGTAAATAATTCTTCGATCTGAGATCGATGAAATAATTAGTAGCTAAATAATTTGTTGAGCTCAGTCTGAAGATTTGAAAACATTTAGTCGAGCTCCGTTCGACGAACATTTTCTGAAGCAGATTTGTCGATCTCTGTTCGACAAAAACAACTTCACTCATAGAGAGTTCTTCGATCTCCGTTCGACGAATATCTCAAGAACTTTTCCCAGTTCGTCGAGCTCCGTTCGACGAACTTTGAAAAATTCGTCAAGTGCAGACATAAGTTAAATTAGAGCTTCTCCATTGATCATGCCCAGCTGATTTATAAAGAACAAGTGATTTCTTTCATCCAAGGGTTTGGTGAAAATATCAGCTCTTTGTAAATCAGTGTAGATATAGACAAGTTTGATTTTGTTTTTGTCTACACACTCTCTAATGAAATGATGCCTAATGTCTATATGCTTTGTCCTACTGTGATGGACAGGATTTTGTGCTATGGATATAGCACTTGTGTTATCACATAAGAGAGTTGAATTAATTAAGTTGAACCCTTAATATAGGAGTTTGTTTTGAATCCACAACATCTGGGAACAACAACTGTCAGCTGCAATGTATTCTGCTTTAGCAGTTGATGTGGACACAGATGATTGTTTCTTGTAGAACCAAGACACTAGTCTCATACCAAGGAACTGGCAAGTTCCTGAGGTACTTTTCCTGTCTACCCTGCATCTAGCAAAGTCAGCATCTGAATATCCAGTTAAATCAAATTCTGACTCAGTAGGATACCAAAGGCCTAGACTAGGATAACTCTTTATATATCTCAAAATTCTTTTTAGAAAAACTAGGTGAGATTCTTTAGGGTTCACTTGGAACCTAGCACAAAGACATGTGACAAACATAATATCAGGTCTACTAGCTGTAAGATATAATAGGGACCCAACAATGCCCCTATATAGTTTCTGATCAACTGGTTTCCCATGTTCATCAGTGTCTATTACAGCATTAGTAGCCATAGGTGTTTTCTTTGCTGAGGCATCAGCCATCCGAAACTTTTTAAGAAGCTCTTTAGCATATTTAGCATGAGAGATGAAGATGCCATCAGGTAGCTACTTCACTTGCAGACCAAGGAAGTAGGAGAGCTTACCCATGCTACTCATTTCAAACTTTGAATGCATGATGTCAGAAAACCTCTTGCATAGCTTGGAATTAGTAGATCCAAATATAATGTCATCTACATATATTTGTACTAACAAAGTTTGATCCTTATGGTGCCTAGTGAACAATGTTTTATCTACAATGACTATAGTGAATTTATGCTATATCAAAAAGATAGCTAAGGTCTCATACCAAGCCGTTGGAGCTTCATTAAAACCATAAAGAGCTTTATGCAATCTAATAACATATGAGGGATGAGTTGGAGAGACAAAACCTGGAGGTTGTTCAACATAAACCTCTTCTTTCAATACTCTATTTAGGAAGGCACTCCTTACATCCATCTATTAAACTTTGAACTTTTTGTATGCAGCGTAGGCAAGGAAGATTCTGATTGCTTCTAACCTTGCAACTGGTGCAAAGGTTTGATCCTAGTCTATGCCTTCTTCTTTACAATATCCTTTGTAACGCCCCGAAAATTGTATTTGAGTCGGTCGCGAAAAAGGGGATTTTTGGTGACTGTATAGAGGTATACGGCCTAGGACACGTGTGTGTCCAAGGCCATGTATGGATGGTGTTTTTTGTTCATTTTCATCCCGAGAAGGACACGGCTAGAAACACAGCTAAGTGACATGGGCGTGTCATTTGACACGGGCGTGTGCCTACCCGTGTTCTTTTGGGTCATGTCCGTTATCGTGGAGGTTATGCGTGACACGCCCCCGAACACGGGCGTGTCGAGGAACCCGACACGGGCGTGTCAGTTGAGACCCGGGCATGTCTCTGCCCGTGTGTCTTTCCTCAATTTGACGATCGTGCCTGGATAGAGGCACACGGACTGGGACACGGCCGTGTGCCAAGCCATGTTCGGCCCAGGTCTGGAGATTTTTGAAAGAAACTGAGCCGTTCGTTTTCTTTAATTAAGATCCAACGGCCCAGATGGTTTCCTGCACTGTTAAGGCCGGGAATAGGGGAGCTAATCCTTCATTTCTCTCCAACCATTCTCTCTCTCAAGGAGTTGGAAAGAGGAGGAAGAAGGAAGGGATTCCAGCCGCCGGCGGAGCATCAGAGCACCGTTTCGAAATATGAGAGCGGATCTGAGGAGGAAAGTTCGTTGCGAAGATTTCCATCCGTGTACTTTTTCCATGGCGCCAAAGCGGACTACAAGGGTAACGATTCTCTACTTGAGCATGTGAAGCTCTTTCTTTCTGCATAGGGAATCCTGCTCCCGCGAGTGTGCGGTGAGTGCGTGGTGTTCCTTGGGGTTGATGTGAATAGTCCCCCTTGTGTTGCATATAGAGTCCGGAATCATAAGTATGGGCATAGGCATTGTGTGTGAAGCCTACCCGGACGTGTATTGTCTGGATCGGTGATGTTGCATTTGATATGTATTGCCGGAGAAGACTCGGTGCTTTGGGTTTTTCGGGTTTCTACGCGGCAGATTGCAGCAGGGATCCTTGGAGTTTAGCTTCAAGGCGCACCTGGAAAACTGAGCGGAAATGTGTTCTGCTAACCTGGCGGTCTGGGAACCGGCCTTGATCATAACTGGGTTATGAGATTATTTGGAAAACTTTGGGATCTGAGAGAAGCTTGGCCCACGCGTAGGACTTAAATTGTATATGCGGCGTGAGCAACGGGCAAGTGGAATTGGACCTAGGCTATGTGGTTTGGTGCGAGAGACCCGAAGACGGGGACTGGCCGTTGGAATAGTTGGGAGCCTTAGACGGTGGTCAGAAAGGCTAAATGCTCACATGTTGTTGCCATCCTGGGGGTGGTGGTGAAGACGCTGTAATGACAGGATTCACCATTAATGTGCCCTGAGTGCACGGGGTGTTTGACCGTGCGAGCCTACACCTGTGGCAAAATATATAGTTGCACTTTATTGTTTAGCTGGGCTAATGTTATGCATGGAAAGAGCACCGCTGTCCCGACCTAGGGGCGGGGTCGTTATAATTTGGTCGGCTTTTGGCTGACCGTTGCTTTGTTTGCCACCGTGCGGTGGAATGTGCTTGCAGGTGCTGCAGATCCGAGTGCCAAATAGCGGGCTGGATCCCATGTTGCTGTGCTGGCCCTAGAAGGCCAAAGCGAATAGTTGTTTTTATTTTTATCATGTGTGGCCGGCCTGCGAGCCGATGTATGTAAGACATGTTTTTATTAAGTGAACATTTGTAAGGTCATAAGGCCATGCACCCTTTTAGTGTATTTGGGATTTCATTCCTGTTGTGTGGATGTGGACATTCTTGGATATGGATTTAAGATTTGGGTTCTTTCAACTTTAAAAGCTTCCGCTAGAATGCTCTGTGTAGGACCTGTAGTCTAAATTGGATAGTTTGAATATTCTTATGTAACCATTCCGACTGTCTGTGGTATATGGCGTCTGGTCCAGCTGGACCTTCTGTTATATGCCATGCGACAGATGGGGGTGTTACAATTTGGTATCATAGGCCTGAATGAATTCGTTGACGAATTCTTTTAAGTGGTGGTGAGCACTTGTGTGCGTCATCGTTATAACATCAAAAAAAACCCATGAATGTCCACTTAGGAATGAAAAATACACTTGTTTTGAGGAACCTGCGTGTTCCTATAGTTGCTTTTTGCAATTTTGTTTAGACACTTATTGGTATTTTGTACGACTATAGGTGACCGGGAGTGGCGCAGAGCCGACAGAATGTCTGGTTTCTGAGGATTATAGTGCACCCAACGACGTGCTTGAGACCCCTCCATCGTTTGAAACCATAAGAAGGATTGTTGAAGTGGTACTCGCTTTAACTAGTGCACAACAGGGAAGCAATGTGCAACCCTTTGTCCCTGTGATGACTTCAATGTCGGGTGGTGTGTTGGATCAAAGGAGTTTAAGAAGGCCAGCAGGCCAGCAGTTGAACATGTCCTTAGTGCAGGGTACGCACTCGGTTCATGAGTATTTGCAGGCATTTCTTTTGATAAGCCGCTACCCATGCTTTTAATTGGATAACGGACAGTCTATAACTGATAGATTCTATAATGGGCTGCGTGGTGAGCTGCGAATCCTACTGCTAGGACCAAAACTATTGGGATTCCGAGCCTTGGTGGAGTCGGCTAGATCTTTGGAAGTAGATATGGGGAAACTACACCAGATACCAGTGAGTAGGGTATCGAACCCTACAAGTCCCATGAGGGGGGCATCTCGCAGAATGTTGAAGAAGAAGGGTAGATCATCGACTAGCAAGGTTACTTTCAACTATCATACTTGTGGAAAGAAAGGGCACTGTTTCCAAGCTTGTAGAGATGGTGCTCAGAAGACTAAGGAATCTACGTCAGGAGCGGTTGAGGACTCTAGTTCCAAGAAAACAGAGTTCAAAATGCCGGCAACCTCAATGTTTGGATATCATAGGTGGTATAAGAAGGCTAGGACTTAGGGTCCAGCCCCCCTTTTGGTGCTTCAAGGTAAACTACAGGACGAACCTCGGGTGCTTGTTATAACTGCGGGAAGATGGGGCATTTTGCTCGTGAGTGTTGGAGCGGACGTGCAAAGTCCGAGAGGAATTCTGAAGTGTACAGCCGGGGCCAGTAGGACGGTAGGAAGCTCACTGTCGTGGTGACAGGTACGGTTTAAAGTTATAGAAGTTAACTGTAAATACATGTCGTCCTTGTGCATGTTAGATTAGAACTAGTTGTGTTGAGATTTGTCCTGACTTACGTTCATTTGGCGAGAGCACCGTTCGTTTATGGGGGGGGGGGCTTCGTGTCCCTGTTTACCCAAAGGAATTGTATTGCGTGTCGGAGTACATCTTCCGATGGCACAAGACATAATGGATGTGTTGTTGACTAGTAGTGCTCAATGCGCGTGGATAGGGTCTGCGTAATGAAGATTCAGATTGAAGACCAGGGGTTTGGTTTGCGAGCGTTGATTCTACCGTTAGTGTAGTTCGACGTAATCTTCAGTATGGATTAGCTCTCGGAGCAGTGTGCATGCATTGATTGCAACCGTAAGGAAGTTAAGTTGTGTCAAAACACAGATCGGGAGACTACTTTTGCGGGCATGAAGGGGGTCGGGTAAGATTTTGATGTCAGCCCTTCAGGTGTTCAAGGAAGTTCGGTCTGGGGCAGAATTGTTTGTCACTCTTGTGCAGACTTCGACGCCTACGCCAAGTCTTGACAGTATACTAGTTGTGTCCGAGTATCCTGATGTGTTCCCAGATGATCTCCCAGGAGCCCCCCCTCAGTGGGAGATTGATTTTACCATTGAGCTGGTACCGGGTGCCAAACCGGTGTCACGCTCTCCATATCGGATAGCGCCAAGAGAGATGACAGAGTTGAAGGTGCAACTGCAAGAGTTTCTAGAGCAAGGTTATGTGCGTCCAAGTTCGTCGCCTTGGAGTGCACCAGTTCTCTTTGTTAAGAAGAAAGATGGGAGCTTGCGGCTTTGTATCGACTATCGGGAATTGAACAAGTTTACAGAAAAGGATAAGTATCCGATTCCGAGGATTGACGATCTATTTGATCAGTTGGTTGGGTCAACGGTATATTCAAAACTAGATCTAAAGTACGGTTACTACCAGTTGTGGATAAGGGAGAGCGACATCACAAAGACAACATTCAGTACACGGTTTGAGAATTACGAGTTCACGGTCATGCCGTTTGGGTTGATAAATGCGCCATCCGTGTTTATGGATCTGATGAACATGACATTCAGAGAGTACCTGGATCATTTCGTGATAGTATTTATCGATGTTATCCTGGTGTACTCGTAGTGCGAAGAGGATCACTACAATCATCTACACATGGTGTTGGAAACGTTGAGGAGGAATCAGTTGTATGCTAAGTTCTCCAAGTATGAATTCTGGTTATCCTCGATAGCGTTCCTTGGTCATGTTGTTAGTGGAGAGGGGATTGCTGTGGATCCGGCGAAGATAGTGGCGATACGAGAGTGGCCTACTTTGACTACGGTGGCGGAAGTCCGGAACTTTCTGGGGCTTGCCGGCTACTATAGGCGCTTCGTAGAGAACTTTTCGCTGATAGCATTTCCACTCACGATGTTGACAAGGAAAGATCAAAAGTTTGTGTGGTCGCTGAAGTGCGAGCAGGCTTTTGAAGAGTTGAAGAGGCGGTTGACCACAACGCCTATTTTATGTTCGCCAGTTGGAACCGAAAAGTTCGAGATCTATAGTGATGCTTCGGGTAGTGGTTTGGGCTATGTTCTGCTACAGCATGGGAGAGTGATAGCCTATGGTTCACGACAATTGAAGGATCATGAGAGAAATTATCTGGTTCATGACTTAGAGTTAATGACCGTGATATTTGCTCTAAAGCTTTGGAGGCACTACCTGTACGGTGTAAAGGTCGATATTTACACTGATCATAAGAGCTTGAAGTACATGTTGGACCAAAAGGATCTGAACATGAGGCCGCGTAGGTGGATGGAGTTCTTAGGGGACTACACCTTCAAGATACATTATGTGCCTGGGAAGGGTAATGTAGTGGCGGATGCGTTGAGTCACAGGACTCCGGCGCAGGCCAACTGGTTATTGGTACATGATGAGAGATTGGTCCATGAGTTGGAGGCTTTGGAGATATCTTGCGTCGACAAGCAGTCTAGTGCCAAGGCAAAACTATTTTGGATAGAGGTGTAGTGTGACCTAGCGGATAGAGTTTGGCAGGCTTTGGTTTAGTATAATAGCATGAAGCAGATCTTGGATGAATCTTTGGATGGGTCAAATTCCCAATTTGTTGTTGAAGATGGGTTGCTAAAGAAGGACGGTCGCCTATGCGTTCCTAGTGCGGATAATCGTCGGGAGGAGTTGATGTATGAGGCTCATCATAGAAAGTACTCAATCCACCCGGGAAGCACGAAGATATGTAGAGACATGAAGAAATTATTCTGGTGGCCGGGTTTGAAGAAGGATGTAACACTTTATGTGGCCAAGTGTCGTACATGTGCATTAGTGAAGGCGGAATGCAAGAAACCCGGAGGTTTCTTGAAGTCCCCACATATCCCAGAATGGAAATTCGATGACATATATATGGATTTCATGCATGGTTTGTCGAAGTCGCAGAAGGGAAAAGACGCCATTTGGGTGGTCATAGATAGGTTGACAAAGGTGTCGCACTTTATACCGAACAGGAAGGAAGATTCGGTGGAAATGTTAGCCAAACTCTATGTGGAGAATATTGTACGATTGCATGGTGTGCCCTGCAGTATTATTAGTGATCGAGATGGACGCTTCATGTCGAAAGACTGGAGGTTGGTGCATAGTCTATTGGGTACTAAGCTAAAGTTCAGTACAGCCTTTCATCCGCAGATGGATGGCCAAACCGAGAGGGTCAACCGGACGATGGAGGACATGATTCGCATGTGCGTCCTAGATTTCGGAAAGCATTGGGAGGATCAACTGTACATGGTGGAGTTTGCGTACAAAAATAGCTTTCAGGCAAGTATTGGAATGGCGCCTTTCGAGGCCTTATACGAGAGGAAGTGTCGTACGCCGTTGTCTTGGTTGGAGGCAGGGGAATCGAAGTTGTATAAACGTCAAGCGGTGGAAGATGCCACTTCAATGGTCCGTACAATTCAAGAAAGTTTGAAGATCGCTCAGGATAGACAGTCAAAGTACGATAACGCCAAGCATTGGAACGTGGAGTTCAATGTTGGCGACATGGTGTATCTAAAAATCAAGCCATTCAAGGGTGTATCGCGGGTTCGACGCTTGTAGAAGTTGAGTCTGAGATACCTTGGACCATTTGAAATCCTGGAGCGTGTTGGAGAGGCGGCGTATAGATTGAAGCTGTCGACGGAATTGAGTGGGCTGCATGACGTGTTCCACGTATCGTTGTTGCGTAAGGCAGTGCAATAGCCTTCGCAGATCATTGCAGATAATCAAGTACCAGTTGATTATGAGTTGACCACAAGGGTCAAGCCAGTATGTATTGAAGATGTTACTGTCAAGCGACTCCGCAACAAGGATATCCTTATGGTTAAAGTCCGATGGGATAATTGCGGACATGAGGAGTTTTCTTGGGAGCGAGAGCAAGCTATGTTGGAGGAATACCCCGAGTTATTCCACTCAGGTATTATTTAGATTTGTGTACCTTTACTTAATTTCGGGACGAAATTCCTTAAGTGGGGGAGATTTGTAACGCCCCGAAAATTGTATTTGAGTCGGTCGCAAAAAAGGTGATTTTTGGTGCCTATATAGGGGTACACGGCGTAGGACACGAGCGTGTCCAAGGCCGTGTCTGGCTGGTGTTTTTTGGACGTTTTCATCCCGAGAAGGACAGGGCTAGAAACACGGCTAAGTGACACGGGCATGTCATTTGACACGGGCGTGTGCCTACCCATGTCCCTACCCGTGTTCTTTTGGGTCATGTTCGTTACCGTGGCGGTCATGCGTGACACGCACCCAAACACGGGCGTGTCGAGGAACCCTACACGGGAGTGTCAGGAGAGACACGGGCGTGTCTCTGCCCGTGTGTCTTTCCTCCGTTCTACGATCGTTCCTGGAGCGAGGCATACGGCCTGGGACACGGCCTTGTGCCAAGCCGTGTTCCGCCCAGGTCTAGAGATTTTTGAACGGATCCAACGGCCCTGATGGTTTCCTGCTCTGTTAAGGCCGGGAATAGGGGAGCTAATCCTTCATTTCTCTCCAACCATTCTCTCTCTCAAGGAGTTGGAAAGAGGAGGAAGAAGGAAGGGATTCCTGCCGCCGGCGGAGCATCAGAGCACCGTTTCGAAATCTAAGAGAGGATCTGTGGAGGAAAGTTCGTTATGAAGATTTCCATCCATGTAGTTTTTCCATGGCGCCAAAGAGGACTACATGGGTAACGATTCTCTACTTGAGCATGTGAAGCTCTTTCTTTCTGCATAGGGAATCCCGCTCCCGCGAGTGTGCGGTGAGTGCGTGGTGTTCCTTGGGGTTGATGTGAATAGTCCCCCTTGTATTGCATATAGAGTCCGAAATCATAAGTACGGGCATAGGCATTGTGTGTGAAGCCTACCCGAACATGTATTGTCTGGATCAGTGATGTTGCATTTGATATGTTTTGCCGGAGAAGACTCCGTACTTTGGGTTTTTCGCGTTTCTACGCGGTAGATTGCAGCAGGGATCCTTGGAGGTTAGCTTCAAGGCGCACACAGAAAATTGAGCGGAAACGTGTTCTGCTAACCTGACGGTCTGGGAACCGGCCTTGATCATAACTGGGTTATGAGATTGTTTGGAAAACTTTGGGATCCGAGAGAAGCTTGGCCCGCGCGTATGACTTAAATTGTTTATGCGGCATGAGCAACGGGCAAGTGGAATTAGACCTAGGCTATGTGGTTGATAGTACAGTTTGCAGTCAATTTTATTAGGGTATTTTCAAAGATTTAAAGCACAAATCATGTCTTGTAAAGTGCTTATTTTAACTCTCTTTTGTATATTTTTATCACTAATGCGTTTTTCTGCTTTCTGCAGGTTTTTCACGGCTTTCAGCCGAATTTTGCTGTTACAGGCCCCAAGGTCACGCCCTACCCGGGCGTGTACCTCAGGCGTGTAACCCAGAGGAATGAAGCAATCAGTCCGAAACTACATTCCATGGAAACTTAGTATATACTCTCTTTGTCACGCCCGTGTCACATCCAACACGGGCGTGTTCTAGAGGAGTGTCCCCAAGATCCGAGGAATCGCCACAATGCGCTCTTTTTCCCGCTCCACAGTCGCACCGCAATGGACACGCCCCAGGTACACTCCCTACCAAGGCATGACATTCGGGCATGTACTCCAGCAATACCGCCTGTCACCTCCAGCATTCAATTTCAGCTCCACAAAGTCACGCCGCAAAGAACACGCCCCCGGTACACGCCCTACCATGGCGTGACATTTGGGCGTGTACTTCAGCTACATGGCCAGAATTAAATTCCAGCCCGAAAAAGTCGCACCGAATGTGTCACGCCCCAGGGTCACGCCCGACCCGGGCGTGATAGGGGGGCATGACCCGACCCGAAAAAATCTATAAATAGAGCCCATCTCCAAGGGTTCAGGGCACCTTTTGGATTGAGGGGAGAGGTTCTGTCCTTTGTATTTTTGAACTTTTTCAAGCATTTCTCTTCATTTTTAGCTCTTCTTATCTCTAGCTTAATGCTTTCTCTGTATTAGCTCCTAGCTTCTTTCTGTAGTATAATGTTAATGATAGTGTAGTTTACTTTCCATGCACTTGTAATCTCTGGTTTTCTAGTTGTAAGATCCCTGTTTCCATTAATAAAGAAGTGTTGTTTTCTTTTTCGTTTCTACTTTGTTTACATTATTTTCTTCTACGCATCTCCTTTTCTCCATTTCACCATGAGTAACTAATCCTCCTTGTACTCGATCTTGATGATCCGAGGTTCGATTTGATTAAGTTATGATGCTTTAACTCTACTTTTTCTTTATAAAGTTATACCTTGAATTACTCTTGATTAAAAACCCTACTTGGAGATATATCATCAATATGTATATTTTCCATCATTAGCTTTCATTCTTGGCTAGCCGAGAGGCTTATAGTTTGAAGTAAGCACTCAAGAGTAAAAAGAGTTGCACGCACCCCTCGAGAGAGGCAGATGTTAAATCTCCTGGATTGGAGTGAAATCCAATAGAGGGGTTCACAGCTTAAAGCGAGATTTAGATCTACGATCGGACGAGAGTTCTGTTGAACATTCCTAAACTCAGGTAGGCACGGCTTTGAGAGAAGCGTGTTTACGCTT
Organism: Platanthera guangdongensis; assembly: GCA_039583875.1. Classification (NCBI taxonomy): domain Eukaryota; kingdom Viridiplantae; phylum Streptophyta; class Magnoliopsida; order Asparagales; family Orchidaceae; genus Platanthera; species Platanthera guangdongensis. The sequence continues at coordinate 31,889,048 of CM077160.1, forward strand.
ATGGAACCTCCACGGTCAAGGTTTTAGCTTTATTAAGTAAAAGTTTATTTTCGCATTTCTTAATCAACTTTAACCGAGGTGATCCTCAATCGAGTGCTCTTCTCTTTCATTGTCTTAATCCTTCACTGTTATCGTTTTAATAGCTCTCTATATAACAGCAAGCTTTTCTTTCTTAGCATAATACTTCTCTCCTTAATCGCATTTTAGTAATCTCTTAAACCCTAAAACATTCTTCGATAAGATAATGGTTTTAGTGTGAGTAAGATTAATTAACGGTTCCCGGATTTCAATACGACACTTGTGTCCCCTAGCTGCATTTCGATAGGTATACTTGCCTTATTGGATTGTTAGTTTGGTTTTTTTCTCCTTGCGAATATCAGTAGACATCAAGTTTTTGGCACCGTTGCCGGGGAAGCAACTTCTGTTAATAATTTGAAAACACGAATCTATTAATTTTATCACTTCTTTTTCTCACCCTCCTTAAAATTATTAAGTACCGCTCTTAATAGAAACCCACATCACAAATTTTTCTACACCACCTAACTCTCTCGAAAAGGGCAAAGTGGCTCTAAATGCCACTATCTTGTCTAGTAACTTGCGAACCCTTCAACAGGTAGCCCTTGGGAAGTTCGGGAGTTAAAACATAAAAAAATCTATTTCAAAAAAAAAACATCATTAGCTCTCTTTTTCTAGTTTATTTTATTCATCTTTATTCTCTTCTCTTCTTCTAGTGTATGACCCGCGGGAGTCCGTCAGTTATTTTGGACCTGGACCACGAAATTGAGTGTGCTCTTCGGAGAAGTTCGCGATTTCAAGGCCCTACTACCCAAGTGCCGGTTGAGGATTCCGAGTCATTTTCTACTTTAAGAATGGAAGAACCCAACGTGGAGGAAGCCGTGCAAAGGCCTATGTCCTTTTATGCACGACCGAATCTCGAGCGTACAGAATCTAGTATAGTTAGCCCTGCAATAGCAAATAATAATTTGGAACTGAAGTCTAGCATAATTCAAATGGTGCAGCAGTATGTGCAATTTTATGGGCTTCAAGATGAAGATCCGAACGCACACATAGTCAACTTTCTTGAGATTTGTGACACCTTCAAGATAAATGGTGTCACAAATGATGCTATTAGGCTAAGATTATTTCCTTTCTCCCTTAGAACTAAGGCTAAGCAGTGGCTGAACACTCTACCTAAAAATAGCATCACAACCTGGAATCAATTAACTTAAAAATTTTTGGCGAAGTATTTTCCGCCAGCTAAAACCGCAAAACTTAGGAACGACATTTCTGCTTATGGACAAATAGACTCTGAAACCCTTTATGAAACTTTGAAAGATTCAAAGAATTTTTAAGACGATGCCCACATCACGCTCTGCCTGTATGGTTGCAGGTGCAGACGTTCTATAATGGGCTAAATCAAAGCACAAAACAAATGATAGACACAGCTTCTGGCGGTACTTTAAACCATAAGACCCCGGAAGCAGCTCTTGAGCTGTTTGAGGACATGGCCATGAACACTTACCAGTGGAATGTGCCTAGGTCCCGCCCAAACAAACCTGCAGGTATCTTTGAAGTGGACAACGTCTCCCAGCTCGCTCTGCAAGTTGAAATATTAAGCAAAAAAATTAGGGAGATGACTGCAGCCTCCACCCCTCAGGTATGGGAATCTGCAACTCCTTCCCCCGAACATTTGAATTATGTAAATAATCCACCTAGAAACGCTTTTAATAATTTTTCTGTTGCGAATCTTCATCCTCCTAGTTTACTTTTCCGAATAATTATAATCCTGCTTTAAGAAATCACCCGAATTTTTCATGGAGTAATCCATCGAATGATGTGCGCCCGCCACCACAAATCGATTTTTCTGCACCACCACCACCTCCTCAAAGTTTTCCAAAACCTCCAAGTTTGGAGGAAATGTTTTCAAAATACATGAATGCTAATGACGCTACGATACGAACCTTGAATGGAAGCGTCAAAAATTTGGAAAATCAAGTAGGACAGCTCGCTAAAATAATTTCTGAGCGGCCCTCGGGGTCTCTTCCTTCCAATACCGAGCCCAACCCGAGAGAGCAAGCAAAAGCTATAACTCTTCGGAGTGGGAAGCAAGTTCCTGGTATGGTAAGTGAAGAGCCTGAGGCAAGCTCCGCTCCTTTTTTAAAAAATCAAAGCTCCGCTCCCATTTTAAAAACTCCACCCTCTGCTGAAGAAGTTATCAACCCTATTTTAGAAAAAGAACTCACTCTACAACCCACTTTTAAAAATAATTCAACCCCAACATACCCTTCCGAACTTAATAAACAACATCAAGACGATCAATATACCCATTTCTTGGAAATGTTTAAACAAATCCACATAAATCTTCCTTTCCACGAAGCCATATCCCAGATGCTGAAGTACGCTAAGTATCTTAAAGACCTCCTGACCAACAAAAAGAAGTTAGAGAATCTTTCGCATGTCATATTAAATGTCGAGTGTTCGGCGGTTTTGACAAACGGACTACCGAAGAAGATCAGTGACCCGGGTAGTTTCTCTATCCCATGTGTCTTTGGTGATCTTTTTGTCAAGAACGCATTAGCAGACCTAGTGCGAGTATTAATCTTATGCCCCTTTCGTTGTTTCAAAAGTTGGGAATTGGTAGTCTCAACCCCACACGCATGAGTATCCAGCTCGCCGACAGATCCGTCAAATACCCGTTAGGTATAGTGGAGGACGTCCTAGTAAAAGCCGACAAGTTCATCTTCTTGGTGGACTTTGTCATATTGGACATCGAAGAAGACGTCGAGGTTCCCCTGATCCTTGGCCGACACTACCTTGCCACCTCCCGAGCTATCATTGATGTAAGCAATGGTAAGCTCTTCCTTCGAGTAGGTGACGACAAAGTAACTTTCTCTATCACCCCCTCGATGAAAAACACCCTAGCCAATGATGACTCATGTTTCTTTGTAAATGTCGTAAGTGAAGAGTCCTCCTCTCACCTCTCTGATTTCGAAAAAGAATTTTTTGTTTTTCTTTCTTATACTGCTCCAACTGAATCGCTATATTTAAGTGAAGAGTCCCCCTCTCACCTCTCTGATTTTGAAAAAAGAATTTTCTGATTTTTGATCCTCTTCTACTCCTCCAACTGAATCGCTGCGAGAAGCCGCCTTCGCCACTATCCCCACCCCTTTCAAATTACCATACAAAGAAAAATTTTATGAACATATTATTTTTGAAAAAGATCAGATTTCAAAAATGTCATATGAAGACCCCCCCCCTATGCTGGAACTGAAAGAACTACCAGAGCACCTTAAATACGTTTTCTTAGAAAAAGATTCTAAGTTGCCCGTCATAGTTTCAGCCTATCTTACGGATTCGCAAAATGATAAACTCCTTTTAATTTTACGTAAGCATCGTCGAGCCATTGCTGGGCAGATTTCTGATATCAAGGGCATAAGCCCATCTTTCTGTGCTCACAAAATATTAATGGAAGATAATTCGCGTAACTCTATCCAACCTCAGCATCGTATAAACACAAACATGATAGAAGTAGTTAAGGGGGAGGTTATGAAATTGTTAAACGCCGGAATTATATATCCTATATCAAGGGCAGTAAGTGAGAATAATGAATTAATCCTGAGACGGATGGTGACCGGTTGGCGAATGTGCATAGATTACCGTAAGCTAAATGACGCCACCCGCAAGGATCACTTCCCCTTGCCATTCATCGATCAGATTTTAGAATGACTTTCCGAACATAGCTTTTATTGTTTTCTCGATGTCCTCTCGGGGTATTTTCAAATCCCCATCTCTCCCAAGGACAAGGAGAAAACCACGTTTACTTGTCCCTTCGGCACCTTCGCCTACCGAAGAATGTCGTTTGGATTATGCAATGCACCAGCTATATTCCAGCGATGTATGCTCGCTATCTTTGACAAGTACGTAGAAAGCATCATGGAAGTTTTCATGGATGATTTCTCCGTGTTCGGTGATTCCTACGATAGTTGCTTAGAGAACCTTGAAAAAGTCTTAGAGCGATGCGAAGAAACTAACCTCGCCTTAAATTGGGAAAAATGTCATTTTATGGTGAGGGAAGGGTTAGTTTTGGGACATAAAATTTCTACAAGAGGTATTGAAGTAGACGTTGCGAAAATAGAAGTTATCGATAAGCTGCCGCCGCCTACGAACATAAAAGCTATAAGAAGTTTTCTAGGTCACGCGGGTTTCTACCGCCGCTTCATAAAGGACTTTTCTAAAATCACCAAGCCCCTTACCCATCTCTTTGAAAAAGACGCCGCATTCATCTTTGATGACCTCTGTCTAGCTGCCTTCAATTTAATAAAAGAAAAATTAGTTAATGCCCCAATAATGATAGCTCCAGTGTGGAAATTTCCATTTGAGATAATGTGCGATGCGAGTAGTTATGCGGTGGGAGCCGTTTTAGGCCAACACATATCTAAATACTTCCACCCCATCTATTATGCTAGTAAGACACTCACATCTGCACAAGAAAATTACACCACGACCGAGAAGGAGCTCCTAGCCGTAGTATTCGCTTTTGATAAATTTCGTCCTTATATTACTCTTTCAAAAATTATTGTTTTTACGGACCACTCGGACCTCAAATATCTTCTTTCCAAAACGGATGCCAAGCCGCGCTTGATTCGCTGGGTCTTACTCCTCCAGGAGTTTGAATTAGAGATTCGTGATAAGCGAGGAGCCGAGAACTTGGCCGCTGACCACCTTTCGCGCCTAGACAACCCGTTTACAGAAAAATTAGACGAAAATTCTTTTAATGACTATTTCCCCGATGAGAAGCTATTCATAATTAACACATCTACTTCTCCTTGATTTGCCCGCATTGCCAACTATATAGTGGCTCGTGTGCTCCCAAAAGAGTTTTCATCTCAGCAAAAGAAGAAATTCTTTTCTGAGCTGAAGAACTATTTTTGGGAGGACCCGCATCTTTTCAGAATTTATGCCGACCAAATGATAAGTAGGTGTGTTTCTTATGAAGAAGGATTAAATATTATGAAACATTGCATGAAGGAACGACATGTGGGCACTATCAAGCTGCTCGCACCGCTCACAAAGTGTTAAGCGCGGGTTTTTACTGGCCTAACCTGTTTAAAGACGCGCATGCCTTTGTGAGTATGTGTGATAGTTGTCAACGGTCGGGGAATATTTCGAATAAAAATGAAATGCCACAAAATTATTTCCTAGAGTGCGAAGTTTTCGACCTCTGGGGGATTGATTTTGTCGGCCATTTTCCTTCTAGCTTCGGGAATAAGTACATTTTAGTTGTCGTTGATTATGTTTTGCGTTGGGCCTAAGCCCAAGCTCTTCCTACGAATGATGCCCTAGTCGTAGTTAATTTCCTAAAAAAAAATTATTTTCTCACTTCGGTACGCCGCGCGCCATTGTTATTGATAGTGTTTCCCATTTCTGTAACGCGCAATTTTCAAAAATCCTAACTAAATATGGCGTTACTCATAAGCTTTCCACTGCCTACCACCCCCAAACTAACGGACAAGTCGAAGTAGTAAATAGAGAAATAAAAAGAATGTTAGAAAAGACTGTTTCTATATCTAGAAAAGACTGGTCAGCAAAATTAGATGATGCTCTATGGGCCTACCGAACAGCATACAAAACCGCCCTCGGATGTACGCCATATCGGTTGGTTTATTGAAAATCGTGTCATTTGCCCGTAGAAATAGAACACCGCGCTTTTTGGGCCTTAAGATTTGTTAACTTCGATCCCCACTCTGTCGGCGATTTTAGAAAATTCCAACTTAACGAACTCGACAAGTGGCGCTCTAACGCTTATGAAAATAATAAATTTTATAAAGAGCGGACGAAGCGTTTGCACGATAAACATCTTAGGTACCCAAAAACCTTTAAGCCTGGCGACCAAGTTCTTTTATATAACTCACGATGACGTTTATTTCCGGGAAAGCTAAAATCACGATGGTCTAGGCTATTTACAGTAAAAGAAAGTTTTCCGTATGGCACGATTTTAATTTCGCACCCTGAAAAGGGTGAGTTCAAAGTGAATGGGCAGCGTCTTAAACTTTATCTCTGTTGTGATGTCAGTCCAAATTGTATTAATATTCTTCTACACGAACTTTAAACTAACTGGACACCGTCTAGTTACTTGCTACTTTGGATGAATAATCGTTCGGACAATATTTTTTTAATGCGTCGAGCTCAAACGACACTTTAAACAAAGGGCGCTCTTCGGAGGAAACCCAATCTTTTTTTTTGTTTTTTTTTGTTTTCTTTATTTTACATTTTTTGCCCCGGATGGTTCCGCCAAGCTCAAGATTCTGCGATAGCCTACTCCAATGCTGCTGAATCCATCACAAAGTCCACAGAAGGCATTTCAGGCTGATCCAGAAAGCAAGCATGGGGGAGCGTCATCACTCAATAATCACGACGCATAAATCCGGGGAAGTACCTGTTTTTCAATTTTGTACTTTTATAATTTACTTTTTGTCTCTCTCTCTCTCTCTCTCTCTCTCCTACCCCCTCCTTTTCTCATTGAGGACAATGTTTAATATAAGCATGGGGGAGGATTTCCACCTTCTCTTTTCTTTATTTTTGTTTCCATTAATAATAATAATAATAATAATTAAAGTACCCCTTAATTTTGTTTTGTTTTTCTCAAAATTCCATATAAATAACTCAGCCGATTATAATCTTTCTAATCTTTCTATTTAATTATGTTTCACAAGTAAAATGTTGGCCTTGCTGTGTTTCTAATTCACGGTAGCATGTAAAGGTGAAATATTTTTCTAAAAACTCACATTTCTATTATGGTTTTCCGTTCTTTATTTTCTTTACTTTCTCAAAAATTCATCATACACTATTTTCCTCTTCCTTTCTAGATAATTTGTGTAAGGTCAACTTTTGAATAGCGCAGTAGATATGAATGATCCAAGTCACCTATTATTTCTATTTTCAAGATAATTTCATCAATCTTTTTTTATTATCTAGGACTTGCTTTTTGAAAATTTTCAAATCTATGTTTTAAATAAATTCAAAAAAGCGTGAAAATGATTTAGGTCGTTTTTATTTTCGTTTGAGCTTTCCTGCCAACCTAAAAATTTTCACCACTAGTTTGCCATTTTTGAGCCTTTTTTTATCTATTCCATTTGATAGCTCCACATATCATTTTCACCAAAGCCAAAATTTCCAACCTATATAATCACGCTAACCTTTTTTGAGTTTCACAAATATATTTTCTTGATTATGATAGGAAATTTGTGTTATTTTGGGAGAAATATTTTTTTAAAAAAAAGTGTACTCAAAAGAAATATTTATCCTTATCAGGCCAATTCAAAATAAAAAATAAAAATATTTATGGCCTTTGTTTTGAAAAATAAAAATAAAAAAATAATAACAATAATAAAAAGAGAAATAGAAAAAATATATATATATATACATATTTTGTTTAAAATAAAAATTTTTTGAAACACGTTGTTTTGGTTTAGTGTGATTTTAAGCCTCCATGTTTACATTTGAATTCCACTCCTATTCATAATCCTAAACCAAATGTTTCGGTCCTATTAAGTACTTTTGATTCACGCCTTTTTAAATTTTATTTAACAACTAAGAAAAGAAGAAAAGTAAATCAGTTTTAGTTTTGGATTTAAACTTAGATTTTTGTTATTTAATTGATATAATTATAATGCGTTGCTTGGATCTAGTAATAACTCAATGCGTTCTTTTCATTTTCGTTGCCTTGCTTAAATCTATTTAAAGAATTTCGTCAAAATTCTGGATGATTTATTTTTATTAAGTAAAGTTTATAAAAGTTAAACCATACCAAAATAATTGTTTTAGATTTACGTTTTACATTCTCCCTACCTGGAATTTCGCATAGTACTTGTGTAAGCATGATTAAATTTTTTTTGTATTAGTCACTTTTTATGATTAGCTAGTTTTTATATTTTTGCTTGGGGATAAGCAAAACTTAAGCTCAGGAGAATTTAATAGTATGGTTTGCAGTCAATTTTATTAGGGTATTTTCAAAGATTTAAAGCACAAATCATGCCTTGTAAAGTGCTTATTTTAATTCTCTTTTGTATATTTTTGTCACTAATGCGTTTTTCTGCTTTCTGCAGGTTTTTCACGGCTTTCAGCCGAATTTTGCTGTTACACGCCCCAAGGTCACGCCCTACCCGGGCGTGTTCCTAGGGCGTGTAACCCAGAGGAATGAAGCAACCAGTCTGAAACTGCATTCCATGGAAACTTAGTATACACGCTCTCTATCACGCCCGTGTCACATCCGACACGGCCGTATTCCAGAGGCGTGTCCCCAAGTTCCGAGGAATCGCCACAACGCGCTCTTTATCCCGCTCCACCGTCACACCACAATGGACACGCCCCAGGTACACGCCCTACCAAGGCGTGACATTCGGGCGTGTACTCCAGCAATACCGCCCGTCACCTCCAGCATTCAATTTCAGCTCAACAGAGTCACGCCGAAAAGAAGACGCCCCCGGTACACAACCTACCAGGCTGTGACATTTGGGCGTGTACTTCAGCTACATCGCCAAAATTAAATTCCAGCCCGAAAAAGTCGCACTGAATGTGTCATGCCCCAGGGTCACGCCCGACCCGGGCGTGACAGGGGGCGTGACCCGACCCGAAAAAATATATAAATAGAGCCCATCTCCAAGGGTTCAGGGCACCTTTTGGTTTGAGGGGAGAGGTTTTGTCCTTTGTATTTTTGAACTTTTTCAAGCATTTCTCTTCATTTTTAGCTCTTCTTATCTCTAGCTTAATGCTTTCCCTGTATTAGCTTCTAGCTTCTTTCTGTAGCATAATGTTAATGATACTGTAGTTTACTTTCCATGCACTTATAATCTCTGGTTTTCAAGTTGTAAGATCCATGTTTCCATTAATAAAGAAGTGTTGTTTTCTTTTTCGTTTCTACTTTGTTTTCATTATTTTCTTCTACGCATTTCCTTTTCTCCATTTCACCATGAGTAACTAATCCTCCTTGTACTTGATCTTGACGATCCAAGGTTCGAGTTGATTAAGTTATGATGCTTTAACTCTACTTTTTCTTTCTAAAGTTATACCTTGAATTACTCTTGATTAAAAACCCTACTTGGAGATATATCATCAATATTTATATTTTCCATCATTAGCTTTCATTCTTGGCTAGCCGAGAGGCTGATAGTTTGAAGTAAGCACTCAAGAGTAAAGAGAGTTGCACGCACCCCTCTAGAGAGGCAGACGTTAAATCTCCTGGATTGGAGTGAAATCCAATAGAGGGGTTCACAGCTTAAAGCGAGCTTTAGATCTCCGATCGGACGAGAGTTCGGTTGAACCTTCCTAAACTCAGGTAGGCACGGCTTTGACAGAAGCGTGTTTACGCTTATGGAACCTCCACGGTCAAGGTTTTAGCTTTATTAAGTAAAAGTTTATTTTCACATTTCTTAATCAACTTTAACTGAGGTGATCCTCAATCGAGTGCTCTTCTCTTTCATTGTCTTAATCCTTCGCTGTAATCATTTTAATAGCTCTCTATTTAACCGCAAGCTTTTCTTTCTTAGCATAATACTTCTCTCCTCAATCGCATTTTAGTAATCTCTTAAACCCTAAAACATTATTCGATAAGATAATGGTTTTCGTGTGGGTAAGATTAATTAACGGTTCCCGGATTTTAATACGACACTTGGGTCCCCTAGCTGCATTTCGATAGGTATACTTGCCTTGTTGGATTGTTAGTTTGGTTTTTTTCTCCTTGTGAATATCAGTAGACATCTGTGGTTCGGTGCGAGAGACCCGAAGACGGGGACTGGCCATTGGCATAGTTGGGAGCCTTAGACGGTGGTCAGAAAGGCTCACATATTGTTGCCATCCTGGGGGTGGTGGTGAAGACGCTGTAATGACAGGATTCACCGTTAATGTTCCCTGAGTGCACGGGGTATTTGGCCGTGCGAGCCTACACCTGTGGCAAAATATATAGTTGCACGTTATTGTTTAGCTGGTCTAATGTTATGCAGGGAAAGAGCACCGCCGTCCCGACCTAGGTGCGGGGTCGTTATAATTTGGTCGGCTTTTGGCTGACCGTTGCTTTGTTTGCCACCGTGTAGTGGAATGTGCTTACAGGTACTGCGGAGCTGAGTGCCAAATAGCGGGTTGGAACCCATGTTGCTGTGCTGACCGTAGAAGTCCAAAGCGAATAGTTGTTTTTATTTTTATCATGTGTTGCCGGCCAGCGAGGTGATGTATGTAAGACATGTTTTTATTAAGTGAACATTTGTAAGGCCATAAGTCCATGCACCCTTTTAGTGTATTTGGGGTTTCATTCTTGTTGTGTGGATGTGGACATTCTTGGATATGGAATTAAGATTTGGGTTCTTCCAACTTTAAAAGCTTCCGCTAGAATGCTCTGTGTAGGACGTGTAGTCTTAATTATATAGTTTGAATATTCTTATGTAACCCTTCCGACTGTCTGTGGTATATGCCGTCGGGTTCCAGGCGGACCTTCTTTTATATGCCATGCGACGGATGGTGGTGTTACATCCTTGATCAACAAGCCTAGCCTTGTTCCTCACAATTACAACATGGGCATCTAGTTTTTTCTATATACCCATTTAGTTCCAATGACTGGGTAGTCTTTGGGTCTAGGAACTAAATCTGAAACTCTACATCTCTCAAATTTTTTGAGTTCCTGTTGCATTGCAATGATCCAGTGGGGATCTTGCTCAGCATCTTTTATGGATTGAGGCTCAACTTGAGAGAGGAAACATGCATGCATCACATCTTGGTTGAGTTAATGTCTTGTCTGTACACCTACTGTTATGTCTCCAATCACTTGGGATCTAGGGTGATCCCTTAGTGTGACAAGATCAGTGGGTGGAGTTGGTTCAGCAACAGTAATTGGATTTAATTCCTCTTGTGGAGTTATTTTTGGTGTTGAAGGAAGTTCAATCACTTCTGCGCTTTCTTCTTCACTTTCTTCTACAACTTGTGGAAAAGGATGTGTTGGAACCTCTTGGGTGAGGCTTAGTTCATCCAACCTCTCACACAAGTGAGGTACCTATAAAATGCTACTGGTAGAAATTTCTTTCTCCTTGTAACACATGTTGGCCTCATCAAAAGTGACATGAATTGATTCTTCAATTTTTAAAGATGATTTATTAAACACCCAATAAGCTTTGCTTACTTGGGAATATCCTAGAAAAATTCCCTCTTCAGCCTTAGCTTCAAACTTTCTAATATATTTCTTATTGTTATTATGTATATAACATATGCAACCAAATACTTTAAAATATGTGATTTTAGGTTTCTTTCGTTTAAGTAATTCAAAGGGAGTCCTATTCTTAAGCTTATGTATCATACTTCTGTTCAGTACATAATTTACTGTGCTTACAGCCTCTACCCAAAAGGATAGTGACATGTAAGCATCTGCAAGTAATGTGTCTGCAGCTTCAATCAAGGTTCTATTCTTCCTTTCAGCAACCCAATTTTGTTGGGGAGTTCTAGGAGCTTAGAAGCAGTGCCTGATACCTTCTGTAATGCCCCAAAAATCATATCGAGCTGATCATGTCCAAGAGAATTTTTAGTGCCTGTATAGGGGTACACGGCCTAGGACACGCGCGTATCCAAGGCTGTGTGGTTGTTTGTGTTGGTTGGTTGTGTCCAGAGAAGGACACAGCAGGAAATACGGCAGCGTGACACGGGCGTGTCAAATGACACGGGCGTGTGCATACTCGTGCCACCACCCGTGTTCCCAAGAGTCACGTCGGTTGTCGTTGCGGTTACTGGTGACACGGCCCTAGTGCATGGAGGTGTCCGAAACTGACACGGGTGTGTCATGTTGACACACGGGCATGTCTCGACCCGTATCAGGTTCTGTGCTCGACGATCGTGCCTGGATCAAGGCACACGGCTTGGGACATGGCCGTATGCAAGGCCGTGTTCGACCCAGGTTTGATGATTTTTGGGCATATCTGAGCTATTCATTTTCGTGAATTAAGATACAACGGCCCAGATGTGTTCCTGCTCTGATAAGGCCGAAAATGGATGTTAAACTCCTCATTTGCTCTTTACCATTATCTTTCTAAGGAGTTGGAGAGAGGAGGAAGGAGAGGGAGGATAACGGCCGTCGGCGGAGTGTCGGAGCACCGTTTTGAGAACCGAGAGCAGATCTGCAGAGGAAATTCCATTGTGAAGCCTTCTATTCGTATAGTTTTTGCATGGCGCAGAAGCGTACTACAAGGGTAACGATTCTCTACTTGAGCATGTGATGCTCTCATTCTTTTGCATAAGTAAACCAGCTCCCGCGAGTGTGCGGTGAGTGTGCGGTGTTCCTTGGGGTTGACAGGAATAGTCCCCCTTGTGTTGCATATAGAGTCCGGAAGAGATGTACGGACATAGGCATTGTGTGTGAATCCTACCCGTACATGTTGTTCTGGATCAGTGATGTTGCATTTTGTATGATTTGCCGGAGAAGACTCCGTGTTTTGTGTTTTCGGGTTTCTACATGGTAGATTGCAGCAGCGATCCTTGGGGATTAACTCCAAGGCGTACAAGAAAAACTGAGCGGAAACATAATTCTGCTATGTTGGCAGCCCGGGAGCTGGCCTTGTACATAACTGGGTTATGTGTTGTTTGGTATTGTTGCGGGATCCGAGAGAAGCTTGGCTCATGCGTACCTCTTATGGTGAACTATGCATTGTGAGCAACAGGCAAGTGGAATCGGAGTTGGGCTATATGGTTCGATGCGAGAAAACCAAAGAGGGACTAGACTTTGGCATAGTAGGGAGCCTTAGACAGTGGTAAGAAAGGATAAAATGCTCACGTTGTTGCCATCCCGGGGATGGTGGTGTAGCCACAGAATTGACCGGATTCACCGATAATGTGCCTTGAGTGCACGGGGAGTTTGGGCTGTGAGAGCCTACACCTGTGGCTTAGTATATTCGCATTTTTATCGTTTAGCTGGGATAATGAAATGCAGGGAACGAGCACCGCCATCATGAGTAAGGGGCGGGGTCATTATAATTTGGTCGGCTTTGACTGACCGTTGCTTTGTTTGCCACCGTGCGGTGGAATGTTGCTTGCAGGTGCTGCGGAGCCGAGTACTAAATTTCGGGCTGAAGCCCAAGTTGCTGAGATGGCCCTCGAAGGCCAAAGTGAATAGTTGTATTTTATTTCTATCATGTGTGGCCTCCTGCGAGCCGATGTTTGAAAAGACTACTTTGTTAACTCTTGTAAGGCCATAAGGCCAAATGCTTTCTTTGAATTTGTTATTTCATTCCTATCGTAGTTGTGGACATTCATGTTAGTTGATATATCAATTATGGGTTCTTTATAACTGTTTAAAGCTTTCGGTAGAATGCTCTGTGTAGGACAAGTAATCTTAGTTTTTACGTTTTGGTATTCTTATGTAGCCCTTCCAACTGTCCGTGGTATATGGTGTCGGGTTCCAGCTGAACCTTCTGTTATGTGTCATACGACGGTTGGGGGTGTTACACCTTCCTTCTTACAGAACTCATGCATAAAAAGAGACTCAAACTTTGTACCATGTTCACTTCTGATCAATGCAACATGAGTAGAGTAATCAATCTGTATGCTCCTGAGAAAATCTGTAAGAACTTTAAAGGTATCTGACTTAGATCTCAGAAAGAACACCCAAGTGAATCTTGAGAAGTCATCTATAATGACTAGAGTATAGGATTTCCCTCCTAGGCTTTGTACAACAATAGGTCCAAATAGTTCCATGTGTAGCAAGTACAAAATCTTAGGTGAATCACTTTTATTAACTGATTTAAAATTAGATTTAGTTTGCTTGCCTAGTTGACAAGCCCTGCAAAGACCTTCCTTCTTGTAGGAACTAGAAGGTAAGCCTCTTACAAGACTATCTTTAGATAGCCTAGTAATATTTTTCATGTTTACATGTCCTAGTCTTTTATGCCATAATTCATTTTGATTGCTAACTAAATTAAGTAGACAAATGTCTGGAGGTGCAGAATGAAAATCAATGATGTATATGTTTCCTTGTCAATTTCCAATTAAAACTTTTTGTTTTTCTTTATTTGAAATAGTACAAGATGTTGAGTTAAAGTGTACCTGATAACTTTCATCACAAAATTGGCATATGGAGATGAGGTTATGCTTGAGTCCTCTTATATAAGTCGCCTTCTTGAATGTGACTGCTCCAATCCTTACTTCTCCATAGCCTTCAGACTGGCCACACTTTGAATCACCAAAGATTACCTTTGGTCCTAGCTGAGACTTGTAACTGTGTAAGTTGTCCTTGCTGCCAGTCATGTGCTTGGAGCACCTACTGTCCAGATACTATAGTTGATTAACAACTGGACAGCTCTTCACCTGCAGAGAAAATAATTAATTGTTCTTGACCCAGGTTACCTTGGATCCTTTGTTTTGTTAATTGGAAAAACTTGAAATCACAGAAAATTCAGGTTGTGATTTATATCCTAATGGTGATATCTTCAAGGAGGAATTATCCAATAAGCCATTGGATTAAAAGGATTCCTAGATTTATTAGAGTTGATGTTAAAATTATGACTTTTTTTAAGTTTTTCTGGGTTCGACGAAATGTTGTAAGTTCGTCGATAAGAGTTCGACGAAACGGGATGAGATCGTCGATCTCTGCTCAGAGAATGAACATGTTCATTTTTTGTGCCCCAAGTTCGTCGATCTCTGCTTGACGAACCATACACAGTTCGTCGATCGCAGTAAGATGAATGATTATTATATAGATTTGCATTCAGCGTTCGTCGACTTGAGTTCGACGAACTGGCCGCATTTCATCGATCTGAGTTCGACGAAATCTACAGAACATTGTTTTTATCTATGGTTTTCTGGTTTCTGTTATTATGATTTTTAAAGTTAGTTACTTCTTCTGTGGTTTGATTATTGTTCATTACTTCTTTACCCTTAGATGTAACAAATCTGATGTGGGTTGATAATATGTTGTTCTTGAGAATGGGGGGCAAACATGATGGTGCACCCAAGCCTAGTTTGCCATTCAGTCTTGTGATGTCAATCAGCTTAAGGCTTCTCCCATTGAGAGATTCCACAAGTTGTTTGGCCTCACATAGTTCAGTTTTTAAAGCAATAATTTGTTCATTAGCTAGTGTAAGTTCTTCTTTTAACTTGGTGTTTTCAGCAATCAGAGTTTCTTGATTAACTAATTTTTCCCTAAGTGTTTTAATTTCCTTTTCAGAATTTATTAAGTCAATACACATAGTCTAAATTCAATTTTGAAATTATCAGAATTATAGTCAAAAGAGGACAATACCTGATCAGCTTCTGATTCAGAAGCTTCTTTATTGTCAGATGCATCTTCTTCATCTGATTGACTTATAAAGGCATCAATGGCCATTGCCTCTTCTTCTTCTTCACTGGAGATGGAAGATGTGGATTCATCTTCAGTTTCACTCCAGCTTTCAGCTACAAAGCCCTTCTCCTTCTTCTTGTATTTGTTGGAGGAAAGCCTTGAGCTTTGTTGTCTTCTAGAATCCTTTTCTCTTCTCCATTCTTTCTTTTGATTCTTTGTACACTCTGAGAAGAAGTCTCTAGGATTCCTGCAACCAAAGCAAACTACCTCTTTAGTAGGGGTTTTGTCATACCTTGGCTTGTCACCCTGCTTGGATGACTTTCTTCTGAAACCTTTCCTTGTCATTGTATAAAATCTCTTGGAAAAGAGACTCATCAACTCTTCATTGACTATTGAGGCTTTTGTCTCTTCAGCAGACTTGAATGACAAGTTATGCTCTTTCCTAGCCGGTGGAGGTGTCCTTTGCTCTACTGCTTCTCTGGATTTAATGAGCTGCTCATAGGACCTGAGCTTTCCCAAAAGAGATTCAGTGGAAATCTCATTTAAGCTTCTGGCCTCCTTGATTAGCCAGATCCTTGAATCCCATGAGCTTGGGAAGTACATAAAGATTTCGTCATTCAGCTTAGTGATGGTGATGTCCTTATCCAAGGTCTTCAGCTCATTGATGATTAAGCTCCGCCTGTTGTACATGTCTGCAACAGATTATGCTTCCTCCTTCTTGAAGTTCTCATATTGGTATATGACATTGGATCTTCTATCTTTACTCTCATCAGCTGATCCAGCTACCATTTGGTTGAGAGAGTCCCAAATGGTCTTATCTGATGTGCATTCAACCACTCTTTGGAAAATGTCATCTGATATTGTTTGGGTTAGAATGTTCATGGCCTTGGCATCAGCAACCTTGACTTTCTTTTGTGCTTCTGTCCACTCAGGTGGTGGAACTGCATTAGTGCTTGAAGCTGCATGTAGATGTAGAGGCATTTACTTGAGGAGGACCTGTCAAAATTAAGTTGTAGATGTCCTCATCAATAGAATTCATATATAATTTTATTCTTGGCTTCTAGATGGCAAACCTACTTAGGTTGCATACTGGAGGTCTAGTGCTTGCATAGTTTTTATTTTGTGTCATTCTGTGAATATAAACTTAATATAAGTATATGTAAGATCTAACATAGGATCGTTTGGTTCAAGGGTTAACTTGTACGACCAAGGAAACCTTGCTCTAATACCAATTGAAAGTAAGGGTTAGATCTGAAATACTATAGGGGGGTGAATAGAGTATCTTGAAAACTTAAAAACTTTTCGCTGTAAATAAAAACAGACCTAAGATAAAATAATCTAGCACTATCACATGCACAGCAAAACCAAATATCAGAAACACAGCAACCTAGCTAGCACAGCCACAGTAAGAACAAAAGAAAAAGTGCAACCAGACAACACAAGAATTTTATAGTGGTTATCCAACCTGGGTACATCCACTCTTCTACCACCCTGGTAGGAATCCACTAGTAGGCTTTTGATCAGGTGACTGCCACCAATGAGCTTTTGATCAGGTGCTCAAAAACCAACACCAAGTCTTTTAATCAGGAGACTTGCAACCAAGAATAACTTTTGAAGGGAGTTAAAGAACCCTTCTTACAGTGGGGGATGAGAGAGCGATTATGTCTTCTCTTTCTCAAAATACAACTGAGAAGACTTTAGTGGATATATGATGTTAGCAAAAGCTCCCCCTGAGATATTGAACTCAGGAAGATTGGAGCCTTGCTACAGGGTGAGTAGGTCTTCAATATCTCAGCCTTGACCAGCAGGTATCCAGGAGCTTCTTGAAAGCTCGAGTGTTTGTTGTCCTTTGAAAAATCCTGAGATGAAGAAGTAAGATGACTCTTGATTTGAATGTATGTTCTTTTTCTTCTTCAGCTTGTTGTAATTTCTCTGGTCAAGGGCTAGGGCTTCTTGTATCTTTACTGTGTTATTGCCCTGTGAATGTTGTTCTCTGTGTTCAGACGAGAAGGAAGAAGAAAAAGATCTATGCACTGTGGTGTTGTTCTTTAAGAAAGAGAAAAAAAATCCTTTTTATATTTTCCATGAAATCTTTCTTTTGAATTTTGAGTTTCTTCCTTCATTCAATGCTGACGTCCTGGAGAATATTTGCATTTTTTGATTTCCCCAACTGTCCCATTGAAAAGCGGCAAGTATTAATCCTGATGAAGACCGTAATCAATGCTTGCTTCTAACGGTAATATTCAGAGAATATTTAAGCATTGATTACTCAGGAATTATTGCAATATAATAAGGACAAAGGGAGGTAAATTTCCAAGTCTGGAACTGCACAGAAATCGTCGAGCAGAGAACAAAATTCGTCGACCTGGGTCCAGAGTTCATCGAGTAGAGAAATCACGTTCGTTTACTTAATAATGGTTGTTCGTCGAAATGAGATCCAAGATCGTCGACCTGAGAACAGATAACTGCTTTCTCTGGAACCTTGCCAACTCTGTGCATCAAGATTGTCAAGATGAGATTCTGACTTCGTCGGCCAGTGTTCAGCTAACTGCTACTTGATAAAACTTGTCAATGCTGTGGTCCAAGTTCGTCAAGCGGAGAACATGAATTTGTCGACTGGAGTATGATTCTGGTCTTAGTATATTTTAGATGTTTCTAGACTTTAGAATATTGATGTAGACCATCCAGAAATTGTCGACCTGAGAATTATGTTTGTCGAGCTGAGAACTGCTGACTACTGCTTGCTATTGAGGTCTAAGTTCGTCGAGCTGAGAATACGAATTCGTCAACTGTAGAATGATTCTGGACTTAGAATATTTGAGTATTTCTTATCTTATAATGTTGAAATAGATGATCCAGAAATCGTCGACCTAAGATCCAAGTTCGTCGAGCTCAGCTCAGAGAATTTTATCTGAGTTCGTCGAGCTGAGAACGACTTTCGTCGACCTGAGTTCGACGAACGTCGAACACATTTTCTGAGTCTTCGAAATTTCTCTATGTCTTGAGTCTTTTGTAGTCTGTTGATGGCTGGTCCATACAGTGTTGATTATAAGGACATGGCCTAGACTCTAGGACTCATACATGAACGTAGATATACATGTTGAGTCAAACATCCTAATTTAGTGAACCTAGCCCAAATCCAACTAGGGATCCAATAGTTTCCTCAAGATTTCACACGCCAAGATTCATGTCTCCGACTAGACATGGATTAAGTGTAATTTAGTAAATTTTCTATGTTTTTATTATCTTTGGTAAAATTTTACTTAAATTTTAGTATAAAAAACATTATAAAATCACTTAGAAAGAAATTCCATTTCATAGGAGCACACGGGTTTGCACTCACCCGTGTGCCAAGCCGCGTTCAAGAAAAATTTTAAACCAACCTTGTTCAATTTAAAATTGAGTGGGTATTATTATTCTCAAGCACCATAAGGGTGGACACCAACCCATGTGCTTTGCCATGTCGCATTAGCTCCATTTCTCTCGCACTCATCCCGAGCACCACACGGGTGGACACACACCCGTATGTGTGCAGCCGTGTCAAATGTTCCCGAGCACCACACGGCTAGTTGTCCGGACCTTTCCAAGTCAAAGTTGTTTTTCCCTATGGCCCCATTGAACTAACCCACAATGAGAAGGGATATTTTAAAGTCAATGGGCACCGATTAAAACTTTACTATGGAGAGTTTCCTCAAGATTTTACATGCCAAGAATCATGTCTTCCACTAGACATGGATTAAGTGTAATTTAGTAAATTTTCTAAGTTTTTATTATCTATGGTAAAATTTTACATAAATTTTAGTATAAAAAACATTATAAAATCACTTATAAAGAAATTCCATTTCAGAGGAGCACACGGGTTTGCACTAACCCGTGTGCCGAGCCGCGTTCCTGCAAAATTTTTAACCAGCCATGTTCAATTTAAATTGAGTAGGAATTATTTTTCCCGAGCTCAATAAGGGTGGACACCAACCCATGTGCTTTGCCATGTCGCATTAGCTCCATTTCTCTCGCACTCATCCCGAGCACCATACGGGTGGAAACACACCCTTTTGTGTGCAGTCATGTCAAATGTTCCCAAACACCACACGGCTCGCTACCCAGCCATGTGCACAACCAGGTGTAGGGTAATGAGTTCGACGATGCAATATTCCCGAGCATGACACGGGTACCTAACCAGCCGTGTGCGTACCAGTGTGTAGGGTAATGAGTACGACGAATCAATGTTCTCAAGAAAGACAAGGGTCCACAAACGTGTGTGTTGGTTGTCGTGTTCGCCTGTCATGTTGCTTTCGCATCAATTTGACACACGTCATTTCGAGACCAGTGTACTACGCGGTTATGGATTAGTGAATACGGGTCCACACATGCCCGTGTCGCAACCCGTGTTCGAAACACTGTATATGGCCGTGTGCTGCAGGTAGTCATCTTTGTCCTGTCCAATCCCTGGTTAAAAACCTAGTTTCTAGCACCCCTTCACTCCACGAACGCATTTGGGAATTTTTCCTTCAAACATCGCGGATCCGTCTCGTCTAGTATCGGTCTATATTCCAAGGTAAAATTTATATAATTTTCTTGTTTTTCAATTCCTATTTTTTTCATCTTCTTTCTCATTCTTCTTCGTTCTCTTCTCATCCTTCTTCTACTTCTCATTCTTTTAAATTTTATTTCTCTTCTAATCTAAATTTTAATCGTTCAACTTATGTACAGATCATGTCGATGGGACGATCTCAAGGGGGACATCGCCGTCGTTCGAATCTCATAGCGTTATCTACAGAAGGGCGCAGAACTACTATGTACCTGTAGTTTACGGATCTGGCACACGTTAATCATTTTAATCTCCTCCAATCCAAGAACTTTCACGATATTCGTACTATCGATTGTAGCGTTTTAGAGGAGATCCATTTGGCTAACGAAGTACGAGAGTTAGTTTCTGTAGAGGGGTGGGGACAATTTTTTAATATTGATGAGTTGGGCTTTAATGAACTTATGCTAGAGTTTATGTCATCTTTATACCTCAATCTCAGGCCGACCTTCACCGAGATGACCAACACGCAGGAAGGGATTATTTTGTTTTGAGTCACAGACACCACCTATACTCTTTCTCTTATCCAATTCACCCAGTAATTAGGGGTGTATGATGACTCTTTCCTCTATAGTGCTTCGTATTCCGACCTTCGCCTTGATCTCCCATCTTGTGACCACGCCGCCAATATCTAGTCTCGGCTTGATTTTGATCTGTCCCCATATGATACCAAGAGGTCTAAGGCCTCTAAGTTGCGTTCTCCCGCACTTCATTACATCCATCATCTACTGAGTCATACTTTGAGTGGCCGGGGCGAAATCTCTAGCGTAGTGAGTAGACAGGATATTCTATACCTCTATAGCATGTGTTCGCGATACCATATTCACTTGGGATATATGTTAGCACATTTCATTCTTTATCTGGGTGACAATTCTGGTATTTGGCTTATTTGTGTAGCACCCTACATCACACGCTTGGCGAAGAACATGAATATCTTTGATTCCCTTTCCTCAATGATAGTAGTAGCGAAGACAGTTCCTATCACTATGGCTAGTCTTCAATCACTCTGCCTCGTCACTGCACATCACGGTCAGGGTGGACTTGTTTATTTTATTGCGAGGCGCTGACCTGAGTGTAATGCCTCCATTCGTCTTATAGAATATAATGGTGGGTCCGGTCGGGGCCCAACGCCATACTTCACAAACAAACGGTGGAATTACGTATGAATATCAAAATCACGTCCTACTTGCATCCTAGTTCAGAGCATTCTAGCGAAAGCATTTTAATTTGTAAGAACTCATCATAATGAATGTCCACTAAATATATAAACCACACATTTATATATATCACCAGGAATGTATACAAATACACAGACTCTCATGGCCATACAGCCTTACATGTTTCTCTTTACAAATATGACTTCATACATCGGCACGCAGGCCGGCCACACATGAAATATATGACTTTGTACGGCCTTCAAGGGCCTTTAAGCAGCAAGGGCTTCAACCCACTCAATCCAATCCAGCCCGTCAGCACCTGCAATTGGACATCCACCCCAAGAGTGGTAAATAATGCAACGGTCAGCATTAGATGACCAATTATAACGACCTTACCCCTTACCCGGGGCAGTGGTTCCTTCGCTGTATGTATCGTAATCACAACATATATCTATATCACAACAAGTTCTCTCAAGCACAATAGTATCATAAGTGCCCACCTCCTCCAAACGCTCTGTGCACTCAGGGCACATTTATGATGTACCGGACTCCTTGGCACCACCACCGATCAGATATTTTTAACTTGTTGGCTATGGTCCCTAGTCTTCCAACACGCATGCTGGGGACATCATCGCCCATCCCACTCAGAGGTGCTAACCTCATGACAACCATTGAGCATTTCAGAACGACCCACCCCCATGGTGCAGCAACCCGGGTATGGCACGCACCCTCCCATTTGCATTGCCACCAATCGATCTCTCACAACAAAAGTCCAGGTCAGCCCTTTCCCTTTCCTGCTCAGCACACAGCTCTCGGAGAGCCGCTTTCCAGTTCAGCACACACAATACAAGGGCTGACACATAACTTTATAGGTATTCACAAGTTATAGGCATCCACACAATACACAGAGTCTTCTCCGGTTCACAACATAAACATCACCAATCCAGACTAACCATCCTGATGGGCTTCACACAACATGCCTATGCCGTACTACACATTTCCGTCTCTAGATGCAGACTCAACCGGGGATATCAACTATCAATCCACTGGAATCTCTTACGCTTTCCACCACTTGTTGGAGGATTCCATGCTCATGCATAAAGAAGATCTTCACTTTTCCAAGAAGGAGATTGTTACCCTTGACGATCGCTTTGGAGCCATGAAAATCTATCCGGATGGAAATCACCGCATCGGCCTTGCCTCCATAAATCTGGCCTCGGAACTCGATTCGGGACTCAGAAGCTCCACTGGCAGCCAGATTCCTTCTCCTCCTTCCTTCCCTCCTCCACTACCCCTCTATCACTTTAGAAAGAGAAAAGCCAATGATGAATGAGAGTTCATCTTTCCATTCTCGGTTTTATAACAGCAGGGAAGGTCCTGTACCCTTAGATCCAAGTTGAAGGAAATGAATGGCCATGATTTGCCCAGAAAAGCATTTTCTTAGGTGGACACGACCTGTGACACGCCCGTGTCACCGGATATGTTCCTTAAGCGGCAATGGAACTGACTTAATCTGAATAGGACATGGCCATATGACACGCCCATGTCACAGGCTGTGTGCCAGACACGGCTTACGACACGCCCATGTAGCAGTTCATATGCCAGACACGGCTTTTGATACACCCGTGTTGCAGGCTATGTGGGTAGCCCTGACCACAAATAGAGAAGGACACGGCCTCCAACATGGCCGTGTCATAAGCCGTATTGCCTCTCGAGAATCATCGAGTGCATTTCATCGAGTGGAGTTCGTCTACCAGAGGAGGACAGGGCCTCGGACATGCCCGTGTCCCAGGCCATGTGCCTCACTCGAGACACACTCGAGACCCACTCGAGCCCCACTCAAACCCACTTGAGTGCACAGAGCACGACACGGCTTGGGACATGCCCGTGTCCCATGCCGTGTTGCCCTACCTGAACCCAAATTTGGGATTTGGGGTATTACAACCCTCCTCTCCTTACAAGAAATTTCGTCCCGAAATTTAGCTCCACTATAGCACCAACATAACCACGCCTTTGTTGCACCTTGATAAAACAATCCGGGTTAGAGCTCAGATGCTGCATCTTGTCTCGCCCCATGGCATCACACAAAAAAATTATTAACAGACATAGTGTCATACATACATACACCAGATATTTACATCACGAAAGGAGCAAAGCTCACTTATTTCCGCTCATCCGAATCCCTCATAATCCGTTTTATGGCCTCTTGTACATCCATACTAAACACTCAAGGCTGCTGTACTTCACAAGTTGTGATTTGAGGCTCCTGTAATTCGAGATTATACACTCGAGGTTACGTCCGGGATGCAGATGACTCTGTCACTGCCTTACCCTTTTTATCATAAGACGCACCTATCTTTTTCTCACCCCTTGGAGGGCCACTCCAACAATCACAGGCTATACGTCCCTGCTTACAACATTTAAAACATGTACGTCTCTCAACACGTTGTTCTTGTCTTGTACCCATTTCAAATCTTTCTCCAGCGCACGAGATATATCTACTAACCCTTGGAAGACTTAGTTCACCGAACTCGGGAGTGACAACCTCAGCTCATCATGAATTCCCTCATAGAACCTATTCATCTTCCGCACCTCCTCAGCAAAAGTAGACCCCACATAGCGCCCCAGTCTAGTAAACTCATGCAGGCAAGTATCAACACTACTCATACCCTACACTAGATGTTGGAACTCATTCTCCATGGCAATTTGCTATGACACTAACAAATACTTGTCCAGAAATAATCTTGAGAATTCTTCGATCGAGATCTCCTCTAATCCTCGACCTGACAAGTGGTACAATTCCACTTCATCCAACAAAAGCTTCGCGTCTCCTTCAAGAAGAAAAGTGGCAAAGGTAACTTTCTGCCCCTCCTCAGTCCTGATTGCTGTCAGGATCCTCTTCACTCTTGCGAGCCAATCTTCAGCCTGAGTTGGGGAACTCGCCCCTCCAAACGTAGGTGGATGAAAATCCATAAACCAATTCAATTGCTCGTCAGCTTCTTGCTCATCAATCAGAGCCTCAACACGCTCTTGCCTTGCACCAAGCCGTACTGGCACCCTTGTAGGCCTTGCCTGCCTAATAGGCTGTGCATGTAATACTGCGAGCACCGTCGCAGTAACCAACCGTATGGTCTCCGTTGAAGGAGGAGGTGTAGGCACCTCAGCTGGTGCCGCACTCTCATCAGAATGATGGGGATCAGACTTCCCCTCACCACTCCTCGTAACCTATCAATGTACAAAACACTAATAACGTTCATTCCATAATGACAAATATACATTGTTGACACGCTTATGCTCCTCACGTGCATGTATTACATTCCTAGTGGACATTCGTGAGTTCAAATATGTTCTTCCTACCAAAAACCTAAACCTGAACCTCATCTGATACCACTTTGTAATGCCTCCATTCGTCCTATAGAATATAATGGTGTGTCCGGCCGGGGCCCAACGCCATACTTCACAAACAAACGGCGGAATTACGTATGAATATCAAAATCACGTTCTACTTGCATCCTAGTTCAGAGCATTCTAGCGAAAGCATTTTAAGTTGTAAGAACTCATCATAATGAATGTCCACTAAATATATAAACCACACATTTATATATATATCATCAGGAATGTATACAAATACACAGACTCTCATGGCCTTACAACCTTACATGTTTCTCTTTACAAATATGACTTCATACATCGGCACGCAGGGCAGCCACACATGAAATATAAGACTTCGTACCGCCTTCAAGGGCTTTAAGCAGCAAGGGCTTCAACCTGCTCAATCCAATCCAGCCGATCAGCACCTGCAGTTGGACATCCACCCCAAGAGTGGTAAATATAGCAATGGTCATCATTAGCTGACTAATTATAATGTCCATACCCCTTACCCGGGGCAGTGGTTCCTTCCATGTATGCATCGCAATCACAAAATATATCTATATCACAATAAGTGCTCTCAAGCACAATAATATCACCAGCGCCCACCTCCGCCAGACACTCCGTGCACTCAGGGCACATTTATGGTGTGCCGGACTCCTTGGCACCACCACCGATTAGAGGTTTTTAACTTGTTGGCTATGGGCCCTAGTCTTCCAACATGCATACTGGGGACATCCTCGCCCATCCCACTCAGAGGTGCTAACCTCACGGCAACCATTGAGCATTTCAGATCGACCCACCCCCATGGTGCAACAACCCGGGTCTGGCCCGCAGCCTCCCATTTTCATTACCACCAATCGATCTCTCACAACACAAGTCTAGGTCAGCACTTTCCTATTGCTCAATTCGTTAATAGCGTAGATCTTAATGCACGTCAGCTTTCCCTTTCCTGCTCTGCACACAGCTCTTGCATAGCCGCTTCTAGTTCAGTACACATAATACAAGGGCTCATACAGATCTTTCTAGGTATTCACAAGTTATAGGCATCCACAAAATACATGGAGTCTTCTCCGGTTCACAACATAAACATCACCAATCCAGACTAACCGTCCGGATGAGCTTCACGCAGCATGCCTATACCGTACCACACATTTCCGGCTCTAGATGCAGACTCAACCGGGGATATCAACTATCAACCCACTAGAATCACTTAAGAAGTCCGTCGTTTGGTGGAGGATTCCATGCTCATGCATAAAGAAGGACTTCACTTGTCCAAGAAGCAGATCGTTACCCTTGACGATTGCTTTGTAGCCATGAAAATCTAGCCAGATGGAAATCACCGCAGTGGTCTTACCTCCACAAATCTGGCCTCGGATCTCGATTCAGAACTCGGAAGCTCCACCGGCAGCTGTAGTCCTTCTCCTCCTTCCTACCCTCCTCTCCTCCCCCTCTATCTCTTTAGAAAGTGAAAACCCAAGGTTGAATGAGTGTTCATACTTCCACTCTCAGTTTTATAACAGCAGGGAAGGACCTGGACCCTTAGATCCAAGTTGAAGGAAATGAACGACCACGATTTGTAACGTCTCCGTGCCCCAGTGTGTACTCTAATTTCCACCTGGTCCGATTACGGTTACCGGGCTGCAGCCCAAGCACCCCAACCCCTCTCCCTCCGTAGGCGGGTTGTTGGTGGCCACAACCTCCCTTTGATGAGTGAAGTCGACAGGCAGGTGATGAGAAGTGATGGAACTCCATAGTTAAGCGTACTTGGGCGAGAGTAGTACTGGGATGGGTGACCTCCTGGGAAGTCCTCGTACGACGCAGCTTAACTGTCGAGTTCGCTCATCAAAGGGAGGTTTTGGCCACCGACAACTCGCCTGTGGAGGGAGAGGGGTTGGGGTGCTTGGGCTGCTTGGGCTGCAGCCCGGTAACCGGAACCGAACCAGGTGGAAATTAGAGTAGACGCCGGGGCACAGGGATGTTATAATAAAAAGTGCACTTTTATTGTAACGTCCCTAGCCGATACAATATGACACCATCACGGCTTCGGTCTAGGCGACGCTATAGGGCTGCAGCCCAAGCACCCCAACCGCTCTCCCTCCACAGGCGGGTTGTTGGTGGCCACAGCCTCCCTTTGATGAGCGAACTCGACAGTTAAGCTGGGCCATACGGGGACTTACCAGGAGGTCACCGTTCCTAGTACTACTCTCGCCCAAGCACGCTTAACTATGAAGTTCCTTCACTTCTCATCACCAATTGAACCAAGCTTAACTGTCGAGTTCGCTCATCAAAAGGGAGGCTGTGGCCACCAACAACCCGCCTGTGAAGGGAGAGATGTTGGGGTGCTTGGGCTGCAGCCCGGTAGCATCGCCTAGAGCGGAGCCGTGATACTGTCACGTTGGATAGGCTAGGGGCATTACACGATTTGCCCAGAAAAGTATTTTCTTGGACTGACACGACATGTGACACGCCCGTGTCACAGGTCGTGTTCCTTAAGCGGCAAAGGAACTAACTTAATCCAAACAGGACACGACCATGTGACAGGCCCATATCACAGGACGTGTGCCAGACATGGATTACGACACATCCATGATGCAGGCCGTGTTCTAGACACAGCTTACGACACACCCGTGTCACAGGCTATGTGCCCAGCCCTGGACACAAACAAAGGACACGGCCTCCGACACGCCCGTGTCATAGGCCGTGTTGCCTCTTGAGAATCGTCGAGTGCATTTCATCGATTGGAGTTCGTCGACCAGAGGAGGACACAGCCTTGGACACGCCCGTGTCCCAGGCCGTGTGCCTCACTCGAGACACACTCGAGACCCACTCAAGACCCACTCAAACCCACTCGAGTGCATAGAGCAGGACACAGCGTGGGACATGCCCGTGTCCCAGGCCGTGTTGCCCAGCCTGAACCCAAATTTGGGATTTGGGGTGTTACACTCAGCTTGCTTCAGATTTTAACGATGACGACCATGACCTCGACGAGCCTCTGATACCTCCATCCCAATCTACTTATCATCATGGAGAGTCTTCTGCCCCTCCTCCTCGATCGTGCTCTCAGTATTCACATGATTTCCATCACCTTTATGAGACTGTGATCTCACCGCACTTACAGTGTATTGAGGAATCACAGCAGCAGTCAGAGGCCGTCATAGCTCAGATCAGGGATCACTTGAAGATCTCTCATCAACGCCCGGCAGCTCCCTGATCCCCTCACCTCCCCAATGATCATTCACATCCTGCCGACCCAGCAGTTTATTTTTTATTTCTCTATAGTATCTTATATTTTGATATTTATCATCAGATATTATATGCTATTACTTTTGCTCCTGTTGTACTTCTTTTGCTCTTCTAATTTGTTGATGCTCAGTTATTTACATATTGTTTTACTTTCTTTATCAGTTCTGTACGTTGCATAGAGGACACTGCAAATTTTAAGTATGTTGGTGAATATTTTTAAATTCTAATATTTAACTACTAGACATGATTACAATTTGTTAAGAAACTGGCCAAAATAAAAAAATTCTAATATTTTTTTTATTCAATCTTGTTAAACCCCCCTAATAAAATTGTTTTTGCTTCTTTTTAAGATTTCATTAATTCATTCACTTGGGATTATAACTAGTTAATTTGCTTTGGCAAGCTGATTAAAAATGAATTAAAGTACACTCATTGAGTGTACAAATTTGTTGTTAGTAATTATGTGTAGAAATTCATTAGTTTAATTCTCTCTATATAACTTTTTTTAAGATTAGTCCTCTATATTATTAAGTAACAATCACTGTATTTTAGAAAATATAATTATCTATAATAAAGCTAGACGAAGACTGTAACATTTTGATAGATTCGTATTATGGTATCAAAATGAAGAATACTCTTTATTGGTGTCTAGAACTTGCCCCTATCGATCCTCAAAACAATCTCATAAGTTAATTAGTTAGGGGGGAAATGACTTAGTCCTCCCATTAGATAGTTTGAGCCTTGTAAGCCCAAAACCCTAAACATTATACCCATGCACACCTAATTTGTACCCAATCCATATTTATTTTGATACACCACTACTAAAATTCACCAAGGCCAAAAATCCTTACCTATTAGCACCTCTATCATTGAGTTTACACCTTTTGCTACGTGAATTACAAAATTTAAACAGATAGTGTAAAGCACTTTGATAAGCAATTTATTGGTGAAGAAAAAAAGAGAAAAAAATATGAGTATGCATCAAAAGAAAGAATAAGAAAACAAAGGATTAAAGAAAGAAAAAAATAATACAAAAAAGGGGATGTATAATTATTGTGAAGTCTGGGGGTGTTTTATAATGTTGATGTATGTAAGGGTAATTACATAGCAAGAGGCTCAATCGTGATCTAGGTGTGATAAGAACAATCGAGTTTATCTTTGATTACCCCGCCTATAATCTTTTATCCTAGGCCAAAAAGTTACATCCTAATACAAGTCCTAAGGATCCAACCTTACTAATCCTAACTAGTGTCATGGAGAGGGTGTGAAAAGGCAAGCTTATGGATATCAATATTTATAATTATAAGTTTTGAAACACTAATGCATGTTTTATGAAGATTGTTATTTTCTCCTCACATTTGTTATGGATGATCGTAATTTTATTTCTAGGAAAGGGTGAAAGATAGTTAAAAGATATATGAGAGGAATTTTAAGATAATGTTATATTTAGAAAAGTCTTCTATACTATTTCCTATGCAATTACAACATCAAATTTCTCTTTGAATTCATAGCAACCAGCTTGCAGAACAAAAACTAGCTATTGGTAATCCAAATGCTTGAATTAGTTTGCTTAGGGACAATCAAACACTTTAGTCTCGTGGTATTTGATGAGTACAATTATATAAGTCCTTTTTACTATCATATTTGTAATCATGTCCACTATTATCAACCTTCATTCATTATAATTGCACGAAAAGATTAAGAATTTGAATTATCATGAATAAAAGAGCGCAATATAGATTTTCCTTTATTTTATTTTTTATGTTATTTATTTATTTATTCATTAATCTTCTAAATGAAGGTATTGCAAGTCCTTGAAACTAAAAGTCTTTGAGAAAACAGAGGTGTTCACAGATCCAACATCACTGATGGCAAAGGTCTTTGATTGGACACACATGGGTAGGGACATGCCCATGTCAGTACCCATGTCCTTCTCTGGAAAGATCACAAAGCTTGGAAGAAAAGGCGTATTATAAGAGCACCACATGGGTAGGGACACGCCCGTGTCACTACCTGTGTCCTTATTGGGAATAATCAAAGGTCTGATGCCAAACCAACCTGTGTGTTGAGCCATGAAGAACACAAGACCGTGTTACTAGCCGTGTCAAATGATACGGCTCATGACCAGGTGCACCTTTTCATAACGAACAGCCCAGACGCACCTTTTCATACCCTACACGGTCTGTGACACGGCCGTGTTGGAACCCGTGTTCAACCTGTTTGCAAGAAGACTATAAAAACATGCAAAAAATAGAAAAGGGACTTTCGGGATTAAAGGACATGGAGAATTTCTGGAGGACGAAAGTAGAGCACTCAAGCTAAGGGGAAGTCAAAGGAGATAATCTGTATGGTTTTAATTTTTATGTATCTCTTTTAATTTGCCCCTTTTATTAGTGGATTTAAACTTTACTTTACATTTCGCATGAGACTTGTTTTTCTCAACCGATTCAGTAATCATGTATGTTCGTTTTCATTTCGGATTCGTGGTATTTTATTCATATGTGTGGTTTCAAATAAAGATATTGATCATAGTTTTGAAGTTAGTATTTATTATATATGAATCCCAAACATCTTGATTGAGAAATTGGAAGGTTGTGATGATGGTTTATAATTTCATTCTCTGGTGTTCTTTTTCTTTGTATTTCAAATTTCATGATTGACAGATATGTTGTTTGAATAATGACAATATGGATAATGGGATTAATGGTATCTTAGAGATAGGATTTCATGAATTTTTGTATTAGACAAGGTTACTTTATATTAATACAAATTTGAGTGTTGTGAATTGTTCGAGAGAAACTTTACTCAACTTAAGTTTAGGTATTGAATTGCTCGAGATAGAATTTGAAAGTTAGGGGTTAGATCTGGTAAACTCTAGAGGGGGGTGAATAGAGTATCTTGAGGTTTTTTAAAAACTTTTGCTATAAATAAACCTTAGTCCTAAAATAATCTGATCTAACACATGTTCAACAAATATAAAATATCATAAACATAGCAAACATAAATAGGACAGCCACAACAAGAACAAAATAAAAGGGCAACACAGACAACACGAGAATTTTATAGTGGTTCCCCAACCTTGGTACATCCACTCTTCTACCACCCTCGTAGGAATCTACTTAGGTTTTCGATCAGGTGACTGCCACCAATTAGCTTTTGATCAGGTGCTCAAAAACTAAACCTCAAGTCTTTTGATCAGGTGACTTGCAACCAGTAATAACTTTTGAAGGAAGTTAAGAACATTTTATACAGTGGGGGTGAGAGATTGAGTTTCTCTTCTCTTTCTCAAATACAACTGAGAAGACTTTTGTGGATCTTGATTTTAGCAAAGTGCTCCCCCTGAGATATTGAATGGTTCAGGAAAGATGGAGCTTTTCTGCAGGGTGATAGGTCTTCAAACTTGTAGCCTTGACGAGAAAGTATCGAGGAACTTCTTCAATGGTAGAGTATTGGTTGTCCTCTGAAGTATCCTGGGAAGAAGAAGGAGGAAGAATCTTGATCTTGAATATATGTTCTTCTTTCTTCTTCGGCTTGCTGATGTTTCTCTCATCTAGGGCTTGTTTCTCTGTATCACTGTATTCTGTATTGTTGTGTGATTGCTATGCTATTCCAGAGAATAGAGTATTTTATTCTGTATCCTGTCTTGTGTCGAGAGAGCTGAAGAAATCCTTTTTATATTTTCCATGTAAATTTTCCATTTGAAAATTGAATTTCTTCTACATTCATTGCTGATGGCCTGGAGAATATTTTGCATTGATTGATTTCCCCAACTGTCCCATTGAAAAACAACAAGCAATAATCCTGATGAAGACCGTAATCAGTGCTTGCTTCTAACGGTAATATTCAGAAAAAATTTTAGCATTGATTACTCAGGAATTCTTGCAATAGAATAAGGATAGAAGGATGGAAATATCTAAGTCTGGAACTTTATAGAAATCATTGAGCAGAATTTATCGACCTGGATTCAAAGTTCGTCAACCTGAGAAGTCAAGTTCGTTGAGCAAATGATAGTTGTTCGTCGAACTGAGATCCAAGATCGTCGAGCTGAGAATGAAACTTCGTCGATTAGAGTTCAGAATTCCATGTTTCTTGGACTCGAGAATGTTTTAAGTAATGTGTCCAGAAATCGTCGACCTGATAACTAGTTTCATCGAGCTGAGAACTTCTAACCACTAGATGAGACTTGCCAGGAATGTGGTCTAAGTTCATCGAGCTGTGAAGGTGAATTTGTCGACTGGAGTATGATCCTGGACTTAGAATAGTTAGTTGTTTCTGGAATAAGATATTGAAGTAGAATACCCATAGATCATCGAGCTGAGAACTAAGTTCGTCGACTGGAGTTCAGAGAAATTCTGGATTTGAAATGTTGAAGTAGTGTGTACATAAGTCGTAAACCTGAGTATCAAGTTCGTCGAGCTCAGCTCAGAGAATTGTCTCTGCGTTCGTCGAGCTGAGCACGACTTTCATCGACCTGAGTTCGACGAACGTCGAAATCATTTCGAGATTCTCTGAAATCTCTCTAAGTCTTGAGTCTTTTTGCAGTCTATTGATGGCTGGTCCATGTAGTGTTGACTCTAAATACTTGGCCTAGACTCTAGGTCATAACCATGACCCTGACTCT
Organism: Platanthera guangdongensis; assembly: GCA_039583875.1. Classification (NCBI taxonomy): domain Eukaryota; kingdom Viridiplantae; phylum Streptophyta; class Magnoliopsida; order Asparagales; family Orchidaceae; genus Platanthera; species Platanthera guangdongensis. The sequence continues at coordinate 31,921,330 of CM077160.1, forward strand.
ATATGTTGGGTCAAATGATCCTAACTTAGTGAACATAGCCCAAATCCAACTATGGATCCAACAATTTCCCTCTATTTGGGTAAGGTCACTAATTACAGATATACAAAATATACAAAGCGATAAAACATATATTTGGCAGGAAATTTTAAACAGATGCAATAGATATATATGTACCGAAGAATTTGTTTCAGGAAATAAGAAAGCAGTTTTTAAAATACCACAAAAACTAATCAGTTTAAGTATCATTTCCTTTTCTTCTGCTCCTTGTGCTTCTCCTCTTTAGCATTTTCACCAGGCTTAGTAAACTTGATTTCCCTATTAGGGTCTGCAGCTTGAACCTTTATCATTGTCATGTCAGCAGCCGCAATGATATTTAGAGAGGTTGCCTGGGGCAATACTGCTTCTGGATGGAACTTCATATAATCATCAACATTGAAAAATTTATTGGCCTTAGCAAACCTATTAAGCTCTTCCTTCCTATATTTAGACGTGGTTGAGAATTGAGAGAGATCCATCCCTTCAGCTTTAGCTTTGTTAATCATCCCTTCAGATATGGTTGAGAATTGAGAGGGATCCATCCCTTCAGCTTTAGCTTTGTTAATCATGGATAGACCAACCAGTTCCTAGAATCTAGCCATCCTAGCAGTTGTAGCTGACTCTGGATTTTCAAATGGTACAGGAGGGGAAGCAGGTCATTTGGGGCTTTCAGCCTTTTGATGTTCAGGGAATTTTTGTCGTTGTTGTTGTTGATGTTGATGTTGTTGTTGGTGCTGCTTGCCAGATGAATAATGCATTTGATGGCTGCTTCCTGAATAATGCCTTTGGTAGATCTACCCTGCTGTCTTTGATAAGTTTGAAACTGGGTAGTCCTTAGAGTTGAAGAACTAGAAGAACAAATAGCTGGAGCAGGAGGAGGAGGGTCCTTTCTGAATCTCTGTGGAGGAGGAGAATATAATTTGCTTCTCTTCCTTTCTTTTTGTTTATTCTTGGACAGCCACATCCATGCTGGCATGCCCTTATAAGGTGTGATCTTTTGATGTATATAGTATGGTGTGTTATTTGCTGGATTTAATTTTGGTGCAGGAGGTGGAGGAGCTTTCCTCTTCTTAGATACTTTCTTTTTCTTTGGCTCTTCATCTGAGTCAACATCATCATCTTCATCATCAGAATCTTGAGGAGCATCATATAAGGCATCTAAGGCCATTAGTACTGATTTATCAATGGGCTTTTCAGCCCGAGTAGAAACTGGAGAAGGAGCTGGAGCTAGAGCAGGAGGGTTATTAATAATAGTGCTTTCAGCCACTGTCTTATTTTCTTCTTCAATATCAGCCAAGATCAAGGCATCAAGATCATGCAAGGGGGAACCATCCATAACAAAAACTAGAATAGTAATGGCTGCTGGAGTGGATGAAATAATGGGGGAAACAGCTCTGGGTGGAGATGGAAATGCTGGAACCTCTGGAGTAGAAAAAATGGCCTTGAGTTGCTCGGCAACTTTGGGGCTTATGGGTGAGGTATATGGAATTATAGCCAAAGATGGCTTAGTGTTGTATTCTGGAAGAAGGTTCAAATGAACTATATCAAAAGTTCTCAATAAATTTAACAAATCTACTGTGGGATTGATAATGAAATCACCAACAGTTATTTCCTCAGCCAACACAGGCTCATCCAAGTCCATATCAAACTCAATAAAATCAATTAAATCAAGTAATTCCTGATCAGCATCTGCTACTACTTCTTTATAAAGTACTTCTTTATCAGCTTTTGCTGCTATCCTGTCTGCTGTTTCTATTTCTGTTGGTACTCCTGTTGCTGTTACTGCTACTGCTTCTTCTGATGCTACTGCTGCTGTTACTGCTGCTGCTTCTTCTGATGCTGCTGCTGCTTCTTCTTCTTGGAGTATTGATGAGTCCATTTTTTATACCTATTTTCCGACTCATCTGGGCTTGTTTTCCTTCACTTACACTTCACTTTTAGTTCATTATCATATATATTTCATCTTATCTTTATTTCCATAAGAAGTGCACACTTATGCCCGTAGTAGTGTATTTTTGTACTTTAAATGTTTGTACTCCTTATTGTGCTCATCTGGAATGTCTGCACATATCAGTGCTGGGTTTAGGGGTCATGTGCATGTTCCGGGGACATTTGGAAGTAAGAATACTGTGCACGATCATCGGATATAGTGCGCATGACCACCGGTCGTGCGCCGATGATCGTGCGTAATGTACCTTGATTTCCAGAATCTGCCTGGGGTAATCGCACGACCACTGGACACAGTGCGCATGACCACCAGTAGTGCATTACTGATCGTGTGCGTTGATTCCTCTTTTCCTGGAGTTTTGTCTGGGCTAATCGCACGACCATTGGACATAGTACGCACGAACATCAGTCGTGCGCAGTACCCCAGTTCTTCTTCCTAATCTGCCATGCCAGTGCACACGATCACTGGACATAGTGCGCACGACCACTGGTCATGCTCCCTTGATCGTACGCATTATTCAATTCTGCATTTTATAAATATGCAGCTTCGGCCCTAATTATGCATCGCTCGACATTTCTCCGTCGTTTTCATCTCCGAGGAATGGTTCCGCCATTCCCATTCATCTTCCATCGTTGGGAGGTGCTCCGGGCAAGCTTTAACCGCCAAATCCAAGCCGGAGCTTCCTTTCGGCCTCCTCCATCATCTCTTGGGCTCATTTCAAGCTTCAACGCCATAGCCATCAAGCAAAGGGAAGCTTTCAACTTTCGTCCGCTATCTGACACGAAGAAGATGGGCCATTGGAAGGTGGTGACAGCCCTTCTCTACCCCGGACGCAGTTGAGGACCGAGCTTGGACGCGGATTGACAACCCGACGATTACAACCGTGAATCCTCAACAAGACTTCTAATTCGGTCGATCTCTTGCCTTGTTCTTCCTTTATTATTGTTTATGTGTTGTTGTAAACTTTATTTATAGATGATGCGTGCTTATTTGTAAAATGATTTTATTAAATCATGTCTTTGTGATTTGTAATTTCGTATATTTGCTTGAGGTGCGTCATATTCCATCCACCACCATCCACCCTTGCCGCACTAGCCATTGCTAGTGTCGTGCGTAGCGAAGATGTGCTTTCGACCCTCATTACGCCGTTCTAACCACCTCGTCTGCAAGCCTACTCATCCATCCGCTCAGCGATTCAGTGCATAGCAGCCCGACTAGTCTTCCATCTCGCCTGACGAAACATCGCATAGCGGTGTTGCATACGAGGAGTTGTTTGATTTTTATTTTCTTTTTATCGCAACAATCAAAACCCCCATCGTTACTGCCGACCTTGAGGACTTCAATCTCAAGTCGTCCTCAAAATTAACTCCACCTTACTGTGTTCCTTGAGAGATTGATACTTGGTAAAACTCACCCATTTTATATTACTTGTGCGACCGGTTCACTGTCGTGATCTTTAGCATCAAGTATCTCCCCCTACCTGGTTTCAGTGGATACTGAAACTAGGCCCCTAAATGAAGAGCAAGGAGTAGAGAGAGCAAATATCTGTGCAACAAGAGAAGATATGGAAGTAGCAAGAGGTGAAATAGCCTCTGCTATAATTGTTTTGAGGAGGAGAGTAAGCAGTGCAATGATATATGGAATAATGGATGGATTCAATAGTGGAGTTGTAGAGGGTGTGGCAGAGGGTGTTGGAATGGAGACAGAAATAGGGATGGTAGTAGTTGGTGGAGTAGGAGGGAGAGCATCTTGTATGTGGACATCTGGAAGAGAGGAAGTATGAGGATGGGAAGTAGGCAGAGTAAAGAATGGGATGTTGTCCAGATGGTGTGGTAAGGGAGATGAAGTTGGTATTGAAATGGGTGTACCATGGGGGGATTGAGGTGGGGTTGGTTGTGGTGATTGAGATGGAGAAGGTTATTGAGATTCCTGAAGAGGGGAAGAGGGGATGTTAGTGAGATCTATTGGTGGAGAAGATGCAGGAGATGTAGCTGGAGTAGGAATATGAACAGGTTGTTGTTGTTGTTGTTATTGTGGTTGTTGAAGAGAAGGAATGGTGGAAGAGGATGGAGATTGGTGTGACATCTGAGGATGAGGTTGGATGGCTGGAGGTGATGGAGGTGGAGGAGGGATCTCATCAGTAGGGTGGGAAGTGGCTGGATCAGCCCTAGTACTCTCAGAAGCCCTGGTGGAAGAGGAGGGAGCCTTGGAGGGCTTGGTGATGGTCCTCTCCCACCTGCCAAAAAGTGCACATGTGAGCCTCTTAGAGGCATTAATGAATATGGTCTGGGAGACCAGGGATTCAGCAGCTTTTTCCTTTAGGAAGATCCCTAATATCCTTCCAAAGCAAACCTCTTTCTTTGTATTCTTTTTCTTAATCAGATCAAACATGATTTGAGCCCAGTTCACCTTTTTCTTGTTTACCACTACACACATGACCAGTAATTGGTGCCTGGTTATGTAGTCATGGGCGCTGTGCTTGCCCATCAACACGTTTCCCACAATATCTGCTAGGAATTTAAATTCAACAGAGAGGTGTTTCTTAAGCAATTTTTTATGGGTTAGTCCAAAATAACCCATCATACTTAGCATCATATCAAACTCCTCAGTATCCATTTCCAATTCTTCTTCACCATTACTTAATCCAAAAATTTCGGTTAGGACGACGGGAGTAAGAGAAATAGCATTACCCGATACTGTCCCTGTCATAGTGTTCTCTTCTATGGTGGAGGAGTTATAGACCCATTCTCCGATCTCAATGGCTGATATCTTTATCCTAGTAGACAACAGATTCTTCAATTTCTATTCTTCAAGCGGTTGCAGTATTTCTAGAAAGATTGGGTCGGAATGCAGAAAGGAATCAAAATCGACTTTAAAGCCAATGTAGAATTTCATTGCCGCAAGATTTCCTGCTGGAATTGCCATAAGAGTACCTGCAAGAGAAAAACGACGATCAAGTGTAAAGGAACTGAAAGCGTGAGATGAAGGTCGAAGAAAACATAGATATAAGGTTTTGCAGAATATGAATCGACAAACTGCGTTCCATGAAAAATAAAATAATTCTTCGATCTGAGGTCGACGAAATTATTTGCAGTTAAATAAATCATTGAGCTCAGTCTGAAGATTTGAAGACATTTCGTCGAGCTCCGTTCGATGAAAGTTTTCTGAAGTAGATTCGTCGATCTCCGGTCGACTAACAAAACTTCACTCATAGAGAGTTCGTCAATCTCCGTTCGATGAATATCTCAAGAACTTTCCCCAGTTCGTCGAAATCCGTTCGACGCAAAGTTCGTCGAGTGCAGACATAAATTAAACTAAGGCTTCTCCAGTGATCATTCCAAGCTGATTTATAAAGAACAGTTGATTTCTTTCATCCAAGGGTTTGGTGAAAATATCAGCTCTTTGTAAATCATTATAGATATAGACAAGTTTATTTTTGTTTTTATCTACACACTCTCTAATGAAATGATGTCTAATGTCTATATGCTTAGTCCTACTGTGATGGACTGGATTTTGTGTTATGGCTATAACACTAGTGTTATCACATAAGAGAGTTGAATTATTTAAGTTGAAGTCATAGTCTAGGAGTTGGTTTTTGATCAACAGCATCTGGGAACAGCAACTGCCAGCTGATATATATTATGCTTCAGCAGTTGATGTGGACACAGATGATTACTTCTTACAAAACCAAGAGACTAATCTCATACCAAGGAACTGGCAAGTTCCTGAGGTACTTTTTCTGTCCACACTGCATCCAGCAAAGTCAGCATCTGAGTATCCAGGTAACTCAAATTCTGACTCAGTAGAATACCATAGGCCTAGACTGGGACAACTCTTTATATATTTCAAAATTCTTTTTAGAAAAATTAGGTGAGATTTTTTAGGGTTCACTTGGAACCTAGCACAAAGGCATGTGGCAAACATGATATCAAGTCTTCTAGCTGTAAGATATAATAGGGACCCAACAATACCCCTATATAACTTCTGGTCAACAGGTTTCCCATGTGGATCAGAATCTATTATAGCATTAGTAGCCATAGGTATTTTCTTTGCGGAGTCATCATCCATCCCAAACTTCTTAAGAAGCTCTTTAGCATAGTTAGCTTGGGAGATGAAGATACCATCAGGTAGCTGCTTCACTTGGAACCAAGGAAGTAGGAGAGCTCACCCATGCTACTCATCTCAAACGTAGAATGCATGAGGTTAGAAAACCTCTTGCATAGTTTAGAGTCAGTAGATCCAAATATGACGTTATCCACATAGATTTGTACTAACAAGATTTTATCCTTATGATGTCTTGTGAATAGTGTTTTATCTATTATGTCTCTAGTGAAATCATGCTCTATCAGAAAGCTAGATAAGGTCTCATACCAAGCTCTTGGAGCTTGCTTTAGACCATAGAGGGAATTATGCAATTTAAATACATGATAAGGATGGGTTGGAGAGATGAAATCTGGGGGTTGTTCAACATAGACTTCTTCTTTTAGTACTCCATTCGGAAAAGCACTCTTTACATCCATTTGATGTACCTTGAATTTCTTGTAGGCAGCAAAGGCAAGAAAGATTCTGATTACCTCTAACCTTGCAACTGGTGCAAAGGTCTGATAATAGTCTACGCCTTCTTCCTGCCTATATCCTTGAGCAACAAGCCTAGCCTTGTTCCCCACAATTGCAGCTTGGACATCTACTTTGTTTCCATATACCAATTTGGTTCCAATGACTGGGTAGTCTTTGGGTCTTGGAACCAAATCCCAAACTCTACATCTCTCAAACTGGTTGAGTTCCTCTTGCATTGTAATGATCCAGTGGGGATCTTGCTCAGCATCTGTTATGTATTGAGGCTCAACTTGAGAGAGAAAACATGCATGCATCAAGTCTTGGTTGAATTGATGCCTTGTTTGTACCCCTACTGCTATGTATCCAATCACTTGTGATCTAGGGTGATCCCTTAGTGTGACAATATCAGTGGGTGGAGTTGGTTCAGCAACATCATTTTGATTTAATTCCTCTTGTGGAATTATGTTTGCTGTTGGATGAAGTTCGGTCACTTCAGTGCTTTATTCTTCACTGTCTTCATCAACTTGTACAGAAGAATGTGTTGAAGCCTCTTGGGTGAGTCTTAGTCCATCCAAATTCTCACACAAGTGAGGTACCTGCAAAGGATTACTGGTAGAAATCTTTTTCTCCTTATAAGACATGTTATTTCATCAAAGATAACATGTGTAGATTCCTCAATTTTTAAAGTTGATTTATTGAACACCCTATAAGCTTTGCTTACTTGGGAGTATCCTAGAAAGATTCCCTCTTCAGCCTTAGCTTCAAATTTTCTAATGTATTTCTTGTTGTTATTATGTATATAACATATGTAACCAAATACTTTAAAATAGGTGATTTTAGATTTTTTCCATTTAAGTAATTCATATGGAGTCCTATTCTTTAGTTTATGTATCAAGCTTCTGTTCACTACATAATTTGCTGTGCTTACAGCCTCTGCCCAAGAGGATAGTGGCGTGTAAGCATCTGCAAGTAATGTGCCTGCAGCTTAAATTAGGGTCCTATTTTTCCTTTCAGCTACCCCATTTTGTTGGGGAGTTCTAGGAGCTTAGAAGAGTGCCTGATACCTTCCTTCTCACAGAACTCATGCATAAGAAGAGACTCAAACTCTGTACCATGATCCCTTCTAATCAATACAACATGAGTAGAGTATTCAATCTGTATGGTCCTTAGAAAATCTGTAAGAACTTTAAAGTTATCTGACTTAGATCTCAGAAAGAACACCCAAGTGAAACTTGAGAAGTCATCTACAATAACTAAAGTATAGGATTTCCCTCCTAGGCTTTGTACTGCAATGGTTCCAAATAGATCCATGTGTAGGAAATACAAAATCCTAGGTGAATCACTTTTATTAACTGACTTAAAGCTGGATTTAGTTTGTTTTCCTAGTTGACAAGCCCTGCAAAGGCCTTCCTTCTTGTATGGACTAGAAGGTAAACCTCTTACAAGACTGTCTTTAGATAGCCTTGCAATGTTTTTCTTATTTACATGTCCTAGCCTTTTATGTCATAATTCATTTTGATTGCAAACTATATTAAGTAAACAAATATCTGAATTGGCAGAATAAAAATCAACAAAATAAATGTTTCCTTGTCTATTTTCAATTAAAACATTTTATTTTTCTTTATTAGAAATAATACAAGTTTTTGAGTTGAAATGTACCTGATAATCTTTATCACATAATTGGCTTATGGAGATGAGGTTATGTTTGAGTCCTCTTACATAAGTCACTTTCTTGAAGGTGACTGCTCCAATTTTCACTTCTCCATAGCCTTCTGACTGGCCACACTTTGAATTACCAAAGATTACCTTTGGGACTAGCTTGGACTTGTAGTTGATTAAATTATCCTTGCTTCTAGTCATATGTTTGGAGCATCCACTGTCCAGGTACCATAGTTGATTAACTACTGGACAGCCCTTTTCCTGCAATAAAATCAGTTAGTTGTTCTTGACCCAGGTTACCTTGGGTCCTTTATATTGTTGATATGAAAAACTAGATATGACAGAAAATTCTGGTTAAGATTTGTATCCTAATGGATGATATCTTTTGGGTGGAATTATTCAATCAGCTAATGGATTAAATGGTTTTCTAGATTTAATGGGGTGGCTGTTATTGTTATAATTTTTGCTAAGACTTTCTGGGTTCGACGAAATGTTATGAGTTCGTCGACCAGAGTTCGACGAATTGGTATGAGATCGTTGATCTCTGCCAAGAGAATGAACATAGTCATTTTCTGTGCCCCACGTTCGTCGATCTCTGCTTGACAGACCATACAAAGTTCGTCGATCGCAGTAAGACGAATAATTATAGTTGAACTCTGCGTTCAGAGTTCGTCGACTAGAGTTCGACGAACTGGCCACATTTCGTCGATCTGAGTTCGACAAAATCTGCTGAACTTTGTTTTTACCTAAGGTTTTCTGATTTTTGTTATTTTGACTTTTTGAGTTAGACATTTGTTCTGTGGTTTGTTTGTTGGTTATTATTTCTTTCCCTTTAACAGAAACAAATTTAATGGGTGTGGAAAAAATATTCTTCTTAAGAATGGTGGGCAAACTTGATGATGCACCCAAGCCCAGCTTACCATTTAGTCTGGCATTAACAGTGCTTGTAATGTTCATCATCTTGAGGCTTCTCCCATTGAGAGATTCATCAAGTTGTTTGGCCTCACATAGCTCAGTTTTTAAAGCAATAATTTGTTCATTAGCTAATGTGTATTCATCTTTTAGCCTATTGTTTTCAGAAATAACATTTTCTTGGTTTCCTAGTCTTTCCCTAAGTGTCTTAATTTTTTTTCTGAATTTATCAGATCAATGCACATGGTTTTAAATTCAAATTTAAATGAATCATAACTATAATCAAAAGTAGAAAGTACCTGGTCAGCTTCAGATTTTGAAGCTTCTTCACTGTCAGATGCATCTTCATCTGACTGGCTTCTAGAGGCATCAAATGCCATGAGGCACACTTCTTTGGCCCTTGCCTCTTCTTCTTCTTCACTGGAGCTGAAAGATGAGGATTCATCTTCTATTTCACTCCAGCTTTCAACTACAAAGCCTTTCTCCTTCTTTTTATATATGCTGGAGGAAGGCCTGCTGCTTTGCTGTCTTCTAGAATCCTTCTCTCTTCTCTTCTCCTTCTTCTGATTTTCTGGACATTCTGAGAGGAAGTGTCCAGGTTTCCTGCGGCCAAAGCAAACCACTTCTTTAGTCGGGGTTTTGTCATACCTTGGCTTGTCATCCTGCCTAGATGACTTTCTTCTAAAGTCTTTCTTTGCCATTTTGTAGAATCTTCTAGCAAATAGACTCATCAACTCTTCATTGATTGTTGGAGTCTCTGTCTTCTCAGCAGCCTTAAATGCAATATTGTGATCCTTCCTTGTTGGTGGAGGTGTTCTCTGCTCAGCTGCTTCTCTGGATTTGATGAGCTGCTCATAGGACTTTATTTTTCCTAAAATGGATTCAGTGGAAATCTCATTTAGGCTTCTGGACTCCTTGATGGGACAGATCCTTGAATCCTATGAGCTTGCGAAGCACATAAGGATTTTTTCATTCACCTCTGTGACGGTGATGTCCTTATCCAATGTTTTTAGCTCATTGATGATTGAGCTCAGCCTATTGTACATATCTACTACTGATTCTTCTTCCTCCTTGAAATTGTCATATTGGGATATGAGATTGGATCTTCTGTCGTTTCTTTCATCTACAGATCAAGCCACCATTTGGTTAAGGGATTCCCAAATGGCCTTGGCTGATGTGCATTCAGCCACCTTCTTTAACATGTCATCAGACATAGTTTGGGCCAGAATATTCATGGATTTAGCATCAGTAACTCTCGCTTTCTTTTGGGCTTCAGTCCACTCAAGTGGTGGTAATGCTTGTGTGCTTGAGGTTGCTGTGGATGTAGACGCAGTTGATTGAGGAGGACCTATCAAAATGGAATTGTAAATATCCTCATCAATAGAGTTCATATATAATTTAATCTTGCCTTGCAGATGGCAAACTTGTTTAGATTGCATACTGGAGGTCTGGTGCTTGCATAGTCTTTGTTTTGTGTCATGCTGTATGTATAATCTTAATAGAAATATAAAGCAAATCTAACTCAGGATCTTTGGTTCAAGTGTTAGCTTGTACAACCAAAGGAATCCAAGCATTGATACCAATTGAAAGTTAGGGGTTAGATCTGGTATACTATAGGGGGGGGAATAGAGTATCTTGAGGTTTTTTTAAAACTTTTGTTGTAAATAAACCTTAGTCCTAAAATAATCTTATCTAACACAGGATCAGCAAATATAAAATATCATAAACACAGCAAACCTAACTAGCACAACCACAGCAAGAATAAAAGAAAAGGGCAATAGAGACAACACAAGAATTTTATAGTGGTTCCCCAACCTCGGTACATCCACTCTTCTACACCTTGGTAGGAATCCACTCAGGTTTTTGATCAGGTGACTGCCACCATTGAGCTTTTGATCAGGTGCTCAAAAATCAAACCTCAAGTCTTTTGACCAGGTGACTTGCAACCATGAATAACTTTTGAAGGGAGTTAAGAACCCTTTATACAGTGGGGGTGAGAGAATGATTTTGTCTTCTCTTTCTCAAATACAACTGAGATGACTTTTATGGATCTTGATTTTAGCAAAGAGCTCCCCCTGAGATATTGAATGGTTCAGGAAAGATGGAGCTTTGCTGCAGGGTGATAAGTCTTCAAACTTGTAGCCTTTACCAGAAAGTATCCAGGAACTTCTTGACTGATAGAGTATTTGTTGTCCTCTGAAGTTTCCTGGGAAGAAAAAGGAGGAAGACTCTTGATCTTGAATATATGTTCTTCTTTCTTCTTCAGCTTGCTGATGTTTCTTTGATCTAGGGCTTCTTTCTCTATATCGCTTTATTACGTATTGCTGTGTGATTGTTATGCTATTCCAGAGAACTGTGTATTGTCTTCTGTATGTTATCTTGTGTCGGGAGAGATGAAGAAATCCTTTTTATATTTTCCATGTAAATTTTCCATTTGAAATTTGAATTTCTTATGCATTCATTGCTGACGGCCTGGACAATATATTGCATTGATTGATTTCCCCTATTATCCCATTGAAAAACAGCAAGCAATAATCCAGATGAAGACCGTAATCAATGCTTTCTTCTAACTGTAATTTTCAGAGAATATTTTAGCATTAATTACTCAGGAATTCTTGCAATAGAATAAGGATAGAATGATGGAAATATTTAAGTCTGGAACTTCATAGAAATCGTTAAGCAGAATTCGTCGACCTGGATTCAGAGTTCGTCGACCTGAGATGTCATGTTCGTCGACCAGATGATAGTTGTTTGTCGACCTGAGATCCAAGATTGTCGAGCTGAGAATGAAACTTTGTCGACTAGAGTTCAGAATTCCATGTTTCTTGGAGTCGATAATGTTTTAAGTAATGTATCCAGAAATCGTCGACCTGAGAACTAGTTTCATCGAGCTGAGAACTTCTAACTGCTAGATGAGTCTTGCCAGGAATGTTGTCTATGTTCGTCTAGCTGAGAAGGTGAATTCATCGACTGGAGTATGATACTAGACTTAGAATACTTAGTTGTTTCTGGAATAATATGTTGAAGTAGAATACCCATAGATTATCGAGCTGAGAACTAAGTTCGTCGACTGGAGTTCAGAGAAATTCTGGATTTGAAATGTTGAAGTAGTGTGTCCATAAGTCGTCGACTTGAGTACCAAGTTCGTCGAGCTTAGCCCAGAGAATTGTCTCTGAGTTTGTCGAGCTGAGCACGACTTTCGTCGACCTGAGTTCGACGAGCGTCGAACTCATTTCCCGAGTCTCTGAAATCTCTCTAAGTCTTGAGTCTTTATGCAGTCTGTTGATGGCTGGTACATGTACTGTTGACTCTAAGGACTTGGCCTAGACTCTAGGACATAACCGTGACCCTGGTTATAGATGTTGGGTCAGATGATCCTAACTTAGTGAACCTAGCCAAAATCCAACTAGGGATCCAACAGAATTCAATAAAAATTGAACCCATACAATACAACGAATTTGATAATATTGTTAATACGTGGTTACATAGAATTGAATTAATGATTGAATATTTTCACGTGATTACTCTTAGTGTATCTACTTTTTACCATCCTTAATCCTCCAATGTCACTTTATCCAATTAGTCCTAGTATTGTTAATTTAGAGTAACAACCAATTTTAAATATAGGTATGATAATATAGTGAGACTGAGTACGAGTACTTGAAAATTCCCTGAGGAATACGACATGAGATGTATATTTCTCCTATACTATGATTGATAGGTGCACTTGCCTGAGATTAAAAATCAATTTAGCTTATACCTATCTACATAGTTTATACTATAGTAGAAATAATTCGCATCGAAGGGCTAAACTTGAGATACTTTGAAACACATCCATCCGTCACTTAGAATATAACATAAGGTCCGTTCAGGAACACACACCATATTCCACGGATAGTCAACAGAGTTACTCATTGAAACCATTTCATTCATGCATCCTAACTCGTAGTGCAATCTAGAGGAAGCAGTTAGCTTAGTTATAGAACACAAATATCCAGGAATGTCCACTACAAAACATAGGAATGACATTTAAGACAGAACATGTTCTGGCCTTAAGACCTTACAACTAATTTCTTAACAAAATGTGTCTTACATACTTCGGCACACAGGTCGGTCATATATGAAAATAGTAAACGTTTGCCTTTGGGCCTTCGAGGGACAGCTAATCGCAGTATAAGGGACTCCGGCCCGCAACATTCCATTTGGCTCTCCAGCACCTGCATAGAACGACCCACCAAAATGTGGCAAAGCACCACAACGGTCAGCATTAGCTAACCAAATTATTATGACCCCATCACTAACTCAAGGCGGTGGTTCTACTTCCCTACAAACGACAGTGTATATATCTTTTGGCAACAAAAATGTGCATTTAAGCACCATTCACCACAGACGTATGCTCGATCAGTCACACTCCTTGTACACTCAGATCACATTCTTGGTGTGCCAGACTTCTCTGGGTCCCATAACCATCCATTGTACTAGACTTGATGGTTCATACTTGAGCATTTCTAGTCTTTTTAGCCTGAGCCTAACACTCTTATTATGTCAATGACAAAAGCCAGTTACTTTAGGCGATCTAGTCTTAACGACATAACACTGGTACAGTTCAACTCTTGCCTGTTGCTAAAATCGTCATGAGCACCAAGGCACGAGGCTGGTGAGCTTCCCCTTGCCCGTTAGGATCTCTAGCAATCTATCTAGGCACTTTAGGATCTGAGATTCAATTGCAACTCATATTGTCCCCATGACCTAAGCTCGCAATGATCACATCAATGGCTCTCATGGCCAAAATAGCTGGTCTCGTAAGGATCTTAGCTTCACATGCTACCCACCTTGTCTAATGGACACATGCTTTAGAATAACAATCAGGTTGGCTCTCACGGCCACTTTAGCTTGGCTCATAAGGCTCCCAGCTTCAAACAATGGTACCAGGTCTCTAGGAGACAGACCTCTCATAGCTCTCTGGGAACTAACACCGGCGATACCACTACCACCGTGCGATGGGGGATATAATCTTTTTTCTTCATCAAATTGTGGGTGTTTTCCTAAAATGTATCTTTTATACTATCACTGCAGCATCCTACACACCCCTTGACCTAAGAAACAACATGTTTATCCACGAGTTTTCTCCAACATAAAAATCAATCATCACCAATCCAGACCAACCTGTGCAAATGGGCTTCACACAATATGCTTATTTCGTACATTGATTTCGGATTCTAAATAGAATTTCTACCTGGGATCACAACTATCTACCCATTGGAAACCACCCTTTTCTTCACCTTTCAGTGAGTGGTTCCATGCACTTATGTAAATTATGTACTTCACTTATCTAAGGAGAAATATCCTTACTCTTGTCGATCCCTTAGGAACCATGAGCTTGAACTTGATTCAGATGGAACTCATCACCACAATTTCCTCTCCGCGGATATAGCTTTGACACGTGAATCCAACCAAACTAATGCCTTCACAATAGTTTTGGATCACCCTTATTCTTGCATCCTGTATTTTCTCTTCTCCTTCCTCAAGAACAAAGAGAGAGAATGAGAATGAGAGAAAATGAGAAAAAAAAAATCTCATTTCAAGACTTTATCAGAGAGCTACCGCCTTGCGGTATCTTTGCTATTATCGTGTGATAATTACTTTGGCAGTGGAGGTGGTCTCATCCAGCATCGCCCTGCCGCTCCCACTACTACTATGCGGTATCTTACCACTGCCATGTGGTGTGGACTCAGCAATTTACCAAGTGCACCGTGTGTTATCGCTGTTCGTTATCTTTTAACTGATGTGTGGTACCTTGCTGAAATAAAGGTCAGTTTAATTCATCTAGATACCGCCTGCGTTAACGATACCGCCTGGCGTTTACTCCAAAAAAAATCAATTTCTTGTTATCTTCAAGAACTTTTGGGCATTACAATTCTCCCATCGTTTAAGTAATTTATTCCTGAAATTCACAGTTAACAGGAAACAATACAGTACTACAAAATATATCAAATCTACCTCAATGGAACAACTCAGGGAACTCTTCTCGCATGGTCTGCTCTCGCTCCCATGACAGCTCCTCACGGTCGCAATTGTCCCAACGGACATTGACCATTTTAATCTCTTTGTTCTGTAGTCTCTTCACTTCTATATCCTTGATATAAATGGGCTTGACTTTTCTCATCAACTCACTGTCAATCATAATTTGATTCACAACAACCACTTGCGTAGGCTCTTGTATATTCTTCCGCAGCACCGATATATGAAACACATCGAGTAAACCATTGAGTTTAGCTGAAAAGCTTCAGCCGATAGGCATTTTCTCCAATACGCATAATGATTTCAAATGGCCCAAGGTATCTCAGACTCAGCATTTTCAAGTGTCGGATCCTTGATATACCCTTTAACGACTTAATCTTGAGATAAACCCAATATGTCACAACCCGCATTTTCACCACATAAAATCACTTATCAGAATAAGGGAAAATGCACGTCATGATTCCACGTCAGCAGGGGATAATTGCGGACGCTCAGGCAGACACCTACTAAATCATGAAGAACGATTCTTTAAGTTATTTTAGGGGAAAAATCAATTTAAGTGCAGTAGTTAGCCGTATCCCTCGGCTTAGTGGCTCATTTAGTCCACGAATCAAAATATAATTATACGCTGCGGAAAAATACTTATTTAGATTGACTCCAATATCCTACATGAGTATAAACGTCCCCAAAGGACAACTCATGCTATTTAAGACTCCAAATTTATAATAGTAGTAAGGATAGCTTTTACGGTCGCTAAATATAACAAGTTAGAGTTTTTAAATTATGTTGTGCATGAAGTAATAGTAATAGATTTTATTCTTAAAAATACCTAACATGCATTCCTAGCATAAATCCTCCCAAAGAGAAAGTAATCCACATCCACATATAGAGAAATAAGCAGCTAGCAAGTATCAAACAAATAACAATTATGTGGACGCCAACAGCTGGCATGAACCCACCTACAGAAAAGTAAGTCTGAACCAGTAACTAAATAAACAACAATTTACCTCGCTGAGAAGAGGTAACAACCACGACTAACACGACCGCCCAAAAACTCCAAAACTAGCTCTGCTATCTACTACTGTTCTGAACCTGAGGCATTCCAAAGACAAAACACCTCAGCAAGAAAGTACAAATGGTGGAAGATAATTAATAAGACAAAATAAACAAAGGTCAAAAGGGGTACCAACCCAAGACCAACAGTACTGAAATAAAGCACAAAAAGAGGAACAAGTCATCATCAGGAAAAAGAACACGTACATGATTCGTCACATATAATAATAGTACACCAGACGCACAAGGCTATAAGGTGACAACATTAATAATTCGTAAGGAAGAAATACGAAACCTTTATTAGGCACATGTAGTCGACTCTACCAACAAACAAGGGTGAGGTCGTCACTCGTGGACACACCATCCAAAAACACGGGTGAGGTGGTCACTCTTGGGCACACCCACACGAATATAAAATCTGTCTAACTGCGAGGGAGTCTCATACTGTCCACCATACACCGTAGACACCCAAAAACCAGGTAGAATTCCACAGGGCACTAATGAAGGAAACAAACACTACGGATGTGGAATCGTCCACTAAATCCCGCAATCAAGAAAACCACCAGGAAAACACCACATATCTCGAGATTTGGCTCGCCAGATTCTCCTTGACATTACTAGATACAAGACATGGTTGATCAACCCTTAGGAACGATTTACAAACCTAATTAAACTCTAATATATTCGATAACGATAAATAAGGCGTTAAACCATCAATAAGACACATCAAGAACGATCAAACATATCCGGACAAAAGCTTGAGTTCACCATGACAAAACATAACAACATCATGTGATCATTGATAACGTTAATCATAACAATAACTTGGAAGAACAAGTGTAGAAAATCTTAAGGAACATGAAAGCGTAGTCGTTACCATCAAATCGGACAAGGAGAAACGAGAGGAAACAACAACTTGCCTTGGTTTTACCGTAAAAGTCCTCTGAATCACTCCATGTCGTAGATCGGGGCAAAAGGATGCGGGAGTAGTTGAAATCTAGACAAAAAAGTGGCCTAAATTGATGTTAGGGCTGAAAAACCCTAACGAGAAATCTCAAGAACGAGGAAGATATTACCATGATGGTGTAGCGCTCGGCGAGAGCTTTTCGGATCTAAGTTAGGTTGAAGATTTCGAGCACCGGAGTACCGTCGGCGGCCACCGGAAGACTCACGACAAGGAAACTCTCTCTCTTGCTCACTGCTCTGGTTCGGGAGAAAAATATCGGAGAAGATGAAGTTTGGTTCTAAAACCTAAGTCTAAGAATATATATATAATGTTTATAAAAAGTTTTGTCAAAAAACGGGTTATTTCGAGCGGTTTTGCGGGAACCCAAAATAGAGGTCTAAGATCATTCCAAATCGAAAAGTGTCCAACATGAACGTTGTAGATCTTGTCGAGGCAAACAAATTTCATGTTGACCATTTTTCCATACGACAAATGTTTTGACCCTCAAAAAAGCTTCTGAACGTAAACTGCAACGGATTACACGAGAACATGATTACGGGTACTCGAGAGGTAGAAAACGGTTACTCGAGTAGTTCCAGATGACTACTCGAGTAGTTCCAGTTGACTACTCGAGTAGTTCAAGATGACTACTCGAGTAGTTCCAGATGACTACTCGAGTAGTTCCAGATGACTACTCGAGTAGTTCAAGATGACTACTCGAGTAGTTCAAGATGACTACTCGAGTAGTTCAAGATGACTACTCGAGTAGTTCAAGATGACTTACTCGAGTAGTTCAAGATGACTACTCGAGTAGATCAAGATAACTACTCGAGTAGTTAAAAACTACTCGAGTAGGTCCAGAAAAATTCACTCGTGTAGGTATAAGAAGAATCACTCGAGTAATCATGAAAAATCGCTCGAGTAAATAAACACGCACTCGAGTAGGGGGAGAAAGAGCACTCGAGAGGTAGAACAGTACTCGAGTAACAAAAAAGGCAGCACTCGAGTAAATAGAAGGCATCACTCAAGAGACAGAAAACATTACTCGAGTAAGCAGTAAAAATTCTAGCATGAACAGTGATATCACTCGAGTAGAGCCCAGATCACTCGAGTGAAAAAAAGTCATGGACTCGAGTAAATTTGCATGATGAACAATTCTTTGCAAATATAACATGATGAACAAACTATATGAATGAATAGTAAAAGACATTTTTGAATA
Organism: Platanthera guangdongensis; assembly: GCA_039583875.1. Lineage (NCBI taxonomy): Eukaryota > Viridiplantae > Streptophyta > Magnoliopsida > Asparagales > Orchidaceae > Platanthera > Platanthera guangdongensis. The sequence goes on from CM077160.1 coordinate 31,939,681, forward strand.
GTACTATAATATTACAATAATCATATTTATATATTTTTGAACAAGGAAGCACGAGTTCAAAACGGAGGCCCGAATGCGCGCCGAATCAAATGAAATTCGCACCGTAGGCGAACACTGACGCTACGATTCCAATGGCGAAACCAAAACCTAAATCCGACGAGCAATTCCCGACATATTAATTTGTAAAGTATACGGCGAACATAAACAATCCAAAACTTCAATCGCACGCCGAGACTCCAAAAATGCTCGGATTACGATGAAACTGGACACGCAAGTCCAAAGTTACTTAACTTAGATTCCAAATGCAAAAGTTTCCCATTACAACAAGAATTCGGTCGACTCGACCACACGGACGTGAAAATGCCTTGACGACATTGCCCCGTCAACTCGACGTTAAAAGTATTGCCACAACGTCATATCTATGATGTTGCTCATTCAAATAAAATCATCGAAAAATCGGGGGCGCTACAGTCACTCCCTCTAAAAAGAAGTTTCATCCTGAAACTTAACACAACTCCAAAACCAAATCAAAACGATAAAATAAAACATAACTGAAGAAATAATGACATACCCGAAACTAAGAGAAGCAGTGCGGATGAGATTCCCTCATCGCCGATTCTAATTCCCACGTCGCGCTCTCGACGTCTTGATTTCTCCAAAGAATCTTGACCATAGGGATGGTCTTTCTCCGTTACACATGCTCTTGAGAATCAAGAATACGAATAGGTTCCTCCACATATGTAAGGTTGGGCTGAATCTGGGGCATCGAGTCGAGGACTTGACGATCACTACGAACACACTTCTGCAACTGGCTCACATGGAACACATCATGGACAACAGGGAAGGTAGCAGGCAACTCCAGCCTATAAGCTGACACTCCGACGCTCTCAATAATTTGGAAAGGTCCCACGTACCGGGGGGTCTAACTTATGGTTCCTTCCAAACCTTTTAACGCCAGACATCAATGAAACCTTCAGAAAAACCAAGTCTCCAACGACAAACTCCAGATCGACCCTTCGTTGATTAGCATACTTCTCATAGCGCTCTTGAGCCACTCGGAGCTTTTCTCGAATATGAGTCATAACACAATGCATCTCTTCAAGGGCTTCCGGACCTAGCAACGGTCTCTCACCAACTTCAGCCCACAACAATGGAGTTCTACAATGCCACCCATATAAGGCCTCAAACGGGGCCATCTGCAGACTCTCTTGATAACTATTATTATACGCAAACTCCATGAGTCTAAGGTGCTCATCCCAAGAACCACCGTGATCCAAAATGTAACACCTGATCATATCTTCTACGATATGATTTACCCTTTCCGTCTGACCACTCGTTTGCGGATGATAGACAGTGGAATACCTTAAATCGGTACCCAAACCCTCCTGTAAGCTCTTCGAAAAGCTAGACGTAAATCTGGAGTCTCGATCTGATACAATGCTAACAGGCACTCCATGTAATCTGATGACCTCTTCAAGATATAGCTCGACTATCTTCTTCATCGAATACCCAATCTTATACGCTATAAAGTGAGCACACTTTGTCAATCTATCGACTATCACCCAAACAGAGTCGTGCACATGGGGAGATTTTGGTAGACCGGTGATGAAATCCATTGAAATACTCTCCCATTTCCAACTTGGAATATCAAGCGGTGTCAACTTATCACTAGGCCTTCTATGATCAGCCTTAACACGCTGACATATATAACATTCTGATACAAACTTCGCGATATCATTCTTCATCCCCGACCACCAAACATTTTGCTTTAGATCTTTGTACATTTTAGTAGAACTATGGTGCTAGGCTACACTGGAACCATGAGCTTCAGCACAGATCTTAGCTCGAATATTGCCAAAGGCGGGGACGCAAAATATACCCCGATACATGAAGGTATCCAACTCATCCAAGGAGAAATCAGGTAGCTCTCCCATCTTAGTTCTATTCTAGAGGTGCAACAAATCAGGATCATCCTTCTGATGTGCTCGAGTAAGGGAAATCCAAGAGGGTTCTTCTGCTTCTAGACTAGTAGGCATAGTACTACTCCCAACCTCAATATCCATCAATAGGAATTCTTCCACTAATGACTGTACCGATAGATTAAAAGTTTTAGCAGCCTTTCTACTCAAAGCATCAGCTATTACATTAGCCTTTCCTGGATGGTAAAGAATTTCCACTTCATAATCCGCCACATATTCTAACCACCGACGCTGGCGCAGATTCAGTTCTTTCTGAGTGAAGACGTACTTAAAACTCTTATGGTCCGTATAGATCTTGCATAACGCTCCATACAATAAGTGTCGCCATAGCTTCAGCGCATAAATTACGGCAGCAAACTCCAAATCGTGCATAGGATAGTTTTTCTCATGAATCTTTAGTTGCCTCGATCCATACGCGATCACCTTACCATCCTGCATTAAAACACATCCAAGTCCGGTGTGTGATGCATCAACATACGTAGCATACTCAACTCCTTCAATAGGTAATGTTAAAATTGGGGCAGTATACAGTCTCTTCTTCAACTCTTGGAAAGCCTCTTCACACTTATCACTCCAAATGAATACAGTATTCTTCTGAGTAAGTCTAGTTAGAGGAGGAGACAACACCGAAAACCCTTCCAAGAATCTTCTATAATAGCCAGCCAGGCCTAAGAAGCTCCTAATCTCCTTAGGTGTAGAAGGTCTCTCTCATTCCATCACAGCAGAAATATTGGTCGGTTCTATAAAAATACCGTCATTGCTTACAACATGACCCAGAAAGGACACCAGAGGTAGCCAGAACTCACATTTACTCAACTTCGCATATAATATATGATCCCTTAGGGTCGACAAAACCGAACGCAAATGCTGAGTATGCTCCTCAACATTGCGGGAATACACCAAGACATCATCTATAAACACAATAACGAATCTGTCTAAGAAATCCTTAAACACCCTATTCATCAAATTCATGAAAGCAGAGGGTGCATTGGTTAAACCAAAAGACATCACCAAAAAATCATAATGTCCATGCCGCAAACGGAAGGCAGTTCGTGGAATATCTGCCTCACGAATTCTCAACTGGTGGTAGCCTAAGCGAAGATCGATATTTGAAAATACCGAGCTACCACACAACTGATCGAACATATCATCAATCCTTGGCAGGGGATATCTATTCTTAACGGTGACCTTGTTCAATTCTCTGTAATCGATGCAAAGGCTCATCATTCCATCCTTCTTCTTTACGAACAAAACCGGAGCACCACATGGAGAAGAACTTGCTCTAATAAAACCACACCTCAATAACTCATCGAGCTAAGTACGCAACTCTTCCAACTCACTCGGAGCAATACGGTACGGTACTTTGGCAATAGGACGAGTACCTGGCTCGAGGTCTATCACAAACTCTATCTCCCTTTCAGGAGGAAGTCCTGGAAGACTATCAGGAAAGACATCTGGAAACTCTCGCACCACCGATACATCTTCAAGACGTGGTGTTACAAAAGCTGTTTCCATTGCAGAAATAGAAACTAAAAAAGCCTCGCAACTGGACTTTATAGCATGACAAGCACGTACCGCAGAAATAATAGGGGAAACTCTGCCCTGAAATCCATAGACGCTCATAGGTTGTCTGTCGTCCATCCTGAAATCCAGTCGCTTAGCCTTGCACTGGATGACCACATCATACTTGTACAGCCAGTCCATGCCCAAAATCACGTCGAAGTCCACCAGATCTAAAATCTTCAGATCCGCAAAGGCCAGAAAATTGCCAAGATAAATAAGGCATCTCAGAACTCCTTCGCTAGATATCACCGAATCACCGGAGGGAAGCTTGACGTTGAAGGAATCTCCTAATTGATCCACATTCAGGCGATGTTTATCAACAAATCTCCGGGCCACAAAGGAATGGGTGGCACCCGAATCGAAAAGAACGCACTCCCACCTATTCCGCACCTTAAACTCCCCTAAAACTGTAGCATACATAAATAAACGAATGATAACTAGGGCAACAATGATAAATAATAAGGATATTTTAAACATGGGCTAATCCGATATCACTTGCATAGAGGTTTGAGCTTCCTCGGTGGTCACCACGTTCAACTTTCCTTTTCCTTTATCAAGGTTCGGCGGTAGAGGCAGAGCTCGAAGTGTGGTAGGCTGCAGTGGGGACTGAGTCCGGGGGAACAAAGAATTCTAGTGTCCCTTTTGCCCGCACTGGAAGCAAATCCTTTCTTTCATCCAGCAACAACTCACATCATAACCCTTCCTTGTACAAAATGAGCACACTAGCTCTCCCTTGGGTTCACCTTGGATGGCGTGCACCTGCTTCTTCAGGGTTGCAGTCCTCTTGAAACATCTTTCGTAAGGGTGGCCAGGATGACCAAAGAAGCTACACACTTCCTTACTTTTCTCCTTCCGAGAAGGGCCAGATGCCCTGGAGCTACCATCCTCAATGCCTTTCCTTTTCTCTTTTCTCGCCGCAGTACCGCAGTTCTTGGCATTTTCAATCGCCTCCACTTTCAAAGCGGCTTCCACTGCTTCAGCAAAGTTCTTTGCTCTATAAACACATGCCAACTGCTGGACATCGCTTCTTAGTCCTCTAACGAATCGCTTCACTCTACCCTCCTCAAAAGCTACAAAATCAGTAGCAAAGCTACTCAGTTTGCTAAACTCGATCTCGTACTCTCTCACGGTGAGCTGTCTTTGCTTCAAATGCAGGAAGTTATTCATCAGACGGTCCTGCTCGGCCGAGGGTAGAAACTTCTTCAGCAGCATCTTCTTGAAAGATTCCCAAGAATAGCCATCCTTCAGACTCTCTCTTTCCCGAATCCACCAACTCTTTGCCAGGCCTTTTAACTGATAGGATGCAATCATCATCTTCTGGGCTTCTAGAATTCCGGAATACGAAAACATCTCCTCGATGGAGATGATCCAATCATATAAAATCAAAAAGTTGGCAATCCCGTCATAGGTGGGAGGTCCCAATCGCTGCAAGTGCGATATGAAATTCATATCTGGTGGTATTGTCATCGGGGGCACCAGATAGCAGGGGGATCGGGCACGGCTTGGCCTAAGGCATGCTTTTGCACTAAAGGTTGCTGTGTTGGAGCGACAGACAACAAAGACTCAATTTGCGATTGCATCGCAACTAATTGTCTCGACAGAGCCTCATTGCTCTGACGCAGACTCTCGATAATCGCATCACTTTGTGCACCTGATGACTCACCCTCCGATTGGGGAGTCGACCTCATCGCAGGACGCTTTGGCGGCATTTCTAATGAAAAAAACGGACAACTCATCAAAATCCTAGCTTACAACAACGCCACACGACTAGTTCAGACCACACATAAAAGACACTTGCTTACACTGCAACTTGCTCTGGGATTTTATAATGATGCCATGTCCTACTTAGGATGATATCCTCTCATCCTATTGACTCTTGTTCCTGTGATATGAATGCATGGGTTCTTCATTCCTATTTGAAATAATGTGCGTACATGTGTCATCATGTAAACCTTAACTTAGCACGCGTGCTTATGCGATGATATGTAATGTATGTAGTGTTATGCATTCTATAAAGGCCCTAATTCATGTTATGAGCGGCGTACACATGAAATTTTATGCATCCCATACTACATAACATCGCATGCAACGAGAAAGAAAACGTGCTAATGGGCACCCATGTGATGGTGGTTATGCATCCAATACTACATAACCGTGACATGTTGCCACCTATGGTGGATCCATATACAAACACATAATATGCATCTCATACTATATAATATGCCCCGTATACTTCTTATCATGCTATGAGTGTAATGACTATGCTTAGGCTAAGACGTACTGATGACACATTGGTGTGTTCATGAAATGTCACAAAATAACTAAAACTAACAAGAGAAGGTTGCCTGACCAATTGTCAAGCAACCTCCCTCTGATACCAACTATCACAACCCGCATTTTCACAGCATAAAATCACTTATCAGAGTAAGGGAAAATGCACGTCATGATGCCACGTCAGCAGGGGATAACTGTCGACGCTCAGGCAGACACCTACTAAATCATGAAGAAAGATTCTTTAAGTTATTTTAAGGGAAAAATCAGTTTAAATGCAGTAGTTAGTCGTATCCCTCGGCTTAGTGGCTCATCTAGTCCACGAATCAAAATATAATTATACGCTGCGGAAAAATACTTATTTAGATTGACTCCAACATCCAACATGAGTATAAACGTCCACAAAGGACAACTCATGCTATGCAAGACTCTAAATTTATTATATTAGTAAGGATAGCTTTTACGGTCGCTAAATATAACAAGTTAGAGTTTTTAAATTATGCAGTGCATGAAGTAATAGTAATAGATTTTATTCTTAAAATTACCTAACATGCATTCCTAGCACAAATCCTCCCAGAGAGCAAGTAATCCACATCCACATATAGAGAAATAAGCAGCTAGCAAGTATCAAACAAATAACAATTCTGTGGGCGCCATCAACTGACACGAACCCACTTACAGAAAAGTAAGTCTGAACCAGTGACTAAATAAACAACAATCTATCTCGCTGAGACAAGATAGTAACCACGACCACACGGCCGCGTAGAAACTCCAAAAATAGCTCTGCTATCTTCTACTGCTCTGAACTTGAGGCATTCCAAAGACAGAATACCTCAACAAGAAAGTACAAATGCTGACAGATAATTAATAAGCCAAAATAAACAAAGGTCAAAAAGGGTACCAACCCAAGACCAACAGTACTGAAATAAAGCACAAAAAGAGAAACAAGTCATCATTGGGAAAAAGAACTCTTACGTGATTCGTCACGTACAACAATAGTACACCAGACACACGAAGCTATAAGGTGACAACATGAATAATTCATTAGGAAGAAATACGAAACATTTATTAGAAACTTGTGGTCGACTCTACCCACAAACACGGGCAAGGTGGTCACACGTGGACACACCACCCAAAAACACGGGCGAGGTGGTCACTCATGGGCACGCCCACACGAATATAAAATCCATCTAACTGCGAGGGAGTCTCATACTCTCCACCATACACCGCAGACACCAAAAAACCAGGTAGACTTCCACAGGGCACTAATGAAGGAAATAAACACTACGGAGGTGGAATGGTCCACTAAATCCTGCAATCACGAAAACCACCAAGAAAACACCACATATCTCGAGATTTGGATTGCTAGATTCTACTTGACATTACTAGATACAAGACATAGTTGATCAACCATTAGGAAATATTTATAAACCTAATTAAACTCTAATACATTCAATAATGACAAATAAGGCGTTAAACCATCAAAAAGACACATCAAGAACGATCAAACATATCCGGACAAAAACTTGAGTTCACCATGACAAAACATTACAACATCATGTGATCATTTAGAAGGTTAATCATAACAATAACTTGGAAGAACAAGTGTAGAAAATCTTAAAGAACATGAAAGTGTAGCCGTTACCATCAAATCGGACAAGGAGAAACGAGAGGAAACCACCACTTGCCTTGGTTTTACTGGAAAAGTCCATCGAATCACTCCACGCCGTAGATCGGGGCAAAAGGATGTGGGAGGAGTTAAAATCTAGACAAAAAAATGGCCGAAATAGAGGGTACGGCCGAAAAACAATAACGCGAAATCTCAAGAACGGAAAGATATTACCACGACGGCGTAGCTCTCGGCGAGAGCTTTCTAGATCTATGTTCGGTTGAAGATTTCGAGCACCGGAGTACCGTCGGCGGCCACCGGAAGATTCACGACAAGGAAAATCTCTCTTTCTCGCTCGTTGCTCTGGTTCGGTAGAAAAATATCGGAGAAGATGAAGTTTAGTTCTAAAACCTAAGTCTAAGAATATATATATAATGTTTATAAAAAGTTTTGTCAAAAACGGGTTATTTCGAGCGATTTCGCGGGAACCAAAAATAAAGGTCTCGGATGATTCCAAATCGAAACATGTCCACCATGAAAGTTGTATATATCGTCGAGATGAACAAAGTTCATGTTGACCATTGTTCCATACGACAAATGTTTGACCCTCAAAAAGGCTTCTGAACGTAAACTGCAACGGACTACACGAGAACAAGCTTACGGGTACTCGAGAGGTAGAAAACGGTTACTCGAGTAGTTAAAAATGACTACTCGAGTAGTTCCAGATGACTACTCGAGTAGTTTAGGATGGCTACTCGTGTAGTTCAAGATGACTACTCGAGTAGTTCACGATGACTACTCGAGTAGTTCAAGATGACTACTCGAGTAGTTCAAGATGACTAATCGAGTAGTTCAAGATGACTTACTCGAGTAGTTCAAGATGACTACTCGAGTAGATCAAGATGATTACTCGAGTAGTTCAAAACTACTCGAGTAGGTCCAGAAAAATTCACTCGTGTAGGTATAAGAAGAATCACTCGAGTAATCATGAAAAATCGCTCGAGTAAATAAACAGGCACTCGAGTAGGGGGAGAACGAGCACTCGAGAGGTAGAACAGTATCAAGTAATAGAAAGGGCAGCACTCGAGTAAACAGAAGGCATCACTCGAGAGACAGAAAACATTACTCGAGTAAGCAGTAAAAATTCTAGCATGAACAGTGATATCACTCGAGTAGAGCCGAGATCACTCAAGTGAAAAAAAGTCAGGGACTCGGGTAAATTTGCATGATGAACAATTCTTTGCAAATATAACCTTATGATCAAACTATATGTATGAATCGTAAAAGACATTTTTGAATAGTACTATAATATTAAAATAATCATATTTATATATTTTTGAACAAGGTAGCACGAGTTCAAAACGGTGGCCCGAATGCGCGCCGAATCAAATGAAATTCGCACCGTAGGCGAACACTGACGCTACGATTCCAATGGCGAAACCAAAACCTAAATCCGACGAGCAATTCCCGAGATATTAATTTGTAAAGTATACGGCGAACATAAACAATCCAAAACTTCAATCATGCGCCGAGACTCCAAAAATGCTCGGATTACGATGAAACTGGACAAGCAAGTCCAAAGTTACTTAACTTAGATTCAAAATGCAAAATTCTCCTATTACAACAAGAATTCGGCTGACTCGACCGCACGGACGTGACAATGCCAAACGGCATTGCGCAGTCAACTCGACGTTAAAAGTAACGCCATATATATGATGTTGCCCATTCAAATAAAATCATCGAAAAATCGAGGGAATTACACAATAGCCAACCGCAAACTCCATATTTCAGTGCTTGGTATTGTAGTATTTCGCTTTCCTATCTTGCGCAATCATTAATCATTCTAGAATCAAACATATCGTTGACGTCGTATATTCAACATTCTTACATTTAAATAGTTTCGATTCACCTTTCTCTATCCAAACCAACGGAGTACGACACTGCATATTATATAAGGCCTCAAAAGGTACCATCTATATACTCTCTTGGTAGCTATTATTATTATAGGCGAACTCGATGATAAATTGATTATCTTACCACCTCTTCCCAAAATCCAGGGCGCACATGCAAAGCATATCTTCCATCGTTCTGTTTACCCTCTAGGTCTGATGATCCGTTTGGGGATGAAAGGTCGTATTGAATTTCAGCTTTGTACCCAACAACTGATGAATAAGGTTTCAATCATTCGATGTGAAATGCCCATCACGATCATTAACGATGTTATAGGGCACACCGTAAACTCATACGATCTTCTGAACATAATGTTTTGCTAACTATTCCACTAAATCGTCCCTTTGATTCAGAATGAAGTGTGCCACTTTTGTCAACCGATCCACAATAAACCCAATGGAATTGTTCTCGTATTGTGATCTCGACAAACCATGCACAAAATCCATTGATATATCATCAAACTTTCATTCCAGTATCGATAATGACTTCAGGAACTCACCAGGTTTTTGACAGACAACCTTCACTAGGTTGCAAGTATGGCACTTCACCACATAAAGTGCAATGTCCTTGAACATCTTTGTGCTCCCTGGGTCATTGACAGATGACTCTTCAACTCCTCAAAATCTTGTGTGCACACTATCGTCCAAATTAACTTTTGATTCTTTCTTGTCAATGTTGTGAGAGGTAAAGCAATACTCAAAAGGTTTTCAACGAAGCGCCTATAGTAGCCGACAAGTCCTAGGAAACTCCTGACTTCCGCTACTAAAGTATGTTTTGGCCAGTCTCGTATCACAATTATCTTTGTCGGATCCACAACAATACCCTCACCACTAATGATATGACCAAGAAAAGCAACCGAGGATAGCCCAAACTCACAGTTAGATAACTTGGCATATAAGTGATTCCTCCTAGAGGTATGCACAACCAATCTCGCATGATCCTATTCCGACTGAGAGTATACGAGAATGATATCAATAAAGACAATCGCAAATAGGTCCAAGAACACTTGAAATATCATGTGCATCAAATCCATAAACACTGATGGAGCATTAGTGTGACCAAAAGGCATCACAGTAAATTCATAATGTTCGTAGTGTGTACCTAATGCTATCTTAGGAATATCGCTTTTCCAAATTCTCAACTTCTAGTAGCCGAACTTCAAATCCAACTTCGAATAGAAAGTCGATCCAACCAATTGATCAAACAAATCATCGATTCATTGAATCAGATACTTTTTCTTCTTTGTCATGTTCAATTCACGATAATCAATGCATAGAAGAAAGCCTCTATTCTTCTTCTTCATAAAGAGAACCGGTGCACTCCAAGGTGACATACTTGGACGTATATAGCCTTGCTCTAGCAATTCTTACAACTGAACTTTCAGTTCCGCCATCACCTTTGGCACCACTCGGTATGGCGAACACTACACAGGTTTTGCACCTAGCACCAGTTCAAGAGCAAAGTCAATCTCACATTGGGTGGAATAGCAGGGAGATCAGTAGGAAACACAACCACAAAATTCAATACAGTAAGAACATCACTTAAATTAGGGTTTGGCTATAAAGCCTCTAACAACGTGAAAAACAATTTTGCGCACTTCCGAACTTCCTTGACTACTTAGAGAGCAGACATAAATATATTGCTCGATCCTCACATACCCGCAAACATAGTCTCGCGTTTGGTGTTTTGCAACAGTATAACTTCCATAGACTTGTAATCAATACAAGCACTCTACTCCGAGAGCGAGTCCATACCAAAGTTCACATCAAACTCAGATATCAGTAGCATAGATGCTTCCAAGCCAAAATCATGACTTCTTATCATCATCTTAACACAACTGGCTTTATTCGCACGCATCAAACACCCGTAAGGCAGCAACACATTCACAATCTATCAGTATAAAAGAAGGCACTATGATACACACCTTTAATTCCTCAGATAGAAAGGAATGAGAAGCTCATGTATCGAACAATGCTCTCATCGGATATTCCAATACCAGGATAAAGACTAATACAAACAAATTAAGCAAAAGCAACACACAAGGTACCAAGTATAGAAAACAGAAAATACAGTAACTTAACTCATACCAGTTACGACGTCACTTTATTTTATGGCCTCCTTCTGGCCAAGATTATAAACTCGAGGATGTGCTTGAGATGCAGTCGACTCCACCACTGACTTTCCCTTTTCAGCATATGTCGTGTAATGTCCCGTTTCGCGCTAGGTCCGTCACACGCGTTATGAGTCAAGAAAATTGACTCAGGCTCAGGGTGCACTGGGAAAAGGTGCCGAGTGTGTTGGATTAAGCGTTGGGTTGATTGATACCTAACGAATTGAAGGGGAATGGTCAAGTTTAATCCCTATTCGTCGAGTATTGATGGCTGATACTCAACATACTCGACACTAGGATAGTGGAGAATTGGCTAAGTGAACTTGTTAGGATATCGCAGGTGATATCCAACGAATTCGTCGAGTAAGGGAACTATTCATCGAGTATCGTTGTATGATACTCGATGCACTCGACACCATAATCCAAGAAAACGGTCTAAGTAAAATTCATCGGATATCGTTGAAGGAATTCAACGGGTCTGAAATTGGAATTTCGGCCCAGGAGAATTCGTCGAATATCACTAGGGATATCTGACGAATTCAGTGAATATTGCTAAGCCGATTTGGCATGACTGAAGGAGGATTCGTCGAATATGCCAGACTATACTCACTGATTCGTCGAGTATGGAAGCCGATACCTGCCGAATTTCACTTGTGCATTTTTCGGCCTAGGCATAATTGCTGGCCTTTGTAAGCGGGTTGAACTAGGCTTTGAGTTTCGTGCTGGATGATTTCATTGGACCGGTCACATCAGATAAGGCTTATTATGGGTAATAATCGGCAGTCCACTAATACGACGACACGTGGCAAGTGAGTTAAACCTAATACCTTGTTATAAAAAATGGAGGAAACCGAACAGTAGCTGTCACTTGCCATGTGAATCCGTTGGGAGGGGATGAGAGGAATATCGCGGGTCACCGGAGCCAGATTATTAAGGAAAAGCTTCGCCCTTTTCTTTGATGAACACCGCCAATGAGGAAAGAATACCAAGCCTCCAAGGAGGATGACTTGATCCATGGTCGGAAACCTCGGAACCGCCAGAAATGAGGTCAGCTTCCTACCCTCTCCCTTGGTGCTAAATCTCTAGTTATTCTTTGGAGATATATTGACTCAAAGGAGTCTTGATCCGTGAGAAGAAATTTCCTAGGAGCAGGCCATGTTAAGACTTGTGTCCTATAGATAAGAGTCTTCGACCACTTTCCCCTTCTATGTGAAGATGAGGACTTGGTTTCTTTATGTGAGTTGGCCCTGTGAGGGTGAATAAGGGAGGACGAATTCTGGATGTGATTTGGGAATATCGGTGTGAGGAGGAAGACGAACCGATGACGTTCGTTTCACGTTAAGATGCACACAGAAATATGTTTTCTGCGCGCAGTAATCTTCAAGGCCATTTTCAGATATGATGCGCCCAGATCTGGGTTTTCAGCTATACACGAGAGTCGTATTCTTTGGAAATACCATTCCAACGGACGTGTTAACCTCGAAATCAGCGATCCTTCCCAAGGCAGCTAGCTCGCTAGTCGCGGCCTGCTCCAGTTTCCTCCTGGAGGTCGCGACGCCTTCGTTTGGGCGGACATGCCTTTCTGTCCACTCAGGCAGCAGGGTTTGGGCGGTCTTAGTGGTCTGACCGCCCAAGCCGCGCCTTGTTCCCTTGGTCAGCAGGGGCCGTGGAATACTCCTGCAATCTGTCCCTGCATGCCGTGCTCCTTTTCAACTTAGTCGCAGGCTTATCTCAACAGGTCTCCCTTTGCCGGATTCAGATGCCTATCCGGCCAGACCGCTCAAATCGCCAAACCAAGGTGGCGACCTGCCCCCAGGCCGCCAGCCAGCTACCTCAGCTTCCACCTCGCCAACACGCGCGACCTGTCTCGTCAGTTCACCAGGTCGCTCAGCCCGTCACCCAGAAGCATGGTCAGCCAGCTTCATCAGTCCGCCCAAGGAGCGCATGCACTTAAGCTCTCCGGCTACCCGAAAACACCAGCAGCCACGTCCCAATCATCGTGAGCTCGGCGGAATTGAAGTGCAGTCAAGCCTTCCAGTCCGCCTATGTTGATGAACCCCAGCTCCAGCGCCACAGCAGGCCTCATCTTCGGTAGAGGCAGACTCAGCTCGTCAGCAGAGGCGGACTCCACGAACTCAGCATATTTGCTATGCAGCCCGTCATTCCTCTTCTCCAGCACCTGATTCTCCAGCATGCGGACAACCTCCTCAGCCCGCACAGTTTGGCGCAGGCTCGACCAATAGTGGTGGATTCCTCCCAATCTGCCAATCAACAGAACCTCCTCAAGGTAGTCCCAGACCGTATAGCCTCGTGTGGACTCAGCGAACTCATAGAGCACTCAGCTCGCACCATTACGCATGCCCGGTTCAGCGGCGGCGAACTCCGCGGATTATCCTCACAGTCCGCCACTTAGCCTCCAGCATCCGCCTCCCCAGCAGCAGGCGGACAATATCAGCTCAGCAGTGGCGGAGTTCGCGGACTCTCCATATAGTCCTCCACTCAGTCTCCCAGTTTGCCGACAATAGGACCAGCTCTAGAAGCAAGTTCCAGTCCGCACGGCTTGTGGCGGACTAAGCAGACTCCTTCCTCTTCTCGTTCCAGTTACCGTCTCACCTGGGGTAACGTCACTGCAAGCTGTTACCTCCTAGAGCCTATAAATAGACCCCCATACCTCTCATTTGAGAGGACGGATCATCGCCATGGTGCTCACGCTCAAAGACAGCCCACAACATGCTCATTTCTTGCGAACTCCTTTTCTCAGTCTGCCTTCTCTATGCCCTTAGTCGCGCGGCCTGCCGACCTGGTGCTCTAGTCCCCGCGGTCTTAGTTCCTCTTCTTAACCGTGTGGTCTACCGGCCTCCAATCCCAGTCCGTACGGCTTCCTCTCGCACTCCTTCCTCAGCTGCCAGCTTCCTCTTTGTACCCCTTTATTTCTTTCTTGTAAAGGTGTATTCCAAGCTGTAATAACTCACTATTAATCAAAGGAAAGCCCGTCGCAAGAGTGGCATTTAAACTGTGGCGGGTGAAGTCTGCTGTTGCCGCTGCTAGCGGCCCCTCTCTCTCTTCTTCTTAGCTTAGATCAGCTCCCTCGACATCAACCTGCAAGCACAACCATCCAAGTAACCGTCTGCTCGATAGATCATGATCAACCTCCTCTCTTGATCATCAACCTCCTCTGCTACTCTCAGCAAACCTCTCATCTATCCCCGTAACCCTCGTACAAGCATTTGCCCCACTCTCGAGCACTCAAAAGCTTCCTCTTCCCCCGCAACCATCATCCTCCTCTTCTCCTAGCTTGTGTGATCGAACACCCCCTCCGTGTTAACTAGGCGTTGCCGTTTTCACGCATCAACAGTTAATACGTGACCTTCAGATCCGAATAGATGGTGAATAGTGACAGTTAGCCATGTCAGATCATCAACCCCCCGAGAACCTTGCTAAATCAAGTCATAGAGATGATCCTCTCTAGGAGGCCTTTGAGCAATCGCATCGTGAGAATGCTCAACAATTCCAAACGATCAGCCAAATCCTTGCTGCAAACACCCAACAGTTGCAGTATCAACCTGCAGCAGCTCCAGTTACTCCAGCTGCTCAGATCAATCCAGCATCAACATTGGAGCATCAACAAGCTTATCCTCCAGCTTGCCTGCCGTTCTATCCTCCTTATACAACAACCTTCCCGCAAGGTCCTGCAGCCCCTTTGCGACCTCAAGATGAAGAGTTTGCTGGCAGCCAAAACATCTTCCGGGAAGCATCCCGGGGAAGTCCTGCAAGATTTTCAACTTTTTGGGAAGTCAACCCTTCCCTTCAGCTCCTGCCTTTGCTCCTGCTGCAACTTTTTCCTTTTATCCTCCTGCTTCTTTTGCAGCTGCAGCTTATGCTCCCTTTTATCCTTATGTTGTAGGAGAGCAGGAGGAGCCTTCAACATTTGCAGAGAATGTTCATCATGAACCTAGACCAGCTAACTTTATAGAGCCCCGACTACCGATCTACACTGGAGAGACTGATCCAGTGAAGCATCTGCAAGCCCTCGAATCAGTCGTTGCTCTCAAAACTCTTTTAGATGCAACTAAGTGCAATCTCCTTATCACATATTTTGATGGGCAAGTGAAGGACTGGTTCTATGGTCATCGCCCTCACTCCATCACTTCCTTTGCTGATCTACGAAGGGAGTTCTTGCTCAGATTCTCTACCTCCACAAAGATAAAGGGCGGTCCTGAAGCACTCTTTGAGATCACGTAACGTGAGAATGAAACTTGGTCTCAGTTCGTTGATCGATTCCAAAGAGAAATTTTGGACTTCGAGATTATTAGCTAAGAAATGTATCGAGTGCCTCTTATCCACGGTCTTCGTGAAGGGCAGCTTAAGTTTGAAGCCAATGTCCGAGCACCAAAAATGTACCAAGAGTTCATTGCTCTAGCCAACTCATACAACCGAGGCGAAAAGAGCAAACCAGGATTCGTCTCCAAGCTCATATCAGAGAAAGATCCTTCTCACAAGCAGCCTCTGAGGTCTCCTCACAATGATTTCCCAACTCACTCAAGGAAGGGAAGAAGGTTTCAGCTCCATAGATATCCCTTCCAAGACCATGATCGTACTCGAGACCCATTACTACCACTAGCTCCATCTTCACAAACAGCTGCAGTTTACCAACAGTAAGATGATGACTTGCATGAGTCCGAACTAGATGATGCCATGCTAGAAGTAAGCCAAGTCATAAAATATAAGGCTAACTGCAAAAGGCCTTATCGACCAGCAGATCAAAGATCTAGAGACTCAGATCCTTATTGTGAATTCCACAAAGAGCAAGGCCGCCTGACTGAGAACTATCGAGCACTCCGCCAACTAGTTCAAAGGATGCTCCGGCAGGGCAAGATGCGTGACCTGTTTCCCAAAGATGATTGCCCTGATCCAGCAACCTGTAAGGGCAAAGAAGTTGCAGACATTCCTTGCAGCTCAAGAGGAGTGAGCACAGTCGAAGAGCCCCCTCTCCTCGTTGTTCACAATCCTGTTGAATGCTTCGATGCCGATGACAAGGGCGTGCTTGGAAGACTATTCTAAGCCAACAAAGGACTTCATAGTTCTTCAAATTTTTTCGCAACCATGATGGGTTATTTCTACTGTTACCCTTTCGAACATTTTTTCCCTTACAAAGCACTTCTAAGTGTTCATTCTTGCTTTTCAAAAAATCTTTCATCAGGGATCCCGTACTGACACAGTTCCCTTCTTGTAATGCTTCTTCCTCGACTATTCTCTTTGCCAAACTGATCACTACACCACTGAGATATCGCCAAGTCTTGCTATAGGCCCCATCGAGATTGGATTCCGATGTAAGGCCACAATGACCACATATCACGGGGAGTTTACACATATGTGTAGTGGGGGCTATCCAACTCTCATGCAGAGGAATATAAGACTTCAGATCCTAGCTGGCATCTGACACAGAGTGTGTGTTAGGGAGGCCCCATGTGTTAGCTCGGGTGTGCTCCGTTTAGGATACATTATAGTTACGGTGATCTTTACTTGACAAGCAATGGCAACCAAGTGTAGCCTTGTCTCTTCAATAATCTCACAACTGTGATTGACGAACACTCTCTGGTACTTTCATTCCGTGCCTTCACGGGGTCCATAACTCCACTGATCTTTCCATAGACAAGCTATAGGCCACTTAGCGTAACTAGTCTCATTGATCAGTGATGTTGTAACCCAAGGAATGAGAGTAGTGCATCTAGCGATCCTTCTAAGTATTTCCCGTGCTTTTCTCTTTTGTGCCCTTCTAAAGGATGTGCGGGTTGTAACGCCCCCGATTTTTCTGCGATTATTTAATTCTAGTTTGGCGTTACGTTGATCCGTTTCCAGCAGGTTCCGTTTGTTAGAGCATGGTCTTAGCTCTTTAAGTTCCTTGTGTGGATTATTGGTAGCCTTTTTGGCAAGATCCCCTAGCAATTCGGGTCTATTTTGGTGACCGGTGAGGCCTCTTGGGGGATGCTTGTGTTTTGGCTTCGGGTAGTGATAACCCGAGTTTTGTTCATCGAAAATTGATTTTGACTTCGTTGTTGCGTTCGTAGCATTGGTATTTAGCTACAGTGTGAATTTCGTCGGATTCCGAGGTGGTTCGGTTTCGCATCGTTTTGATGTGTTAATAATAATGGATGTAGATGATCAATTATTAAGCTTGAAATGAATCCAGTGGCTTTTAGGTGGTAGTTAAGGCTGATTAGACGTGTCCATGCATATATATATCCTTAAGACAAAATCGAGACTTTTCATTGTCTCCTTCCGTGAGAGATTAACCGTCGCCTGTTCGAGAGGAAGAAAAAAAACGCCAACCCTGCTACCCTTCAGACGCCGTTTCTAGGAGCGTTAGTGTACAGAATTCATTTCCGAAAGCGGATTTGGATTAATCTTGCCTAGACCTTCATTCCTACGATAAGTGATTCTATTTTCATGGTGTTTCGAGGGGTCTCGGAATTTTTAGTTTGACCCTTTTCCGCCATTAAAGCTCTAGAATTCCTATTTAGGTGCTGTTGCAGCTGGAGCCGAGAGAGAGGAAGGGTTGTGCAAGATAAATCGCTGGAATTTGAGGCAAGTCGTGCTCCTACCCTTTCCAAGTTTTTACTTCTCCTTTTCATGTCATTTTTGTTGCTATCACTCATGTTTCCTAAGATTATTATTTTGCTATGATTTTCTGTAAAAATCATGAGGGCCTTGAACCAGGAATGCTCCTTTATGTTCTTTTTTCTTTTCTCTCAACTTTTGAAACTCCAAGTCTTTGGCTGCATTGCTGTAGTCTTGTCTTTAATCAAATTGTTCCCTGTTAATCTCGGTTTGGGTAGTATTTAGCCTTTCAGCCTTAGAACTAGTAGCAGTGGGTTTCCATACTTATATTACGAGTAATAGGATCATATTAGGATAAGAAGATTGGTCGGAAATGAAGTTGGAGGTACAGGATTGCTATGATCTCAATGCAGCCAGTTCGACGATTATCGTCGAGCCGAGCTTGACGATTTGCCTTAGTTCTGGGTCCGACGAAAATCGTCGAACGGAGTTCGACGATTCTCCCGTGGTTAGTGTTCTACGTAAGGAAAATCGTCGAATGGCGTTCGACGATTTTTCCCGTGGCCAGTGTTCGACAAAAGGAAAATCATCGAACGACGTTCGACGATTTTTCCATGGCCAGTATTTGGCGAAAGGAAAATCGTCGAACGGCGTTCCACGATTTTTCCCGTGACTGTGTTTGACATAAGCAAATCATCGAACGGAGTTCGACGATTTTCCGGATTTGCGTTCGACGATTTTCCTGAGAGATGAGTTCGACGATTTCCTGTGGCTGGAGATCGACGATTCCTGTAAGCTGGGATTTATTCCTTTTCAGTTTCTTTTCTTCCCGAGTGATTACCTCCTAGGGGGGATGTCTTGTCGGCATTTCGTTCTTCCTTTGTTTTGATGACCGAATTGTGGGTTATGGCAGGTAGTGGTATTTTGACGCTCTAAAGGAGCGGGATGTTTTGTGTGCGAGCCGTGGCCACCACTTTTTAGTCCCAGGTACGGGCTGGGTATTGTTGTGGCCGCCACCATTTTTATCCCAGGTATGAGCTGTGTTTGAGGTGGTTTTGTGCTGACATAGTGAAATGTTATTTTTAGTTGGAATTGTTTTGTTTGGGGGACTATTTTTGGTCACCAACTCAGGTCCATGTTGTTTACTACTGCCATTAACTCACAAATTAGGATTGTTAGGTGTTTCTTCCTTGTAGAATGCAGCATATTGTGGCTTGTTTTTCTTGTCTTTTTCCTTGTAGCCTCTGCAGGATTTGGGCAGGGCTTGTTGTTGTTACATGGTACTTGGTGTACTTTGACTTACTTGGGACAGTGTTTGCTTTTACTGTCATGTTTACTTACTCTCTTTTGTCCCATTTTGATTTAACGCTCTAATTCCGATTTCCTTGTTTTACTTGCTGAGGTATTCTTTTCTTTTTTGAATGCCTCAGGTTCGGATTAGTAGCCGGGTAGGAGGCTAGATTTGCTGTGGTGTTTCTGGTGATCCCTTGAGTTGTAGGGATTTTTTTCTCTTGCTACTGTGAGGTAGTTTTTATGTTTTCTTATAGAAATACATACTTGCCAGTTGGTTCGTGTCAGTTTATTGGCGCCCACTGGTAGTTTTACCTTATGCTATTAGATATGTTTCTTTTACTGCTACCTTTCTGGAGATAGTCTACTTGCTCTTGGGAAGATTTATGCTAGGTTTTTAGTTATTTTTAAACATAAAAACACTATAATAAGTAAATTTCATGATCAACATGTTTTATAAAACTCATACACTACATTCCAAGTAACGTAAAAAGATCGTTTTCCTACTTATAATATAAAATAAATCTAGAGTCTTGCATAGTATAAGTGAACCTCGGGGGACACTTATGCACTCTCATAGGATGTCAAATATAAATAAAGTATTTTCCGCCGTGTATAAGTATAGTTTTTAAACTGTGGACTAGGTGATCCACTTAGCCAAGGGATACGGCCTTTAAAATATAATTGATTTTTTTTTCTAATCATTAAACTTATGAATTTTCATAGACTAGTTAGATGGTGTTTGCCTAAGCGTCGGCAGTTATCCCCTGCTCGACGTGGCATCACGACGCGTGTTTTCTCATACTCTGATTCTTCTTAAATTAGGAGAAAATGCGGGTTGTGACAGTTGGTATTAGAGGGAGGTTGCTTGACAATTTGTCGGGTAACCTTTCCTTGTCGGTATTAGATGTTTAGCATCATATCATACACACACCGATATGTCATCAGCACATCTTGGCTGAAGCACGAATACTACACTCATAGCATAACATGAAGTATACGGGGCATATTATGTAGTATGGGATGCATAATATGTGTCTGTATATGAATCCACCATAGGGGCAACATGTGAGGGTTATGTAGTATGGGATGCATAACCTCACCACATGAATGTGACTAACACGTTTCTTTTTTCGTTGCATGAGAATGTTATGTAGTATGGGATTCATAACATTTTCATGCGTACGCCACTCATAACATGCATTAGGGCTTTTTTAGAATGCATAGCACAATCATGCATAGCATAACATTGCATAAGCACAACGTGCCAAGCTAAAGATTTGCAGGATGACATATGTACACACATTGTTTTAAATCAAAAAAAGAATATAAATTCATGCGTTCTCGATCTAGGCACAAGAGTTAGATGATGGTGGTTAAACATCCTAGGTTAGGCATAGCATCACTTTTATTAAACAAATAAACTCCCAGAGCAAGTTTAGCAGTTTTAAGATCATATTTATGTATGTATTATCTGTACTTGTAGTTAGTTCCAACTATTGTACCAGGATTTGACTAATGTTGATATGACCATAGGATGGCAAGACGTCCTTCGACAAGGTCGGCTCCCCTATTTAAGGGTGAGTCTTCAGGATCACAGAGTGATGCGGTGATCGAGAGCCTGCGGCAGAGCAATGATTCCTTGACCAGGCAGTTGGTGGAGATGCAGGCCCAGGTCCAGTCTCTGGTGGCAGTTGTGGCAGGACAGACTCAGGGAGTGCAAGACCCTGCAGGGGGGTCAGCTGCCCCTCCCCCTCCTGCTCCCCTGAGACCTCCAGTGGTGGTGCCAGTGGAGATGGCCTTCATTTCTCAGTTTCAGAGACTTAGCCCTCCTACGTATGATGTGAAGGCAGATTTCATGGTCATAGATGATTGGCTGATCTACATGGAGGAGATGTTCTCGTACTCCGGTGTTGCAGATGATTAGAGAGTGATGATAGTCGCCTATCAACTAAAGGGTTTGGCTAAGAGCTGCTGGCTTAGGGAAAAGGAGAGCTTGGTGGCTGGTTGCTCTTGGGGATTGTTCAAGGAGATGTTGTTGAGGAAGTGATTGCCTTTGGTCGAGCGTGACCGACTAATGAACGACTTCCTTCACCTGAAGTAAAGGCAACTCACGCTCAATGAGTACGAGATAGAGTTCAGCAAGTTGAGCTGGTTTGCCCCTAGGTTGGTGAGTGTTTAAGCAGATCGAGTCAAGCGATTGCTTGGTGGCTTTAGGAGCGAGGTTCAGCAGTTGGCCAGCGCTTATGGATCAGAGACTTATGCAGGGGTAGTGGAGGATGCTATTAAAGTGGAGGCAATTGAGACCGCAAAGAACAGAGGCCAGCAAATGAGGAAGGACAAGAGGAAGTTTGCTGAAGAGAAGAACCCCCAGATACTCGATGCTGCTTCAGGAAAGAAGAGCAAGGTAGTGTGTAGCTTCTGTGGCTGGTCCGACCACCCTGTTGAGAGGTGTTTCAAGAAGGAGGGAGCTCAGAAGAAGGAGCAAGTTCATGCTGTTCAAGGTGCTCCTAGGAAGGATGTTTCAAGTTCTGTTTGCAAGCGACCCGAGCATGATGCTGCCCAGTGCTGGTCCAAGGATAAGGTCTGATTTCTGTGTGGCCAGAAGGGCCATATCAAGACTAGGTGTCCTCAGGTCCAGCCTATTCTTCAGGCAGTTCCACTTCAGGCTTTACCTCTGCCTCAGCGTGTGGATAAGGGCAAAGTAAAGCTGAATGTGATCTCTTCCGAGGAGGCTCAAACCTCGACTCAGGTCATCTCAGGTTAGTTGTTTTCCTAGCCTGAAAGTTTTATTTGCTAGAATGGTTATAGTTTTTCTTTTGGTAGACCCTTAGTTGCTTATATATACTCCTATAGGGAAATTTAAGGTGAAGAACCGCTGGGCGCGTGTTCTGTTCGACTCCGGCGCTAACCACTCGTTTGTGGCTACAGCTTTTGTGGAGCGTTATCGGTTGATTCTAGATCAAGTTCGTGATACCTTCTGTGTCAAGTTCCCTTCTGGTGAATCTGTGTTGTCAGATTTGGTTATTCTGGATTGCCATGTTTTGTTGGGGGACTTTCTTGCGAAGGCAGACTTGAAGATGATTGATCTAGAGGACTTCGATGTTATTCTGTGCATGGACTCATTGTCTAAGTATGATGTGGTTATTCAGTGCAAAGGGAAGCACTTGGACTTCATCAAGGACAACAGTCAGCCTGGAAGTGTGTATGTTAATCCGTACCAGGATTCTCCTATCATTTTTGCAGTATGTGCTCAGAAGCTATAACATTCTGATTGTTTTGCTTGTTTAGTCTCAGTGGTTGGGATTGCTGTCAGTCTGCCGCGCTTGGAGGAGATTCCTGTGGTTCATGGTTTCTCTGATGTTTTTCCTGATGACCTTCCTGGTCTTCCCCCCGAGCAGGATGTTGAGTTTATGATTGATTTGGAATCGGGTACGCGTCCTATTGTTAAGGCGCCGTATCGGATGGCCCCTCGTGAGTTGGAGGAGTTGCGAGTACAGTTGGACGAGTTGTTGGCTAAAGGATTTATCAGTCTGAGTTCGTCGCATTGGGGTGCTCCTGTTCTATTTGTGAAGAAGAAAGATGGATCGATGAGGATGTGCATTGATTATAGGGAGCTAAACAAAGTCACCATTAAAAACAGGTACCCTCTGCCGGGGATCGATGACTTATTTGATCAGTTGCGTGGTAGCACGGTGTTCTCCAAGATCAATCTTCGTTCTGGATATCATCAGCTCAGGAACCGTGAGGGAGATATTTCACGGACTGTGTTTAGATGAAGGCATAGACACTTCGAGTTTCTAGTGATGTCGTTTGGTTTGACCAACGCACCATCAGCTTTCATGGATATGATGAACCGGGTGTTCAAGGACTTTCTAGACAAGTTCGTGGTAGTATTCATCGATGATGTGTTGATCTACTCTCGCAGTGCTGAGTAGCATGAGCAGCATCTGCGATTGATTCTATCTACTTTGAGAGACCATCAGTTATTCGCCAAGCTGAGTAAATGTGAATTCTGGTTGTCCCAGGTTTCCTTCCGGGGTCATGTGGTGAACAAGGACAACATCTCGGTTGACCGGGAAAAGATTTCTGCAGTGATGGATTGGAGCAGGCCGGGCACGCCCAAGGAGATTAGAAGCTTCCCAGGGTTGGCCGGCTACTACAGGAGGTTCGTGGAGGGTTTCTCTACCCTGGCGGCACCTTTGACCAGGTTGACTCAGAAGAATGCGGCCTTCATCTGGAGAGAGAAATGCGAGGAGGCCTTTCTGGAGCTAAAGAGGAGGTTGTGCACTGCTCCTGTTTTGACATTGCCTACGGAGGGCATGGACTATGATGTGTGTGTGGATGCATCACATGTTGGGCTCGGAGGTGTGTTGATGCAAGAAGGGAAGGTGATTGCGTATGGGTCGAAGCAATTGAAGACTCATGAGAGGAACTACACCATGCATGATCTTGAGTTCGCAGTAGTGATCTTTGCCCTGAAGCTGTGGAGACATTTATTTTATGGTGCGCAGTGCAAGATCTTCCCAGATCATAAAAGCCTAAAGTATGTGTTCACACAGAAGGAGTTGAATCTGCGCCAATGGCGGTGGCTAGAGTATATGGCCGAATATGATGTGGATATACAATATCATCCGGGCAAGGCCAATGTGGTGGCCGACGCCCAGAGCCGGAAGACGGGGAAGATCTTTAATCTCACCGCTGATCGTTTAGTGGAAGAGTTCCTCCTGATGGATATCTCTGTGGGACGCTGTGACATGCAGAGCAGTTTGGCAGTGGCAGAGCCGTCTTGGATTTCACTTACCAGGTTGCACCAGAAGGATGATCCGGATCTTCTGCACTTATACCTCAGGACTGAGAGAGGGGAGTTGTCGGATTTTTCTATCAACGATGCAGGTACTTTAAAGTACCGTGATAGGTTTTGCATCCCCCCTGTTGGAGACATCAGGGGTATGAATTGCAGAGATGCTCAAGGATCAAGTGTTGCTTACCATCAAGGATCTACAAAGATGTATCATGAATTGAAGCAGATTGCCTGGTGGTATGGGATGAAGCGTGATATAGCCCGATTTGTTGCTGAGTGCCACACTTGCAAGCGTGTGAAGGCCGATCATGGAAGGCCTGGTGGCAAGTTGACTCCGTTGGAGATCCCTACTTGGAAGTGGGAAAGTATTTCTATGGACTTCATTACGGGCTTACCGAGATATCCAAGGAGATTTGATTCTGTTTGGGTTATAGTGGACAGACTGACGAAGTGTGCTCACTTCATGCCGTACAAGATTTACTAACTGATGAAAAAGATAGCAGAGCTGTATCTGAACGAAGTCATCCGTTTACACGGTGTGCCAGTTAGCATCATTTCGGATCGAGACTCCCGTTTTACATCTCGCTTCTGGAGGAGTCTGCAAGTGGGTTTGGGTACAGATTTGAGGTATTTTACAGCTTACCACATGCAGACCAATGGTTAGACTGAGCGAGTGAACAGATAGTTGAGGATATGATCAGGTGCTACATCTTGGACCACGGTGGAGCACGGGATGAGCGTTTGCGGCTTATGGAATTTGCATACAATAACAGTTACCAGTATAGCTTGCAAATGGCTCCGTTTGAAGCTTTGTATGGGAGGCGCTGCAGAACTCCCTTGTTTTGGACCGAGGTCGGTGAGAGGCATGTGTTGGGTCCGGATGCGCTCGAGGAAATGGAAGTCGCAGTGAAGCTTATTCGGGAAAAGCTTCGTATAGCTCAGGAGAGATATGAGAAGAACGTCAACCGGCGTAGGTCTGACATAGAGTTTTCTATAGGGGACCTTGTGTTTCTTAAGGTTTCCCCGATGGTTGGTGTTAAGAGGTTCGGTAAGAACCGAAAATTGGATCTGAGGTATGTGGGCTCGTTTAAGATTGTTGAGCAGATTGGCGTGTCAACATATTGGCTGGCTTTGCCAGCAAATTTCCCAGAGGTTCATAATGTATTCTATGTAAGACAATTACGGAAGTGTGTGTGTAGCAGTGGGCAAGTGTTGGATGTTGTGCCCCAGTTGGAGCCTAATCTTTCATATGTTGAGGTGCCGGTCCGCATCTTGGATACTCAAGATCGGGTGCTGTGGACAAAGTCTATCCCGATGGTGAAAGTTCTATGGAAGAATCTGGATTTGGAAAGCGCGACTTGGGAGCTAGAGTCGGCTATGTGGGAGGCTCACCCTCATTTGTTCACTTATTTGATTGGTACGTTTTCTTTCTAGTAGCTCTTGTTTTGTTACTTTCCTTCTATAGTAGAAGTAGCGTATATAAAGTTTCGGGACGAAACTTTCTTTTAGGGGGAATGACTATAACGCCCCCGATTTTTCTGCGATTATTTAATTCTCGTTTGGCGTTATGTTGACGCGTTTCCGGCAGGTGCCATTTGTTAGAGCATGGTCTTAGCTCTTTACGTTCCTTGTGTGGATTGTTGGTAGCCTTTTGGCAAGATCCCCTAGCAAGCCGGGTCTGTTTTGGTGACCGGTGAGGCCTCTCGGGGCATGCTTGTGTTTTGGCTTCGGGTAGTGATAACCGGAGTTTTGTTCGTCGAAAATTGATTTTGACTTCATCGTTGCGTTCGTAGCGTGGGTATTTAGCTACGGTGTGAATTTCGTCGGATTCTGAGGTGGTTCAGTTTCGCGTCGTTTTGATGTGTTAATAATAATGGATGTAAATGACTAATTATTAAGCTTGAAATGAACCCAGTGGCTTCTAGGTGGCAGTTAAGGCTGATTAGACGTGTCCATGTATATATATATATAGCCTTAAGAGAAAATCGAGACTTTTCATTGTCTCCTTCTGGGAGAGATTAACCGTCGCCTGTTCGAGAGGAAGAAAAAAAACAGCAACCCTGCTACCCTTCAGACGCCGATTCTGGGAGCGTTAGCAGACGGAATTCGATTCCGAAAGCGGATTTGGAGTACTCTTACCTAGACCTTCATTCCTACGGTAAGAGATTCAATTTTCGTGGTGTTTCTAGGGGTCTCGGAATTTTTAGTTTGACCCTTTTCCGCCATTAAAGCTCTAGAATTCCTGTTTAGGTGCTGTTGCGGCTGGAGCCGAGAGAGACAGGAAGGGCTGTGCAAGATAAATCGTTGGAATTTGAGGCAAGTGGTGCTCCTACCATTGCCAAGATTTTCCTTCTCCTTTTCTTGTCATTTTTGTTGCTATCACTCATGTTTCCTAAGATTATTATTTTGCTCTGATTTTCTGTAAAAATCATGAGGGCCTTGAACCAGGAATGCTCCTTTATGTTCTTTTTTCTTTCTTCTCAAGTTCTAAAAGTCCAACTCTTCGGCTGGATTGTTGTAGCCTTGTCTTTAATCAAATTGTTCACTGTTAATCTCGGTTTGGATAGTATTTATCCTTTCAGCCTTAGAACTAGTAGCAGTGGGTTTCCATACTAATATTACGAGTAATAGGATCGTATTAGGCTAAGAAGATTGGTCGGAAATGAAGTTGGAGGTACATGATTGCTGTGCTCTCAATGCAGCCAGTTCAACGATTATCGTCGAGCTGAGCTCGATGATTTGCCTTAGTTCTGGGTCTGACAAAAATCGTCGAACGGAGTTCGACGATTCTCCCGTGGCCAGTGTTCGACGTAAGGAAAATCGTCGAACAGCGTTCGGCGATTTTTCCCGTAGTCAGTGTTCGACGAAAGGAAAATCGTCGAACGGCGTTCGACGATTTTTCCCTTGGCCAGTATTCGACGAAAGGAAAATCGTCGAGCGACGTTCGCCGATATTTCCCATTACTGTGTTCGATATAAGCAAATCGTCGAACGGAGTTCGACGATTTTCCGTGATCTGCATTCGACGATTTTCCTGAGAGCTGAGTTCGACGATTTCCTGTGTCTGGAGATCGACAATTTCTGTAAGCTGGGATTTATTCCTTTTCAGTTTCTTTTCTTCCCGAGTGATTACCTCCTAGGGGGGATGTCTTGTCGGCCTTTCGTTCTTCCTTTATTTTGACGGCCGAATCGTGGGTTATGGCAGGTAGTGGTATTTTGACGCTCTAAAGGAGCGGGATGTTTTGTGTGCGAGCCGTGGCCACCACGTTTTAGTCCTAGGTACGGGGTGGGTATTGCTGTGGCCGACACCCTTTTTATCCCAAGTACGGGCTGGGTTTGAGGTGGTTTTGTGCTGACACAGTGAAATTTTATTTTTAATTGGAACTGTTTTGTTTGGGGGACAGTTTTTGGCCACCAACTCAGGTCTATGTTGTTTACTACTGCCATTAACTCACAAATTAGGATTGTTAGGTGTTTCTTACTTGTAGAATGCAGCATATTGTGGCAAGTTTTTCTTGTCTTTTGCCATGTAGCCTCTGCAGGATTTGGGCAGGGATTGTTGATTGGCACGCGAACAGACTCTTACTGTGGTTGGTTCGGTGAGTCGATCGCCGCGGGCTTGCCAGGGTAGGCAAGTGCTCCTATTGCAACTAGTACTCGATATTCGGGAGAATACTGAGGTCGTATTATTCCCGAGAACGGGTTGATTACCCCTACTGCTCTAAAAACACTATTATTTTACTGAAATAGTAAGTTGAGGGTTTTAATAAAAATAGGACGAAAATAGATTTAAGAAAATAGTCGATGAAGAGATAACTACTGGTATCGAATTACGTTAGGATTAAAAATAGATTTGAATAACTAGAGATCTAAAGTTTCAATTTAACTAAACCGGAAACTTGGCCATGGAGGTTCAAAATAATGAGCTCACTTATCTCTAGGAATATCGCTCACCTGGACATTAAGGCTATTCGACCGGGCTCTCGTCCGATGAAGGATTCCCCTAAATGCCCACAGTACGCTAAGAACCCCGCTATTGGGTGGGGACCCAATCCGGTAGAGTTAGCACGCCTCCTCTCTCAAGGGTTAGTGCGGAACTCTATTTACCCAGGGGTGATTTGTCCATACGCACGGCATCTCGGCTATCTAGCGTATGGATAACGGAAATAGAGCCCACACATCGATATGTGGTTCTACGCGTCGTTAACCCGAGGTAAACCTTAAGTTTTCAATTAAATTGAAAAATTAGACATTTGGTTATTTAAAACATTTTAGATCCCAAAGCTCTTCGATACCGAGGGCTAAAAGCAATTAGCCACTCATCGGAATGGGGATAGCCTATATGTTTGGTTATGCGAGCATTCTAAACTATTCGCTGAAAGGTTATAAAAAAAATAAGAAGAAAAGTAAAATACCCTAACATTAGAAAATTTATTACAAATAAACACACACGCACTCATTCAAACATATAACAAAAGACAGAAATAAAACTAATGTACACATAAAAGAAAATTGCATAATTGAATTTTGCAGGTGCCACTCAAACGAGTGGGGGCGAGAAATAAAAGCTGAAAATTGCAAGTCCTACTCAAATGAGTAGGGCTGAAATGAAAACGAGTCCTACTCAAACGAGTAGGAGAAAATAAATGCGATTACAGGGCTTTCTTAAATATTTACATCAAAATAAAGTCCGACCATTTAACTCCTTGCGAGTAGGCGGAAAATCAAATCAAGCAATTTAACTCAAATGAGTAGGCGGAAAAATAAAGAATGAAAATTACAAGTCCTACTCAAACGAGTAGGACTGAAAATACAGACCAGCCATTTAACTCAAGTGAGTAGGCGGAAAAATAAAAGCTACAAACACTTGAATAAAATCCAGCCATTTGACTCAAATAAATAGGCAGAAAAATATAAACAACACACACACTCTTCTTGAATAAAATCCAGCCAATTAACTCAAATGAGTAGGCGAAAAAATAAAAACAACACACGCACTCTACTAGAAAGTAACTACTCATGCACTCGACATTAATAAACACACACACACACACACTTACATAAATTAACTTAGGTGCTGAAAAATATCTCATACACGCACACACTCGTGCTAAAATAATTGAGAAAAACAAATTTATTGAAAAACTAAAATGACTGCATTTCTACCATTGAAATGTAGTAGAAATGGATAAAAATGCAAAATAAAAAATGTTTGAGCAAATAGTTTTCAAATTAAAGTGGGAAGGACAAGTGCCCGAAAAATTTAAACGTTTACATTTTTACCGTTAGATTTTGATAGAAATGCATAAAAAGTGAAAATAAAAATTATTCGGGCGAAGATATTTTTTGTAATTACTTAAAATGAAAGTTGATGAAAAATAAAAATGACAATTTATACATTCTTATAGCCTTGCAAAATGGTTTAAAAAGTGGGAGTAAGCTAAAAAGAAGCCATAGTTTTATAATTAAAACAAAGTAAAAGCTAAGTTAAGAGGGATGAAAACCACCTTTTTAACGTTTTACAAGTTCATAAGAACGTATTTTAAAGCATAAAAATCCTAAGTCTAACCAATTTTTAAGAGTTTGAGAATGAAATCGGCCATAATAACGGCTATAAATTTTGTTATTATGATAGTAAAACAAATTGTTTTTCATTTTAAAACATAAATTTTGTAATTTTTAAATCATACACACATACACGTAATAAGGAAATGAAATTAAAAGTACTTAGGATTGATGAAAAGGAGGCCTTCAGAGATTTTTCAAAGCATTATAAGGATTAAAGAAAAGATTTTATTAACAAAAAAGGTTGATTACAATGCTTAAACAAACTTGAAAAGGAGGGGGAAAGATCCTTACATAGCCCCAAAGCTAGCTCCAAACGGCAGCCCTTAGCATCAAAACGGTTCAAAAATTTGGAACCCTGAACTCATACAGCAATTGCCTTTTTATAGGCAAAAATTTCCAAGTACACGCCCTCCGACACGTGTGTGTCGGTGGGCGTGTCAGCACTATTAAACAGCAAAATTCGGTGAAGTGACGGATTTGACATTACGGCTGAAAATACGGCGGTCACGCCCATGGTCACGGGCGTGACGGTAGGCGTGTCATGCGGTGATTAAAGGCGTTGTTGACTTTGGGAGTCGCCGGTGGCGGTTTGTCGGGCTAACACGGGCGTGTCGAATCATTGAACACGGGCATGTCCTTGTTGGCTTCGACGAACGTTGAGCGCAAAACGTCGACCTGGCTGGCACGGGCCTGGTCACGCCCCGTGTCGGAGTGACACGGGCTTGTGGCCGCGCGTGTCAGGCTTTTCTCTTTAAAAATCTTTGATTTCACTGGCATTTGACGGGTCACGCCCTGGTCCCGGGCGTGACCAATAGTACACGGGCGTAACATGTGTATTTTGGGCAGATTTTTTGCTTTTTATCTGCAAAACAAAATAAAATAAATTAGCAAAATATTTAAAATAAAATAAACATTTTATTGAACAAAAATAAGTAAAAATGACAAAAATAAAGTAAAACGATTGATATAATGTACATAAAACTAGGTATATTTACAATTCATCAAATACCCCCGACTTAAGCTTTCGTTATTTCAGAGCAAAAATTTGAGGTGAACTTATAAGGAATAGAAAAAACTTTAAGTTTAGCTACCGCTTAATCAATTATAAGAGAGATCTAAATAAATATACGGGGTGTAAGAGTTAAGTCCTAAATTTATGAAGATGATTTAAATAGCGCAAACGTTTAGGCCAAAAGACTTCTTGATATAATCACATAGAAAGTAATAATTGTAATGGTTAGATTAACAAGAATAGTTTGGAATTATATGAACTTTTATCTTATATGAGTTTTACTGGAAATAATGCAATTTACAAATTATGCTCTCAAAATGATTTTTGAATTAAATCTAGAATCGTGAAATTGGCAAGGGGATTGATGTTGGTTTATGAAGAGAGTTTTGATTTTGAGGCGAGGTAATTTTTTTCTCGAACCTCCATTTTTTTTCTTTTTGGATTATTAAGAATATGAAATCTTATTTTCCTAATATCATTTTTTTTTCAACTTCATAATAAATTTTAACCCAATGTATATGTGTAGGAGTAATGAATTTTATCCTTTTACTCAATAACATATAATCTTTTTAATCTATTGGGTGCCTATGTTTACGGAATGAAATCTTATTCTCATTGACATGGGATCTTTTAAGGATAATAATTTTATCATGTCAAGTAGGTCATGATAAGAAAGGTGAGAAAATAAAACTAGATTTTTTAATTAAAAACAATTTTGAGCGCAACCTTAATAAATTGTAAGTTCCAATTTTTCAGAAAGCTAAAAGTAAACATAATTGAATCTTATAGTCGTTATTTTTTAACATAATACACGTGCTCTTATCAATGAAAAATTAGAAGTAGTGCTTAAAACGAGTTCGATATTTTTAACAAAGCATAATGAATTCTTTAAAACTTAACCCCGAATGTTTAAATTTTTCAATCTATAATTCACAAACGGATATCAAACAGAGAATTAATAAAATTCACATATAAATAAACTAAAAGCAAAATTTTGGGATAGCAAGAAAATTAAGGATGGTATATTTGATTTATTTGTTTCAAAATATTAGTTTTTTTTTGGTTTTTTTTTGTTTTATCATCAATTTTTTTTGTTTTTCATTTATTATCTTTTTTTGTATTTTTGTTTTGTTTTTCTCATTTGTTTTTGAATTTTTTTGAACTATTATCTTTTTGTTTTGGTTTTTTAAGTTTATGACATTAATATATACATAAAAGTTTTTTTTGTATTTTTTAAGAAAATTTTCATTCTATTTACAAAGATTGGGAGAAAAAAAAGTTATTTACAAAAATGAGAGGGCAGCGGAAGGGAGAGAGAGAAGATTATTTACATAAAATTATTTACAAAAAAATATTTACAAAGTGAAACTAAATATTTATTTCTGTTTTTTTGTTTTATAATTTTTTGTTATTATTTTTTTTGTTTTTTTTTGTTTTTGTTTTAGAATTGTTTTTGGAGTTTTTGGAAAAAAGAAAGAAAAAGAAAATGAAAATTTTTTTTTTTGGATTTTTGCATTTCAAATTTTTTTTGGTTTTTTTTTTCATTTTAAGATTTTTTTTGTTTTGTTTTGTTGTTATATGTATTTTTTGTATTTTTGAAATGCAGAAAAAGTAAAGTGTAGAAAGTAAAGCACGAAAATATCCCCATACTTAAGTCCAACATTGTCCCCAATGTGGTAACGTAAGTATACGGAACCAAACAGGTAAGATAAGATACACAAAGAAGAAAAAAAAGAAGAGGGGGGGGGGGGGGGTAGAAGCCTCCCTGACAGGAGGTGGGGAGGCGCAGTTTAGGAACCCTGCATTATGAAGAAAGATAGCAAAGAAAAAGGTAAAAAGATAGCGAAAAAGATAAACATGGGGTGCCTCCTAGGAGCGCTTTGTTTATAGTTGCGTAGCTTGACTATTTTGGCGGTTTATATATCGAGGAGGGTTATGGATTCGAAATTACCGCCCACAGGATCGCCTGCTATGTATAATTTTAAGCGATGACTGTTCACCTTAAACGAGCCTTTATCCAGGTGGGAGACGAGTACGGTCCCATATGGACAAACCTCTTCAACTTTGAAGGGGCCGGACCAGCGTGATCTAAGTTTCCTGGGGAAAATTCTAAGTTGTGAGTTATAAAGAAGGACAAGATTGCCCAGAGAAAAAGTTTTTTGGGGCTTAAGTTTTCGGTCATGATAAAACTTAGAACGCTCCTTATAAAACTTATTGCTCTCGTAAGCGTTTGCACGCCATTGATCGAGCTCGTTTAGTTGCAGTTTTTTATTTTGGGCGGCTAAGCTAGCGTCGAGATTTAAAAGTTTTAAAGCCAAAATTGTGCGATGTTCTAATTCTACGGGGAGATGACACGCTTTGCCGTAGACTAATCGATACGGCGTACAACCAATTGCGGTTTTGTATGCGGTACGATAAGCCCACAATGCATCGTCGAGTTTGATGGACCATTCTTTCCTATTAAGTGAAACGGTTTTCTCTAATATGCGCTTTATCTCTCGATTTACTACCTCGACATGGCCACTACTTTGCGGGTGGTAGGGTGTGGAAAGTTTGTGCGTGACGTCGTATCTAGCTAACGTCTTTGCCATCTGGGTGTTGCAGAAATGCGTTCCCCTATCGCTTACAATAGCGCGCGCAGTTCCAAAGCGAGAAAATAGTTTTTTAAGAAATGTAACGACGACTCGCGCATCGTTGGTGGGGAGACCTTGCGTTTCCGCCCACCTCGATACGTAGTCGACCGCCACTAAGATATAATTATTTTTGAAAGATGGAGGTAGGGGGCCAACGAAATCTATGCCCCACAAATCGAAGACTTCACACTCTAAAAATAAATTTTGGGGCATCTCGTCGCGATGAGAGATGTTACCCGATCGGTGACAGTTATCGTATGCGCGCACAAAATTATGAGCATCTTTGAATAGAGTGGGCCAAAAGAAGCCCGCCACCAGCACCTTCCGCGCGGTCCGGTTAGTTTGATAATGCCCACCAGCCGGACCCTTGTGGCAGTGCCTAAGAATTTGCGTGCACTCCACACCCGCGACACATCTTCAGAACGCTTGGTCCGCGCAGATATGAAAAAGAAAAGGGTCCTCCCAAAAGAAATATTTCAAGTCAGAAAAGAATTTCTTCTTTAGCTGGCTCGAAAAGTCTTTTGGAAGCACCCTCGCAACTAAATAGTTCGCAAAATCTGTGAACCAAGGCGGGGAAGATGAACTAGTAGTTATGGCTAGGAGGCGTTCCTCGGGGAATCTGTCATATATGTCAGATTCGACGAGCGCTTCCGCAGCAGGATTTTCTAAGCGGGATAGTTGATCGGCGGCTAAATTTTTCGCGCCTCTCTTATCCCGGATCTCTAAATCAAACTCCTGCAAGAGGAGGATCCATCGAAGAACGCGGGGTTTGGCGTCCGTTTTCGCTAACAAATATTTTAAGGCGGAATGGTCGGTAAATATGATAACTTTGGATAGCATGATATACGAGCGAAACTTATCGAAATCAAATACGACGGCTAAAAGTTCCTTTTCCGTTCTCATGTAATTTCCTTGTGCGGAAGTGAGTGTCTTGCTAGCATAGTAAATAGGATGAAAATATTTGTTTATACGTTGTCCAAGAACAGCACGTACGGCAATATCACTAGCGTCGCACATAATCTCGAACGGAAGGCTCCAATCAGGCGCCACTAAAATAGGCGAATTGATAAGTTTTTGTTTTATGAAATTAAAGGCAGACTCGCATTCGCTATCAAATACAAAATTTGATTCTTTTTCCAAGTGGTGAGTAAGAGGCTTTGTTATTTTTGAAAAATCTTGAATAAAACACCTATAAAAGCCCGCGTGCCCTAAGAAACTCCTAATATATTTAACGTTGGAAGGAGGGGGAAGTTTTTCGATAATTTCAACTTTGGCCTTATCGACCTCCATCCCCTTAGACGAAATCATATGGCCGAGAACCAAACCTTCTCGAACCATAAAGTTACATTTTTCCCAATTTAAAACAAGATGTGTGTCCTCGCATCGCGGAAGGACACGATCTAAATTACTAAGACAGGACGGGAAAGAGCTTCCAAAAACAGAGAAGTCATCCATAAAGACTTACATAATGTCTCCTACCAGCTCGCCAAAGATCGCCAGCGTACATCGTTGCAATGTAGCGGGCGCGTTGTAGAGGCCAAATGGCATTCTTCGATATGCGAAGGTACCAAACGGGCAGGTAAAAGTTGTTTTCTCTTGGTCATCGGGGGAAATGGGGATTTGGAAAAACCATGATAATCCATCAAGAAAATAAAAATACGGATGACCAGACAAACACTCTAAAATTTTGTCTAAAATGGTAGTTGGAAATGATCCTTACGGGTGGCGTCATTTATTTTTCTATAATCGATGCACACCCGCCAACACGTAACAGTACGAGTTGGGACGAGTTCATTGTGCTCATTCTCCACTACGATAAGACCGCCCTTTTTGGGCACCACGTGAATGGGACTAACCCACGTACTATCCGATATGGGATAAATAATCCCCGCATCTAATAATTTAATAATTTCGGCCTTAATGACGTCTTTTATGTTTGGGTTAAGACGTCGCTGCGGCTGAATAGTTTTGCGGCAATTATCGAGAAGGAAAATCTTATGGGTACAGAAAGACGGGTTAATCCCTTTGAGATCAGAAATTTGCCACGCAATTGCGTGGAGATGTTTACGCAAAACTCCCAATAAATCGGAAGTCTCTAATTCGCTCAAATGCGAAGAAATGATAACAGGGAGTGTATCATCTTTTCCCAAAAAGGCGTATTTGATTGAATCGGGTAGGGATTTGAGTTCAAGGCAGGGCGGTTCTTCTAATGAGGTTTTAATTCCTATGTCTTTCTTACCAATTGGTTTGAAAGGTAAGTCTATAGAGGTATCCTCATCGCAGTTAAAATTTTCGAGCGCATAAAGATCGTCGTTTAAAAAAGTAGACTCAAAAATAGGGGAAGAACAATCTCCGAGATGTGTCAAAATTATAACAAAAGTCATCGCTCGATGATGAGTCTCCTATGGAGGGATTAATAGAGAAAGTAACTTCGTCATCTCCTACCCGAAGGAGGAGACGACCGTTACTGACATCAATTAATGCGTGGGAGGTAGCGAGAAATGGGCGACCGAGTATAATTGGTACATCGGTGTCCTCCTCGATGTCCAAGATGACGAAGTCTACCGGAAAGATAAACTTTTCAACTCGGACAAGTACGTCCTCCACTACCCCGACGGGAAACTTAACTGAGCGATCCGCTAGTTGGATTCGCATTTTAGTAGGGGCCGGAGTGCCCAAACCTAATTTTTGAAAGAGCGAGAACGGCATCAAATTAATGCTCGCGCCTAAATCTGCAAGAGCGTATTTTACTAATATATTGCCAAAAAGGCACGGGATGGAGAACCGTCCCGGGTCATTTCTTTTTATGGGCAATTTATTAGTAAGAGCCACTGAGCAGTCAGCATTAAGAGAAATATGCGAAATATTTTCTATTTTTTGTTTATTGGAAAGATGTTTTATGTATTTCGCATATTTAGGCATCTGAGAGATTGCCTCGCAGAAGGGAACATTAATATGAATTTGTTTTAATAAAAAAATAAATTTCTCATACTACGCGTCTTTACGCTCACTATTGAGTTTATGCGGATATGGCAAGGGCGTTTTAATAATTTTTTCATTTAAAATTTGTAAAGGCGGCGTAATCAAAGAAGGGGGAAGAGGGGTTGGAGGTGAAATATGTACCCGAGGATCGGTCCGTTTTGGATCGATCATCTCCTTTCCGCTACGGAGGGTTATAGTGTTGATATTCTCCCGTGGATTGGGCTCCATGTTTCCTGGCAGTGCCCCGAGCGCGTGCTCGGACATCATTCGCGCTAGCTGTCCAACCTGGAGTTCTAAGTTTTTTAGCGATCCGGTGATGTTATGGATATTTGACTCGTTGGAAGCTATATATTTAGAAAAATTCTCCTCCATCGGGGAGGGTTTTGGAAGAGGGGGAGGCGGAAGAAATCCGGGCACGAAAGAATTGGGGGGGGGGGGGGGGGGCGCTGCACATTATTCGTATTGCTCCATGAGAAGTTGGGGTGGTTCCTCCAACCCGAATTATAGTTATGGCTATAAGGGTTGTTGTTGGGGTTGAAGGATGGTCGCCCAGCATTTCCCACGTAGTCTACAAATTAATTTGCTATGCCGGCATTAGGGGGAATCGCCCAAGGAGGAGTGGTGGAGACAGCAGACATCTCCGCCACCTGCTTCGTCAGCCTTTCAACTTGAAGGGCTAAGTGGGTAGTGGCATCCACTTCGAAGAGGCCGGCCGCCTGCTTGGGACGTCCCCACGGGATGTTCCATTCGTAGGCGTTCATAGCCATCTCTTCAATAAGAGCTTGGGCAGCCTCGTGGGTCTTATTATTCAAGGGACCCCCGGCAGCCACGTCAATCATTTGATGCGTCTGATAATTAAGCCCAATGTAGAAGATTTGGACCTACAACCACGCAGGCAGCGCATGGTGCCGACACTTGCGGAGAAATTCCTTAAAGCGCTCCCAAGTCTCAAAAAGAGACTCAGAATCGTTCTGCACGAACAAAGAAATGTCCGCCCGCAACTTTGCAGTTTTGGCGGGCGGAAAATACTTCGTTAAGAATCGTTCCGCAAGGTCGGCCCAGGTGGTGATACATCCTCGTGGGAGGGAATTCAACCACGCCTTAGATTTGGATCTGAGTGAGAATGTAAAAAGGCGTAAATGAATGGCATCATCAGTGACGCCATTGATCTTAAAAGTATCGCAAATCTCCAAAAAACTAGACAAATGAACGTTCGGGTCCTCATCCGGCTATCCGTCGAACTGCACGGCATTTTGGATCATTTGGATAATGCTCGATTTGAACTCAAAATTATTGTTCGCCACCGTCGGGCGAACAATACTGGACCCAGTATCGTCCAAATTCAGTCGGGCATAATATGACATTGTATGCTCGACGGCCGTGTTCGGATTGGGGTCGGCCATAGCAACGGCAGAGGGTTCTCCGATGGATTCTTCAGGATCCAAAGAGGGATATCGGCATTAAGACAGAATACGCGCAAGCGAGCGTTCGATCTCAGGATCAAAATCCAAATTTTTGGACTCCGAAGGCTGTCCACGAGTCATATACCCTTAAATAGAAAGTAGAAAATTAAATTCTTTTTTTGGATTGGATTTTGAAGAAAAGTTTTTAAGTTTTTTTTTTAGTTTTTTTTTTGAAATAAAGGTAAAAGTAATAGACTTTTGATTCGGAATAACAACTCAAAGAGAGTCCCCGGCAACGGCGCCAAAAACTTGGTTGGCCCACGAACAGACTCTTACTATGGTTGGTTCGGTGAGTCGATCACCGCGGGCTTGTTAGTGTGGGCAAGTGCACCTATCGCAAGTAGTACTCGATATTCGGGAGAATACTGAGGTCGTATTATTCCCAGGAACGGGTTGATTACCCCTACTGCTCCGAAAACACTATTATTTTACCGAAATAGTAAGTTGAGGGTTTTAATAAAAATAGGACGAAAATAGATTTAAGAAAATAGTCGATGAAGAGATAACTCTCGGTATCGAATTACGTTAGGATTAAAAATATATTTGAATAAATAGAGATCTAAAGTTTCAATTTAATTAAAGCGAAAACATGGCCGTGGAGGTTCAAAATAATGAGCTCACCTATCTCTAGGAATATCGCTCACCAGGACATTAAGGCTATTCGACCAGGCTCTCGTCCGACAAAGGATTCCCCTTAATGCCCGCAGCACGCTAAGAACCCCGCTATTGGGTGGGGAACCCAATCCAGTAGAGTTAGCGCGCCTCCTCTCTCGAGGGTTAGTGCGGAACTCTATTTACCCAGGGGTGATCTGTCCATATACACGACCTCTCGGCTAGCTAGCGTATGGATAACGGAAATAGAGCCCACACATCTATATGTGGTTCTACACGTCGTTAACCCGGGTTAACCTTATGTTTTTAATTAAATTGAAAAATTAGACATTTGGTTATTTAAAACATTTTAGATCCCAAAGATCTTCGATACCGAGGGGTAAAAGCAATTAGCCACTCATCGGAATGGGGATAGCCTATATGTTTGGTTATGCGAGCGTTCTAAACTATTCGCTGAAAGGTTATAAAGAAAATAAGAAAAAATGTAAAATACCCTAACATTAGAAAAGTTATTACAAATAAACACACCCGCACTCATTCAAACATATAACAAAAGACAGAAATAAAACTAAGTTACACATAAAAGAAAATTGCATAATTGAAATTTGCAGGTCCCACTCAAACGAGTGGGGGCGAGAAATAAAAGCTGAAAATTGCAAGTCCTACTCAAACGAGTAGGACTCAAATGAAAGCGAGTCCTACTCAAACGAGTAGGAGAAAATAAATGCGATTACAGGGCTTTCTTAAATATTTACATTAAAATAAAGTCCGACTATTTAACTCCTAGCGAGTAGGCGGAAAATCAAATCCAGTCATTTAACTCAAATGAGTAAGCCGAAAAATAAAGAATGAAAATTACAAGTCCTACTCAAACGAGTAGGACTGAAATACAGACCAGCCATTTAACTCAAGTGAGTTGGCGGATAAATAAAAGCTACAAACACTTGCTTGAATAAAATCCAGCCATTTTACTCAAATGAGTAGGCGAAAAAATAAAAACAATACACGCACTCTTCTTGAATAAAATCCAGCCAATTAACTCAAATGAGTAGGCGGAAAAATAAAAACAACACACGCACTTTACTTGAAAGTAACTACTCACGCACTCGACATAAATAAACATACACACACACACTTACATAAATTAACTTAGGAGCTGAAAAATATATCATACACGCACACACTCGTGCAAAAATAATTGAGATAAACAAAGTTATTGAAAAACTAAAATGACTGCATTTCTACCGCTGAAATGCAGTAGAAATGCATAAAAAGTCAAAATAAAAAATGTTTGAGCAAAAAGTTTTTAAATTAAAGTGAGAAAGGCAAGTGCCCGAAAAATTAAAACGTTTACATTTTTACCGTTATATTTTGATAGTAATGCATAAAAAGTGAAAATAAAAATTGTTCGAGCGAAAATATTTTTTGTAATTACTTAAAATGAAAGTTGATGAAAAATAAAAATGACAATTTATACATTCTTATAACCATGTAAAATGGTTTAAAAGTGGGAGTAAGCTAAAAAGAAGCAATAGTTTTATAATTAAAACAAAGTAAAAGCTAAGTTAAGAGGGATGAAAACCACCTTTTTAACTTTTTACAAGTTCATAAGAACATATTTTAAAGAATAAAAATCCTAAGTCTAACCAATTTTTAAGAGTTTGAGAATGAAATCGGCCAGAATAACTGCTATAAATTTTGTTATTATGATAGTAAAACAAATTGTTTTTAATTTTAAAACATAAATTTTGCAATTTTTAACTCATACACACACACACGTAATATGGAAATGAAATTAAAAGTACTTAGGATTGATGAAAAGGAGGCCTTCAGAGATTTTTCAAATCATTATAAGGATGTAAAGAAAAGATTTTATTAACAAAAAAGGTAGATTACAATGCTTAAACAAACTTGAAAAGGAGGGGGAAAGATCCTTACATAGCCCCAAAGCTAGCTCCAAATGGCAGCACTTAGCATCAAAACGGTTCAAAAATTTGGAACCCTGAACTCATACAACAATTGCCTTTTTATAGGCAAAAATTTCCAAGTACACGCCCTCCGACACGGGCGTGTCGGTGGGCGTGTCAGCACTATTAAACAGCAGAATTCGGTGAAGTGACGGATTTGACATTGTGGCTGAAAATACGGCGATCACGCCCACGGTCACGGGCATGATGGTGGGCGTGTCATGCGACGATTAAAGGTGTTGTTGACTTCGGGACTCGCCGGCGGCGATTTGTCAGGCTGACACGGGCGTGTTGAATCATTGAACACGGGAGTGTCCCTGTTGGCTTCGACGAACGTTGAGCGCAAAACGTCGACTTGGGTGGTACGAGCCTGGTCACGCCCCGTGTCGGAGTGACACAGGCGTGTGGTCGCGCATGTCAGGCTTTTCTCTTTAAAAATCTTTGATTTCACTGGCATTTAATGGGTCATGCCCTGGTCACGGGCGTGACCGACAGTACACGGGAGTGACATGTGTATTTTGGGCAGATTTTTTGCTTTTTATATGCAAAACAAAATAAAATAAATTAGCAAAATATTTACAATAAAAGAAACATTTTATTGAACAAAAATAAGTAAAAATGACAAAAATAAATTAAAATGACTGATATAATGTACATAAAACTAGGTATATTTACAATTCATCACTTGTTGTTGTCATCTGGTACTTGGTGTAATTTGGCTTACTTGGGATAATGTTTGCTTTTACTGTCATGTTTACTTACTCTCTTTTGTCCCAATTTGATTTAACGCTCTAATTCTAATTTCCTTGTTTTACTTGCTGAGGTGTTCTTTTCTTTTTTGAATGCCTCAGGTTTGGATTAGTAGTCGGGTAGGCGGCTAGATTTGTTGTGGTGTTGTTGGTGATCCCTTGAGTTGTAGGGATTTTTTTCTCTTGCTATTGTAAGGTAGTTTTCTGTTTTCTTATAGACATACATACTTTCCAGTGGGTTCATGTCAGTTTGTTGGCGCCCACTGGTAGTTTTACCTTATGATACTAGATATGTTTATTTTACTGCCACCTTTCTAGAGATAGTCTACTTGCTCTTGGGAAGATTTATGCTAGGTTGCTAGTTATTTTTAAACCTAAAAACACCATAATAAGTAAATCTCATGATCAGCATGTTTTATAAAACTCATACACTACTTTCCAAATAACGTAAAAAGATCATTTTCCTACTTATAATATAAAATAAATCTAGAGTCTTGCATAGTATAAGTGAACCTCGGGGGACAAATATGCACTCTCATAGGATGTCAAATATAAATAAAGTATTTTCCGCCGCGTATAAGTATAGTTTTTAAACTGTGGACTAGGTGATCCACTGAGCCGAGGGATACGACCTTTAAAATATAACTGATTTTTTTTCTAATCATTAAACTTACGAATTTTCATAGTCTAGTTAGATGGTGTTTGCCTGAGCGTCGGCAGTTATCCCCTACTCGACGTGGCATCACGACGTGTGTTTTCTCATACTCTGATGCCTCTTAAATTCGGAGAAAATGAGGGTTGTGACACGGGCAGCCTGCTCTTAGTAGGTCTATACTCGCGATGACCTTTATCAGGCAAGCGATGCAAAAGGCCCATGGGTGATCTCCTGTGGCAGCATCCAGTCTTTCTTGGTCATCTCCGAGTATAGACCTCCTACTTTCCCAACTACCTTTTTCATAGGTGAACCGGTTAAATACGGCCTCCCAAAAGGAGTAGCAAACATTCACTTTGCTTATGCTCATATTATATGCATTGCTTGCTCAAAGCCCTATCATATGACCACTTATAAGCTCTTCACTACTCTTATAAAATGTCAACGCTCGACTTATTGATTTGGACTTCATGTTGAATACATCTATTATATAGCAAGAAGATCATTGTTTTCTGGTTTGATCTTCCTTCAATTATCAGCAGAGTGTACCAGGCATTTCCTCTACTATATGATCATTTCGATCTTATCTCATCAACAGTTAACATCTGCAAGCCTCATCTCAGGTACTTGCAGCTTAGATCATTTTTTAGGTTTGCTGCTCACTCTTCTCTTTGTAGTGGTTTGCAGGCACCTGCAAGTCATATCCAGGTACTTGCAGCTTAGTCTTTATATATCATATCTGCGTTTAAATCTCATTTTGCAGAGAACAGCAGACACTTGCAAGTTTCTTCATCGGTACTTGCAAGCTACTTTCACATGTTTTCTCTGCACCTAACTCTTTTTTTGCAGAGATAAGCAGACACTTATAATTTTCTTCACAGGTACTTGCAAGTTACTCTCATATATCATGTCTGATTCTAACTCTCATTTTGCAGATATCAGCAGACACTTACAAGTTTCTTCACAGGTATTTGCAAGCTACTCCCACAATCATCTCTGCTTCCAACTCTCATTTTGTAGAGATCAGCAGATACTTACATGTTTCTTCACAGGTACTTGCAAGTTACTTTCATATACTGTGCCTACTTCTAACACTTCTTTTGTAGAGACCAGTAGATACTTACAAGATGACTTCAGGTATTTGTAGCTTTTTCTTTACTCCCATATTTGCTTCTAAACTCTCTATTGTAGAAAACAACAAAGACTTGCAAGTTCCTTTCAGGTACTTGCAGCTCGTTTTTCTTTCTTGTATACTCCTCACTGTTCATTTTGCAGAGGATAACAGGTGCTTGCAATCCTCCACCATGTACTTGCGAGTTATTATGCTCCTATGTTTTCCTCTCACCTTAATTTTGCAGAAGTCAGCGGAAGACATATCTTCTTCGTTTTGCAAAGGCAAACCCAGGTACACACAAGATGTACCTTCCATACATGCCTACACTAACTTTTCCTTTACAGGAAAAAGACAGGCAGCACCAAACTCCTAAGGAGAGGCATCAGGTTCTATCTCTCCTTGCCCCCTTCTTTTCCTTTGGGGTGGATCACGATTTTCATGGGTCTCCAACTTTTTCGAAGTTCTATTCGGAACTTTAAAAAGTGTGGGGATTATGTTAACCCAGAAATTGACGATCCTTCCCAAGGCAGCCAGCTCGCTAGTCGCGGCCTGCTCCAGTTTCCTCCTGGAGGTCGTGAAGCCTTCATTTGAGCGGACAGGCCAATCTGTCCTCTCAGGCCGCACGGCTTGGGCGGTCTCAGCAGTCTAACTGCCCAGGCCGCGCCTTGTTCCCTCGGTCGGCAAGGGCCGTGGACTGCTCTTGCAATCCGCCCCTACAGGCCGTGCTCCATTTTAGCTTAACCACAGGCT
The DNA here is from genome assembly GCA_039583875.1 of Platanthera guangdongensis. NCBI lineage: Eukaryota > Viridiplantae > Streptophyta > Magnoliopsida > Asparagales > Orchidaceae > Platanthera > Platanthera guangdongensis. The sequence goes on from CM077160.1 coordinate 31,983,316, forward strand.
AGTCTCAACAGGTCTCCCTTTGTCGGATTCAGATTCCTATCCGCCCAGATCGCTCAAACCTCCAAACCAAGGTGGTGACCTGCCCCAAGGCCTCCAGCTAGCTAATTCAGCTTCCACCTCGCCAACACGCGCGGCCTGCCTTATCAGTCCGGCAGGTCGCTCAGCCCGTCACCCAGTAGCGTGGGCAGCCAACTTCATCAATCCGCCCAAGGAGCGCGGACACTCAAGATCTCTGGATACCAGCAAAGACCAGCAACCACGTCTCGTTCATCACGAGCTCGGCAAACTCGAAGTACAGTCAAGCCTTCCAGTACTCCTATGTTGATGAACCCCATCTCCAGCTCCACAGCAGGCCTCATCTTCGGCAGAGGTGGACTCAGCTCGTCAGCAAAGGAGGACTCCACAGACACAGTGGATTCGCTATGCAGCCCGCCTTTCCTCATCTCCAGCACCCATTTCTCCAGCAGGCAGACAACCTCCTCAATCCGCACTGTTTGGCGCGGGCTCGATCAATAGTGGCGGATTCCTCCCAATCCGCCAAGCAGCAGAACCTCCTTAAGGCAATCCCAGACCGCATAGCCTCGTGCGGACTCGACGGACTCAACGAGCACTCAGCTCGCACCCTTAGAGCATGCCTAGTTCAACGGCGGCGGACTCCGCGGATTCCCCTCGCAGTACACCACTTAGCCTCAACCATCCACCTCCCCAGCAGCAGGCGAACAATCTCAGCTCAGTAGCAGCGGACTCCGCGGACTCTCCACGTAGTTCGCCAGTCAGTCTCCCAGTTCGCCGTCAGTAGGACCAGCTCCAAAAGCAAGTTCCAGTCCGCACGGCTTCTGGCGGACTCGGCGGACTCCTTCCTCTTCTCACACCAGTTACCGTCTCACTGGGGGTAATGTCATCACAAGCCGTTACCTCCTTGGACCTATAAATAGACCCCCATGACTCTCATTTGAGAGGACGGATCATCGCCAAGGTGCTCACGCTCGAAGACAGCCCACAACAAGCTCATTTCCCGCAGACTCCTTTTCTCAGTCCGCCTTCTCTCAGCCCTTAGTCGCTCGGCCTGCTGACCTGGTGCTCCAGTCCGTACGGTCTTAGTTCCTCATCTTAACCGTGCAGTCTGTCGGCCTCTAATCCCAGTCCGTGTGGCTTCCTCTGGCACTCCTTCCTCAGCTGCCAGCTTCCCCTTTGTACCCCTTTAATGCTTTCTTGTAAAGGTGTATTCCAAGCTGTAATAACTCACTATTAATCAAAGGAAAGCCCATCGCAAGAGTGGCATTTAAGTTGCGGCGGGCGAAGTCTGCTGTTGCCACTGCTAGCGGTCCCTCTCTCTCTTCTTCTTAGCTCAGCTCAGCTCCCTCGGCATCAACCTGCAAGCACAACTGTCCAAGTAACCGTCCGCTCGATAGCTCCTAATCAACCTCCTCTCTTGCTCATCAACCTACTCCGCTACTCTCAGCAAACCTCTCCTCTATCCCTGCAACCCTCGTACAAGCATTTTCTCCACACTCGAGCACTCAGAAGCTTCCTCTTCCCCCGCAACCTTCGTCCTCCTCTTCTCCTAGCTTGTGAGATCTAACACCCCCTCCATGTTAACTAAGCGGTGCCGTTTTCGCGCATCAACATGATGCTTACACGTTCTCATAAGAGTTCTGTAGCCTCAGGAAAGTCTGATTGAACTTGCTAGATGTAAACGTGCAGAAATCTTTTTTTTGAATCTTGTAGACTTCGAGGCTGATTTCAAGTACGTCACGGTCTGATCTAGGTTATGGACCGAATACATACATTGCAGCCCTTGGAAATACTTTTCCAACGAATGGTTACACGCCTTTATACAAGTACATAGACTCGAAAATGTCCGGTCGAAGTTGATGTATAGTCAAGACCTTGTGCTTAATACTCTTGGGTTAGTATAGTATTGGGCTTTGTTTTATTAAAGAAATGGTAAGAATAGATGTTGGAGTATTTGGTGAATCTGGCCCTATAGGAATGTGATAAACAAATGGTTGGAAAACATAATTGGGCCAGATCGAAATATGTGAAGCGAAATAGGTTTGGAGAAAGATGTAATGCTTGGTGATTGAACGAGTAACCGTGTATTCATGCTAACGAAATGGCTGAGCTATCTTATGCTAATGAGATTACCGTGTTAGAAGCATAACGGTTGGAGGATGCTTGACCCTTGAAAGAAATCAGAAGATGTTGATGCATGGCCATAAGAAGCGTTAAATAATAGAAGGTGTAAAGTGGTCCACTACTTAGAGTCATTGTTGGAACCAACTTCCTGGTCCCTCCTAGAGTTCGAAGCAGGATGCATCCCCCACGTACTCTCCCTACGCTACCGTCCTGACGAGAGTCAATGACATGAAAACAGACCGACGGGACTCAGCTTGGAGGTCCCGCCTCTTATCCGGAAGAACTGGGAGTCTTCCCCTGCCTAGCCAGTGCTGAGCTAGGTGCCTGAGAGGAAAATAGTGGAAAGGTTCAACAACCTTCTCAGACACCTTATCGGTCTATTTATAGGCCTCTGAATCTGAACTGCAAATATCACTTCTAAATCCACCTGAAAAGACCAAAACACCCTGGGCTGGGTCTGCCAATAGCCAAACTCCGCTGTTCCGGAGAGCTATATGCAGGCCTCCCGGGGTAAAATTGTAAAACTATCTGGGGCATAAGGGTAAAATCCCCTTTGTGGGTAAAAAGGTAAGGACCATCTTTTTTCATGTGGCGAGTGGGGAGGGGCCCGTCAGGTTTTAGGGGATCTCGCCTGTGGGCTACTCGCCTGCGCCTGGAGGCCTCGTCTAGCGAGCTCTCGCCAAGCTAGGTCTCGCCTAGCGAGGTCTCGCCTTATCTCCCGGGCTGCCCCCTCCTTTCTAGGGGGTCGGCCTCCCCCGTCTCGCCGGACTCCCTTCCTTGCTTTGTCGGGCTACTCGCGAGCCCAAGGTTGTACACAATCCCCGCTCTTTACGAGGTTGCCCTAACCTCGGAAAGACAAGTCCAACCGCGGCTCGCGATGCTAAGATTCCTTTATGAGAATCTTGGGTGGGCCCCTCCTCCCCACATACTGTCTATAAATATGAGGAGAAAGCCTTCATTTGGAACTCTTTTGCCTTCATCCTCTCTTTCGGAATGTCTCATAGTCAAAGTTTCCGCGAGCGTCTTGCGATTGTGCGAAGGCGAAACAATGCCGGCACGGATGACCTTTTTCCAGATCTGGGGCGCACTCCCCCCGTAGCCTCTCCGCCCTCTCGCACAAAGAAAGCGAAAGCTGTCTGCGCTCCTCTCTCGGCGGGCGCAACCTCTTCGGCCGCTCCGATAGACAACCCATTCTCTTCCTCAGGGGGGAGGCAGGTGATCACGTTATCTCTCCTTTCTCTTGTTTCGCCTGTCTGATTATGCTTTCTCAGGGAAGTTTCGCTGATTCGCCGGTGCCTGCCGATCCCCCTGATAATGTAAGTCAAGTCCCTCAGCGCACAGACTCGCCCAAGGTGGCCTCTCCACCTCCCTCGCGGAGAGAAAACCTCTCGCGAGTTGCGGGGAACCCTCGAATCCCAAGTAAGATCTCATCCCTTCTCGCCTCTTAGTTGATTCGCCTTCTTCCATTCGGCTTGCGTGGGATCACTATTGCTTGTGATCTCTCGCTACTTTCGCAGGCATCCATTTTGATTCCGATACTGAGGAAGCTCCCGCGTCTCCTCCCCTCTCACCTCTTCCTCATCCGGGCGAGATCGAGGACTACCTAGGTGATCGTATGGACCCTCTGGAATTGAAACGGAGGACTGCCCGGATGTTCTGCAAATATACACACATAATCCGCGAGATGGAGCTCGAGAAGCAAGCCTCCGACCGGCGCATGGAGTGGATTGAAGCAGATCACCACCGCCTTTCCGCAATGGTGGAAGCGGACGGGGTGATAGACGGGACCGACCCCCAGGCCATACTGAACGAGATGGATGAACATCTCCGTCTCGCTCGCCGCAGCATGATCGCCGCTCGCGCCTTTCATCTTCCTGGCCGCCCGCCCTGTGCGGGAGGAAAAGATGGCCGCTGGCAGTGGGTGCGGAACTAAACTATCCCAGTCCCGTCTCGCCTCCTCTGGATCTCGTTCTTCTTAATGTCGTTGTTTTATTACTGCTGTGTTGTACAAACTTATTCGGGCGAGACGCCCCCTTCTGCGGGACGATTTATTTTCTGGCTTTTGGTCACGCAATGGCCGTATCATGCCGTCTTTTCATTATCGCCATGATTAGATATTACTTTATTTTATTAATCCTGCAATGATGACTTGCCTTGAAAGGATGTCTGCAGCGCCTCCGTATCTTGAGTTCTAGAGAGAGAGTGAGAGAGGGAGAGTGAGATAAGAGAGAGAGAGAGAGGGGGAAAGAACGAGGCGCAGGGATGTCCCTTCATTTCCCGCCGCCTTACTTTCCCGCCCTTTTCTCTACCTCTTATAAATACCTTCAACCACCACCACTGCCCCTCACTATTCTAAACTGTTCCTTTGATCCCGTCTCCCGTTTCTCCTTCGTCATCTCGCGTCTCTCTCTCTGTGCCATCCATTCTTTCTTTTGTCGCTTTCTCGCCAATCATGGGGAAGAAGAAGACCGAAGAGGGCGAGGGACGCAGCCGCTGCGGGAAGCGTTTCGTCGACCATGACTTCCCTCTCGGCAGACTGCCGGAGGAAGACCATGCTCGCTTCGCTCGCGAGTACCTCTCTGATAGCTACCCGTCTCGCCCGCCTAAGGTGGGCGAGTGCATCAACACCTTTTATCCCAACGAGCTGGCTTTCCCGGTCTCGCACTTTGAGGCGGGGCTGAGGCTTCCCCTCTAGCCGGAGGTTAAATTGGTGCTGAAGTACTTCGGGGTCGTCCCGGCCCAGTTCAACCCCAATGCCATCTCCATGTTGGTCGCCTTCGCCTGCTACCTGCGGCGAGAGCGTATCGAGTTTAGTCTAACCGCCTTCCGCAAGCTGTTTGTCTACCACGCCAAGGACGACGGCATTTCTTACTTCACAGGCCAAGGCCTTAAAGTATGCGAGACACCGAACAAGAACCACCATTGGTTGACACGGTTCGTCTTCATACGCGGGGATCTAGGAGGCATCCCCCTCGCCCTGGTATCCCCCGCCGAGTGTTATTATGATACCCCCAAGGTGGGGGGTGCCGAAAAAGAACTCTGCGATTTCTTCGTGGGGAAGAATTTTGAAGTCCAATACCTGCGGCGAGACCTGGACTTGCTCCCCGCCGTTTTCCCGGGCGAAGGTACACCTCTATTTCCTTCTGTCCCCTTAAATTCTTACCTTCCGCTGACTGTCATTTTATCTAGGAGAAAGGACCGTCCCCGTCCATCCCCCTTACCAGAGCAATCGAGCTCTCGCCTTGGCGAATATGGCGGCGGAGGCTGCGAAAGATACGCTGACCACTGTCGCCAAGAAGAGGCCCGCGGGCGAGGGTGCCTCTCGCCTCAGCCCCAAGAAGAAGAAGAAATCCGTGTCCTTCGAGAAGGAAAAGCCGGCCAAGAGAAGAGAAGAGCTAGCGGGGTCTCTATCCCCTATCACCCTGTCGTCTCCCTCGCCTCCGCGACGACCCGTCTCGCCAGCCCGCGAGACAGTCTCTGCAGAACCAGCTGTCCACAGCCGGGTTCAGTCCTCTCAGCTTCTTCCTGGCGAGGCTGGCTCGTCCAGCCGCCCGGCTCCCGCCTCACATCCTAACTACAAAATGGGGCCCGCGACGGAGGATGACGCCGGCGAGCCGGTTCTGATATGGGAGCAAGACCTCAACCGCTTGTCAGTGTCCACCCTTCTCCCTTCCTGGAAGGAACAGGACCACCCCACCAGCCATGCCTTCTCCCTAGGCTTTGGCCTGTATGGCGGTCTTGGCTCCGAACCTGCTGACAACGAGGCATCGCGGGACCTCATTCTAAAAAGCGCCCACTCGCAGTTTCGCTCCCTGGAGCTCGCGCACCGTGTCTCGCACCGTCTCGTCTTCAACAACAAGAAATGGAAAGAGGCGGAGACCGGTCTTGCCGCGGAGCGCGAGAAGTCCATTGACCTGGAGAAGCGGTTGAATGTTGCCGACAAACTCCTTGCACAGAGCCAGGGCGGCGTGGTAAGTTTCCTTATCTTTGCGCTGCTAGCCTTACCCTTGCTCCTTATAGTCCCTTACTTTCCCCCCTCCCGCAGGATGCCGAGACGGCTAACAGGATGCGCTCGCGTATCGAGGAGCTGGAGGGGGAAAACAAGAAGCTGAAAGCCGAGAACCTTCGCCTCCGGAGCAGTGCGACACCCCCACCGGATCAGTTTCCCGTTCCTTCTCGATATTCCGTGGATGAGGTGGAGGCCATCTGCCGGGACTCAAACATCAAGATGGCGGAGGTTGTCCTCAAGATGATGAAGGAGCTGGGAGTGATGCTCGCTGATGCGGAGACGGTGACCGTCCGTTACCTAGTCTCGCACGTGTTCGACGAGTCGGACGACAACGCCTCCTCTGACAACGAGTAGTGCACGATCCCCTGCAATGTCTTCCTCTCGCCCTCTTCTTTTTGTCTAACACTTATGATTCTGGTTCCCTTCCTTAAAAGGAGAGCGAGGTGTCTCTGCCTTATTGATTTTTGTTTAAAACTTTTTATATACTAACGGCGGCTCCCTCTTTGGGGCGCTGTGTATAATAGTTACTTAGGAGGTACCTTTTTAGATGTTATTTTAATTGCTACCTTGATCATCCACCCTCTCGGTTAGCTACTAGTCCAAGGTGCAGGGCTATTTTTCGGGACGCTGTTTAATTACTACTTTTATTGCCTTCCATTTCGCTTAAAAACCCGCGCGAGGCACCCTTTATCGCTTTTTACCCGTCTTGATTACCTCCGCTAGCGCCGCGCCGTGAGATCACCTCGCGCCGGAATCCCTGGGTCCTGCCGTCTCGCCCAGTCGGTTTCGGCCACTTCAGCTCACTTGATCCTGGGATGAGGTAAATCTTCCCGCCAGTTGCGAGACCACCGGTGGCGAGTGCCGGCCAGGGAGCCTCTTCCCTGGCCCAATTCCTGGACCCTCTCTGTTTTAGGGACTATCACCCTTTTGATGAATCATGGATTTTTCCCCACGCGAATTCTTACCCTTAGACTTGTCCCCTCAATTGAGTACCGCCCTTCCGAAACACCCTCAACCACCGAGCGAGCCTACAGCCCTGCCAGCTAGATGGGAGCCTGGTCAGCGGATCTGCTTGGGGTCTCCTCTCCAAAACACCACCGACCACCGAGTGAGCCTACAGCCCTTGCCAGCTAGATGGGAGCCTGGTCAGCGGGTCTGCTCGTGGTCTTCTCTCGAAAACACCACCAACCACCGAGTGAGCCTACAACCCTGCCAGCTAGGTGGGAGCCTGGTCAGCGGGTCTGCTCGGGGTCTTCTCTCCAAAACACCACCAACCACCGAGTGAGCCTACAGCCATGCCAGCTAGATGGGAGCCTGGTCAGCGGGTCTGCTCGGGGTCTCCTCTCGAAAACACCAACCACCGAGTGAGCCTACAACCCTGCCAGCAAGATGGGAGCCTGGTCAGCGGGTCTGCTCGGGGTCTCCTCTCCAAAACACCACCAACCATTGAGTGAGCCTACAGCCCTGGCAGCTAGATGGGAGCCTGGTCAGCGGGTCTGCTCGGGGTCTCCTCTCCAAAACACCACCAACCACCGAGTGAGCCTACAGCCCTGCCAGCTAGGTGGGAGCTTGGTCAGCGGGTCTGCTCGGGGTATCCTCTCCAAAAACACCACCAACCACCGAGTGAGCCTACAGCCCTGCCAGCTAGATGGGAGCCTGGTCAGCGGGATTGCTTGGGGTCTCCTCTCCAAAACACCAACCACCGAGTGAGCCTACAGCCCTGCCAGCTAGATGGGAGCCTGGTCAGCGGGTCTGCTCGGGTTCTCCTCTCCAAAACACCACCAATCACCGAGTGAGCCTACAGCCCTGCCAGCTAGATGGGAGCCTGGTCTGCGGGTCTGCTCGGGGTATCCTCTCCAAAACACCACCAACCACTGAGTGAGCCTACAGCCCTGCCAGCTAGGTTGGAGCCTGGTCAGCGGGTCTACTCGGGGTCTCCTCTCCAAAAACAACACCAACCACCGAGTGAGCCTACAACCCTGCCAGCTAGATGGGAGCCTGGTCAGCGGGTCTACTCGGGGTCTCCTCTCCAAAACACCAACCACCGAGTGAGCATATAGCCCTGCCAGCTAGATGGGAGCCTGGTCAGCGGGTCTGCTTGGGGTTGTTTCTACAAATCATCTCGCCTCTGGTGCCTCGCAAAGGTCACCCGCACTTTCATCGCATCAAGAAAGCACATCAGGATGGTAAGCATTACACATTAATAATAATAAAAGTTGTGATGGAATAGAATGCTATGGATAAAATCTCTTCAAATCATCACCACTCCAGGCTCGCTCGAGAGATACCCCGTCCACATCCTGGAGGTGGTACCCTCCTGACTTTAAGACTTCTTTTATTACAAAAGGACCCTCCCAATTGGGTTTCAGTTTTCCTACAGAGGCTCCTCTACCCGCCGCGTCAACCTTTTTTAGGACCAAATCTCCTTTCACAAACTGTTTTACTCTTACGTGCTTGTCGAAGTACCTCGCCATCCGGCGCTTGACCTCCTCCTGCCGGACCATGGCTAAATCCCGGAGCTCCTCCACGAGATCAAACGAAAGTCTCTGTTCTTCTTCGTTCTCTGCTCTCCATCCTTTGGTTCCTTCCCTAGCTGCCGCTACTCTTGGTGATGTGACCTCAAACTCGACAGGTATGGCGGCCTCTGAGCCATAAGAGAGCTTGAATGGGGTTTCCCCCGTGGCTGTGTTTGGTGTGGTCCTCCAGGCCCATAGTACTGAAGGCAGTTGCTCGACCCAGCTTCCTCTCAAATTTTCCACCTTTTTCTTTAATAGATTGACAATAACCTTATTAGCCGCTTCGACCTGTCCGTTACTCCGTGGATGATGAACAGAGGCGAAGCGGAGATCTATGCCCAAACGAATGCAGAAGTCCACGAACTCTCTGCTTGCAAACTGTGGTCTGTTATCCATCACAATGGCTAGGGGCAATCCATGCCGGCAGATGATCTCCCCCCATACGAAGTTCTTGACTACCTGCGAGGTTACCTTAGCCAATGCTTTCACCTCCAGCCACTTCGAAAAGTAGTCCACCATGACTATCAGGAATTTCCTTTGGCCACTCGCTTGGGGGAAGGGGCCCACCAGATCTAGTCCCCATATAGCGAATGGCCAGGGAGCTGTGATGGTCCACAACCTCTGGGCCGGCAGGAGCTGAAGGGGGGCAAATTCCTGACATTTTTGACTCTTTTTTGCGTATTCCTCCGGATCTCTCCGGAGGGTGGGCCAAAAGTACCCCTGCCTCAGCACCCTCCCTTCTAAAGTCCGGCTCCCCGAGTGACTCCCACATTCTCCCGAGTGGATCTCTTGCAGAACCTTGGGAGCCTCCTCCTCTGACACACATCTGGCTAGCAGACCCAACAAGGTTTTGCGATATAGAACTCCATCCTTTAGCAGGTAATACGCCGATTTGTATCTGGTATGCTTCTTGTCGAGTTCCATTGCTGGTAATTGCCCTGATGCCAAAAAGGTGATAAAGGGGTCCATCCACGACCTCTGCTGGCATATTTCCATAAGCTCCCCTTCCTCTATAGACGGTCTGAAGAGTTCCGTCACCGTTCCCCCGGCTCGAGGGCCATGCTTGGCGAGCTGGTCAACCTGAGTGCTCTCCTCCCTCGGGACGTGCTGAATGGAGAAGCTTCGGAACTGCCCTATGATGTCTTTGGCCTTTCCTAGATACAACCGGAGGGTGGGCTCCCTCGCCTCGAACTCCCCTTTGATCTGGCCTGCCACCACCATGGAGTCTGTCGAGGCCTCAATATCTTGTATCCCCAGCTCCCGGGCTAACCTGAGTCCCGCAATGACCGCCTCATATTCCGCTTGGTTGTTGGTGATTGCGAAATGGATCTTCAAGGCCTGCTCAATCTGGGTCCCTTCCGGGCTAATCACGACCACTCCTCCTCCAAAGGAATTTCTCCCTGACGCTCCATCTGCTATCATCTTCCAGGTTGCCCGGGGGGACGCCTCCGTTTCCTAGACCTCCACTATGTAGTCAACCAGGAAATCGGCCACCGCATGTGCCTTTATGGCGAGCCGAGGGACGAAGGCGAGATCGAATTCACTGAGTTCTATTGACCATTTTGCCAACCTCCCCGAGTGCTCTACTCCCTCCAGGATGCGACGGAGGGGGTGATCCGTTACCACTTGTATGGAGTGAGCCTGAAAATACAGCAGGAGCTTTTGGGCCGAGATGATGAGGGAAAATGCTAACTTCTTAAGAATGGGGTACCCGAGCTCCGCTTTTTCAGGACCCTGCTCACGTAATAGATCGGAAATTGTTTCTTCCCTTCTTCTCTCACAAGGACAGAGCTCACCGCCACAGCGCCTACCCCCAAATATAGAAATAAGACCTCTGCTTCCCTTGGTCCCTGGAGTAAGGGCGCCTGGGTAAGCTGCTGTTTTATGGACTGAAAAGCCGTCTCGCATTCTGAGTTCCATTCGAATCTCTTGCCTCCTCGCAGCGTTCGGAAAAAGGGCGAGCACCTCTCCCCCGCTCGAGAGAGGAACCTGCTTAGCCCGGCCAACTTGTCGGTGAGGCGCTGTACTTCCTTAACATTCCTAGGGGATTCCAATTCCAGGATTGCTATTACTTTTTCGGGGTTGGGCTCCACCCCAGATGGAGTGAGTAGGTGTCCCAGGAACTTTCCCCTGCTAACACCGAAAACGCACTTCAGGGGGTTGAGTCTCATTATATACTCCCTTAAGGTTTCAAAGGTCTCTTCCAGATCTTGGATATGAGCCCCGAGGTCCTTGCTTTTGATCATCAAGTCGTCTACATAAACCTCGAGATTCCTTCCTCTCTGCTCTCGGAAAATCCGATCCATCATCCTTTGATAGGTCGCGCCCGCATTTTTCAGACCGAAAGGCATCATATTAAAGCAGAAGCATCCATCCTCCGTGACGAAGGTGACATCCTTAACGTCCGGAGGATGCATGCGTATTTGATGGTACCCAGAAAACGCATCCAAGAAACTCATAAAGGGGAAACCGACGGCTGAGTCAATCAGCGCGTCGATTCGGGGCAGTGGGTAACAATCCTTAGGGCATGCTTTATTTAAAAGAGAAAAATGCACGCACATTCTCCACTTACCCTCCCCTTTTTTGACCATTACAACATTACTCACCCACCTCGGATACTTACAGGCGGGCACAAACCCCGCCGTAAGCAATTTTTCCACTTCCTCTCTAATAGGTCCGGCCATCTTGGAGGCGATGGCCCACTTCTTCTGTTGTATGGGGCGAGTGTTGGGGTCTAGATTGAGGCGGTGACAGGCGACTTCTGCATCGACCCCTGGCATGTCCGCGGCGCTCCATGCGAAGATGTCAATATTTTTCTGCACGCAGCTCCTGATCTTCTCCCGGTCCTCTGGGGTGAGCTCGCCACTGAGTTAACCAAAAGAGAGTGAAGATCCACCACGGGTCTTGGTCGGAGTAGCGAGTTGTCAATCCGCTTCCGGGCTCAGTCCAAGGAGGCTTCCGGTACCAACGAGCTGTCACCTCGAAGGCCTTTAAGTCTGTTATCTAGGTTGTCTACTTCACCAACTCCAGATGAAAGCTTGGAGTTGAAGTCATCAATGGCCGAGGGCTTCGCCGGAGAGTTGAAAAGCTTCGGAGTAGTTGGCAATGGCCTCCCGATGAAGGTGGAGGTGATGGAGCAGCTGGAGAGGTGAAATGGCGATTCTCGCGCACTCTCTGATCACAGTAGATGACAGGCGTTGACCTAAATTGCGGAGAAAGGCTTTAAATACAGAGGCAGCAGAAGCAGTGCGCACGATCAGTGGCGCACGACCAGTGGTCGTGCGCACTATCGGTCCATGATCGTGCGACTTTTCCAAATAGACCTTCAACCTGGACAAGAAGCATCAGCATATATGCGCACGAGCAGTGGCGTACGACCAGTGGTCATGCGCACTACCGCCAGTGCTCGTGCGATTACCTAGACAGGATTAGGAAAAAGGGAGTGTAATGCGCACGATCAGTAGCGTAGGACCAGTGGTCGTGCGCAATAAGTCCAGTGGTCGTGCGCAGTATTCCTGCATCGTTGGTGTCTCCCAAGCGGTTCCGGAGCACGCACACGACCCCTGCACCAGCAGAAGAGGAAGATAGGCCACCAAAACGTGCACACCACATCCCCGAGATAGGGCAAAAGAATAACAAAAATACAGAAACACAGAAAGCACACAGAAACGGGCCTACAGTGCACTTAATCGTGAAATAGGTACATAAGCACATATAAGCAATAAAGTCTCTCAAGTGTAGTGCTAAGATGATAAAACTAGCCCAAATGAGTCCAAAAATCAGTGTAAAATATGGACTCATCAGCTACCGGCGGCGCATCCACCGGCAAACTTCTCCTTCCCCCTCACAGTGGTGGGGGCAAGCTTTTGCCGGCGTCTAGGGCGGCGGGATGTGGCGGCGCCACCTCAACCGAATACTTCCAAAACCGCCATTAATGGAGAAATGAAGAAACTGGGTTCGGGCTCATTCGAGCCCGAACCCTACCCTAAACACTCTTAAGATCTAGGCATGAAGAGAGAGGTGAGGGAGGACCTTCCCAACGACCTTGCGACGTGAGGAGCGGTGGAGAACCATTGCGGCGGCGGCGGTGCTTATCTCTCAGTTTTCATGGCTCCAACTCGGGTTCAACTCCAAGGTTTGGTTTCTCTCTCTCTCTACTGCTCTCCTTGTCCTGAGGGTGATGAAGTGAAGGGGGAAAAAGGGGAGATGAAGTATAGGGGGGTGATAATTCCTAAGTGAGAGGTGGCGGTTTTGCCTTGTTCTTGTCAACATGCATGCATGGGTGGGCCCCACTCCATCCACCTCCTCCTCAATGACTCCAGGGGTCGGCCAGCCCAAGTGGGGGCTGATGGCATGGCTCTCTCTCCTAATTATTTATTAATTTTTGAGATTCACTCTCTTTCTCCTAGTAACTAAGTTGGCTAGTCAATATTCTAGTCTATTGGCAGCCCACATGTTTATTTCATCCACCAAAACATGGTTAGCCCAAGTGAGTTGGGCTTGAGCTTGAGTTAGCCCATTTGGGCTAGCTTGACCCAAACCTAGGCTAGGGTTGACTTAGGTCAATTTGGTCTTTGAGTTTGGCCCAAATGGGTCCTTGGTGACCCATTGGCCTCTCACTAGGGTTATGTAGGTATGTGTGGGGTCCACTTGGATAAGGGAACTTCAATTGGCTCTTGTGGAGGTCAGTTTGACCCAATGTAGGTTAGGTTGACACATTTAGGGTTAGAGTTGACTTTGGTCAACTTATCCTCTTGGGTGGACCCTAATGGGACCTAGGTGACCCATTGACCTCACTCTAGGGTTAGGTGGGCTTGTGTGGGGTCCACTTGGCTTGGGGATGGTCAATTGACCCTAAGTAGGTTAGTTTAACCCTTTTAGTGTTAGGGTTGACTTGGGTCAACTTAACCCCTTTGACTGCCCTCCATGGGCCCTTAGTGCTCTAATGGATCTTATAATGGGTTGATGAGAGCATGGTGGGGTCTTGAAGTCTTGGTGAAGCCCCATGGTTATCTTAAACTAAGGTTCATGAATTTACTATTTGCAGACCATACTGGTCTCACCTACATTCTTAGGTTTTCTTGGTTTTCTTGGGCTTCCTAGGGTTTGGTCATGACCTAGTCATGGCCAAAACTACTCTTAGGGGTCTAGTTGAAAATGGTATGTTACAAATCCCAATAAACAAAACAAAACAAATATTTCGTCCCCGAAATAAAGGCTAAGCCTACAGGAATTTCTATCGAAGAAAAGGAAGCTTGTAACATCCCATAAGAAGTAATATATTACATCTCGACGCCATGGTTTCTAAGTGGTGTTTAAAGGGAAACCTAAATATATGACCAATTCGCCCAATTGGCAAAGCCAAGATCCCAATAAATAAAAGATAAGCCCCCCATAAACAAAAGATTAGCCTCTACTCTTCCTAGAGCAGCCGTACTAGTTTAAAAAAAACATGAAAGTAAATTGAACATGTTGAGAGGTTGCAAGGTATACCTGACTAAATAGCTCCGGATATCTTTCCTGCATCAGGTCCTGTGGCTCCCAAGTGTGCTCCTCTCATCCGTGGTTCCTCCACAGGACCTTGACTAGCGGGATCTTCTTGCGGTGCAAGACTCGTATCCCCTAGTCGTCGATCCGTATAGGCTCCAAATGTACAGATCGATCCGAAGCTACCGGCCCATCAGTGGCCTTAATCTGCAACTCCGGGCATAGTAGGGCCCTCCTGACTGAAGACACGTGAAAGACATCGTGCAAGCCGACGAGCTCCGCTGACAGCTCCAGCCGGTAAGCTAGGGGACCGATCCGCTCCAGGATCTTGAACGGCCCCATGTACCTCGGGCTAAGCTTCTTCCGCCGACCACGTACTCGTGAAACCCCATGCATCGACTGGATCTTCAAGAACACCCAATCCCCTACCTGAAACTCCACTAGATAATGTCGGGCATCATAATATTTCGCCTGCCTTCTCTGCGCCTCCATCATTCTATCCCGTATCAGCCGTACTTGTGCCTCAGTATCCTCGATAAAGTCAGTGCCCACAGTCTTCGGATCCTCGTCTTGTATCCAAGACAACGGAGTCCTACACTTCTGCCCATACAACGCCTCATACAGAGCCATCCTTATACTAGACTGATGACTGTTATTGTACGAAAACTCCACTAGGGGCAACATCCTCTCCCAGGGCTCTCCACGGTCCACAATACACAGTCTCAGCAGATCCTCTAGTGTCCGGTTGGTGCGCTCTATTTGCCCATCTGTCTGAGGGTGGAAGGCCGTACTGAAAGTCAGTCGAGTACCCAAGTATGCTTGTATTGTCCTCCACTCCTTGGACGTGAATCGTCCATCTCGATCTGACACGATCGTCTTGGGCACCCCATGATATCGCACAAACTGCTCTATGAACCTCCGAGCCAGTACTCCGACAGCATCCTCCTTCCTGATCGGGATGAACCTAGACACCTTTGTCAGTCGGTCAACGATTACTCCGATAGAATCGTTTCCCGCCCGTGATCGAGGGAGGCCATGGATGAAGTCCATCGCGATATCCTCAAATTTCAACTCCGGCACCGGAAGTGGCTGCAATAAACCAGCGGGATGTCTGCGCTCTGCCTAAACTAACTGGCATGCCTCGCAGTGGGTCATGAAGTAGGCGATGTCCTTCTTCACGCCCGGCCAGTATAGAGTCTTCTTCAAATACGCCGTCATCTTAGTGATCCCGGGATGTATAGAATATCTGCTATGATGAGCCTCGACCATGATGTCCTCCCGAATCTGGCCTCCATCCGGTATGTAAGTCCGACCTCTGAAACATATCAGATCATCTCGTATCGTGTAGTCCCCAGCTGAGCCTGCCTCCAAGGACCAGAAAATAGGCTCTAGCTTAGCATCCCGCCTCGGCCAATCTCTGACTCTATCATGTATATCATAGGTAGTGCTCGTAGCAGCCAGGTACTCCTTGTACCACGCAGGGTCATCAGATGATACCAGAGTGATATGCATCTCTTCAAAACTCCGTAGTAGCTCCATGGACATAAGCTGGGGCCCTGTTCTAGAAGTGGAAGCTCTACGGCTCAGTGCATCGGCCACCAGGTTTGCCTTACCCGGATGGTATTGCATCTCGTACTGATAGTCCGCTAGAAACTCCACCCATCTGCATTGCCGGATATTCAGTTCCTTCTGCGTATCCACATATTTCAGATTTTTATGATCTGAAAATATATCGCAGTGGACACCATATAGGTAGTGTCGCCAGACCTTCAATGCAAATATAACCGCTCCCATCTCCAAGTCATGAACTGGGTAGTTCTGCTCGTGTTTCTTCATCTAGCGGGAGGCATAAGCGATCACATGTCCATTTTGCATCAAAACAGCTCCCATGCCCTGGTAGGAGGCATCCGCATAAACCTGAAATCCTTCTCTCCCCGAGCGGAGGGCAAGTATCGGAGCCGACGTGAGTCGACTTTTCAGCTCTTGGAATGCGGACTCGCACTGTGGTGACCAAACAAACAGTACATCCTTCCTTGTCAGAGAGGTAAGTGGGAGGGAAAGTCTAGAAAAACCCTCTACGAACTTCCGGTAGTAGCTGGTAAGTCCTAGTAAGCTCCGTACGTCCGCAGCTGTCTTCAACTGTGGCCAATCTCGGACTGCCTGAATCTTGGCCGGATCTACTGCCAACCCTGCTCCACTAATAACGTGTCCAAGGAAGGCCACCTCCTTCATCCAGAACTGGCATTTGCTGAATTTGGCATATAACTGATGTTCTCGTAGCTTCTCCAAGTTCAGCGTCAGATCCCTCGCGTGCTCCTCCTCGGTCCTCGAGTAAATGAGGATGTCATCGATGAAAACGATGACAAACACATCTAGATATGTCTCAAAGACCCGGTTCATGAGATTCATGAATGTCGACGGCGCATTCGTGAGCCCGAAGGGCATCATGGTAAACTCGTAGAGTCCATAGCTACTGCTAAAAGCAGTCTTCTGTTTATCCTCCTCTCGGATCCTCAACTGATAATAGCCCGAACGCAAGTCCAACTTTGAGAAGAAGTGGGATCCCTCCAACTGGTCGAACAGCTCGTCTATCCTTGGCAGAGGATAGGTATTCCTGACTGTTAGCCGGTTCAACGCCCGGTAATCGATACACAACGTGAGTGTTCCGTCTTTCTTCTTGACAAACAACACTGGGGCTCCCCATGGCGAAGAGCTCGGCCGGACAAACCCGGCTTCCACCAACTCCTGCAGCTGACTCCGGAACTCTGTCAGCTCCCTTGGGGCCATGCGGTAGGGAGCTCTGGATACCGGTTTAGCCCCTGGCATAAGCAATATCTGGAATTCCTGCTCTCTGTGCGGGGGTAGCCTTGGTAGTTTCTTAGGGAAGACGTCCGCAAAATCTCGCACCACGGGAATGTCAAATACAGATCCCTTGACCTCCTCCATCTCGAAGAGAATCTGATAAATCTCGTCGCCCTGCATGTGGGCCTTGACGACCTGAATAGATGATAAGAATATATTGGAGGCGGGTCTAATACCTTCCATCACGATTAACGAGTCCCCATGTCTCAGGGTAATCCTCTTGGCCAAGCAGTGAATCTGGGCATGGTTCCATTGGAGCCATGTCATACCCAGAATCAGATCATAATCAGGCAGCAACAGAATTGTCGCTGGAGCTTTGAAGGGTTTTCCTCCTATCCATGCCTCCAGGTTGCAATGGGATGATGCAAACAGCTCCGACCCGTCGGGTAGCCGTATCCGTAACATCTGGGTTGTGATCCTCTCCACGCCTCCTAACCCTTGGATAAAGGTCTCCGACACAAACGAGTGCGAAGCACCCGTGTCGAAGAGAGTGTGCGCGGGCTTGCCGCAAATGAAGAAGATGCCTGAGATTGTAAATTTACTTAGAGTTCCATTTCTGGTTTTCCTGCCTAGTCTTAATAATTCAAGTTCATGAAACTACTTTTCCAGGAAAGGAAAGAACTTAAGTATAAAGAAAACTTTTCGGTCGTACCTGTGATCACTTGCTCCAGGTTCCTGGGTAGAGCCAGGTCCAGTGCATAAATTTGCTGTCCTTCCGGCCTGCGGTCTCTACCCTGATATCCGCGTCCTTGGCCACGTCCTCGGCCTCCTTAATGCTGAGCCGGTGGGGCAATCTGCGGTGCTGGTGGAGGCATCCCTCTCACGGGACAATTTCTTTTGATGTGCCCCACCTGATCACAGTGGTAACATTCCGGCGGAGTGTAAGCCCCCCCTCCCGGTCTCTGCACATGTCGCATCTGAATATGCTGAGGGGCCACCGTCACCTGCTCCCTCGGCTCCTGCCTCACATCCTGCCGAGGCTGATCCTCCACCTTTTGTTCCTCTGGCGCATGACCTCGCCGCTGATCATTCCGGGCTCCCCGGCTCTGATCCTCCGTTGGTCATTTCCGGCCTCTGTTGGTGAGCCAATCTGCATCTAACCTTTTTGCCATCTCTAGAATACGAGTGATAGGCCCGTCCGAAATGTAAAGAAGGGCGTCCCTCATGTCTTCTCATAAACCTTGGTAGAACCTCTTGGTGTACGCTGCCTCATCTAGCTGGTAAGAGTCTGCAAAACGGGCCAGATGGTTGAACTCTCTATGGTACTCCACCACCGTCCTGGAACCTTGCTTCAACTGCAAGAAGCGGTCCTCCAGCTCGTCTCAGGCCAACTGCGGAACAATGTGCTCCAACAGCATGGGCCTGAACTCCTCCCACGTCACCTCGGCAGCCTCCCTATCAGCAAAGGTAGTCTCCAGAACTGTCTTCCACCACCACTTGGCATGGGACTCCAAGCAGGAAACAACCAGTGGCACCCTTTCCTCCCAAGGGCTTCGTATCCCTGTCAGCATCACCTCCATGATGTCTAGCCATTACTCTGTCCGAACTACCCCCTTTGTCCCCAAGTAGGACAGGGGAGAGAGTCCTCGAAAGATGCTGAGCCAGTTGGCTCCCGGAATAGGCTGCGTAGTCGGGGCCTATTGGTTCCTGAAGGCTTCCAAGATAGCCGTCAGAGTCTGTCTCATGTCAGACTGTAGGAACTGAGTGGGAACCAGCGGCGGTGCTGCAACTTCCAGAATCTGCGGGGTTCCACCCGGTGGTGTAGGCAGTGCTGGAGGTTGCGCCACAAAATTTATCGTCAGAAATTTGTTTCAACCTTAACTAAAAATGGACAATTATATATGTGATCCCCACATGGGCACACCACTACTTCCGCTGCTTAGTTTATCCGCAAACTAAATGTAACACCCCCTATTCGTCATATAGCATATATCAGTAGGTCCGGCCGGGGCCCGATGCCATATACTACAGGCAGACCGGGTGGTTACTCCATGGAAACCATCCAACCAATCCAACGTCCTACACAGAGCATTCTAGCGGAAGCAGTTTATATAAGTTGCAATTAAGAACCCAACACAAAGAGCACGAATGTCCACTAATATACCAAATAGGAATGTAGTACATGCAAAAGTACTGGCTTTAAGGCCTTAAAAAATTGTTTACTTGATATTACATGATTTACAAACCACGGCACGCAGGCCGGCCATACATGAATAAAAGCAGTAAACACTCCAATTAAGCCTTCGATAGCCGGCTTCGCAATTTGGGCTTTAGCCCGCTATTGACCGCTTGGTCCAGCAGCACCTACAAGCAACAAAACCACCACACGGTGCCAAACAAAGGCAACGATCAGCAATGCTGACCAAATTATAACGATCCCGCCCCCAACTCGGGGCGGCGATGCTCCTTCCCTACATTTTTAATAGCATAACCATGGAGTATATAATTTCATTGCATCACAGGCATTGGCAAGCATGGCCACATGCCCCGTGCTATCAGTGCACATACTCGGTGATCGCAGTCTAAGCCGCTGACTCACCACCATCTCCAGGACGGCAATCTCTCGTGAGCAAATTGGTCTTTTAGGCAGAAGTTACGACACTTTAATGTCATCAACATCCTATGTCACGACACTTTAATATCATCGACAGCAAGACCCAACCTCTATGCCCTCGGCATAAAGCAGAAACGGTTCCACTCAACCCGTTGCACACTTGCTACGACATTTTAATATCATCGGCACGTGTTAAGTTTCCCTGAAGCCATTGAATCGAACGTACAATATTACATAACTCAGTTATGTACAAGTTGGCTCCTAGGCCCACAAGTTGGCAAAATCACGCATCCGCCCTATTTTCCTGGTGCACCTTTGGGTTAATCCCCAAGGCTCCCTGTTGCAATCTACCACGTAGAAAACACGAAAAACCACCAATCGCACGGAGTCTTCTCCGGCATTTATGCAATGCAACATCACAGATCCAGACCAACATGTCCGGGTAGGCTTCAGACATCATGCCTATGTCCGTTCTCGAATACAGACTCTACACAACGGGGACTATTCATGTCTACCCGTAGGAACGCCTCAAACTCACCGCAAACTCGCGTGAGCGGGCTTCCTATGCAAAAGAAGAAGAGCTTCACATGCTCAAGAAGAGAATCGTTACCCTAGCGTTCTTCCTTGGCTCCATGGAAAAGTAAGCGGATGAAAAGCACCACACTCTCTTTGCCTCCATAAATCCGAAGTCGGCTCGCGATTTGGAGCTTCGAAGCTCCTCTGATGGCCGGATCTAGCTTCTTCTTCCTCCTTTGCTCTCACCTCTCTCTTGACTTAGAAAGAGAACCACTCAAGTAAAATTGACGGTTTCAAAGGTCCAATCCCGGGTATATCCTATCAGTAACAACCCCCAGCCGTTGGATCCCAAATTAAAGAAACAAACGGCCTTGTTTAGGGCCTTAAATGCTAAAACTGGGCCGAACACGACCTGCGACATGCCCGTGTCCAGGGATGCGTCCCCAATTCGCCGTCAAAATCGACGCGCCTGGAACAACACACGGGAATCCAACACGCCCGTGTTCGACCTGACACGCCCGTGTTACAATTGACACGGCCTTGTGGTCGGCCGTGTGCCTCCATCGACACAGCCCCGAAAATAACTCGAGACTCACACGGGTATTGGACACGCCCTTGTCCTAGCCTATGTCTACTCGAACACGCATGGGCTCCAGGCCGTGTTCACGGTCTCGATACTTCGTCGAGTGAAGTTCGTCGACTGCCTAACACGGCCTTGGACACGCCCGTGTCCTAGGCCGTGTGCCTTGTCTCGACACATCGTCAAGCGAAATTCGTCGACTCCCGGGGCCGATTGTTGACACGGGCTCGACACGCCCTGAGACACGCCCGTATCTCAGGCCGTGTGCCCTGTCTCGACACATCGTCAAGCGAAATTCGTCGACTTTGCGGCCAAGTCGTCGAATCAAGCCTGACACGCCCTGGGACACGCCCGTGTCCCAGGCCGTGTGCCTCCTGCCAGATTCCAACTCTGGCCCAAAACGTCTCCCGTCGCTCTTTTGAGTTTCGTGGCGTTACAACTCTCCCCCTCTTAAAAGAATTTCGTCCACGAAATTATATAAAGGAAAGACAAGTAACAAAATTAAATTGTACCTGAGCGGAACAACTCCGGATACTCGTCAAGCATAGTCTGCTCTCGCTCCTAAGAGAGATCCTCACGATCACAATTGTCCAATCAGACCTTGACCATCCTGATCTCTTTATTGCGTAGCCTCTTGACCTCCGAGTCCTCAATCCGCACGGGCTTAACTCTTGTCGTCACCCACTGTCCACCGACACTTGATCAACCGTGATCACTTGCGAAGGCTCCTGCACCGCCTTCCGTAGTGCCGATATATGGAATACATCATGTAAACCACTAAGCTCCACTGAAAGCTTCAACCGATAGGCTGCTTCACCAACCCGCTCCAAAACTTCAAACGGCCCAAGGTACCTCAGGCTTAGCTTTTTCAATCGCCGCACCCGCGAGACACCCTTAAACGGCTTGATCTTTAAGTACACATAGTCGCCCAAAGCGAACTCCACGTTCCTGTGCTTAGCATTATAGTACTTCGCTTGCCGGTCCTGAGCGATAAGCAACCTCTCCCGAACGGTACGAACCAAAGACGTAGCATCTTCCACCTCTTGGAGCTTGTACAACTTTGACTCACCCGTTTCTGACCAAGACAACGATGTGCGACATTTTCTACCATATATGGCCTCGAAGGGCGCAATTTGAATACTCGCTTGGAAGCTATTGTTGTACGCAAACTCCACCAAATAAAGATGGTCTTCCCATTGCTTTCCAAAGTCCAAGACACACATGCAGAGCATGTCTTCCATAGTTATATTGACCCTCTCGGTCTGCCCATCCGTTTGCGGATGAAAGGCTGTGTCGAATTTTAACTTTGTTCCCAACATTTGCTGCACTAGCCTCCAATCATTGGACGTGAACCGCCCATCTCGGTCACTCACGATGCTGCGGGGCACACCATGAAGCCGTACAATGTTATCCATATACAGTTTTGCCAACTTCTCCACCGGATCATCCTTCCTATGCGGAACGAAATGTGACACCTTCATTAGCCGATCTACGACCACCCAAATGGCGTCGTTCCCATTCTGCGACCTTGGCAAACTGTGCACAAAGTCCATAGTGATGTCGTCGAATTTCGAATCCGGAATAGGAAAGGACTTCAGAAATCCTCCCAGCTTTTGGCATTCCTCCTTCACCAAGGCGCAAGTTTGGCACTTCGCCACGTAGAGCGCCACATGTTTCTTCAAACCCGGCCACCAAAACAGTTTCTTTATATCGCGGTACATCTTCGTTCTCCCCGGGTGAATCGAGTACTTGGTATGGTGTGCCTCGTACAATAATTCCACCCGCAAATTGCCCACACTTGGGACGCACAGACGACCGTCTTTCCAAAGCAATCCGTCCTCCACAACGAATTGGGAATTTGACCCATCCAGAGCCTCTACCATGAACTGCTTCATATGGACATCCATATCCAAAGCCTGCCGAATCCGATCAGCCAGGTCATATTGGACTTCAGTCCAATTCAGTACTACTTCAGCACTTGATTGCTTATCTACACAAACAATCTCCAACGCCTCCAACTCCCGAACCAACCACTCATCATGGATCGACAACCAATTGGCTTGAGCTGGGGCCCGGCGACTCAACGCGTCCGCAACCGCATTACCTTTACCAGGCACGTAGTGGATCTTGAATGTATAGTCCCCCAGGAACTCCATCCATCTATGCTGTCGCATATTCAGATCCTTCTGATCAATTAGATACTTCAGGCTCTTTTGATCGGTGTAGATATCAATCTTCACACCGTACAAATAGTGTCTCCACAGCTTCAAGGCAAAAATCACGGCCGCTAACTCCAAGTCATGGATCGGATAATTCCTCTCATGCACTTTTAGCTGTCTCGAGCCATAAGCTATTACACTTCCGTGTTGCGGTAGCACGCAACCCAAACCGCTGCCCGAAGCATCACTGTAAATCTCATAACCTTCGGTCCCACATGGCGAACTCAGCACAGGCGTCGTAGTCAACCGACATTTCAACTCCTCAAAAGCTCGCGCGCACTCCGGCATACAAACAAACTTCTGCTCCTTCCTCATCAAAGTAGTGAGAGGTAATGCTATCCGCGAGAAGTTCTCTACGAAGCGCCTATAATACCTGGCAAGCCGCAGAAAGCTCCGGTCTTCCGCTACCGTAGAAAGCTCAGGCCACTCCCGTATCGCAAAAATCTTCGCCGGATCCACCGCAATACCTTCCCCACTCACTATATGACCGAGGAACGCCATGGAGGACAACCAAAACTCGCACTTCGAGAACTTGGCGTACAGCTGATTCCTCCTTAGCATCTCCAAAACCAAATAAAGATGCTTGAAGTGATCTTCCTCACTCTGCGAGTACACCAAAATATCGTCGATGAAGATGATCACAAAATGGTCCAAGTACTCCTTGAAGGTCGTGTTCAGAAAATCCATGAACACTGACGGCATATTGGTCAGCCCAAACGGCATGACCGTAAACTCGTAATACCGTATCTCGTACTCAATACCGTCTTCGGGATATCACTCTCCCTTATTCGCAGCTGATAGTACCCGGACTTGAGATCCAGCTTTGAGTACACCATCGACCCGACCAACTGATCAAAAAGATCATCGATCCGGGGGATCGGGTACTTGTTCTATTCCGTCAACTTGTTGAGCTCCTGATAATCAATACATAACCTCAAGCTTCCGTCCTTCTTCTTAACAAAGAGGACTGAAGCGCTCCAAGGCGAAGAACTTGGGTGCATATACCCTTGTTCCAACAAGTCTTGCAGTTGAACCTTCAGCTCTGCCATTTCCTTACGCGCTAGCTGATATGGACAGCGAGACACAGGCTTTGCACCTGGTACGAGCTCTATCGTGAAATCTATCTCCCGTTGAGGCGGGGCACCAGGAAGATCTACAGGGAACACATCAGGGTACTCCGATACCACTAAAATACAATCCAATGCAGGCTTTGTCTTTGCAACCTCCACTAGTGTAAAGAACAGTTTTGCACCGGCACGAACCGCCTTCACCACCTGAAGAGCAGACATCAACGTCTTGCTCGACCCCTTTAAGCCCGTAAAAGTCATCTCACAACTTGCTCGAAGCTTGACTTCCTTGCGACCGTAATCAATATAGGCCTGCTGCTCCGAGAGCCAGTCCATGCCAAATATAACGTCGAACTCTACCAACGGAAGTAACGACGCTTGCAGATCGAACTCCTGATTCCCAATACGTATCTTAACATCGCAGATCCTATCCACGCGCATCGAACACCCATTGGGCAACAACACATCCAACCTATCCTTCGCCACCGAAGAAGGGACTCCAATGCGTGATATAAATCCTTCGGACAAGAAGGAGTGTGAAGCTCCCGTATCGAAGAGTGCTCTTGCCAGATTTTCACAAATCAAAACAAATCCTAAACAAGCAGTGGTAAGGTAACATGTGCATAACAAGTATTTAAAGGAATTAACTTGCTATAAATTAAACCGTACCTGTCACCACATCTGCCTGTTTGATGGCCTACTGTTGGCCAAGATTATACACCCTTGGTTGGGCCGGAGCATAATGGGACGCGGTCGACTCCACCGCCTTGCCATTTTCTTCATAAGTTGCTCCCGGCTTTCTTTCGGACTTGGGACGTCCGCTCCGGCACTCACGGGCATAATGCCCCGGCTTCCCACAGTTGTAACATATGCCCGGGATCCGACCCGTAGTCACCCCAGAAGCACCAGCAGAGGGGGCTGGACCCGATGTCCTAGCTTTCTTGTTCCGCTTCCAGAACACAGACTTTGAGGAGTTCGGCACTCTGAACTCTGACTTCTTATCACCCAAGCTTTTCTTTGCTTGTACATTCTTCATGTCCTTCTCCAAGTATCGGGCCATGTTGACCAAGGTCAAGAAACCCTGCGTCATTGGCCCCGAGAGTAGTAATCTCAACTCATCTCTCAACCCTTCGTAGAATCGATTCGTCTTGCGCTCCTCATCTGCAATGGTGGAGCTAGCATATCGACTCAAACGGGTAAACTCGTGGAGATATTCATCCACGCTATTGTCCCCTTGAACCAACTTCAAGAACTCGTTCTCCAACACTATCCTCTGCGCCGAAGGGAGGTATCTAGCCAAGAACAATCACGAGAACTCCTCCATCGAGACATCAACAAGTTGCCTAACTCTCAATAGATGCACTACAATCCTTCCCACCACATTCTCGCTTCACCGTCCATAAGGCACGTAGCAATGGTGGTCATTTGCCACTCCTCTGTCTCTGTTGCTGTCATGACTCTCTTCACCCTGGAGAGCAAGTCTTCAGCTTGAGATGGGGTTCCCAACCCCGAGAATACCGGAGGATTAAATCTCATGACAAGCTTGAGGTGTCTCTCGGTTGCCCTCCTTGGCACTACCGGCTCCACTACTACCTGCTCCACTGCAGGAGCGGTCTGCTGCATTTGTCTTGCAGGCTGCGCATTCATCATGTCCAACACTGCTTCGGCCACCAATCATATGGTCTCAGCCGATGGAGTTGTTGCAGGAGCAACATTAGGTGCACTGCTAGCCTCAGAAACTCGACGTTCTGATGACCCAGCACCACTTCTGGTCACCTATAGTGGTACAAAACACCGTTAAGAGACCAAATAAAATTGCAAACAATAATTATAGGAACACACAGGTTCCTCAAACACGTGTATTTTCATTCCTAAGTGGACATTCATGGGTTCTTTTACTGTTATAACGATGACGCACACACATGTGCTCACCACCCCTTAAAAAGAATTCGTCCACGAATTCATCTTAAGCCCGACCAAAACCAGTAGTCTGATACCAAATTGTAACACCCCTTTTCCGTCACAGTGCATATAGCAGTAGGTCCGGCTGGGGCACGACGTCATATACTACAGGCACACCGGGTGGTTACTCCATGGAAACCATACAACCAATCCAACGTCCTACACAGGGCATTCTAGCGGAAGTAGTTTATATAAGTTGCAATTAAGAACCCAGCACAAAGAGCACGAATGTCCACTAATATACCAAATAGGAATGTAGTACATGCACAAGTACTGGCCTTAAGGCCTTACAAAATTGTTTACTTGATATTACATGATTTACAAACCACGGCACGCAGTCCGGTCATACATGAATAAAAGCAGTAAACACTCCAATTGGGCCTTCGAGGGCCGGCTTCGCCATTTGGGCTTTAGCCCGCTATTGACCGCTTGGTCCAGCAGCACCTGCAAGAAACAAAACCACCGCACGGTGGAAAACAAAGGCAACGGTCAACAATGCTGACCAAATTATAAAGATCCCGCCCCCAACTCGGGGCGGCGATGCTCCTTCCCTGCATTTTTATTAGCATAACCAAGCAGTATATAAATTCATTGCATCACAGGCATTGGCATGTATGGCCACACGCCCCGCGCACTCAGGGCACATACTCGGTGATCGCAGTCTAAGCTGCTGACTCACCATCTTCTCCAGGACGACAATCTCTCGTGAGCAAATTGGTCTTTTAGTCAGATGTTACGACACTTTAATGTCATCAACAGCCTATGTCACGATACTTTAATATCATCGACAGCAAGACCCGACCTCTATGCCCTCGACATAAAGCAGGAATGGTTCCACTCAACCTGTTGCTCACTTGCCACGACATTTTAATATCATCGGCACGAGTTAAGTTTCCCCAAAGCCCGTGAATCGAACGTACAATATTACATAACCCATTTATGTACAAGTTGGCTCCTAGGCCCACAAGTTGGCAAGATCACGCATCCGGCCAGGTTTCCGGGTGAACTTTTGCGTTAATCCCCAAGGCTCCCTGTTGCAATCTACCACGTAGAAAACCCGAAAAACAACCAATCACACGGATTCTTCTCCGGCATTTATGCAATGCAACATCACCGATCCAGACCAACATGTCCGGGTAGGCTTCACACATCATGCCTATGTCCGCTGTCGAATACGGACTCTACACAACGGGGACTATTCATGTCAACCCGTAGGAACGCCTCAAACTTAACGCAAACTCGCGAGAACCGGCTTCCTATGCAAAAGAAGAAGAGATTCACATGCTCAAGAAGAGAATCGTTACCATAGCGTTCTTCCTTGGCGCCATCGAAAAGTAAGCGGATGAAAAGCACCGCACTCTCTTTGCCTCCGTAGATCGGAAGTCGGCTCGCGATTTGGAGCTTTGAAGCTCCTACAATGGCCGGATCTAGCTTCTTCTTCATCCTTTGCTCTCACCTCTCTCTTGACTTAGAAAGAGAACCACTCAAGTTAAAGTGAGGGCTTCAAAGGTCCAATCCCGTGTATATCCCATCAGGAACAATCCCCAGTCATTGGATCCCAAATTAAAGAAACGAACGGCCCTGATTCGGGCCTGAAATGTTAAAACTGGGCCAAACACGGATTGCGACACGCCCCTGTCCAGGGCCGTGTCCCCCATTCGCCGTCAAAATCGACGCCCCTGGAACAATACACGGGCATCCAACACGCCTGTGTTCGACCTGACACGCCCGTGTTCCAACTGACACGGCCATGTGGTCGGCTGTGTGCCTCCATCGACACAGCCCCGAAAACAACTCGAGACTCACACGGGTATTGGACACGCCCGTATCCTAGCCCGTGTCTACTCGAACACGCCTGGGCTCCAGGCCGTGTTCACGGTCTCGACACTTCGTCTAGTGAAGTTCGTCGACTGCCTGACACGGCCTTGGACACGCCCCTATCCTAGGCCGTGTGCCTTGTCTCGACACATCGTCGAGCGAAATTCGTCGACTCCCCGGTCTGATTGTCGACACGGGCTCGACACGCCCTGAGACACGCCCGTGTCTCAGGCCATGTGCCCTGTCTCGACACATCGTCGAGCGAAATTCTTCGACTTCACGGACAAGTCGTCGACTTAAGCTGACACGCCCTGGGACACTCCCATGTCCCAGGCCGTGTGCCTCCTGCCAGATTCCAACTCTAGCCCAAAATATCTCTCGTTGCTCTTTTGAGTTTTGGGGCGTTACACTAAAGTCACGCGGGGGTGTCCCAGCGGTTGTGGACTGTTACTTTTCGATCGAGGTTTTGCTTTGATACCACTTGTAAGACCCCCTTCTTTTTCAAAACCGGGTTCTTATGCCCAGCACCGCCGCTTTGCGGTGACACCTTCGCGCCCGGGAAGATCGTCACTACAAAATGCCGATTCTGCCGGCCTTATTGATCACAAAAGTAGCAGTGCAAGAGAAGATAACTCCACAACAAATCACATATATATATACATAAACTCCAGGAAGGGAGTGTCCACATAATAGTAAAAGAGTAGAGAAATGAAGGGCTTAAGCCCGGTACATCAATATCCGCACTACAGATCTCTCATGCGGAAGCAAAATAAAACAACTACTAGAAATCGGGACTCACGATCCCAGCTGGCTGTACTCCTGAGCTAGACTGCCCTGTCTCCAATCGCACCGGTCTCCTGGGCTGCTCCTCCATGCTGGGCTCCATGATCCCCTAATATGATGTGGTTCAAAAACGGTTAGTCTATAAGACTAAGCCCTATCATCCCCCACCCCTTCCCCCATGCTCCTAGGCACCGAGCGAGGAGGAAGAAAGGAAAGGATGTGAAAGTGGAGAGTGAAATCAAAAACAGGTGACAGGGGGACCTAGCTTGCAATTTATAATCATGCTGTAATAGGTAAAGTAAGAAAAGAATTTAACCTTCACTTATGTAAGTACACATAAGCCAAGGGATCTTCTACAAGGCTCCCATCGTATAAAGTGTCCCATACCACTTTATTCGTTGGGGTGTCGGTTATCACAAGCAGTATATATTTATTGAAATAACCTTAATTTATAAACTTGCCCACACAAGCTTATAGACCAAGGGGTCGTTTTGTAGGTCCTAATTTATAAGCGTCTCATTTCACTTATACATTAGGTGTCACAGGTTATTATGAATCGATTATGATATGCATCTATATTGTGGGTATGATGGAACATGCAAGTGCAACACACACACTTGACTCTGTGCACACAGACCTTTAGTTCCCCCTTTTGGAGTCGTGACCTCCTAGGATACCTCCGTAGTGGAAGACGGAAGCGGTGGGTTGGGCCTCGCCCACCTCAAAACCAGTAATAGCACTACCGGTCTGACCAATCGTACGCCTCAATGCTTGGTGCACTAAGCAGGCAACCGCGTACTCTTGCCGACTGCACCGCCGGACTTAAGTTTGGCAAAGTGTTAAACCACACTTGCCGAGCCATCGTATAGGCGTTGGTGCAATGACAAACCCATACCGAAGAACCACCACCTTAATTTTTCTTTCCATTCATGCACATGCAATTTTATCGTAACAGTACCGAGCCAAAGCTCCCCGGACCATCCCGTCCGTCACAAGTATCAACCGATCCAAAGCTCGCCGGACCAAAACGTCAGTCACAAGTATCAACCGAGGAAAAGCTCGCCGGACCAAAATGTCCGTCTTATAACCAACCAAGCTGAAGCTCCCAACTATCTTCCTGTGCTATCTGTGATCGTGAAATGTTCAACCCTAATTGCTAAGTTACTCTTTTCAGGTTGTTAATTCAGTTTACGTTAACCCAGGACTGCCCCCAGTATTCCCTGTGAAGGGCTCTCAAGGGGCACTAGGAACTATGTTGTGATTACGCCCAACGTTCCCTTTCACAAGGTACTTATTATTATTGGTTGATTCCCTTACCCATTACCTTCTCATTTTGCGATAAGCTAATCCTTGGGTAGTTTAGACCTTACCTAACCTCGGGAAGGACGATCTTTCGTCGAACCCGAGCGCCTCTAAACTCTATCCAAACCAATTCCTCACCACACTTCCTATTCTTCTATGGTGAACTCATCCTCATCTATCCAAAATGGCTAACTCTACACTATTCCAACTCTTATCCTAATACACCCTTTCCTCAAATTACTATTTGCAGACCAACCTATACTAAGCGATGTTCATGATAGGATGTCCTTCAAGTTTCCATCTGAATGACCTAGGTTATTACTGGAGTCCTATCATGACATAAATGATTTAATTCCAGAATATTGTACTTTCCTCAATTAATCTTCTATTTAAATAATTTCTTAAAAGAGCCAACTATTGTCAAGTTGATCATGAAGTATACATTTTAGGCATGATTAATGTTTCATAAATTCATGAAAATATTCCATATATCTAAAAGTGACAATTTCCAAATTTGACATTTTCTACAAACATTTAAGGGTCCTAAAATTATTTTAGCAGCAATTCCCATATTCCAAGATTTGTAAATCAACTACTTGAAATTATCATCCAAATAATTTGAGTTAAATATATTACACTACTACAGTCCTAAAATTATCACTGGCCAACTTTCATGGTTTTTCACAAAATATTTAATTCCAAATAAATTCAATACAAAAATATACAAAGGGCATAATTGTGAATCAAGTACTATGAATATACTTCAAAAATTCCTAATAAAACTCCTAACAATAGATATCATCCTAAAATCATCAGTGGCAAAAATTCACATTTTTACAAGTTAAATTATTCTTTAAATGATTTATTTACCAAGTATGGTCTTTACAAAATTTATGAAGGAAGCAATGTATAAAATCCTTTAAAAATTACAATAAAATTCAGGGACCTCTATTTAGGTCAAAAACCTCTACTGACCAAATTTTACTAGATTCCATTTAAACTAAATGATCAAACTAAATCAAATAATAAAATGGACACTTTGATATTTAATAAAGGAACTATCATGAATATAATCTATAAAATTCCACTAAAAATATCTAGGGGTTCAACTCACCCTAAGATGCATTCTACCCCATCTTCACAATTTTTAGGTGATGTTAAGTTACTGTTTTGACCTAGTAGTGCTTCTACCCTAAAGCTAGGGTTTGACTTTTGAGGTACTTAACTACTTCTAAATTCCCTAACATTTCAAACAGAGGCTTAAATATACATAAGCTATCTCTCTACCAAATTACATGGCCATACAAGGGCATTTGCCCCTATGAACTTCACAACCCCCAAAGGTCCATCCTTAGGGTGTGAACTTGGGTCCAAGGGTAAGTCAACCCTAATTCATCCATTTTCCCAAAGAGGGGAGGATACTAAGGTAATACTAAGTCAGTGGCCCAAAAATGGTTGTGCATTCATTATTTCATTTTTGGCTATAAGCACACCAAGCCCTTTACAAGCCACACATGCAAGGGGGGTTTACCTAACTTGCTGTGGTCCTTATGGGTTGAAACTTTAACCATGCCTTAATAATGTCCTCATGGACATGCCACCAAAAATTGGGGCCTTTTGGGGTTGATCTACACCAAGAATCACCTAAACAAACCTAGGGGTATTGTAGTAATTTCACCCTAATTTTAATTCGAATTAATCCCATTTTTGGGCAGGGCCTAATTATGCCCTAAACCAGTTACTTGCCAAAATCCCATGTCATTTGGGCATCTGGATGGGCTTGGGTATCTCTTCCAATTTCAGCATTTTTGTTATTTTCAGCCCAAGACCATTCACCTTTTCAGATCTTGCAAGTGAGATATCTCAAAATGCGGAGGGTTGAATTGACTATTGTTTCTACCATAGGTCTATTATACCCCTAAGGGCAGGCCCCCAAAAGTTGGGGTATTTTGGAGTTGATATGCTCCAAAACTCAACAAAAGTTAATTTATCAAATTCTGACTAAAACTATAGAATTATTTTCCCCACAAATTCCCATTTTTTGGGAGGGCCTAGATATGCCTAATTTAGCCACATTCCCAAAATTTCAGTCCATTTGGACTTAGGTTTTGGGCAGGGCACTCATTTTAGTTTCTGACCTACCCTAGGACAAGCCCTAGGAACATGGCTCTATGAGGCAGTACACATAACCAAAATTTAAGTGTAACATATACAATTAAAGGTAACGTCAAGACCTACAATTTTTATGTTGAGTACATTTTGTGAAAAAGGCTGTAAAGGCCCTAAATATTGACATGAAAAAGTCAGATTATAGGAGACAGGAAATACACTATTCATGTAATTATATAATTCCAGGATTTATAATAATGCATGGCACGGATCTTGACGCCATCGGACGGCAGCTGTGTTTCTTCCCCAAACGCCTGGATTCTAGCCCGAACTTCACGGGGGCTTTCCCGGCGGCTACCGGCGGCGCATCCATCAGCAAACGTCTCCTTCCCCCTCACGGTGGTGGGGGCAATCTTTTGCCAGCAGCTAGGGAGGCGGGAGGTGGCGGCGCCACCTCACCCGAAAACTTCCAAAATGGCCATTAATGGAGAAAAGAAGAAACTGGGTTCGGGCTCATTCGAGCCCGAACCCTACCCTAAACACTCCTAAGATCTAGGCATTTTGAGAGAGGCGAGGGAGGACCTTCCCGGCGGCCTTGCGACGTGAGGAGCGGCAGAGAACCATTGCGGCGGTGGCGGCGCTTATCTCTCGGTTTTCACGGCTCCAGCTCAGGTTCAGCGCCAAGGTTTGGCTTCTCTCTCTCTCTGCTGCTCTCCTTGTCCTGAGGTTGATGAAGTGAAGGAGTAAAAAGGGGAGATGAAGTATAGGGGGGGTGATAATTCCTAAGTGAGAGGTGGCGGTTTTGCCTTGTTCTTGTCACCATGCATGCATGGGTTGGCCCCACTCCATCAACCTCCTCCTCAATGACTCCAGGGGTCGGCCAGCCCAAGTGGGGGCTGATGGCATGGGTCCAAGTGGCTCATTTAACTAAACACCCTTAAAAATACACCTTTCTCTCTCCTAATTATTCTTTAATTTTTGAGATTCTCTCTCTCTCTCCTAGTCAATAAGTTGGCTAGTCAATCTTCTAGTCTATTGGCAGCCCACATGTTTATTTCATCCACCAAAACATGGTTAGCCCAAGTGAGTTGGGCTTGAGCTTGAGTTAGCCCATTTTGGCTAGCTTGACCCAAACCTAGGCTAGGGTTGACTTAGGTCAATTTGGCCTTTGAGGTTGGCCCAAATGGGTCCTTGGTGACCCATTGGCCTCCCCTAACAGCTAGGTAGGGTTGTCTTGGCCCTTTGGAGTTCACTTGACCCTTTGGCATGACACTTGACCACTTTAGGGCTAGAGTTGACTTTAGTCAACTTTGTCTTTTTGGTTGGCCCCAATGGGTCCTTGGTGACCCATTGGCCTCTCACTAGGGTTATGAAGGTATGTGTGGGGTCCACTTGGCTAAGGGAACTTCAATTGGCCCATGTGCAGGTCAGTTTGACCCAATGTAAGTTAGGTTGACCCATTTATGGTTAGAGTTGACTTTGGTCAACTTAGCCTCTTGGGTGGACCCCAATGGGACCTAGGCGACCCATTGACCTCACTCTAGGGTTAGGTGGGCTTTTGTGGGGTCCACTTGGCTTGGGGATTGTCAATTGACCCTAAGTAGGTTAGTTTGACCCATTTAGGGTTAGGGTTGACTTGTGTCAACTTAACCCGTTTGACTGCACTCCATGGGTCCTTAGTGCTCTAATGGATCTTACAATGGGTTGATGAGAGCATGGTGGGGTATTGAAGTCTTGGTGAAGCCCCATGGTTATCTTAAACTAAGGTTCAGGAATTTACTATTTGCAGACCATAGTGGTCTCACCCACATTCTTAGGTTTTCTTGGTCTTCTTGGGCTTCCTAGGGTTTGGTCATGACCTAGTCATGGCCAAAACTAATCTTATGGGTCTAGTTAAAAATGGGATGTTACAACTTTCAGAAAAATAATGTCCCCGACGGCAAACTCCAAATCAACCCTTCATTGATTAGCATATTTATCATATCACTCTTGTGCCACACAGAGCTTTTCTCGAGTATGAGTCACGACACAATTCATCTCATCAAGGGCTTCCGGATATAGTAACAGTCTTTCACCAACGTCAGCCTAAAATAAAAGATTCCTACAATGCCTCCCATATAGGGCCTCAAATGTGTCCATCTACAGCCTCTCTTGGTAACTATTTTTGTATGCAAAATCCATGAGTCTGAGGCATTCATCCCAAGCACCATCGTGATCCAAAATATTACACCTGATCATGTCTTCTACGACCTAATTAACTCTTTCCGTCTGACCATTTGTCTGCGGATGATAGGCGGTGTAATACCTCAAATCGGTACCCAACCCCTCCTTTAAACTCTTCCAAAAATGGGACGTAAATCTACAGTCTCGATCTGATATGATACTGACTGGCACTCCATGCAATCTAATAACCTAATAATATTACAATTCAGCTATCTTCTTCATAGAATATCTGATCTTAAAAGTTACAAAGTGATCACTTTTAGTCAATCTGTCAACTATCACCCAAACACAGTCATGCCCATGTGGAGATCTCGGTAAGACAGTGACGAAATCCATCTAAATTCTCACCCACTTCCAACTTGGAATATCCAGCGGTGTCAATTTACAACAAGGCCTCCTATGGTCAGCCTTAACATGCTGACACGTATAACATTCTGTCAAAAACTTTGTCATATCGTTCTTCATCCCAGACCACCAAACTATCTGCTTTAGATCATTATACATTTTAGTGGAACCGGGATTGTTGGCTATACTGGAACCATGAGCTTCAGTACAGATTTTTGCTCGAATATCACCAAAAGCGGGAATGCAAAATCTACCACGATACATTAAGTTATCCAACTCATCCAAGGAGAAATC
The DNA here is from genome assembly GCA_039583875.1 of Platanthera guangdongensis. NCBI lineage: Eukaryota > Viridiplantae > Streptophyta > Magnoliopsida > Asparagales > Orchidaceae > Platanthera > Platanthera guangdongensis. The sequence continues at coordinate 32,018,101 of CM077160.1, forward strand.
AGGTAGCTCTCCCTTCTCAGTTCTATTCCAGAGATGCAATAAATCTGTATAATCATTCTTGTGTGCTCTAGTAAGGGAAATCCAAGAGGGTTTTTCTACTACCAAACTAGCAGGCACAACACTATTCCCAACTTTAATGTCCATCAACAAAAATTCTTCTACAATGACTACACATACAAATTTAAAATTTTGGCGGTCTTTCTACTCAAAGGATCGGCTACTGATGAGTCCAATTTATATATTGTTTTTCGGACTCATCTGGGTTCGTTTTCATGCACTTGCACATCAAGTTTAGTATGCTATCATTGATATTTCATTTATACAGTTTTTCACGCTAAGTGCACTTTTCTGGCCAAAGGGTGTGCAATTGTGCATTCTGTTGCTGGGGGGTAAGGACATGGTGCTCCCCAGGGGCTCTTAACAGTTGCTTTTGTTTCATTTTTGCATTGCTGGAGGGTCTTGTTTGCTATTATTTGTTTGTATGCGGGTGATGCATTTTCCCTAAGGCTGGAATGCATGTTTGAGGAACACGCATGGTCATGCATTTTCTTAGCACACGGTTCTTTGTGATCGTGCGTTTTGTTTGTGCAGGAGAGACGTCGAGTGGAGCTCGATGAATTTCATCGAGTTGAGCCCGACGATCTTCATGCACGGTTAACGCACGGTTCCTTCGGCACCGTGCGCGAATTAAACACACGGTTTTCCTGTAGCTTTCTTGTTTGATCATTCTGTGGTTAATCGTGCGATTTGTTCACGCACGGGCAGAAGCGCCCGTCTGCAAGTGAAACACACAGTTCCCCTTTATTTTCCTATTTCCTGCGCTCTGTGTTTACCCGTGCGATTTCTTTCACGCATGGGCGAAAGCGCCCGTGCGCTAGTAAAACGCACGGTTCAATGCATCTTCATCCACATGCTTAGACCGCATGTTAATAATGCACGATTAGCGTACGGTCATGCGCCAAACTGTGCGTGCCTATTTTTCTGACCTGCTTCTATTTAAAGCGCAAAATTTCAACCATTGAGATCAGATTTTTATCACCCGCCGTTTTCTGCCTCCGAGGAAGCGTTCCGCCATTTCCCTTCATCTTCCACCTTAGGGAGGTGCACTGGGCAATCTTTCAACGCCATATTCAAGCCTGAGCTCCCTCTCGGCCTCCTCCTTCACCCTTGAGCTTCAAGAAGAGTTAGATCTAGCTTTCTCTATCAAGTTGGGAGAAGTTTATACCATCCTCCATCGGCTCGTGATACGAAGAAGACGGGTCCATTGGGCGTTAGTGACAGCCTCCTCTACCCTGGACGGAGTTGAGGACCGAGCTAGGATGCAGATTGACAGCCCGGCGATTCCTTATGTGAATCCTCCGCAAGACTTCGGATCCGGTCGATTTCGCACACTTTTCTTCTCTTGTTGTTGATAGTTTAGTTGATCTCTTGTATATGATGAAGTTATTCTTATTTTGATAAACATATGTATACAATCATGTCTATGTGATTTCATATTTATGTTATTTTCTTGAGGTACACCTTTATTTTCCCTCCGCCTCCACATCCAGTTTTGCCGCACTAGCAATTGTTGGTAGCATGTGTAACAAAGAGGTGCTCTCGACCCTCATTCCGTAGTTCTAAACACCTCATCCGCAAGCCTACTCATCCATCCGCATAGCGATTCGGTGCGTAGCAGCCCGTGTAGTCTTCCATCCAGCCTGGCGAATCTTCGCATAGCGGCGTTGCATAGGAGTAGCTGTTAGTGTTTTACTTTATTTTTTTCGCGACCATTAAAACCCCCCTTTGTTAGCTCCGACCTAAGTACTTCAATCTCTAGTCCTTCTCGAACTCTACCTTACTGTGTTCCTTGAAGAGATCGATACTTGGGAATTCACCCATTTTATATTACTTGTGCGACCGGTACACTTGCCGGTCAATGCATCAAGTTTTTCGCGCCGTTCCCAGGGAACACAGTTGTGTGAGTTTTTGGAGAGGGAGATGGGAGATAGAAGCCGTTTTCCATTTGTTTATTTCATGTTTCTTGTTTGCTTTAATTTTTAGAATTTGTTGCTTATTTTTTTTCTATGTTCCTTTTCTACTTTTAATTTTTCAACAGCAAGTATTCGTTTTCTTCTATCTGCTAGTATATAGCTAATTTTTGCTTAGAATATTTCTGTGGTTGAATTCTTTCTTGTTGCACCATGTTTTATTATGTGAATATCTGTTGCAGATGGTGTGGGGATTATAGGCATGGTAGTGATGAGTGCCCACTGAAGATTGTGAGCATGATTCTTGTGGTTCAGTGTATGGAGCACCGTCCTCTAATGGTACTTCATACACCATACCCAAGTATTATGGTCACTTCTCTTCAACACCTTCACCTTTTTCTTATTCCTCTACGGTCCTACCAGGACAAGGAGTGGAAAACGGTGATTGTGTTGTCGTAGCACCGACCATGTGTTGAAAGATTGCGTAGAATTTCAGTGCCAGTTGGAGGAGGATGATGAACCGGCTATCTTATTCGTTCCATCCACCTCTTAATCGGCTACCCCTTCTGATTCTGATGATATATTAGTAGCACCATCTTCTCTAAGGGGGACTGCTACGGATATACTCATCAGACTTTCTACTAATCGGTGTGACGACATTGTAGTTCCGTCTCTTCCCATGCATTCTTCTCCTCTTTTATATTCCCCCAGGAGGAACCTGCACATATTATCTTTAATGTTGTTGTTCCTCCACTTTCTTTGCAAGAATTATCTATCCGAAGTTCTAGTGAGTTGGTTGATGATACTGATGATGATCTATGCTTGGATCCTGCTGTGAGTGAGACCGGGACCACTCCCCCTATTTCTGATTATTTTAGTTCTTCATCTCCTTTATTTCTTGATCCCCTTTGTATATTTGAGCCTGTGCGGGTTGAGTTTGTGCAGGTGCTTTAAGAGGAATTGGAGCTTTCAGCTTGATCCATCGATGATAGCATCCTCTTTTACGAGGATGTTGATTCATCCTCTGTTGAGGAAGCTCCATTGATTTCTTTCTCCTCCTGCCATCTCCCTGCAGTAGACGATACATTGCTAGGCAAGGATATATTTTGTGGTGAGATGAGCGAGGACCAGTTCTCCTCCTCTTCTTACTTCCTATTTCCTCTACCTGCGAGGAGCAGGTATGATTATTTAGGCAGAGGTGTAAATGTTTTAGCTTGAACCTTTTCCTTAGCCGAATAAGTCATACTGGGATGACAATAACCCTAGTACTTATCTTCCATTTCCTGCCTTTTATATTTTTCATGTCTATTTTAGTTTTAGTATTTCTTTCTATTTTGTATATTTTTCTTTTATTTTTGCGGAGCTCACTCCTGCAGGTATTCATTGCAAACTCGTATTGGCGGGGTTGTGATTCTTCGTATGGCGGAGCTACTTCTGTGTTTTTAAAGCATTTTCTGGTATGCTCACTGGCTGAGCATTGGGTAACCTCTTCCCTTGTCTCTATTTGATTTAAATATCTATATCATATGTTGTGTAGCTTAGTTTAAGTCTAGGGGAGAGCCATTATTTGTTACCTTTTGCATGCGCATATTTCACATGCATACTAGAAGCCTTTATTATTTTATTTTGATTAGTTCATTGCATCGCACACCACTGCACCCACATGAGCGCGTGCTTAGTTGTTAGCGTGCTGCGAGTTAAACTCTTTTCTTTTGTATGATTTGGGACAATTATGCTGGCATAGGATTGTGAGGTAGAGTAAAATGTTGGCCTTACTATTCTCCTAGTTGAGTGCTCTCGTCTCGTGTAGAAATTAGAGTAGATTTAATTTTTTTGTATTTTGATAGTTTTATATTTTTCTAATTGCGTAAATACTATTTATTGTACTGAAAAATTGGTGAATCTGTTGTGAATCCGACGGTAGCTTAGGGATGTGTGTAGACAGCCGTTAGATTCGTATTGCTCGAGTCGGGAGGAAGGATAGTCTTTCTCGTTGGCTAAGAACTTGCCCCAAGCTATTCTTGAAGCATGGGTATAGGTTAGTCATGCATGAGTGTGATGTAGGCCATCATTTTGGCTCGGTTGAGCTTTGTACCATTCCTAACATTTTACCTTCGCTAGCCCCATTGTGCCTACCCCTTCTTTGGATTCAGCTCGACCATTATTTCACCAAAGCCTCATAGTTGATCCTAGTCGCACACCCCAGTCAAGCTTTAGTGTTTTACATTTTTCATGTTGGAGTGTTGATGTGGTGATATTACATGTGATTATATGGATGTGCTCCAAAGCTTTTATTTGCTGAAACTATTTAAAGAAAAGAAAATGATTTTAAAAAAAGATATATGTGAAAATGGATAGTAAAAAAGAGAAAGTATGATTGAAAATCCTATTTGTGATGAGATTGTATTTGGAATAGGCGGTGCACACACCCATATTTTTAAAATTAAGTTTGGGAGTGTGGTGTACCCGCATGTATTGTGGGTAGCATTAGATTCTTTTTTTATGCCAACTCATTTGGGTTAGTTGTGTAGCACTCTTATTTATCTTTGTTTACCTCACCGAAATACAAGCCTCATCTCTTCACCTAAATTCCTACTGATTCGTGTGTGAACCTAAACAGTGTCGTGGAGAGAGTGCGAACGGGCAAGTATATGGTCACCGACATTGGTGGATTCATTTGGAGTTTATCCCGAGCCCCGATCTTTGGCAATGCTCGCCAAGCGATTAGTCTACTTTCTTCCTATGCATGACCGAAAGATTCACCGTGATTCCATTTTTGAGTAATAATAAAATGTTGATACGCATTGTGAAAAGTGTAAACTACTTTGCATACTTAGAAATTTCCTCTATTTATATTTTTACGCGTACGAGCATGCGACATCGCATGGTACTCCATATCACAATTTCTATGTTAGCTAAATCATTTTCAATATCTGCATAGATTTGTTTGCTCGCGACGCACAAACAGGTAAGTTTAGGGGTGTGATGAGTCCGATTTATATAGTATTTTTTTGACTCATCTGGGTTAGGTTTCACTCACTTGCACTTCACTTTTAGTATGTTATCGTTGATATTTCATTTATACAGTTTTTCACGCTAAGTGCACTTTTCTGGCCCAAGGGTGTGCAATTGTGCATTATATTGTTCGGGTTAAGCACATGGTGCTCCCCAGGGGCTCTTTCTATTTACTTTTGTTGCATTTCTGCTTTGCTGGAGGGTCCTGTTTGCTTTTATTTGTTTGTATGCGGGTGGTGTGTTTTCCCCAAGGCTGGAATGCATGTTTGAGGAACACACACGGTCGTACATTTTCTTACCACATGGTTCTTTGCGATCGTGCATTTTATTTGTGCAGGAGAAATATCGAGTGGAGCTTGATGAATTTCTTCGGGCTGAGCCCGACGATCTTCACGCACGGTTAACGCTCGGTTTCTTCGGCACCGTGCGTGAAGGAAACGTACGGTTTTCTTTTAGCTTTCTTGTTTGATCATTCTGTGGTTAATCGTGCGATTTGTTCACACACAGGAGGAAGCGCACGTGTGCAAGTAAAACACACGGTTCCCCTTTATTTTCCTGTTTCCTGCGCTCTATGTTTACCCGTGCGATTTCCTTCATGCACGAGTGGAAGTGCCCGTGCGAGAGTAAAATGCACGAGTCAATGCATCTTCATCCGCAAGCTTGGCCTACAAGTTAATAACGCACGGTTAGCACACGGTCGTGCGCCAAACCGTGTGTGCCTATTTTTCTGACCTACTTCTATTTAAAGCCCAGATTTTCCTTTATTAAGAACAAATTTTTCTCCCCCGCCATTTTCCTCCTCCGAGGAAGGGTTCTTCCATTTCCCATCATCTTCCACCTTAGGGAGGTGCTCCGGGAAAGCATTCAATGCCATATTCAAGCCTGAGTTCCCTCTTGGCCTCCTCCTTCACACTTGAGCTTCAAGAAGAGTTAGATTTAGCTTTTTCCATCAAGTTGGGAGAATTTTGTGTTGGAGTTGCCATGATGATCTGGAAGTGATCAAACATGTAATCTCACTACCAACGCGATATGAGCCTGCAGGGTCGCACATAAGAGTTGTGGAGAAGTTAGTTGATTGACTGTGTTGGTAAAGGTTACCAATCACCGCCTTGAATGGGATTGTGGGCAAAGTGTTGCCTTAAAGGATCGTCGGGTTGGGCAAATGTTGCCTTGGAGGGCTGGTAAGATTGTCGTCTGAGGGTCGATAGCATTCGTCGAGAATCGTCTTTCTGATTCCCGCCGATCGACGAGAATCATCTCTTTGATTCTCGCCGATCGACGAGAATCGTCGAGAATCAATATGTTGATTCTCGACGATCGACAACTTCGACATGTATCGTCGACCGCGGCTCGACGGTCGACATGATTCGACGTGTATCGTCAAGTGAAGCTCGACGATCGGCCAGAATCGTCGAGTATTGTACTCTGATTCTCGCCGATCCATGGTGATGCTCGCCGATCGATTCTCACCGATTCTCGCCGATTCCCACCGATTGATACTCGCCGATTCTGAACCTCATTTTTGGGTGGTCTGCGGATAGCGATAAGCCTAGGTTTATTTATACCTTTGGTATAAATACAACACTTAGGGTTTTCGGGAAAGAGCTCGTGATTTTCTCCTGTAGCAGATCGAAACCCGCGACGGAAGAGTTCTGTTACTCGTTCGCTCCGCCGATCCCAATTCCCGCCGCCGGAAGAGTTTCGCCGCCGTGTTCGCTCCGTCGACCTCCTCTTCTCCGGCCACTGTCGCTGGTGCTGCTCTTCCTGGCGCGGACCTAGTAGTCTGTGGATTAGCAGAGGTGCGGTCTTTTCTTTCCCGATAATCCGTGCGACGGATAGATCGGCGTTCTCCCGCTCGTGTGGACTTCTGCAGAAACGTGGACATTATTCCACGTAGAACTCGCCGCTAGCAAGAAGGCAAAGTTTGGAGCATCTCCGTTGAGTTGTGACTCAGCGCCACCGAGGTAATTTTTGCCTAGTTTTGCTGACTTTTTTATTCAACGTTCATAGCCCGATCCACATGTCTTTGGGTTTTTCTTAATGTTTATTTTTCCGCTGCGTGCACAAGCGTTGTGCCATCCTCATAGAGAAACCCAACAGTGGTATCAGAGCCAGGTTCGGCCATGATCGTTGTTTTGGAAGTTTGTTATTCCAGTGCGTGTAAACCTTGGGATTTAGAAGTGTTCTAAATGTCTAGATTTAGTTTTGGTTCCCTCCAAGAACTTCTGGAATTTCGTGGGAATTTCTAAGTGTTAGAAATTGTTGTCTCCTTAGCAGTAACCATCCCTCGAGTATGTTTTGGATTGTGATTCCAACATAGAGAGATGAGCTTGTCTACTGCTTTAAGTTGAGTTATCTTCGCCTTTGTCCAATGCATGTAAATCTGAGGATTTGGACATTTCCGGATGTTCAGATTTAGCCCTTCATTCTATCAATTGTTGATGGTGTTAGGATGTGCACATAAGGGATGCATGTGGTTTTAGTAGAATTGTTTTTCTTTGGATGTGCACATTGATCAAATGTTGATCATGGTTAATTGTTAACCTATAATTGAAAAATCCCTTCATCTAATATTATGTGTTCGGATGCCTTCCGATGGATGACACTCTTCCTGCCTTGATCGATGAAGTGTGGGCTTGCCAAAGCAAGGTGCATTAATCTATCTTGGTAAGGGTGCGAGCGGATAATTGTGATATCCCACTGTCGACATCGGGTCATACTTAACTAGGTGACCTCAAAGGTTGAGTGCCTAGAGGCATAGGGTTGGCATGCACCATATGATGGATGCGAATAAGGAGTTATTCACCAATCATACAAGAATTGCATGAGGATGCAATTGGCAAGCGTTGCCTACCTAAATAACTGCATCGTGAGAGGAACGCCAAAGCGGACTCATAGTGTTGGTGAAATACGGATCTTGTCCACTAAGAGAGTAGCTCACATGAACTCTCCGAATTGTTAGTGAGGGCTATCATTTCGAATAAAATAGTGGGAGTATTTTAATTGAAGTCCAAATTAAAATAAATTGTATTTGAAATTTTGGTACTGATTTTATTCTGCATAAATTCTTATAGAATTCCATGGCAAGTGTGTCACACTCCACGTTGTCTCTGAGAGTCATCCTTGAGAAGGATAAGCTCAGTGGGACAAATTACATGGACTGGTACAGGAATCTGAGAATTGTTCTCAGGCAAGAGCGAAAGCTCTATGTCTTGGAAGAAGAGGCCCCCGAGGTGCCGACCGGGAACTCTTCCCGTGCTGAGAAAGATACTTATAAGAAGTATACTGACGATGCTTTAGATGTCGAATGCCTTATGCTTGCCACTATGAACTCTGAGCTTCAGAAGCAACATGAGAACATGGGGTGCAAGGAGATTGACGAGCATCTCAAGAAAATGTTTCAAGGGCAGGCTCGTCAAGAGAGGTTCGACATCACTAAAGCGTTGTTTCAGTGCAAGATGGGAGTTTGAGACTCAGTAGGGACTCACGTACTCAAGATGATTGGGTATATAGAGAACCTTGAAAGGCTGGGTTTTCCTCTTGGTCAAGAGTTGGCCACGGATCTGATCCTGCAATCGTTGCTGGACAGTTATGAGCAGTTTGTCTTGAACTATAACATGAATGAGATAGACAAGACACTGCCCGAACTCCTAGGCATGTTGAGAACTGCCGAAATCAACATGAAGAAGGCCAAGCCTGCCAGCCCCATACTGATGGTGCATAAGGGCAAGGGCAAGGCCAAGGGTTCTAAGAAGACGAAGGTAGGACCTAAGTCATTTCTTGAGCCCAAGTCTTCTGCACTGATGAAAAAGAAAAGCACGGTGAAGGAAGGGAAATGCCACCACTATGGCAAGGCTGGTCATTGGAGGAGGAACTGTCCTTCGTACATTGAGGGTCTGCAGAAATTGAGGGGAGGTATGACTTCCGCTTCAAATGTTTATGTTATAGAGATAAACCTTTCTGCTCCTTCATCTTGGGTATTGGATACCGGATGTGGTTCTCACATTTGTACAAATGTGCAGGAACTGGGAAGGAGAAGATTGCTGAGTAAAGAGGAGGTGGACCTCCGCGTCGGCAATGGAGCAAGAGTTGTTGCGGTAGCCGTAGGGGTTTATCGTCTTTCTTTGCCCAGTGGGCTTGTAATAGAACTTGATAATTGTTATTTCGTTCCGGCCATAACTAGAAACATTATATCTATTTCATGTTTGGACATGATTGGATTTTCTTTTATAAATAAGTACAATTGTTGTTCTATATTTAAGAATGATGTTTGTTATGCTGTAGCCCAATTGTTTAATGGTCTTTATGTTTTGAACTTGGACCATCTGATCTGTAATGTAGAAAACAATAAAAGACTAAGAACAAATGACTCAAACCCTACGTATCTCTGGCATTGTCGTTTGGGCCATATCAACGAGAAGCGCATATCCAAGCTCCATAGAGATGGACTTTTGTACTCATTTGATTATGAATCATTTGAGCGATGCGAGTCTTGTTTGTTAGGCAAGATGACTAATGATCCTTTCACTGGTTATACTGAGAGGGCTGAGGATCTCTTGGCTGTTGTACATAGTGATGTATGCGGACCCATGAGTTCCATGGCTAGAGGTGGGTATTTCTACTTTGTTACATTTACTGATGATTTCAGTAGATACGGATATGTGTATCTTATGAAGTGCAAATCCGAGACCTTTGAAAAGTTCAAAGAGTTCAAGAATGAAGTAGAAAACCAGTTGGGTAAAAGGGTTAAAGCACTCCGATCTGATCGAGGTGGCGAATACCTGAGTCATGAGTTCCGTGATCATCTGAAACAGTGTGGTATTGTATCACAGCTCACTCCACCTAGAACACCACAACATAATGGTGTGTCTGAGAGGAGAAATCGTACTCTGTTAGACATGGTACGTTCGATGATGAGTCATGCAGACTTGCCTATTTCCTTTTGGGGTTTTGCTTTAGAGACTGCTGCAATGACATTGAATCGCGCTCCAACTAAAACGGTTCTGAAGACACCATATGAGATATGGACTGGGAAGCATCCTAGTATGTCGTTCATTAAAATTTGGGGCTGTGAGGCATACGTGAGACGTCAAATGCCTGACAAGCTGGAACCCAAATCGGATAAATGTTATCTGGTGGGATATCCTAAGGAAACGAAAGGGTATTACTTTTACCTACCGTCTGAGGGCAAAGTGTTTGTCGCAAGGACTGGTGTCTTCTTGTAGAAAGAGTTCTTATCAAGAAAGACTGAAAAGGTAGAGCTTGAAGAAGTTCAAGAACCACATGTAGTGAATGAACCGGAATTGGATTCTGAGACAGAACTACAAGATGTTGTAGCTAGAGAATCTGCTCAGGGAACACAAGTCCTACGTAGATCTGGTAGACCGAGGTTTGAGCCTGAGAGATATGGATTTATCGTGTCTCAAATAAGTAATGTGTTGCTTATGGATCATGATGATGAGCCAGCAACCTACCAAGAGGCTATGAATGGACCGGACTCCGACAAATGGCTTGAGGCTATGAAATCCGAAATGGACTCCATGTATGCAAACCAAGTTTGGAACTTGGTGGAACCACCTGAAGGGGTACGACCCATAGGGTGAAAGTGGGTCTTCAAGAAGAAGACCGACATGGATGGGAATGTACAGACATTCAAAGGGCGACTGGTGGCTAAGGGTTTCAAGCAAATTCATGGTATTGACTATGATGAGACTTTTTCCCCTGTTGCCATGGTAAAGTCCATTAGGATATTGCTTGCTATTGCTGCGTATTATGACTACGAGATCTGGCAGATGGATGTCAAAACGGCTTTCCTTAATGGAAACCTCCTTGAGGAAGTGTATATGACACAACCCGAGGGTTTTGTATCCCCAGATGAAGCCACTAAAATATGCAAGCTGAATAAGTCCATTTATGGACTGAAACAGGCCTCTCGAAGTTGGAATCTTTGTTTTGATGAGAAAATCAAAGAGTTTGGTTTCATCAAGAATGAAGACGAGCCTTGTGTTTACAAGCGAATCAGTGGGAGCATTGTTATCTTCCTGATATTGTATGTAGATGACATACTGTTGATTGGGAATGACATTCCTACCCTGAAAGTTGTTAAGAACAACCTAGGGAACTGTTTTTCAATGAAGGATTTGGGTGAAGCGACTTATATACTCGGTATTAAGATCTATAGAGATAGATCGAAGAAGTTGCTGGGTTTGACCCAAAGTACGTACATCGAAAAGGTGTTGAAGCGGTTCGACATGCTTGAGTCCAAGAAAGGATTTTTGCCCATGTCTCATGGTGTGAATCTCTCTAAGGACCAGTGTCCAAAGTCTTGTGAAGACAAGGACCGCATGAAGTTGATTCCATATGCTTCGGCAATTGGATCAATCATGTACGCGATGTTATGTACTCGACCCGATGTCTCCTTTGCTTTGAGCATGACTAGCAGGTATCAGTCAGACCCCGGTGAGTGCCACTGGATTGCAGTCAAGAATATCCTGAAGTACTTGAGAAGCACTATGGATGTGTTCTTGGTGTATGGTGGAGAGGAAGAGCTCGTTGTAAGTGGTTACACAGATGCTAGCTTCCAAACTGATAGAGACGACTCCAAGTCTCAGTCAGGTTTTGTGTTTTGCCTGAATGGAGGAGCTGTGAGCTGGAAGAGTTCCAAGCAAGAGACAGTTGATGATTCTACAACAGAGGCCGAGTATATCGCAGCAGCTAATGCGGCGAAGGAGGCTGTATGGATTAGGAAATTCATCGGCGAGCTTGATGTAGTTCCTAGCATTGTTGGTCCCGTAGTTCTCTACTGTGATAACAATGGTGCAATTGCATAATCTAAGGAACCTAGATCCCATCAGCGCTCCAAATACATACTCCGGCGGTTTCATCTTATTCGTGAGATTGTCGAACGAGGAGATGTAAACATTTGCAGAGTGCCGACTGAGGAGAATATTGCGGATCCACTAACAAAGCCTCTCGCGCAGAGAAAGCATGATGGTCATACTAGATCGATGGGAATATGATACCTAAATGATCAACTCTAGCGAGAATCTTGTGGATTGCATGTATATCTTGTATTTTGTTGGCTGTTCGTTCATATGATGAACTGTGTACCTAATTTTTCTCTTATAATTAATGGCAAGTTCTTTTATTATGTCTTCTTCTATATGATAGTTAAATGTTAACATAATAGATACCCTTAGAATGTTCGCTTCCATGGGACATCAAGTACGTGACTTGAATGTGAGAGCCCATGATTTATTTGAAGCTTCATTCTTAAAGGTCCCTGGTCGAGTATCATCATAGAAGCTAAGGGTGATGATGGTACATGAAGACTAGCACGTGTGTTGATTGATGACCGGTTCTCACAGGTCATGATATTGTGATATCAAGTCATCACGTGGGTACTTGTTAGTGAACAAGTTGTACTGGACAGACCCAACCTGAGACTACTCTGTGGATTGTCATCCAATCGTGTCACGAGTAGGTCTCAATTGACAATGGTGTTGTTATCCTTTGACCTGAAGTCACAGCATTCATCAAGTGAGGAAGAGCGTGCTTTGATGCCATCTAAAGTCTTCCTTGAGAAAGGTTGATGATAAGGGTGGTTGTTCGGCATATTACAAATCATTTGGGTGTTTGTGTGTGAGCAGATATGGGATTTGTCCTCCTGTATGACAGGAGTTGCATCCATGGGCCCCTTGATGGAATTGGACTGAGAAATGCATGGCCATGCTTGGTTGAGTCAATATGTGATATTGGACTCACCATTCTCTAGAAGTCCGTCCTGGATCAAGAAACTTGGATTGAGCTATTACGAGGGTGACACGGTTCATGCCTCTAGTTCTTTCAGGATGTAAAGGACAAAGACAACGCTGATACATTGGTCATAAAAGGTTTATGAGTTATGAACTCTTATTGCTTGGGGAGCAATGATGCATTGCTAGATGTCGCTCATTGTTTGTGAGGTTTTTGCTTTGATAATTTCGAGATCAAGTGGGAGTCTGTTGGAGTTGCCATGATGATCTGGAAGTGATCAAACATGTAATCTCACTGCCAACGCGATATGAGCCTGCAGGGTCGCACATAAGAGCTGTGGAGAAGTTGGTTGATTGACTGTGTTGGTAAAGGTTACCAATCACCGCCTTGAATGGGATTGTGGGCAAAGTGTTGCCTTAAAGGATCGTCGGGTTGGGCAAATGTTGCCTTGGAGGGCTGGTAAGATTGTCGTCCGAGGGTCGATAGCATTCGTCGAGAATCGTCTTTCTGATTACCGCCGATCGACGAGAATCATCTCTTTGATTTTCGCCGATCGACGAGAATCGTCGAGAATCAATATGTTGATTCTCGACGATCGATGACTTCGACATGTATCGTCGAGCGCGGCTCGACGGTCGACATGATTCGACGTGTATCGTCAAGTAAAGCTCGACGATCGGCGAGAATCGTCGAGTATTGTACTCTGATTCTCGCCGATCCATGGTGATGCTCGCCGATCGATTCTCGCCGATTCTCGCCGATTCCCACCGATTGATACTCGCCGATTCTGAACCTCATTTTTGGGTGGACTGCGGATAGCGATAAGCCTAGGTTTATTTATACCTTTGGTATAAATACAACACTTAGGGTTTTCGGGAAAGAGCTCGCGATTTTCTCCTGTAACAGATCGAAACCCGCGACAGAAGAGTTCCGTTCCTCGTTCGCTCCACCGATCCCGATTCCCGCCGCCGGAAGAGTTCCGCCGCCGTGTTCGCTCCGTCGACCTCCTCTTCTCCGGCGACTGTCGCTGGTGCTGCTCTTCCTGGCGCTGACCTAGCAGTCCGTGGATTAGCAGAGGTGCGGTCTTCTCCTTCCAGATAATCCGTGCGACGGATAGATCGGCGTTCTCCCGCTCGTGTGGAATTCTGCAGAAACATGGACATTATTCCACGTAGAACTCGCCGCTAGCAAGAAGACAAAGTTTGGAGCATCTCCGTTGAGTTGTGACTCAGCGCCACCGAGGTAATTTTTGCCTAGTTTTTGCTAACTTCTTGATTCAACGTTTATAGCCCGATCCATATCTCTTTGGGTTTTTCTTGATGTTTATTTTTTCGCTGCGTGCACAAGAGTTATGCCATCCTCATAGAGAAACCCAACATTTTGTGCCATCCTCCACCGGCTCGTGACACGAAGAAGATGGGTCCATTGGGAGTGAGTGACAGCCTCCTCTACCCCGAACGCAGTTGAGGACCGAGCTATGACGTGGATTGACAGCCCGATGATTCCTTCCGTTTATCTTTCGCAAGACTTCGAATTCGGTCGATTTCACACACTTTTCTTCTCTTGTTGTTAATAGTTTAGTTGATCTCTTGTATATGATGAAGTTATTCTTATTTTGATAAACATATGCATACAATCATGTATATGTGATTTCATATTTATGTTATTTGCTTGAGGTGTGCCTTTATTTTCCCTCCGCCTCTACATCCATTTTTGCCGCACTAGCAATTGCTAGTGGCGTGCGTAGCAAAGAGATGCTCTCATGTAACACCTCCATTCGTCATATGGAATATAACGGTGGGACCGGCCGGGGCCCCATGCCTTATTTCACAGACAAACGACGAAATTACGTATGAATATCAAAATCATGTTCTACTCGCATCCTAACTCAGAGCATTCTAGCGAAAGCATTTTAAGTTATACGAACTCATCTGAATGAATGTCCACTGAATATATAAACCACACATTTATATATGTCACCAGGAATGTTTACAAATACACAAATGCTCATGGCCTTAAGGCCTTACAAGTTACTCTTTCCAAACATATAGATTCATACATCGGCACGCAGGCCGGCCACACATGAAATCCAAGACTTCGCACGGCCTTCAAGGGCCTTTAAGCTGCAAGTGATTAAATCTGCTCAATCCAATTCAACCCGTTAGCACCTGGAGTTAGACATCCACCCCAAGAGCGGTAAACAAAGCAACGGACAACATTAGCTGACCAATTATAACGACCCTACCCCTTACCCGGGGCAGTGGTTCCTTCCCTGTATACATTGCAATCATAACATATATCTATCACAACAAGTATCACAATAGTATCACAAGCGCCCGCCTCCACCAAACGCTTCGTGCACTCAAGGCACATTATGGTGGGTCGGACTCCTTGGCACCACCACCGAGCAGTGGTTTTTAACTTGTTGTTTGGCCGGTCCTAGTTTACCAACACGCATGCTTTGGACATTCTGCCCATCCCACTAAGAGGTGCTAACCTAACGGCAAACTTAAGAATTTAGATCGCATCTAGATCGACCCACCATTGTGGTGCAGCAAGCCGGGTAGGGGCCGCATCCACCCATGCATTGCCACCAATCAATCTTTCACAACACAGGTCCATGTCAGCCTTTTCCCGTTGCTCAATTCATCAATAGCACAGATCTTGATGCAGGTCGGCCTTCCCTTTCATGCTTCGCACACAGCTCTCGTAGAGCCACTTTCTAATTTAGTACACACAATCCAAGGGCTCATCCTGAGCTTTCTAGGTGTTCACAATTCACAAGAATCTATACTATACATGGAGTCTTCTCCGGTTTACAACATAAACATCAACAATCCAGACTACCCATCCCGGTGGGCTTCATACAACATGACTATGTCGTACTACACACATCCGTCTCGTGATGTAGACTCAATGTTGAATCGCTTACGCTGTCCACCGCTTGGTGGAGGATTCCATGCTTATGCATAAGTATGACTTCGCTTGTCCAAAAAGGAGATCGTTACCTTTGACAATCTCTTTGGAGCCATGACCTAGCCGGATGGAAATCACCGCCACGGCCTTGCCTCCATGAATCTGAACTCGGACCTCGCTTCGGAACTCTGCAGCTCCTTTGGTAGCCGGATTCCTTCTACTTCTTCCTCCTTGCTCTCTCTCCCTTATCTCCACTTCTTTTAGAAAGAGAATGGCCAAAGTAAAATGAGAATTATCTTCTCCCTTTCTGCCTTAAAGCAGCAAGGAGAAACCTTCGCCATCAGATCTCAAAGGAAGGAAATGAACGACTACAAAATTCCGTGAAATGGCTATTTCGGGTCGGACACGCCCTGTGAAACGCCCGTATCACAGGCTGTGTCCCTTAAGCAGCGCACGAACCACCTTATCCAGAACAGGACACGGCCATGTGACACGCCCGTGTCACATGGCTGACACGCCCGTGTCACATGGCTGACACGACCGTGTTTAGCTCTCGAGACCCACTCGAGACCTACTCGAGAGAACAACTCGAGTAATTGGACATGATACTCCCTTGTAACATGACTGACACGCCCGTGTCCCACCTGTGCGCCTTACTCGAGACATTGAGACCTACTCAAGACACCCCCTCGAGACCTACTTGAGTACTAACAGAGCAGGAGATAGCCACGTGACACGCTCGTGTCACAGGCCATGTGCCCTCTCTCTCGAGAATTTGTCGAGCGTATCTACTCCAGTGAAATTCGTCCATCATAGGAGGACACGCCTCGGACACACCCTAGGACACGCCCGTGTCATAGGGCATGTTCCCTCTCGAGAACTTCATCGAGTGCATTTCGTCGAGCACTCGACAAGCTGCTCAACCGAGCAGGACACGCCTTGGGACATGCCCGTGTCCTAGGACGTGTCGCCCAACCTGAACCCAAATTTGGGATTTGGGGTGTTACAACCCTCACCTCCTTCAAGACATTACGTCCCTAAATTTAGCTCAATTGTAGACGCCAATATAACCACTTCTTTGTCTCACCTCGCTAAAACGATCCAGGTTAGAGCTCAGAGGCCGCAGCCTGTCTCGCCCCACGGTATCGCACAAAATAAGTCATACAGACATAACGTCATACATATATACACAAGATATATACATCGCCAAAGGAACATAGTTCACTTACTTCCGCTCATCCGCATCTCTCATAATTCGTTATATAGCCTCCTGTACTTCCAAACTAAACACTCGAGGCTACTGTACTTCACCAGTTGAGATTTGCGGCTCCTACAATTCGAGATTGTACAGCTGAGGTTGCATCCGGGATCCAGATGACTCGGTCACCGCCTTACCATTTTCTTCATAAGACGCACCTGTCTTTTTCTCACTCCTTGGACGGCCACACCAACAATCATAGGCTATATGTCCCTACTTCCCGCATTTAAAACATGTGCGTATCTCAACACATTTTTGTCCATAGGTTGCTCCCGAAGAAACAGTCGAAGGAGTTGGTTCAGCAAGCCTGAACCTCTTCTCGTCTCGTCTTCCAAACTCCGATTGTTGCAACTATGGAACTTTAAATTCCGGCTTTTCCGCCGTCAAGTTCTTCTTGACCTGCACCCGTTTCGAATCTTTCTCCAGCGCCCTGGCTGTATCTACAAATACTTGGAAGACTTGGTTCACCGAACTCAGGAGTACCAACCTCAGCTCATCACACAGTCCCTCATAAAATCTATTTGTCTTTCACGCCTCCTCAGCGAAAGTTGACCCCGCATAGTGCCCCAGCCTGTTAAACTCATGTAGGTA
Source organism: Platanthera guangdongensis (assembly GCA_039583875.1). Lineage (NCBI taxonomy): Eukaryota > Viridiplantae > Streptophyta > Magnoliopsida > Asparagales > Orchidaceae > Platanthera > Platanthera guangdongensis. Next base: position 32,035,606 of record CM077160.1, read on the forward strand.
AGTACCAACACTACTCTCACCCTGCAACAGACGTTGGAACTCATTTTCCATATCATTTCAGTGCGACATTGGCAAATACTTGGCAAGAAATAATCTTGAAAATTCTTTGATATATATTTTTTATTTTGAAATATTCACTTTTTTGGATTTTTGAGATATTCTCTTTCTTTGTAATTTTAAGATAAATAATTTTTTTATTATTATTTTTAAAGGAAACAAAAATAAAGACAAAAGAAGGAGGAAATCCTCCCCCAAGCTTAAAATAGACATTGTCCTAAATGGTGAAAGGAGGGTTATGAGAGAGAGAGAGAGAGAGAGAAAAATTAAAACATAAAAAAAGTTCACAATAGAAAAACAGGTACTTATCCAGATTTATGTGTCGCGAATGTTGAGTGATGTCTCTCCCCCATGCTTGCACTTTGGAACTTATTGACATGTCTTCCTTGGACTTCGTGATGGATTCAGCAGTATTGGACTTGGAGATCGTAGAAGCTTCAACTTGCGGAGCTATCCGGGGAAAGTGTAAAATAAAGAAAACAGATAAATAAATTGGGTTGTCTCCCAAGAGCGCCCTTTGTTTATAACGGTCGTTTGAGCTCGACAAAAAATAATATTGTCCAAAAGATTATTGTCCAAAATAATATTTAAAGTTTTTAACAAAAATAAAACAAAGTCTGAAGTTAGTTAAAGTTCATGCAGAAGAAACTTAACATTGTTCGGACTGACATCATCATCACCAGAAAAATAGAGTTTAAGACTCTACCCATTCACTTTGAAATCACCTTTATCAGAGTATGAAATTAAAATCGTACCATACAGAAAAGCTTTTTTAATAGTAAACAGCCCAGACCATCATGATTTTAACTTGCCCGGAAATAAACGTAATCGTAAATTATACAAAATACTTGGTCGCCCGGCTTGAAGGTTTTTGGGTGCTATAGGTGCTTGTCGTGAAAATGCTTTGTTCGCTCTTTATAAAATTTTTTATTTTTGTATGCATAAGAGCGCCACTCGTCGAGTTCGTTAAGTTGAAATTTTCAAAAATTGCTGAAAGTGTGGGGATCTTAATTTATAAATCGCAAGGCCCAAAAAGCGCGATGTTCTAATTCTACAAGTAAATGGCACGATTCTCCGTAAACCAACCGATATGGTGTACAACTGATAGCGGTTTTGTACGCTGTTCGGTAGGCCCATAGAGCATCGTCTAATTTGGTTGACCAGTCTTTTCTATAGGTGGAAACAGTATTTTCTAAAATTATTTTGAGCTCTCTGTTTACTACTTCGACTTGTCCGTTAGTTTGTGGGTGGTAGGCAGTTGAAAGCTTTTGCGTAATGCCATATTTAATAAGAATTTTTGAACACTACGCGTTACAAAAATGTGAACCCGTATCGCTAACGATGGCCCGCGGTGTACCGAATCGAAAAAATAAATTTTTCAAAAACGTAATAATGACATGGGCCTCGTTAGTTGGAAGTGCTTGGGCTTCAACCCATCGTGAAACATAATCTACAACAACTAAAATGTATATGTTCCCGAAGCTAGAAGGAAGAGGGCAAACGAAATAGATTCCCCAGAGGTCGAAAACTTCGCACTCAAGCAAATAATTTTGCGGCATTTCATTTTTATTGGAAATATTTCCCGACTGTTGGCAACTATCACACCTACTCACAAAGGCTTGAACGTCTTTAAATAGGCTAGGCCAGAAAAAACCCGCGGAAAGCACTTCGTGGGCGGTGCGAGCAACTTGATAGTGACCACCAGTCGGTCCTTCTTGCAAATGTTTTAAAATATCTAATCCTTCTTCAAAAGAGACGCATCTTCTTATCACTTGGTCCACACAGTCTCGGAAACGATGCGGGTCTTCCCTAAATTAGTTCTTCAACTCAGAAAAGAGTTTCTTCTTTTGCTGAGAGGAGAACTCTTTTGGGAGTACACAGACCACTAAATAGTTAGCTATGTGTGCAAACCAAGGAGAAGGAGATGTACTAATCAAAAGCAGCTTCTCATCGGGGAAGAAATTATTAAAATATTTTTCATCTAATTTTTCTATATACGGATTATCTAATCGTGATAGATGGTCGGCGACCAAATTCTCATGTCGTCGCATATCATAGATTTCTATATCAAACTCCTGGAGGAGTAAGACCCAGCAAATCAGGAGCGGCTTGGCATCCGTCTTAGCAAGAAGATACTTGAGGGTCATGTGGTCCGTAAAAAATGATAATTTTGGAAAGTGTAATATAAGAACGGAATTTATCAAAAGCGAAAACAATAGCTTGGAGCTCCTTCTCGGTTGTGGTATAATTCTCTTGTGCAGATGTAAGTGTTTTTCTTGGATAATAGATGGGGTGGAAGTTTTTAGATATTCATTGCCCTAATATGGCTCCCACCACAAAACTACTCACATCGCGCATAATTTCAAAGGGAAGGTCCTACACCGGAGCTATCATAATTGTTGGATTAATCAACTTTTCTTTTATCAACTCAAAGGAAGATCGACAAAGGTCATCAAAAACAAACGGGGCGTCTATTTCCAGAAGATGAGTAAGGGGTTTGGTGATTTTGGGAAAGTCTTTTATGAAGCTGTGGTAGAAGCCAGCGTGTCCTGGAAAACTTCTTATATCTTTGACGTTCGTAGGTGGCTGCAGCTTCTCGATAACTTCTATCTTAGCTATGTCTACCTCAATTCCTCTTGCAGAAATCTTATGACCCAAAACTAACCCTTCCATCACCATAAAATGGCATTTTTCCCAATTTAGGGCAAGGTTAGTTTCTTCGCATTTTTCTAAAACTTCTTCGAGGTTTTCTAAGCAACTATCAAAGGCATCGCCGAAGACGGATAAATCATCCATAAATACCTCCATAATGCTTTCTACGTGCTTGTCGAAGATAGCGAGCATACATCGCTGGAATGTAGCCGGTACATTGCATAATCCAAACGACATTGTTCAGTAAGAGAAGGTGCCGAAGGGACAAGTAAACATAGTTTTCTCCTAGTCCTCGGGAGAGATGGGGATTTGAAAGTACCCCGAAAGACCATCGAAAAAACATTAAAAGCTATGGCCGGATAACCGTTCTAAAATCTGATCGATGAATGGCAAGGGAAAGTGGTCCTTGCGGGTGGTGTCGTTTAACTTACAATAGTCAATACACATTCGCCACCATGTCACCGTCCGAGTCGGGATTAAGTCATTATTCTCATTACTAACTACAGTTATCCCTCCCTTTTTCGGCACTACCTAGACAGGGCTAACCCACTTACTATCAGATATAGGATAGATAATTACAGCGTCTAAGAGTTTCATAACCTCGCCCTTTACGACTTCTTTCATATTTGGATTTATATGATGCTAAGGTTGGATTGAATTACGTGAATTATCTTCCATTAGGATTTTCTAGGTGCAAAAAGATGGGCTTATGCCCTTGATATCAGCTATCTGCCAGGCAATAGCTCGGCGATGTTTATGTAATAATAGTAGGAGCTTATCATTTTTCACTTCGGTTAGGTAGGCCGAAACTATTACTGGTAGCTTAGAATCCTTTTCGAAGAAGGCATACCTAAGATGTTCGGGTAGTTCCTGTTGAATTCTGTGAAGTGAAAGTGGGTGAATGGAAGGCTTGGGAAACCTATCCGCGCGGACTACGCGGACTGGGTTGGCAGACTGCTAGGTCGGCAGGGATGTTGCAGACGGTTTGCTCTGTGGCGGCCTGGGCGGTCTGTTCGCGCGGACTGCGCGGACAGCAGCGGCGGTCTGACAGGACAGTGTATGCTCAGCAGGCGGTCTACTCCCAGGAAGTAACCGGGCGGATAGGAATGTTATCCGCGGAGTCCGGCATGAAGCGGACTGAAGAACTGGAGCTCGGCAGACCGGTTTGGCAGATGCCTTGGTCTTGCTCTAGTGAAGCGGCAAGTGGAAGCCGTGGAGACCGCCGGTCAGCGCGGACAGGAACTGGAGGTCGCCCGGTATGGCGGGCTAGATCCAGTGTCCGCCTGTAAGTGCGGACTGGCCCTTGCGGCCAGTGGGCTGGACTTGGTGGGAATTGAACCAAGTCCAGGAGGCCCAGTCCGGGGAGATCGCGCAGTGGAGCGCGGGCTGGTTTCTCAGTCCGCCAAGCGTAGTAGAAGTGCAGTTGCCTTGTTTGCTAGCTTGGGGAAATGCGGACTGGAGAATTGCTTGTGCAGGAGCGTGCGGACTGGAGCCGGAGTCCGCTGAGTCCGGTTGAGCCTTGTGATGAGGTTATGGACTCAGGGAAGCGGACTGAAGTTCGCTGTATACGCGGACTGGGGTCTGTTGTTCGCGGACTGGATTGGCGTGTCCGCTAAATCCGGAGGTGCCTTGGCAATGAGGTAATGGACTTGGGATATGCGGACGATAGCTGGGTATCCGCTGAGTCCGGCAGGTGCCTTGATGGCTCGGTTGCGGGCTCGGGTTTTGCGGGCTGATGCCTTGTCCGCAGAATGGCGGATACGGCTGTTGTGGAGTCCGGCTGTGGTGGTCCTGGCTTGGTCTCTGGCGGCAAGGCGGACTGGATATTGGAGTCCGGCCTTGGAGAAGCTGGGGCGGACTGGCTATCTGCACAGGGCGGCGAACTGGCATGTGTGTCTGCGGGTTGGCGGACACATAAGTTCTTGCTGCGGGATGTGGCGGTGATCCTATCGGGAAGGGCGGTGACCATACTCATCGTCGTGCCTATAAATAGGACCCATGTCACATCAGGAGAAACCAACCAGAACCTAGACCGAAGTAAGTGAACAGTATCTGAGCTCGCGTAAGTTGCTGCGGCCTGGACTTTGTGTCCGCGCGGATAGAGTTGACCCGGTTGTGCTGTGCAGGTTGTGCGGATAGCGCTGGAAAGCCAGGACTTGGCTCTGATTGCGGTCAGGGACAGTGCGGACTCTGCGGTTAAGCAACAGGCGGTAAACAGCAGGTCGCGGATAGCGGCCAGGCGGTCTTCTCTTTGGCGACTTGGTTCGGGGTTCAGGAGGTCGCCTGCATCAGGCGGACTGTTCCATTCGGTGGCGCAGCTTGTGCGGTCTGGCGGCGTGCAGACCGGCGGTGAAGAGCTAAGCATTGGAGTAAGGGTGAGTCCGCGCGGTTTGGGTTGCGGTCTGGCGACCTGGCGGACTGAGCGGGCTCCACAGCAGTAGGTCGGCGGCTTGATTGTTTGAGTCCGCGCGGCTTGTTTTTGTTCTTGTCTTTGTAACTGTCTCTGCTCTCCCGGTGTTGGGTTATGGTGAAGCATGTCTCGCCATGTATGTCTCGCCTTGTAAAGAAGTTTGCTCTTGATCAATAAAGAAGCTTGTGCTGCATGTGTTGCTGGTTGTTACTGCTTTGTTGAGATAACCACTGTTAACTCCACGATCCGGGAAAACTTTCAACATATAAGTGGGCATATTCTCCTTCGGTTTGTTGAATTTTCAGCAGGGTATCCAAGGGGGCGTCTGCGGTTTGTTGAATTTTAACATGGTATCAGAGCCAGGTTGTTGGAGTGGTCAAGCAGTGCTCAATGGAAGTAGTTGCTCGTCTGTCGAGGAAACCAGTGGTAGAACCATAGCAGTGGAGGATGCAAGTTGTCTTGGTATTGATCTTCTTACAGAGGCGAACTGTGAACGGTGGAAGTCCTGTATGAAGAGCTTTCTTCTTGGCGAGGACCTTTGGGAGGTTTTATGCGGAGCAGGAAGACAAGAGGATACTGCTGGCAATGCTGAGGCGATGAGAGCTTGGAAGGAGGCAAATGCGAAAGCGGAGTCTATTCTCAAGCAGGTGATCTCATCGGAGCTCTTGGACCACATCAGTGGATGTCGGTCAGCTGCGGAGGTTTGGACTTCCCTTGATGGGTTGTTCAGGAAGAAGGTGAAGGAGGTTGCTGCTGATGATGGTCCCTCTACTTCATATCAGGAAGAAAGGAGTGTTACTCCTAGGCGTGATAGGAAGAGGAAGGAAGGACCACGGTGCTATAAATGCAAGCAGCAAGGTCATCTTCGGAAGGAGTGCAAGGTTACCTTGCTCTCGGCGAACGTTGCTCAGGTAGGGAGGAAGGAGAAGAACGTAGTTGGGACTTCAACTAGTTCTGGATCTGATCGGCTGGATTCCACTGATAGTGCAGCTATCTGGCATGAAAGACTGGGGCATGTAGGGATGGACAAGCTGAAAGCAATGGCGGAAAGAAGACTCGTAAGAGGCTTGCCTAGATTGTCATCCTATGGCGATGGTCGGGGGTGTGCGGGATGTCAGGAAAGTGGAGCCTATCGCTTCATGGTCGACAAAGCACAAGCCAGGAGTAATGCACCATTGGCGGTTGTCCATTGTGCTCTGGTGGGACCGACCGTCACGGCCAGTCTTGGAGGCAGCAGGTTCATGCTGATATTGGTTGATGACTATTCTGGGTATACTTGGGTATACTTTATGAAGTCGAAGTCCAGCATGGTACGCTTGTTTGTGGAGTTCAAGAAGCTTGTCGAAGGCCAGCTTGGCCGGAGGATCAAGGTGTTGAGGACAGGTTTCGGTGGTGAGTTTGACTCAACCGAGTTCTCACGCTTTTGCAGGAAGCAAGGGATCCGGATGGAGCTTTCTTGTGGACATACTTCACAACAGGGTAGTGTTGCAGCTCGGATGATCCGTTGGTTAACGGAGACCTGCAAGTGTTGGCTTCAGAGTAAAGGCGTTCCGAAGGCTCTTTGGGCGGAGGGAATAGCCTGTGCTACTCACGTCATCAACCGGATGCCTCTTAGCCCGATCATAGTGAAGACTCCTTATGAGCTAATGTTCGGAGTGAAGCCCTCAGTGAAGCACCTTCGGGTGTTTGGATCTACCTGCTATATACACTCTCCGGGTGCTCTCAAAACAAAGCTAGTCTTTGTTGGGTATGATGAGCAGAAAAGAAGATGGAGGTGTATGGATCCTGCGACGAAGAAACTCATAGTGTCGAGAGACATTGTCTTTGATGAGTTGACGCCGTATTGGGGTAGCTCTTATGTGGAGCTAGAAATAAGCAGGTCAGATGGTGGGCTGAAGGAGGCTGCTGCTAAGGAAGTGGAGTTGCCTGAGTCACCAGGTGCTCCAGGTTGTTCTAGCTCCGGGGCAAAGGCGTCAGAGTCGGGAAGAAGGGGGAGTGATGCTCCAGGACCTTCTGGCTCAAAGGCGGAGGCTTCCTGTTCAGGAAGCAAGGGGAGCGATGTTCCAGGCAGTTCATGTTCAAGAGGGGAGTCTTCTGGTTCAGGTAGCAGGGGGAGCGTTGCTCCAGGTGCTCTTGGTTCCAGTAAGGAGGCGTCTTGTTCAGGGAACAAAGGGAGCATTGTTCCGGGTTTGCCCGGGAACGGAGCTATTTCAAAAGCAGCGGAGGTGGTTAGCCATGATCAGGTTCTTCGGAGATCGAAGAGGATCAGTAAGCCACCAGCTCGATATAGCGAAGGGAACACGGCAGACTTGGTCCCGTGTTTCCTTGTTAGCCCTCAGGTCGAGCAAGGTACTTCTAGCTGTGAAGACCCCACTAGAATCAAGGAGGTGATTGACACCAAGTCTGAAGAGGTGACTTCTCTCAGAGGCAACGAGGCTTGGGCTTCTGGGTCCAAGGAAGTTGGTGATACTCCTATGATGCATGAGTGGAGGTTGAAGCTGAAGAAGGCAGAGGGAAGCATGGCTCCTTTTGGGAGATGCTGGAGGGCTCCCTCATGGTCCATGATATGCGGGGCGAGGACTATGTCTTGGACATCTCTTCGTAGATGCTATCGGAAGGACCAGGTGCAAGGTTACGGGAGCTGCTGGAGTTATTCACCACTTCTCACTTCAAGGGGGAGTGTTGAATTCTGTGAAGTGAAAGTGGGTGAATGGAAGGCTTGGGAAACCTATCCGCGCGGACTACGCGGACTGGGTTGGCAGACTGCTAGGTCGGCAGGGATGTTGCAGACGGTTTGCTCTGTGGCGGCCTGGGCGGTCTGTTCGCACGGACTGCGCGGACAGCAGCGGCGGTCTGACAGGCCAGTGTATGCTCAGCAGGCGGTCTACTCCCAGGAAGTAACCGGGCGGATAGGAATGTTATCCGCGGAGTCCGGCATGAAGCGGACTGAAGAACTGGAGCTCGGCAGACCGGTTTGGCAGATGCCTTGGTCTTGCTCTAGTGAAGCGGCAAGTGGAAGCCGTGGAGACCGCCGGTCAGCGCGGACAGGAACTAGAGGTCGCCCGGTATGGCGGGCTAGATCCAGTGTCCGCCTGTAAGTGCGGACTGGCCCTTGCGGCCAGTGGGCTGGACTTGGTGGGAATTGAACCAAGTCCAGGAGGCCCAGTCCGGGGAGATCGCGCAGTGGAGCGCGGGCTGGTTTCTCAGTCCGCCAAGCGTAGTAGAAGTGCAGTTGCCTTGTTTGCTAGCTTGGGGAAATGCGGACTGGAGAATTGCTTGTGCAGGAGCGTGCGGACTGGAGCCGGAGTCCGCTGAGTCCGGTTGAGCCTTGTGATGAGGTTATGGACTCAGGGAAGCGTACTGAAGTTCGCTGTATACGCGGACTGGGGTCTACTGTTCGCGGACTGGATTGGCGTGTCCGCTAAGTCCGGAGGTGCCTTGGCAATGAGGTAATGGACTTGGGATATGCGGACGATAGCTGGGTATCCGCTGAGTCCGGCAGGTGCCTTGATGGCGCGGTTGCGGGCTCGGGTTTTGCGGGCTGATGCCTTGTCCGCAGAATGGCGGATACGGCTGTTGTGGAGTCCGGCTGTGGTGGTCCTGGCTTGGTCTCTGGCGGCAAGGCGGACTGGATATTGGAGTCCGGCCTTGGAGAAGCTGGGGCGGACTGGCTATCTGCATAGGGCGGCGAACTGGCATGTGTGTCCGCGGGCTGGCGGACACATAAGTTCTTGCTGCGGGATGTGGCAGTGATCCTATCGGGAAGGGCGGTGACCATACTCATCGTCGTGCCTATAAATAGGACCCATGTCACATCAGGAGAAACCAACCAGAACCTAGACCGAAGTAAGTGAACAGTATCTGAGCTCGCGTAAGTTGCTGCGGCCTGGACTTTGTGTCCGCGCGGATAGAGTTGACCCGGTTGTGCTGTGCAGGTTGTGCGGATAGCGCTGGAAAGCCAGGACTTGGCTCTGATTGCGGTCAGGGACAGTGCGGACTCTGCGGTTAAGCAACAGGCGGTAAACAGCAGGTCGCGGATAGCGGCCAGGCAGTCTTCTCTTTGGCGACTTGGTTCGGGGTTCAGGAGGTCGCCTGCATCAGGCGGACTGTTCCATTGGGTGGCGCAGCTTGTGCGGTCTGGCGGCGTGCAGACCGGCGGTGAAGAGCTAAGCATTGGAGTAAGGGTGAGTCCGCGCGGTTTGGGTTGCGGTCTGGCGACCTGGCGGACTGAGCGGGCTCCACAGCAGTAGGTCGGCGGCTTGATTGTTTGAGTCCGCGCGGCTTGTTTTTGTTCTTGTCTTTGTAACTGTCTCTGCTCTCCCGGTGTTGGGTTATGGTGAAGCATGTCTCGCCATGTATGTCTCGCCTTGTAAAGAAGTTTGCTCTTGATCAATAAAGAAGCTTGTGTTGCATGTGTTGCTGGTTGTTACTGCTTTGTTGAGATAACCACTGTTAACTCCACGATCCGGGAAAACTTTCAACATATAAGTGGGCGTATTCTCCTTCGGTTTGTTGAATTTTCAGCAGGGTATCCAAGGGGGCATCTGCGGTTTGTTGAATTTTAACAGTTCCTTTAATTCCACGGTGGGGGGGTTTTTATACGATGTTTTGGAAATTCTCTCTTTTTCTAAAACAATGTCTTCGCTTTATACGGAGAATTGGAAAGGGTAGAGTCCGCGGCCATGGCCGTGTCTTGTAGAGACTCATTTGGAAGAGTAGAGGAAGAACAAAAATCAGAAAATTAATTTTCTTTCAGAAAGGTAGTAGGAAGATTCTTCACCTAAGGCATCTAAGGAAAAACACGAGTCATCATTTTCTAGGGTGTTATTCATCGAATGGGTGATAGAGAAGGTGACTTCATCGTGGCCTACTCGTAGGAAGAGCATTCCATTGCTTACGTCAATGATAGCTCGGGTGGTGGCAAGGAAGGGTCGACAAAAGATCAAGGGAACCTCGACGTCTTCTTCGATGTCCAATACGACAACATTCACAAGGAAGATGAATTTGTCGACTTTAACCAAGATATCCTCCATAATTCCTAACGGGTATTTCATTGATCTATCAGCGTGCTTGATACTCATGCGTGTGGGGTTGAGGCTACCAATTACAAACTTCTTGAATAACAAGAGGGGAATCACATTGATACTCACACCTAAGTCGGCCAATGCGTGCTTGACAAAAAGATCACCAAAGACACATGGAATAGAAAAACTACCCGAATCACTAATCTTCTTTGGTAAACCGTTTGTTAAGACCGCAAAGCACTCGGTATTTAGTGTGACATGCGATAAGTTTTGTAATTTCTTTTTATTAGTCAAGAGGTGTAAGACCCCTTCCTCCCCCTTACCAAGGAGGGCTACCGGGCCTTATGCCCAGAACTGCCGTCCTACGGTGGCACTAACACACGGGTTAGTCGACACCGCAACACGGCGATCCTGCCGGCTAATACGAACATTTAAACTGTAGGCCAATATGAGAAGAAGAAGAAAAGCATTATATCAATCCACTAGTCCACAAGTCACAAAGTACAGATCATATGTATGAAATGAAAAGTACATCAACATAGTCCATAAAAGAGTACAAAATGAAAGAGTAATAAGGGATAATGCCCGGTACATTAAAATCAACTCTCTCTCTCTCTCAAATAAAAACGGAAGCTATACTAGTACATCACAATTCGTCCCACCTGAGGACGCACAGTAGTGGTAGTAGCCTACTGTAGCGGTATCTGCTCCTCACGTCCTGTCTCCTCGTCGTGCTGGTGCTCCATCTCCATAGGCTCCTAAAAATAGTATGGTCACCGACCATTAGTCAAAAAGACTAAGTCGTTTCCTCCGCAACTCGCCCCGCAACTCCTAAGCCAATCCAAGGCCTACACTAAGCCAATCCAAGGCCTACACTCAGCCAACAAGGCCTACACTCAGAGATTACAATCTCCTACACTCAGGCTAACAAGCCCTACCCTCAGCCTTTATAGATATAGGCTTACAATCACTCAGATCCAATGGATCCTACAAGTTAAAAAGATATTACAAAATATAACTCTACAACTCAGAATAATAAGAGAGGAGTTGAGAGATTCTTGATGAGTTCTTGAAAGAACTCAGCTGGATTCACCCTGACTTAGCTTTCTTCAAAGCTTCTTGAGTAGAACTGAATAAGGCTGAATCCTCTGCAGTTGTTCCTTGACCTCTGCCACTTAAGAATCAGAATTGAATCTGAATCCTTCTTCTCAGCCTAGTTCCAAAGGCTGATTTCTTGGATGGAGCTCTCTCTCTCCAACTTCTTAGATCTGCAGTTGGACTGCAAGATCTTCTTGTGATGATACTCAGTTTACCACTTTTATGATTACTTCAACAATAATCTGAACTCTGTTAACAATTTGATCAACAACCTCAACCACAGTTTCTGTAAACTGTAGGTGCCTATTTATAGGCCTTCTTCATGGTAACCGGCTGGTCCGGTTCATAACTGACTTCTGACATCTCTGACAGTTGCTGTAGACCGGCTGGATCGGCAGCTGTCATGTCAACCAGTCACTTCTTGAAAATCTCTAACAGTCAGTAAGTGTCGAGTCTTTCTGTCTTTAAGTGTCGACACTTATAGACCAAGTGTCGACACATGCTTTGTAAGTGTCGACACAAGTCTACAAGGTGTCGACAAATATCCTTATATGTCTCGACACAGATTCTTCTTCATGTGTCGACACTGAAATTGAGTGTCAACACAAGTACTTATTCTTCTAGCTTTTGCTGAATTCTTCTATGTGTCGACACATCTCCTTTGTGTCGACACAACTTCTTGTCTTGAATCTGTCTAGTGTCGTCACTGCTTCTTGGTGTCGACACATAATCTTCTATGTTGAAACTTGCTGAGTGTCGACACAGCTCCTTGTGTCGACACACCTTCTTGTTGTTGAGACTTCAGCTGAGTGTCGACACATTCCCATAGTGTCGACACTTGTACTTAGAATAATTTGTTGTTCTTTCTGTTCTTTACTAAGTGTCGACACAGCTCCATGTGTCGACACTTTCTTAAAGTGTTGAGTCTTTAGCTGTGTGTCGACACATTGTTCTGGGTGTCGACACATACTTCAAATGTTGACTCTTCTGTTGAGTGTCGACACATTGTGTTGAGTGTCGACACTTACTTCAAATGCTGACTCTTCTGCATAGTGTCGACACATTGTGTTGAGTGTCGACACTTGTACTTAGACTCTGCAGACTTTTGTTGAGTGTCGACACAGCTCCAAGTGTCGACACTTTCTGGTGTAGACACAGCTTCACGGGGTGTCGACACAGCTCCTTGTGTCGACACTTTCTGTCTGCACTTTTCTTCACTGAGTGTCGACACAGCTCCAAGTGTCGACACTTTCTGTCTGCACTTTTCTTCACTGAGTGTCGACACAGCTCCAAGTGTCGACACTTTCTGTCTGGTGTCGACTCTGCATCCCAGGTGTCGACACAATGACTCCAAGTGTCGACACGGCTTGTCTAGGTGTCGACACAAGCTTTCTTAAGTGTCGACACTTTCCCTCTGAGTGTCGACACATGGACTTAGAAACTTTTTGCTTCAGTCCAGTACTTTCTTAACCTGCACAAGTAACTCAAACATACATCAAATACATTATGATGTATATCATTGAGTTGGGTGAGGCTTCTTCAAATCAGGTACATTTGACTAATGTACCCAACAATCTCCCCCTATTTGGAGAAGTCATAACCCTTAGTCAATGATATACACCATTCATAATTAAGAATTACAAAATGATATACAGCAGATTATATAAACAGGGTAAACTTAAACATGTAATAAATTCTCACATGTATACACATTCATTATTCCAGAACAAATAAAAAATAGACACTTCTCAGAACAATCATAATATATTTATCATATATTGTTTTAACATTGTTCCTTATACATTTTCAATGGTGTACAAAAATGTTTTCCATTCAACAGATTACAACAAGCTTCAAGTTTAATTCCTAATCTATTTCTGATCAGGTTCTTTGATAACTATTCCCTTTCCAGCTTGAACTTGAGCTTTGACAGGGGCTTCAGCAGGTTCAGCAACAGCAGGCTTCTTTCCTTTTAAGTCCTTCTTTTTCAGCTCTTCTGCTTTTATTTTCTGCCTCTCAAAGTAGTGGTATGGCTTGGGGAAGTACTTGCTAGGCTCCACAGCAGTTGGAGGTAGCTTTCCCATCTTAGCCTTCCTTCTGAATTGTACTATAGCCTCCTGCCTAATCTCATGCTTTCTCCATTCTGCCTCAGAGAACCATTTATTCCTTTCATGAGCATTGTCCTTTGCAGCTTTCCAGGCAGTAAGAATTATATTTCTAGAGGTAGGGCTCCATTATTCAAAATCTGGCTTTTGTTCAGCTTGTTCCCTAAACCTCTTCTTTGACAACCTTGCCTCTTCTTCTTTGTTCATGGCCTCCTACAGAGCTTCAGAAATAGGTTGAACAACCTTCTCAATATGAACTTTGGCCTTGCCCTCAGTTGGGCTATACATAGTGCTGACATCTGCTTGAACCATATCAAAATCTGGAGGTGGATATATTACTTGAGCTACTTCTGCTTGCTCACCTCCAAGATATGCAGTTTGAACTCCGGATTCAGCAACATTGTCATCATCACAAAGTGGAGGATAGCCCAGTGTAGCTCTGATGGAGTTAGATATCCATTTGGCATGGTCAGAGCTAGCTTTGACTAAGACTCTCTCCCCCTTTATGACTTCTCGGGCCATATGGTCTCTGACATCATCCTTTTGAAACCTTATCTGACTGTCCAAGTATCTGATGCCCTCTTTAAAGTAAGGTCTGAGCTTAGTAAGCTGTTCAGAGATGGCCTTCTGGGAATCTTTAATGGCAGTCTTGACAGCAGAAATCTCAGCTTGAAAGACCTTATCAAAGTCAGCCTTAGCAGCAGCAGTAGATGTTGAAGGTTCAGCAGACTTATTCTTCAATTCAGTGACTATAGCATTATGGGAGGCAGTCAAATTATCATTCATTCTTAACTGATTCTCCAGCACATACCCTTGCTTTAATGCTATATCATCTACCTGAGCCTTGATCTTCTCCTGGTGAGTTGCCAAATAGACTACTGCATTCCCACCCTTGTGGAAGCAGTCAGTCATCTCCTTTTTATTAAGGTTCATCTCAAACCTTATAGACTTTATGTCCTGTGCAAGATCAAACTGTAGGGACTTGTGCCCTTCATCCACATAAGCCTCTATTGCCTTCCTTTGCTCATCCAACTTGATCTGCATGGCAATCATCAAAGCACTATAATCAACTGTTGGAGCTTGTTGAACTATAGGCTGTGGGGCAATAGATTGCAAAGCTTTCTTATAACTCTTGCTTCTCCTCTTGAAGACAAAGAGTTTCTTCTTCTTGGCCCTTGCACTCTCCTCATCCTCAGATGCAGAAGTGCTGGCAATATCAACTCTGTCCTTAGGGCTTTGAGGTTTGTCAGCTGGCACAGCAGTTGCTTTCTCAGTTTCCAGCCTAATAGGCTCTTCCAGAACTTCCATGTTCTCCCCCTCAGCAGCAGCACTCTTATCTTCAGCAGCAGCATCCTTGTCCATATCAAAATCCTCTTGATCTAGATTTAAGAATAAATCCTCCATTGTATATTCAGGTGGAGATGGAGCTGGAGACAGTCTTTGCTCTTCAACCACTGATTCAGGTACCACTTCTTGTTCAACAGATTTGTCTTCTAAAACAACATCTGGTACTTGACTGTCTAGCTGAGTTTGCTGATGGACATCAGACAAATTAGCATCTTCTATAATATAGTCTAAAGTTTTTAAGTCAGTGAGTACCTCTTGGATAATGACTGTGGCTTGCTCACTGTCCAGAGTAGATGGTTCTTCTACTACTGGAAGCTCCCCCTTGCTGTGATCCCTATGGATGGGGCTTGCTTGAGGCAGCTCCCCCTGGATCGCAGCTACATCTTGAGCAGCAGGGGTCTTTACTACTGTCTCTTCCTCTTGCTCATCAGGAGTGAACACCACCTGTTCTTCACTCTCAGAACTGCTTGAGGACTCTTGTGCCACAACAGCAGTTTTCCTTTTCTTCCTGGGAGGAGAATCTTTCTTAGTAACTGGCTTCTCTGGAGTGGGCAGTTCCTTTGACAGCACCCTTTCCCACCTAGAAAATATCCTGGAATCCATCTTCCTCATGTGGTTAATCTTGCTTCCAGCAGCATTGCTCATTACCTCTGGTATTGTACCAGCTAGGTAGAGACTTAGTATTCTGCCCAGGTTGGGCTTCTTCAAGCTCTCCTTGATTTTCTCATAGATTACCATTGACCAATCTGTTCTTAGGGTGAAGATAATTCTTTTCATGACATTGAACATTGAGGATGACACCCAGTCATGCCCTCCAGGCTTACTGAGAATGACCTTTCCCACAATTTCAGACAGGAATTTTCCTTGACTGTTCATGCCTTTCCTGTTAAAGACAGAACCTATCTTCAGCTTTGGGTCAAGTCCACACCAGGTAAGAGCTTCCCTGGTCTTGGATGTAGAAACTACTTCTTCATCTTGAGTCTTAGGTAGCTGGAGTACCTTCCTCAGACTTTTTGGTGAGACCTTGACTTTGGATCCATGCACTCTGGATTTGATTCTATATCCAGAGTCATCAACTGTAGCTCCAGTAAGGAATTCAAGAACTTCCTTCTTCGAAATCTTGGTTGGTTCTGAAACCAAATATTCTAGTCCAGAATCGCTGACTAGGGTTACCACCGATTGGATTTCTTGATCTCCATCATCGAACGCGCCGCGCACAAGTTCATAGCCTTCGTTAACGTTCTCCTCGAGCTTGGGAGCCATTAGGGTTTGGAGAATTAGTCTTGAGAAGAGAGAAATGTCGACACAGGAGTTGTGGTCTCGAAACTTTGAAAGCGTGTCGACAAACAGAGACAGAACCCTATTTATACCTTTCTAATTTTGAAGATGAACAGGCGGGACAGCAAGCTAAACATGTGTCGACACTGACTTATAATGTCTCGACACACATGTGTCGACACAAGTTTAGTCAACTGATATTATGTGTCGACACTTGGTTATGTGTCGACACAACATAACTCGACACATCGTCGAGACTTTACTTAGAAAACTCTGAGTAAAACATATGTGTCGACACCATATAGGATGTGTCGACACCTACTTGACATGTGTCGACACTAACATTCTGAAGTGTCGACATCACATTCCTAGATGTGTCGACACGTTTTTCCTGAAGTGTCGACACCACTATTCTGTGTCGACATAGACTTGTCTATGTGTCGACACCTTTTTACTTAGCCAATTTTCTATTTTGTAAACTTAGTCTAAGTTTATCATACCTAGTTCAATTTTGAATCTATTGAACTTAGCTTCTTCTAGTGGCTTAGTAAACATATCAGCTACTTGTTCATCTGTTTTAACATATTCAAGTGAAATATCTTCTTTTTCTACATGTTCTCTAAGAAAGTGATATTTAATCTCAATATGTTTAGTTCTACTATGAGATACAGGGTTATTAGCTATTGAAATAGCACTTGTAGAATCACAGTAAAGTGGAGTTCTACTTACCTGAAATCCATAGTCCTCTAGCTGATGTTGAATCCACAGAAGTTGAGCACAGCAACTTCCTGCAGCCACATACTCTGACTCAGCTGTGGAGATAGCCACACTAGTCTGCTTTTTGCTGCTCCATGAAATTAGTCTTCCACCTAGGAATTGACAGGTTCCAGTAGTGCTCTTTCTATCCTCTTTGCATCCTGCAAAGTCTGCATCTGAATAACCTGTTAGATCAAAGTCTCCATTCCTAGGGTACCAGAGGCCTAGATAGGGAGTGCCCTTTAGATATCTCAAAATTCTCTTGACAGCAGTCAAGTGAGACTCTTTAGGGCAGGCTTGATATCTTGCACAAACACATGTAGCATACATGATGTCTGGTCTACTAGCAGTCAAGTATAATAGGGAGCCAACTATCCCTCTATACAAGGTTTCATCTACAGGTTTCCCTGCATCATCCTTGCTAAGAGACATACTTGACCCCATAGGAGTCTTCATGGTACTGGATGAATCCATACCATACTTCCTTATGAGTTCTAGGGTGAACTTTGACTGACAAATAGACAAACCACTCTCAGTCTGTTTAACTTGGAGACCCAAGAAAAACTTCAGCTCTCTCATACTACTCATTTCAAACTGACCTTGCATAAGTTTTGCAAAATTTTTGCAAAGGCTGCTTTCAGTAGACCCAAATATAATGTCATCTATATATATTTGGACTAGTATGACATTGCCTCTAGATTCCCTAAGGAATAGAGTCTTATCTATTTTCCCCCTTGAGAACTTGTTCTCAATGAGGAAACTAGATAGGGTTTCATACCAAGCTCTAGGGGCCTGTTTTAACCCATATAATGCTTTCCTAAGTCTATAGACATAATGAGGTTGAGTTGGATCAACAAAACCTGAAGGCTGCTCCACATAGACTTCTTCTTTCAAATTACCATTTAAGAATGCTGACTTGACATCCATCTGGTAAACCTTGAATCCTTGATAGGTTGCATAGGCCAAGAACATCCTTATGACTTCCAGTCTGGCTACTGGAGCAAAGGTTTGATCAAAATCAATACCTTCTTCTTGCCTATATCCTTTTGCAACCAATCTTGCTTTGTTCTTTATGATGACCCCTTGTTCATCCATCTTATTTCTGTAGATCCACTTAACTCCTATTACATTGTGGTCTTTAGGTTTAGGAACCAGTTCCCAAACCTTGCACCTCTTGAACTGATTAAGCTCTTCTTGCATAGCTTCAGTCCATTGTGGATCTTGTATTGCTTCTTCAAATCTTTTAGGTTCAACTTGAGACAAAAAGCTGGAATAGATTGCAGCATTCATGTTTCTACTCCTGGTTTGTACTCCTTGTCTTGGATCTCCAATAATCAGCTCTACTGGATGATCTCTAAGATGCCTGTGGGTTGGAGGCATCCTTACTTCAGGTTGAACCTCTTCAGCATCTGCATCATGCTGTACTCCTTGTCTTTCTTCAGCAACTGGCACATGTAGTTCTCCCCCTGGACAACAGCTACTCTCTTCTCCTTGCTGTCTTGCAGCAGGCACTTCTTCTATAGTCAGCTTGTCCATTGTCTTTGTCAAACCTGTGGGGCTGCATACATTCCTAGACAACTCATTATTAATAAGTTTAGTCTCATCAAAAACTACATGCACTGATTCTTCTACAACTTGTGTAGTCAAGTTGTAGATTCTATAAGCCTTACTATTATTGTTGTACCCAACAAAAATTCCCTCTTGGGACTTGGCAGCAAACTTAGTTAGGTAAGACTTCCCATTGTTAAGTATGTAGCATTTACAACCAAAGATCCTGAAGTAGGATAGGTTTGGTTTCCTTCCTTTCACAACTTCATAGGGGGTCTTGTTTAGCCCTTTAGTGATGGTAGCCCTATTTATAACATAGCATGCAGTGTTAACTGCTTCAACCCAGAAATACTCTGGTAGTGATGTATCACTTAGTAGGGTTCTACCAACCTCTATCAAGGTCCTATTTTTCATTTCAGCAATGCCATTTTGCTGAGGTGTTCTAGGTGAAGAGAATTCTTGAAATATCCCAAAGTCTTCACATAGTTTTGTCATGTTTTCAGATTGAAACTCAGTACCATGGTCACTTCTAATCTTGACCACAGTACTATTTAGTTCATTCTGAATTTGCTTGACAAAGCTGTAGAAGACACTAGGTGTTTCAGATTTCTGTCTTAAGAAGAACACCCAGGAAAACCTTGAGTAGTCATCTACAACTACAAGGGTATAGACCTTCCTACCTAAGCTGTGAACTGGCATTGGACCAAAGAGATCCAAATGCAAGAGAAACAAACATCTTACAGCATCTTTGTTTTCTATGCTCTTAAAGGTGGATTTAGTCTGCTTGCCCTTTTGACAAGCTAAGCAAATACCATCTTTGACACACTTAACCTGAGGACCATTCCTCACTAACTCTTTGCTAAAGAGTTTGCTAATTGTCTTGTAGTTAAGATGGGCTAGCCTCTTGTGCCATTTGACACGATGAGAGACTGTCTCATCAGCTACAAGACAAACTGGAGAATCATTGTTCTCAATCATAATGTCTAGGCAATAAACATTTCTCTTCCTATATCCTGTCAAGATGATCTCTTGATCACTTGACCTCTTGATATGACAACCATTTTTAACAAATGAGATGTCATACCCTACATCACTTAACTGACTTATACTTATTAGGTTGTGTTTCAACCCTTTAACATAAGCCACTTGAGTAATGGTAACAAGGTTTGAAGAAATGTTACCAAACCCTTTGATGATTCCTTTCTCAGAACCACCAAAGGTCACTTTAGGACCATTTTTGATTGGAATGTAGTCCTTCAGTAGTCCCCTAGTTCCAGTCATATGTCTGGAACATCCACTGTCCAAGTACCATGTAGGGGTATGGCCACTTGGACTCACCTGCAAAACAGATTAATGGACCTTAGAACCCAAAGCAATCTTGGGTCCTTGGTACTTGTTAGTCTGTAACTTGACAAAGCTACCTACTGGCTTTCCACCAGGTAGCTTGCTACTTACTTTGGTACTGGAATTGTACCAACAGTCCATTGCAAAATGGCCAATCTTGCCACAGCACCAGCATTCAAACTTATTGTATCTTTGCTTAGGTACAACCTTTGCTGTTTTATCTACAGCAGACCTGTTGAATGTTGGGGCTTTGCCCTTGGACTTAAAATTGGACTACTCAGTCCCTGCAGGTCTAACAAAGCCCAGTCCATCCTTGCCTTTATGATGAACAAATTCATCAATTAAAGGTAGCACTGATTTAGGTTTTGAAAACCTAGCAACAAGCTCTCTTTCTTTCTGAAGATTGATCTTCAGTCTCTTAATTTGATCATTCTTATAGGTGATAGTTCCCATCTGAATCACAGTAATGTGTTTCAGCCTAGCTACCTCATTCAGTTTTTGATCAAATTGTTTCTCAAAATCTGTTACAACAGCCTTGAGATCAGCAATCTCCTTTGCCTGACTTTTGGCTAGGGTCTTGCATTTCTTGTAGGCTTGCAACAGCACCTTATATTCATCTATAAGCTGATGAATATCTTCCTCAGACTCAGATACATTCTCATCACTTGATGAAGAAGAATCTGATTCTGAACTAGAACAAGAATCTGAATTTAAACTTGAACTTTGTACCTGACTGGGTCCTGGCTGCTCCAAGATTTTGGCACTGTCTGTCAAAGCCATTAGCCCTTGGCAATGACTGTCTTCTTGTTCATAAATTGACTCCAAGATCTCCATGAATTCTTCCTCTTCTTCTTCTTCTACATACAACCCTATGTAGGCTTCAGCCTCAGACTCAGTTTCTGAAGATGATATATCTGATAGAGTCTTCTCCTTCTTAGCAACAAAAGACTTTTCTTTCTTCCCTTTGAAGTAAGTCTTTTTCCTGTCACCAGAATCCTTTCTCTTCTCTGGACAATCTGCAATAACATGGCTCTGTCTATTGCAGCAATAGCAAACAATCTTTGAACCAGTTGCCTTGCTTGACTTTGTCCTCTTCCTGTCTTTCTTTGAAGACTTTTTCTCCTGATGAAAGGCTTCCTTTCCCTTTGAAGAAGAGGGTCTTGACCTCCACTGTTTCTTCCTCAGGAATTTCTGAAAATGTCTAGTGAAGGAAGCAAAGTCTTGATCACTTTCACTGCTCTAACTCTTTGTGCTGATAGACTCATCAGATTCTGATTCAACTACCTCTGGAGGTGGAGTTGAAGACTTATTCCTGCACTTTCTGGGAACTTCTGTCTTGAAAGCAACAGTTCTTTCTTTGTGCTCAGTCCTTGTTGATTTCTCCTCCTCTTTTCTCACTGTTAACTGCATCTCATATGACAATAGCTTGCCAAAAAGTGTGGGAGGTGGAATTTCCCCCAACTTAGCCATTTCTCTTATGGCACAGATCTTGGTGTCCCAATCTTTGGTTAGGGACCTTAAGAACTTGTCATTTAGTTCATAGTTAGTGAACTCTCTTCCATAAGACATGAGTTCATTAACTATTCTGTAAAATTTCTTATAGCACTCAGTGATGCTATCACTCTTTCCTTGCCTAAAGCTTTCATATTCCTGATTTAGCAAGGACTTCCTATCTTGCCTAACTTCTTCAGAACCTTCCATATAGATAATGAGAGTATCCCACATCTCTTTTGCTGTCTTACAGTGAATTAAGTTCTGAAAAGTGGCATCATCAATGGCTCTCACTATTATGTTTTGTGCCCTCTTGTCCATGGTGGCCAGGACAATTTCATCCTTAGTCATCTCAGAGAAATCCTTTGGAGTTCTCTGATTTGCATCCAATACTGAAATCTTCATTGGCACATAAGGCCCTTCCTTCACTGTAATGTAGATTCTAGGGTCAGAGGCTTCCATAAATAGCCTTACCCTCTCTTTCCAGATCCCAAAGATCTCTTTCCTGCATATGGGTAATTTCATGGAACCCAATTCCTTGTGATTCTCAAAAGAACCCATGTTTCTTGATGTTCTTGATTTTCTTGAAACTGTGTAATACCTTACTCTGAATCTGCCAAACAGGATTTCCTCAGGCTGTTAGTCCTTGTTTTGAGCAATCTCCCTCTGATACCACTTGAAAGATATGGTACCTAAACACCTAGAGGGGGGGGGGGGTGAATAGGTGACCTAATCCTTTTCTAACTTTGTTGGCAGTCAAACAGTTATATCACAGATTTCTAACTAGTTTATCTCAGCAATCAGCAATAATCAAACATACACAGCACATTCACAGCACAGCACACAGTGATTTATAGTGGTTCCCCAGGATATGGGTACATCCACTTTCCCCCTTCGCCTATCTAGCAGTGTACTATATTCGGCCAAACTCCTGCACTGTCTCAGAACCCAAATTGGTTCCTACCTCAGGCCCAAAGCCTTACAACTCAGCTTTATCCCAAAGCCTACACTCAGCCAATCAAGGCCTACACTCAGCCAATCAAAGGCCTACACTCAGCCAACAAGGCCTACACTCAGAGATTACAATCTCCTACACTCAGGCTAACAAGCCCTACCCTCAGCCTTTATAGATATAGGCTTACAATCACTCAGATCGAATGGATCCTACAAGTTAAAAAGATATTACAAAATATAACTCTACAACTCAGAATAATAAGAGAGGAGTTGAGAGATTCTTGATGAGTTCTTGGAAGAACTCAGCTGGATTCACCCTGACTTAGCTTTCTTCAAAGCTTCTTGAGTAGAACTGAATAAAGCTGAATCCTCTGCAGTTGTTCCTTGACCTCTGCCACTTAAGAATCAGAATTGAATCTGAATCCTTCTTCTCAGCCTAGTTCCAAAAGCTGATTTCTTGGATGGAGCTCTCTCTCTCCAACTTCTTAGATCTGCAATTGGACTGCAAGATCTTCTTGTGATGATACTCAGTTTACCACTTTTATGATTACTTCAACAATAATCTGAACTCTATTAACAATTTGATCAACAACCTCAACCACAGTTTCTGTAAACTGTAGGTGCCTATTTATAGGCCTTCTTCATGGTAACCGGCTGGTCCGGTTCATAACTGACTTCTGACATCTCTAACAGTTGCTGTAGACCGGCTGGATCGGCAGCTGTCATGTCAACCAGTCACTTCTTGAAAATCTCTAACAGTCAGTAAGTGTCGAGACTTTCTGTCTTTAAGTGTCGACACTTATAGACCAAGTGTCGACACATGCTTTGTAAGTGTCGACACAAGTCTACAAGGTGTCGACACATATCCTTATATGTCTCGACACAGATTCTTCTTCATGTGTCGACACTGAAATTGAGTGTCGACACAAGTACTTGTTCTTCTAGCTTTTGCTGAATTCTTCTATGTGTCGACACATCTCCTTTGTGTCGACACAACTTCTTGTGTTGAATCTGTCTAGTGTCGTCACTGCTTCGTGGTGTCGACACATAATCTTCTATGTTGAAACTTGCTGAGTGTCGACACAGCTCCTTGTGTCGACACACCTTCTTGTTGTTGAGACTTCAGCTGAGTGTCGACACATTCCCATAGTGTCGACACTTATACTTAGAATAATTTGTTGTTCTTTCTGTTCTTTGCTAAGTGTCGACACAGCTCCATGTGTCGACACTTTCTTAAAGTGTTGAGTCTTTAGCTGTGTGTCGACACATTGTTTTGGGTGTCGACACATACTTCAAATGTTGACTCTTCTGTTAAGTGTCGACACATTGTGTTGAGTGTCGACACTTACTTTAAATGCTGACTCTTCTGCATAGTGTCGACACATTGTGTTGAGTGTCGACACTTGTACTTAGACTTTGCAGACTTTTGTTGAGTGTCGACACAGCTCCAAGTGTCGACACTTTCTGGTGTAGACACAGCTTCACGGGGTGTCGACACAGCTCCTTGTGTCGACACTTTCTGTCTGCACTTTTCTTCACTGAGTGTCGACACAGCTCCAAGTGTCGACACTTTCTGTCTGCACTTTTCTTCACTGAGTGTCGACACAGCTCCAAGTGTCGACACTTTCTGTCTGGTGTCGACTCTGCATCCCAGGTGTCGACACAATGACTCCAAGTGTCGACACGGCTTGTCTGGGTGTCGACACAAGCTTTCTTAAGTGTCGACACTTTCCCTCTGAGTGTCGACACATGGACTTAGAAACTTTTTGCTTCAGTCCAGTACTTTCTTAACCTGCACAAGTAACTCAAACATACATCAAATACATTATGATGTATATCATTGAGTTGGGTGAGGCTTCTTCAAATCAGGTACATTTGACTAATGTACCCAACAAGCCTGCCTCGGCTCTTCGCTAACCATACCAGAAACTTGCTTCCGACTCCAAAGAGTTATAGCTTTTGCTTGCTCTCTGGGGTTGGGCTCGGTGTTGGCACGAAGAGACCCGGCGGGTCGCTCAGAAATAATTTCTGCTAGTTGTCATACTTGATTCTCTAAACTTTTAACGGTCCCGGCTAGGGTTCTTATAGTAGAGTCATTAACATTCATATATTTTGAAAACATTTCCTCCAAACTTGTAGGTTTTGGAAAATTTTGAGGAGGTGGTGGTGGTGCATAAAAATCATTTTGTGGTGGCGGGTGCATTGCGTTCGATGGATTACTCCATGAAAAGTTCGGGTGGTTCCGTAAAGCGGGATTATAACTATTCGGAAAAGAGAAACTCGGCGTAGGATAATTAGTAGCAAAATAATTATGAAAAGTATTTTTAGGCATATTATTAACATAATCTAATGGTTCGGGAGCAGGAGTTGAAGATTCCCATACTAGAGGGGCGGAGGCAGCAGTCATCTCCATTATCTTTTCACTTAACATTTCCACTTGCAGTGCAAGCTGGGGGACATTATCTTCTTCAAAGATACTTGCAAGTTTGTTCGGGCAGGACCTAGACACATTCCACTGATATGTTTTCATGGCCATGTCCTCAAAAAGCTCAAGTGCAGTATCCGAGGTTTTGTGGTTTAAGGTACCACCGGAAGCTGCGTCTATCATTTTCTTTGAGCTTCGATTTCGCCCGTTATAAAACGTCTGTACCTGCAACCACACAAGCAGCACGTGATGGGGGCATCGTCTTAACAGTTCTTTAAATCTTTCCCAGGTTTCATACAGTGTTTCAGAATCTATTTGTCCAAAGGCAGAAATATCATTCC
Source organism: Platanthera guangdongensis (assembly GCA_039583875.1). Taxonomy (NCBI): domain Eukaryota; kingdom Viridiplantae; phylum Streptophyta; class Magnoliopsida; order Asparagales; family Orchidaceae; genus Platanthera; species Platanthera guangdongensis. Next base: position 32,060,436 of record CM077160.1, read on the forward strand.
TAAGTTTTGTTGTTTTAGCTGGCGGAAAATACTTCGCTAGAAATTTTTTAGTTATTTGATTCTAGATGGTGATGATGTTTTTTGGTAGTGTTCAACCATTGCTTAGCCTTGGTTCTTAGGGAGAAAGGGAAGAGTCCAAGCCTAATAGAATCATTTGTGACACCATTGATTTTAAAGGTGTCACAAATCTCAAGAAAGCATGCTATATGCGCGTTCGAATCTTCAACTTGAAGTCCATCAAATTTCACATACTGCTGCACCATTTGAATTATGATAGGCTTAAGTTCAAAATTATTATTAGCTATAGTAGGGCGAACTATGCTTGATCCTGTAGCGTCTAGATTCGGTCGTTCATAATAGGACATAGGCCTATGCACGACTTCCTCTACGTGGGGTTCTTCCATTTTTAGAGTAGAAAATGACTCGGAATCCTCAACCAGTATTTTGAGAGTAGGGCCTTGAAATTGCGATCTTCTCCGAAGAGTACGATCAATTTCGTGGTCAAAGTCCAAAATAAATAAACAAGAAAGGATTTTATAAAAAAAATTTTAAATAGATTTTTTTATGTTTTAACTCAAGAACTTCCCAAGGGCTACCCGATGAAGGGTTTGCAAGGTACTAGACAAGATAGTGGCATTTATAGCCACATTGCCCTTTTCGAGAGAGTTAGGTTGTGTAGAAATATTGTGATGTGGGTTTCTATTAAGAGCGGTAATATTTTTTGAATTTTTAATTAATGTTTTTTAAAAAAGAAGGGTGGTGAGAAAGAGAAGTGATAAAAGTAATAGGTTTGTGTTTTCAAATTATCAAAAAAGATGCTTCCCCGGCAACAGCGCCAAAAGCTTGTTGAGAAAATATTCGCAAAGAGAATAAAAACCGAACTAGCAATCAAACGAGGCAAGTATACCTATCGAAATGTAGCTAGCGGACACAAGTGTCGTATTAAAATCTGGAACCATCGAGTAATCTTACTCACACGAAAATTATTATCTTATCGAAGATTGTTTCAGGGTTTAAGAGAAAGCTAAATGCGATTAAGAAGAGAAATATTACGCTAAAAAGGGAAATTCTTGGGGTTAAATAGAGAGCTACTAAAAGCGATTACAACGAGTGGTTAATATGATGATAAAGAAGGGCACTCGATCGAGAATCACCTCGGCTAAAGTTGATTAAAAAAATTCGATAATAAACACTAACTTAATAAGGTAAAAAACCTTGACCGTGGAGGTTCCATAAGCATGAACACGCTTCTCTCGAAGCCGTGCCCACCTGAGTTTAGGAAGGTCCAACCAAACTCTCATCCAAATCAGAGACCTAAAGCTCGCTTTATGCTGTGAACACTTCTATTGTATTTCACTCCAATCTGGGAGATTTAACGCCTGCCTCTCTCGAGGGGTGCGTGCAACTCTCTTTACTCTTGAGTGTTCACTTCAAACTACGAGCCTCTCAGCTTGCTAAAAATGAAAACAAATATGGAAATTATATATCGATGATATAACTCCAAACATGTTTTTTTCAAGAGTAAATCAAAACTCTAAGCCTTACAAATAAAGTGCGAACTAGAGCATCATAACATAATCAACTCGAATCTCGGGTCATCAAGATCAAGTACAAGGAGGATTAGTTACTGATGGTGTAGTGGAGGAAGAGAGATGAGTAGAAATGCATTAAGAAAACAAAGAAAAATGCACACTTTTTATTAACACTGAAAGAGAGCTACAGCTTGAAAATAGAAGATTACAAGTGCTGGAAATGAAAACCTATGCTAGTATTAACATTTAGCTACTAAGCAATTTCAACAACTATAAAAAAAAGAGTAAACTACGCTTGATTAAAAATCTTAAAATGAGGAGGGAGAGGATCATGGAAAATTACAAGAAAACTACAAGAAAACTAAAGGGCAGAACCTCACCTCTCACTCAAGAACTGGCTCCTGAACCCTTAGAGATGGGATCAATTTATAGAGTTTTTTGGGTTGGGTCACGCCCCCCTTATATTCCCGGGTTGGGCGTGTACCTGGGGCGTGACACATTTATTGCATCTTTTTTTGCTGAAATTAAATGCTGGAGGTGACGGGCGTTGTTATTGAATTACTCGCCCATATGTCACGCCTGACCTGGGAATGTAAGGGGGGCATGACCCATTCGGTGCGATGGTGGAGCGGGAAAAAGATCGTGCTGCGGCGATTCATCAGAACTTGGGGACACGCCTCTGGAACACTTCGGTGTATGTGTTACACGGGGATGATAGAGGGCCCGTACACTGAGTTTTCAAGGAATGCAGTTTCAAACCGATAGCTTAATTCCTCCGGGATACACGCCCTAGGTACACGCTATAACACCCCCTATCCGTCGCATAGCATATAGCAGTAGGTCCGGCCGGGGCCCGACGCCATATACTACAGACAGACCGGGTGGTTACTCATGGAAACCATCCAACCAATTATAACGTCCTACACAGAGCATTCTAGCGGAAGCAGATTAATAAGTTGCAACAAAGAACCCAACACTAAAGCATGAATGTCCACTAATACCAAATAGGAATGTTATACATACACCAGTACAGGCCTTAAGGCCTTACAACATGGTTCACTTGATATTACATGTTTTACAAACCACGGCACGCAGGCCGGTCATACATGAATAAAGCAGTAAACACTCTACTTAGGCCTTCGAGGGCCGGCTTCGCAAATTGGGCTTTAGCCCTCTATTGGCCGCTTTGTCCAGCAGCACCTGCAAGCACCAAACCACAGCACGGTGGCAAAACAAGGCAACGGTCAGTAATGTTGACCAAATTATAATGATCCCGCCCCCGGCTCAGGGCGGCGATGCTCCTCCCCTGCATTTCATTAACATAAGCGAGCAATATAAAAATATTCATTACATCACATACGTTGGCTCGCACGGCCAAACGCCCCTGCTCTCAGGGCACATTCTCGGTGAACCGGTCGATGTCACGTCAATTAAAGACATAGACATTCCGGACTCACCACCGCCACTTTGACGGCCAAACCTATGAGCATTTTGTCTTCTTGGCCTGGGTCACGACAATTTAAGCCATAGACCGCCGAAGACCCTAATCTATGCCAACGGCAAGTGCCACACACCCTTAGGTCTCTTTAACCGAACGACATAGAACGGGTATGGTTCTATCTAACCCGTGCTCACATCGCAAGGACAATTTAAGCCATTTGCGCAGGTCAAACTTCTCCCGAGTCCCATTTCCATCACAATTCACATAACCCGGTTATGTTCAAGTTGGCTCTCAGGCCACCAAGTTGGCAAGATCACACATCCGCCCAGTTTTTCGGGTGCACCTTTGGGTTAATCCCCAAGGCTCCCTCTTGCAATCTACCGTGTAGAAAACCCGAAAAACAACCAATAGCACGGAGTCTTTTCCGGCATTATGCAATGCAACAACACCGATCCAGACCAACATGTCCGGATAGGCTTCACACATCATGCCTATGTCCGTTCTCGCTTATGGACTCTAAACAACGGGGACTTCACATATCCACCCGAAGGAACGCCTCCAACTCACCGCAAACTCACGAGAGCGAGATTCCTATGCAAAGAAGGAGAGCTACTCATGCTCAAGAAGAGAATCGTTACCCTTGCGTTCTTCTTTGGCGCCATGGAAAAGTAAGCGGATGAAAAGCACCGCACTAGCTTTGCCTCCGTGGATCCGGAGTCGTCTCGCGATTTGGAGCTTTGAAGCTCCTCCAATGGCCGTATCTAGCTTCTTCTTAATTCCTTGGCTCTCCTCTCTCTCTAAGTTTTAGAAAGATAACCACTCATGAAAAGTGAGGGTTTCTAAGTCCCAATCTGGGGTATATCCCTTCAGGAACCACCCCCAGCCGTTAGATCATTAATTAAAGAAACGAACGGCTTTGATTCGGGACTGAAATGCCCAATCTGGACCGCACAAGGCCTGGCACACGCCCGTGTCCAGGGCCGTGTACCTCATTTGCCGTCAAAATCGACTCGCCTAGAACAACACACGGGTATCGAACACGCCTGTGTTCGACCTGACACGCCCGTGTTCCACCTGACACGGCCGTGTGGCCGGCCGTGTATCCCCATCGATTTATCCCGAAAACAACCCGAGCACTTTACGAGTTCGAGGACACGCCCGTGTCCCTACCCGTGTCTACCTCAACACGCCTGGGCTCCAGGCTGTATACACAGTCTCGACACTCGACACTTCGTCGAGCGAAGATCATCGACCTGACGATACGGCCTTGGACACACCCGTGTCCTAGGCCGTGTGCCTTGTCTCGACACATCATCGAGCAAAGTTCGTCGACTCCCGGGATGAGTGTCAACACGGGTCGACACGCCCTGCGACACGCCCATGTCGCAGGCCGTGTTTCATGTCTCGAGACTTCGTCGAGCGCAGAGTGTCAACTTTGCTGGCTGAGTGTCGATACGGGTCGACACGCCCTGTGACACGCCCGTGTCGCAGGCCGTTTGCCCAGTCTCTTCACAATGTCGAGAGCAAAATGTCGACTTCGCCGGCTGAGTGTCGACACAAGCCTGACACGCCCTGGGACACGCCCGTGTCCCAGGCCGTATGCCTCCTGCCAGAACCGAAAACTGGACCAAAACATCCCCCGTCGCTCTTTTGAGTTTCAGGGCGTTACAACTCTCCCCCTCTTAAAAGAATTTCGTCCACGAAATTATATAAAGGAAATAGATATACAAAACCAAAATTTGTACCTGAGCGGAACAAATCCGGATACTCGTCAAGCATAGTCTGCTCTCGCTCCCAAGAGAGCTCCTCACGACCGCAATTGTCCCACCGGACCTTGACCATCCTGATCTCTTTATTGCGTAGCCGCTTGACCTCCAAGTGCTCAATCCGTACGGGCTTGACTTTTGTTCTCAGCCCACTATCCACCGGCACTTGATCAACCACGATCACTTGCGAAGGCTCTTGCACTGCCTTTCGAAGCACTGAAATATGGAAAACATCATGTAATCCACCAAGTTCCACTGAAAGCTTCAACTGATAGGCCGCTTCACCAACTCGCTCCAGAACCTCAAACGACACAAGGTACCTCGGGCTTAGCTTTTTCAATCGCCGCACCCGTGAGACACCCTTGAACGGCTTGATCTTTAAGTACACATAGTCGCCCACAGCGAACTCCACGTTCCTGTGCTTGGCATTATAGTACTTCGCTTGCCGGTCCTGAGTGATATGCAACCTCTCCCAAATGGTTCTCACCAAAGAAGTAGCATCCTCCACTTCCAATCGCTTATACAACTTTGACTCACTTGTTTCTAACCAAGACAACAGCGTGCGACATTTTCTACCTTATAGGGCCTCAAAAGGCCCCATCTGAATACTCGCTTGGTAGCTATTGTATGAGAACTCCACCAAATAAGGGTGGTCTTCCCATTGCTTCCCAAAATCCAAGACACACATGCGGAGCATGTATTCCATGGTTCTATTGACCCTCTCGGTCTGCCCATCCATTTGCGGATGGAAGGCTGTGCTGAATTTCAACTTTGTCCCCAACATTTGCTGTACAAGCCTCCAATCATTAGACATGAACCGCCCATCTCGGTCACTCACGATGCTGCGGGGCACACCGTGAAGCCATACAATGTTATCCACATAAATTTTTGCCAACTTCTCCATCGGATCATCCTTCCTATGCGGAATAAAATACGACACCTTCGTTAGCCGATCAACAACGACCCAAATGGCGTCATTCCCCTTTTGCGACCTTGGCAAACCGTGCACAAAGTACATAGAGATGTCGTCAAATTTCCACTCCAGAATAGGCAAGGACTTAAAAAATCCTCCCGTCTTTTGGCACTCCGTCTTCACCAAGGCGCAGGTTTGGCACTTCGCAACGTAGAGCGCCATATATTTCTTCAATCCCGGCCACCAAAAGAGTTTCCTTACATCGCGGTACATCTTTGTGCTCCTCGGGTGAATCGAGTACTTGGTATGGTGTGCCTCGTACAACAAGTCCACCCTCAAATTGCCACACTTGGGACGCACAAACGACCGTCTTTCCAAAGCAATCCGTCCTCCACAATGAATTGGGAATTTGACCCATCTAGAGCCTCTACCATGAACTGCTTCATATGAACATCCATATCCAAAGCCTGCCGAATACGATCAGGCAGGTCATATTGGACTTCAGTCCAATTCAGAACTGTTTCAGCACTTGATTGCCTATCCACACAAATAATCTCTAACGCCTCCAACTCCCACACCAACCGCTCATCATGCACCGATAGCCAATTATCCTGAGCTGGGGCTCGACGACACAACGCGTCCCCAACCGCATTACCTTTAACCGACACGTAGTGGATCTTGAATGTATAGTCCCCCAGGAACTCCATCCATCTACGCTGCCGCATATTCAGATCCTTCTGATCAATTAGATACTTCAGGCTCGTGTGATCGGTGTAGATATCAATCTTCACATCGTACAAATAGTGTCTCCACAGCTTCAAGGCAAAAATCATGACCGCTAACTCCAAGTCATGGACCGAATAGTTCCTTTCATGCACTTTTAGCTGTCTCAAGCCATAAGCTATTACACTTCCGTGTTGCAGTAGCACGCAACCCAAACCGCTGCCCGAAGCATCACTGTAAAACTCATAGCCTTCGGTCCCACATGGCGAACTTAACACAGGCGTCGTGGTCAACCGACACTTCAACTCCTCAAAAGCTCACGCGCACTCCGGCGTCCAAACGAACTTATTCTCCTTCCTCGCCAAAGTAGTGAGAGGTAACGGTATCCGCGAGAAGTTCTCTACGGAGCACCTATAATAGCCGGAAAGCCCCAGAAATCTCCAGACTTCCGCTACCGTAGCAAGCTCATGCCACTCCCGTATCACAACAATCTTCGTCGGATCCACAGCAATACCCTCTCCACTCACTATAAGATCGAGGAACGCCATTGAGGATAATCAAAACTCGCACTTCGAGAACTTGGCATACAGTTGATTCCTCCGTAGCATCTCCAAAACTAAATGAAGATGCTTGAAGTGATCTTCCTTACTTTGCGAGTACACCAAAATATCGCCGATGAATACGATCACAAAATGGTCTAAGTACTCTCTGAAAGTCCTGTTCATCAAATCCATAAACACTGATGGCGCATTAGTCAGCCCAAACGGCATGACCGTAAACTCAAAATGTCTGTATCTCGTACTAAACGTTGTCTTCGGGATATCACTCTCCCTTATTCGCAGCTGATAGTATCCAGCCTTGAGATCCAACTTCGAGTACACCGTCGACCCGACTAACTGATCAAAAAGATCATCAATCCGGGGGATCAGGTACTTGTTCTTCTCCGTCAACTTGTTGAGCTCTCGATAATCAATACACAGCCTTAAGCTTCCGTCCTTCTTCTTAACAAAGAGGACCGGTGCGCTCCAAGGTGAAGACCTTGGGCGCATATACCCTTGCTCCAACAAGTCTTGCAGTTGAACCTTCAGCTCCGCCGTTTCCTTAGGCGCTAGCCGATATGGAGATCGTGACACAGGCTTTGCACCTGACACTAGCTCAATTGTAAAATCTATCTCCCGCTGAGGCAGGGCTCCAGGAAGATCTACGAGGAACACATCAGGGTATTCCGATACCACTAAAATACAATCCAACGCGGTCTTCAGCTTTGCAACCTCCACTAGTGTAAAGAACAGTTCTACACCGGTACGAACCGCCTTCACCACCTGAAGAGCAGACATCAACGTCTTGCTCGACCCTTTTAAGCCCGTAAAAGTCGTTTTACGACTTGTTCCCAGCTTGACTTCCTTGTTACCGCAATCTATATGAGCCTGCTGCTCCGAGAGCCAGTCCATGCCAAATATGACGTCGAACTCAACCAACGGAAGTAACGACGCTTGCAGATCGAACTCCTAATTCCCAATACGAATCTTAACATCTCAGATCCTATCCGCACGCATCGGACACCCATTGGGCAACAACACATCCAACTTATCCTTCGCCATCGAAGAAGGGACTCCAATGCGTGATATAAATCCTTCGGACAAGAAGGAGGTTGAAGATCCCGTATCGAAGAGTGCTCTTGCCAGATTTTCACAAATCAAAACAAATCCTAAACAAATAGTGGTAAGGTAACATGTGCATAACAAGTATTTAAAGAAATTGACTTGTTATAAAGTAAACCGTACCTGTCACCACATCAGCCTGTTTGATGGCCTCCTGTTGGCCAAGATTATAGACCCTTGGTTGGGCCGGAGCATAGTGGCACGCGGTCGAATCCACCACCTTGCCCTTCTCTTCATAAGTCGCTCCCGGCCTTCTCTCTGACTTAGGATGTCCGCTCCAACAGTCATGGGCAAAGTGCCCCGTCTTTCCACAAGTAAAACACGTGCCCGGGGTCCGACTCATAGTCGCCCCAGAAGCACCAGAAGGAGCTGGACCCGAAGTCTTATGCTTCTTGAAGGACCTCCGATAGCCGGACTTTGAAGTCGTCGGCACTTTGAATTCAGATTTCCTATCACTCAAGCTTTTCTTTGCTTGTACATTCTTCATGTCCTTCTCCAAGGACCGGGCAGTGTTGACCAAGGTTAAGAAACCCTGCGTCATCGGCCCCGAGAGTAGTAACCTCAACTCATCTCTCAACCCATCATAGAAGCGATTAGTCTTGCGCTCCTCATCCATAATAGTGGAGCTAGCATAACGACTCAGACGAGTAAACTCGTGGAGATATTCATCCACGCTCCTCTCACCCTGAACCAACTTCAGAAACTCATTCTCCCACGCTATCTTCTGCGCCGAAGGGAGGTATCTAGCCAAGAACAATCTCGAGAACTCCTTCGTCGAGACATCAACAAGTTGCCTACCTCTCAATAAGTGCAGCTCCAAACCTTCCCACCACATTCTCGCTTCACCGTCCAGAAGGAACGTAGCAATGGTGGTCATTTGCCACTCCTCCGTCTTCGTTGCTGTCATGACTCTCTTCACCCTGGAGAGCCAGTCTTCAGCTTGAGATGGGGTTCCCAACCCCGAGAATACCGGAGGGTTAAAGCTCATTATATGCTTAAGCTGCCACTCGGTTGCCCTCCTTGGCACCAACGGTTCCACTACCACTTGTTCCACTCTCCTCGGCTCAGCCTCTTGCAGCGGTACCTGCTCCATCGCAGGAGCGGGCTGCTGCGTTTGCCTTGCAGGCTGCGCATTTATCATGGCCAACACTGCTTCGGCCACCAATCGTATGTTCTCAGCCGATAGAGGTGTTGTAGGAGCAACATCTGGTGCACTGCTAGCCTCAGAAACTCGACGTTCGGACGGCCTAACAACACTTCTGGTCACCTATAGTGGTACAAAACACCGTTAAGCGACCAAATAAAATTGCAAACAACAATTATAGGAACACGCAGGTTCCTCAAACACGTGTATTTTCATTCCTAAGTGGACATTCATGGGTTCTTTTACTGTTATAACGATTACGCAGACAATGTGCTCACCACCCCTTAAAAAGAATTCGCCCACGAATTCATCTTAAGCCCGACCAAAAACTAGTAGTCTGATACCAAATTGTAACAACCCCTATCCGTCGCATAGCATGTAGCAGTAGGTCCGGCCGAGGCCCGACGCCATATACTACAGACAGACCGGGTGGTTACTCATGGAAACCATCCAACCAATCATAACGTCCTACACAGAGCATTCTAGCGGAAGCAGATTAATAAGTTGCAACAAAGAACCCAGCACTAAAGCATGAATGTCCACTAATACAAAATAGGAATGTTATACATACACCAGTACAGGCCTTAAGGCCTTACAACATGGTTTACTTGATATTACATGTTTTACAAACCACGGCGCGCAGGCCGGTCATACATGAATAAAGCAGTAAACACTCCACTTAGGCCTTCGAGGGCCAGCTTCGCAAATTGGGCTTTAGCCCACTATTGACCGCTTGGTCCAGCAGCACCTGCAAGCAACAAACCACCGCACAGTGGCAAAACAAGGCAACGTTCAGCAATGCTGACCAAATTATAACGATCCCGCCCCCGGCTCGGGGCAGCGATGTTCCTCCCCTACATTTCATTAGCATAAGCGAGCAATATAACAATATTCATTTCATCACAGACGTTGGCTCGTACGGCCACACGCCTCGTGCTCTCAGGGCACATTCTCGGTGAACCGGTCGATGTCACGTCTATTAAAGCCATAGACATTCCGGACTCACCACCGCCACTTTGACGGCCAAACCTATGAACATTTTGTCTTCTTGGCCTGGGTCACGACAATTTAATCCATAGACCGCCGAAGACCCTAATCTATGCCAACGACAAGTGCTACGTACCCTTAGGTCTCTTTAACCGAACGACATAGAACGGGTACGGTTCCATCTAACTCGTGCTCACATCGCAATGACAATTTAAGCCATTTGCGCTTCTCCCGAGTCCCATTTTCATCACAATTCACATAACCCGGTTATGTTCAAGTTGGCTCTCAGGCCACCAAGTTGGCAAGATCACGCATCCGCCCAGTTTTCCAGGTGCACCTTTGGGTTAATCCCCAAGGCTCCCTGTTGCAATCTACCGTGTAGTAAACCCGAAAAATAACCAATAGCACGGAGTCTTTTCCGGCATTATGCAATGTAACAACACCGATCCAGACCAACATGTCCGTATAGGCTTCACACATCATGCCTATGTCTGTTCTCGCTTACGGACTCTAAACAACGGGGACTCCACATATCTACCCAAAGGAACGCCTCCAACTCAGTGCAAACTCGTGAGAGCGGGCTTCCTATGCAAAGAAGGAGAGCTACTTATGCTCAAGAAGAGAATCATTACCCTTGCGTTCTTCTTTGGCGCCATGGAAAAGTAAGCAGATGAAAAGCACCGCACTAGCTTTGCCTCCGTGGATCCGGAGTCGGCTCGCGATTTGGAGCTTCGAAGCTCCACCAATGGCCGGATCTAGCTTCTTCTTCCTTCCTTGGCTCTCCTCTCTCTCTAAGTTTTAGAAAGATAACCACTCATGAAAAGTGAGGATTTCTAAGGCCCAATCCCGGGTATATCCCTTCAGGAACCACCCCCAGCCATTGGATCATTAATTAAAGAGACGAACGGATTTGCTTCGGGACTGAAATGCCCAATCTGGACCGCACACGGCCTGGCACACGCCCATGTCCAGGGTCGTGTGCCTCATTCGCCGTCAAAATCGACTCGCCTGGAACAACACACGGGTATCGAACATGCCCGTGTTCGACCTGACATGCCCGTGCTCCACCTGACATGGCCGTGTGGCCGGCCGTGTATCCCCATCGATTTATCCCGAAAATAACTCGAGCACTGCACGGGTTCTAGGACACACCCGTGTCCCTGCCCGTGTCTACCTCAACACGCCTGGGCTCCTGGCCGTGTACACGATCTCGACACTGGACAATTCGTCTAGCGAAGATCGTCGACCTGACGACACGACCTTGGACATGCCCGTGTCCTAGGTCGTGTGCCTTGTCTCGACACATCGTCGAGCAAAGTTCATCTACTCCCGGGACGAGTGTCGACACGGGTCGACACGCCCTGCGACACGCCCGTGTTGCAGTCCGTGTGCCATGTCTCGACACTTTGTCGAGCGCAGAGTGTCGACTTTGCTGGCTGAGTGTCGACACGGGTCGACACGCCCTGCGACACGCCCGTGTCGCAGGCCGTGTGCCCAGTCTCGACACAATGTCGAGAGCAAAATGTCGACTTCGCCGGTTGAGTGTCGACACAAGCCTGACACGCCCTGGGACACGCCCGTGTCCCAGGCCGTGTGCCTCCTGCCAGAACCCAAAACTGCCCCAAAATGTCCCCCGTCGCTCTTTTGAGTTTCAGGGCGTTACACACGCCCGGGTAGGGCATGACATTGGGGCATGTAACAACAAAAATTGAATAAAAGCTGTGAAAACCTACAAAAAGCAAAAAACGCATTAGTGACAATAATATATACAAAAGGATGTCAATATAAGCACTTACAAGACATGATTTGTTCTTTAAAAACCCGAAACTACCCTAATATTTTTTACTGCAAAACGTACTATCAAAATACCAAGATTTTCATTTCTGCAGACTTGAAGATTCATTGAGCTCCACTCAATATGGTTCTCTTTTGAACCTATAAGTATACTTCTTTTAGCTAGCCTTTGAGATCTACTCAGACTGTTAAGTCCTCTTTGAGCACCTCCCTCTGATACCACTTGAAAGTCTGTAGTTTCAAGGGCAGCTAAACACCTAGAGGGGGGGGGGGGTGAATAGGTTTTTGGTCTCTTTATTATTTTCTTTCTTTAAGTGTGTTGTTAGTTAGTAGATTTTTGCTTTCAAGACAAACTACACAAAGCACATATAGAATTTATAGTGGTTCCACAAATTATAGGTACATTCGCTGTCCCTCCCACCTTTCTGACATTGTGTTAGACGAGTCACTTTTCCAAAACTCAGCTCCCAAGAGCTTACAACACAGATCCCTCAGGATCTCTCAGTCTTCTTCAGAACCTACCTTAGACACAAGGCCCTATCTCAGAGCAAGCTTTCTGCAACAACTCAGTGATCCAAATATCACCTACCACTTAGAGAGAATGACTCTCCTACAGCTCAAGCACAAAGCCATACCACAGATCCTAGGTTTGATCCTACAACTCAGGCACAAAGACCCTACCTCAAAGAGAATGACTCTCCTACCTCAGGTAAATAGCCCTACCTCAAGCACACAAGCCCTACACTCAGATCAATAAATGATCCTACCTCAGCCTATATAAAATAGGCCTACAACTCAGATCCAAAGGATCCTACAGCTCAGATCCAAGAATGGATCCAATAGAGAGAATGGTTGATTGGTGTTGATTAGACTCCCAATAACTATCTCTGAGTCTACTTCTTCCTGAGATGAGAAAATCTCATCACTAACTTCTTCACAATAATAAGAATAATGATCTTCAAAAGGCTGCTTCTTGTGCTAGAAGAAACTTAGAAACACAAGTTTCAGATCTTGCTAATAAAGATAGATGAGTTGACAGTTCTTGTTATTCTTCAATAAGCAAAACTTGACTGTAGAATCCTGATGTCCCTGCTTCTTCTTCTTTCTCAAAAATGACTTCTGAACTTGCTGTAGCAGTTGAAGATAACTACAGCTAACTGGGTGAACATTTAGACCAGTGGGTTTGAACTTCAGCTTTAAGATTTGCAACAATGGCATGGAAGTAGACGATGAAGTTCCGCCTCTTTGTGAAATGTTAAACCCTAAAAGTTGTCTTTACTTATGCCGATCTTAAGCCTTTTATCATCCGCCGTCCAATGACTCTTTGACCCATGGGCCCACCTGAAGTTGTTAGATGCAACTTTTCTCTTACAGGAAAAGTTATACAGTAGGTATGCTACGCCATTTATTGTGTACTATAGCCTTCCCGCAACAGTTTGAACTTTGTTGATGTTTTGCTGACATCTGCATCTGTGGAATTTGCCAAATTCTCAGTTTAATCCCAGGCGTTGAGTGCATTGAGTGAACTGGCTTCACTCAATGAATATGTACTTAGCCAATTACTTCTGCACTACTAGGAGTTGAGTGCGTTGGGTTAGTGGTCTTCACTCAGCTCAAAAACTCTTAGCTAGAATAACTGCACTTCCAGGCATTGAGTGTGTTGAGTGAACCTTCGTCACTCAACGCTTCTAGATAGAGCCGCTGTGATGAGTACAATTATATAAGTCCTATTTAATATCATATTTGTAATCACGTCCACTATTATCTACCTCCATTCATTATAATTGCACAAAAAAGTTAAGAATTTGAATTAACATGAATAGAAGAGAGCAATATAGATTTTTCTTTATTTTTGTTATTAAGTTATTTATTTATTCATTAAACTTCTTAATGCCGGTATTGCAAGTCCTTGAAACTAAAAGTCTTTGAACAAACAGAGGTGTTCACGGATCCAACATGACTGATGGCAAAGGTCTTGGATTGGGCACGTACGGGTAGGGACACACCCATGTCACTACCCATGTCCTTCTCTGGAAAGATCATAAAGCTTGGAAGAAAAGGCGTAAAAATTTACCGAGCGTTATTTCTTCATCAATCATTTTCAGTCTCTTTTCGGCGCTTTCTTATAATTGTCACTTAGTTAGATAATCCGACAACTTTAATTTTCGGTAAGATAATAGTCCTTTCAGGAGGAGTAGAGATAATCAACCCACCCCGAGAAATATACGATATCGATATTCCCCCCAAATATCCTGTATTACTTGTGATAGGTGCACTTGCTTATTTTCATCGCGAAAAATCCAAACCCTGCATGCTCGCTAAATAAATCAGAGTCGGGCTTCGCGCACATCAAGTTTTTGCGCCGTTACAGGGGAGTTTCAAGTTCTTATTTCGAATTCCAGAGTGTATTACCTTTAACATTTTTTCTAAAAACTAAAATAAGAATTTAAAACTCTACATAGAATCCAAAAAAAGGTAATTATTTAGTATATATTTTAGGTTGTATGACCCGTGGACAACCTTCAGAGTCTGAAAATTTGGATTTTGATCCTCAAATCGAACACTCACATGCGCGTGCTCGATCTCTATGCTGGAATCCATCTTTGGACCCCGAAGAATCCGTCGGGGAACCCTCTGCCGCTGTTATGGCCGACCTTATCCCACACTCGGTCGCGGAGCGTAAAATGTCTTACTACGCCCCGCCGAATTTGGATGATATTGGGTCAAGTATTGTTTGCCCGACGGTGGAAAACAATAATATCTAGATAAAATCTTGCATTATTCAAATGACCGAAAATGCCATGCAGTTTGATGGATAGCCGGGTGAGGAGCTGAATGTTCATTTATCTAGTTTTTTAGAAATTCACGATAATTTTAAAATTAATGGCATCACTGATGATGCTATTCACTTGCTCCTTTTTTCGTTTTCCTTAAAATCCAAAGCTAAAACATGGTTGAATTCCCTCTTGCGAGTATTTATCACCACTTGGGTCAGGCTTGCGGAACGAAGTATTTTCTGCCCGTTAAAACTGCAAAGTTGCGGTTGGACATTTCTTCGTTTGTGCAGAACGATTTTGAGTCTCTATTTGAGACTTGGGAGAGGTTTAAAGAATTCCTCCGCAGGTGTCCTGATACGTACGAAGCCCGACTCTGAAGTATCTAGGGAGCGCTGCGGGTCCGAATTTCACACGGCGAATTATAGGCAAGTGCACATATCGCAAGTAATACAGGATATCCAGGGGGAATATCGAGATCGTAAATTTCCCGGGAGCGGGTTGATTATTCCTACTGCTCTGGAAGGACTATTATTTTATCG
The DNA here is from genome assembly GCA_039583875.1 of Platanthera guangdongensis. Taxonomy (NCBI): domain Eukaryota; kingdom Viridiplantae; phylum Streptophyta; class Magnoliopsida; order Asparagales; family Orchidaceae; genus Platanthera; species Platanthera guangdongensis. Next base: position 32,075,713 of record CM077160.1, read on the forward strand.
AAAAATTTAAGTTGTCGGTTTTAACAAAGAAAAAGCTGGAAATAGATTAAGAACAAGGTCGATGAAGAAATAACACTCGGTATCGAATTACGTTGGGACAAAAATTGATTTAAATAATTAGAGATCCTAGGATTCAATTCAATTAAAACGGAAACTTGCTCATGGAGGTTACAAAAGAATGAGCCCACCTGTCTCTAGGACTATCACTCACCTAAACATTAAGACTATTCGACCGGGCTCTCGGCCGACAAAGGATTCCTCTTAATGTCAGCATTATACACGACCTCTCGGCTGGCTAGCATACGGTTAACGGAAATAGAGCCCAAACATCGATATGTGGTTCTACGCGTCGTAAACCCGAGGTAAACCTTAAGTTCTTGATTAAATACGAAAAAAAGACCTTTAGTTTTTTAAAAATATTTTATATCCCAATGCTCTTCGATACCGAGAGCTAAAAACGATTAGCCACTCATCGGAATGAGGATGGCTTATGAGTTTGGTGAGGTGTGAATTCTAAATTATGCGCTGAAGGGTTATAAAAAAATAATAACAAATAAGATAACCTAAGATTAGAAAGAGAAAAGCTGCTAAAAAATGAAAAACATACGCACTCAACCAAACTCATAATAGAAAAAGGCTAAGTTACAAAAAAAAGAAAGATTTCATAATTGAAATGACAAGTCCTACTCAAACGAGTAGGTGGGAATTGACAAGTCCTGCTCAAATGAGTAGGCATGAAATTAAAGCTGAAAATGACAAGTCCTACTCAAACGAGTAGGCGAGAAATGAAAGCGCTAAATTGAAAGTGTTACTCAAACGAGTAGGAGGGAAATGACAAGTCCTATTCAAACGAGTAGGCGGGAAATGACAAGTCCTACTCAAATGAGTAGGCGGGAAATGAAAGCGCTAAATTTCATGTCCTACTCAAACGAGTAGGCGGGAAATGAAAGCTGAAAATGCTAACTCATAAACGCACACACACAACTTGAAGGAAAGTAAGAAAAAGTTAACTCATACACTCACACACACAAGCAAAAAGGAGAAAAAAAAGGTGATCGAAAAATTAAAACGTTTATATTTTTACCGCTAGAATTTGCTGGAAATGCATAAAAAGTAGAAATAAAAATTATTTGAGCAAAAGAGTTTTCAAATAAATGCAAAAATCAAAGGGGTTGAAAAATTGAAATAACACATAATCCATTGTTATAACTTTTTAAAAAGTGGAAGAAAGTTAAAAAGAAGCAAAAGTTTTATACCCTAAAAATGGGAAATCTAAGTTAAAGAGAGATGAAAACCACCTTGAAACCATTTTACAAATCCATAAGGATGAATATAAAAGCACAAAAATCCTAAATCTAAACCAATCTAAGGAGTATGATAAGAAAAATAAGCTATAATAACGACTAGTAAATTTAAGAAAATCTAAAGTAAAGCTAAGTGATTTTTTCATTTGAAAGCATAAATTCCACAAATCTAACTCATACACACACACCCCCACACAGAGAAGAAAAATGAAGACACATAAGATTGCTGAAAGAGAGGGACTCAGAAGTTTTCCAGTACAACATAAGGATGAAAAACTAACAAATTTTATTAAGAGAAAGTTTGATTACAAAAGCTAAAACAAACACAAAGAGGAGGGGGAAAATATCCTTACATAGCACAAAAATAAGCCTCCTAGAAGCAGCCCTAATTGCAAAATGGCTCAAAATTTTGAACCCACTGCTCAAACATAGAAGTTCTATTTATAGGAAAAAATTTCGAGTTACATGCCCTAGGTCACGGGCGTGTAGGGGGCGTGTCAGTACTGTTGCTGAGTTGATGCTGAGCATTTATTGATTGTTGACTTTGGTACTGCACACGTGGAAGTCACGGGCGTGACCCTGCTGTCACGGGCATATAGGTAGGGCATGTCCAGAAGGTTTATCTGTGGAAGGCATTGTGTCATTTCATCTTCGACGCTGTCTTGCCTGGGACTGGTGGATTGGTCACGGGCGTGATGAATATTGATATGGACGTGTCAAGCAGTTCGACGAACTTCGAACATCGTACGTCGAGCTGGAAGTGTTGATGTCGAGATGGGTTTGACACAAGTGTGTTTTGTCGAGATACGAGCATGTAGCGGGGCGTGACTTCACTTTAGCATTGTAGTTGGCTGATTTCTGCTGGAATCAAAGTGACACACCCAGGTCACGGGCGTGACCGAGAAGTACACGGGCGTGTACTTTGTTTTTTCCGTCTTTTCTGCAAATTTCAAAAAACAAAAAGAAGCTAAGTTAGGAGATGTATATACAAAAAAGGAATATTTTATTGCGGAAAACTAACTAAAAATAATGAAAATAAACAAAAATGAATTAAATAACTTACATAAAAATACGTATATTTATAACTTATCAAATACCCCCATACTTAAGCTTTTGCTATTTCAGAGCAAAAGTTGGAGATGTACTTATAAGGAATTAAAAGAAATCCTAAATTTAGCTACCTTTTGAATTAATTAAAAGAGAGATCAAAGTAATTATCAGAGGTATAAGAGTTAAGTCCTAATGTTGAAACCGGAATCCGGTCCCTCGTGGAGTTCGACCCTTGGGGAAGGGGTGGTCTCGCGCCTACTTCGCTCCTGCAAGAAAAACAACAAAGAAGGCAAGGAGAAACAGACCCAAGGGCTCGGCAGGGAGGTCCCACCATAAACCCGGAAGATTTCAGAGCGCTTCCCATCCTTAGCCAGAAGCCGAGCTAAGGTACCCTCAAAAAGCACTCAAAGAATGGGGCAGGAGAGCACAGGGAAGAACCTGCTTTCTGGGGTACCCCTTTGGTCCTATTTATAGCTTTTGAAATCCGGACTGCCAATAACCAAAAGAACCGACCCGAAATTACCAGAAAACCCTTGCTTGGGTCTGCCAACAGCCAAACTCTGCTGTTTTGAAGGGCTATGGGCAGACCACTGGGGGCAAAATAGTAAAAAATACCTCATACATCCAGGCGAGCTTGGGAGCTTTGGCTACCTCGGCATGTTCTGCTCGCCTACTATTGCCGAGCTCCCCTGCGAGGACACGAGCTGTTTCTCGCTCGGCACATGCCGAACTCCGGGTCGCCGATCGTCGATCTCTGGTCGACGGATGCCGAAATACGGCTCGCCCCCTTTACTGTCAAACTCGTCCCCTTTGCTGCCGAGCTCTCCTGCTGTTCTCAGCCCGATCTGCCTATACCCTAGTGACCTGCTCGCCGGACACGGGGTTGTACACAATCCCCGCTCTTTTCGAGCTTGTCAAAGCTCAGAAAGAAACATCCAACCCTGAGTGTGCGGCGGGCACTGGTTGGCGAGTTGGAGGGAATCTTCTGGTGGGGGCCACCTGTGGCTATATATATGTGCACCTGCCCAGCTGCCTGGCTCTTGCCATTCCTTCTACTGCCTTGCCAAGATGCCTCTTCCCAAGGAGATCCAAGAGCGCATAGACTGAGCCTGCCAGGCCTCCGCGGCTCGCATTGCCTCCCTAACGGCGGTCCCCGTGAAAGCTCCCCCAACCGATCCTGCCGAGCCTAGTTCCAAGAAGTCAAAGCCATTCCCTGAAGCAGCCGAGCCCATTTTCAACGACCTTAGGGCCTCCCTGGCTCGCAAGACCGTCTCTTCCACCCGAACCATTTTTGAGAAGGACAGAGAGGTTTTCGTGGTTGGCGACGACCTGGACGGTCAACCAGATGGCGAGGGCATCATGCCGCGAGACCCCGCACCACGAGGCGAGGCCACGCTCGCCACCTCGCGATTCTCGGCGCCGGACAACCATCCCCGAGATCCGCCGCTTCTCTTTGGGATCCTGCCGGTGAGCTCGCAGAGGCCAAATTCTCCAGCGGGCTCCCCCCCCCCTCCTCGCCAAATTGATGCGGCCTCAGGGTGTGTTTGGGGACCATTCCCACCCCGGGATTCGAGCTCATCTCGCCGGGGGCTTGCGGCCCTGGTCGTGGGAAGGATCTGAGGTTCATCCCTCCCCGCATCTCTTTTGAACCGCCGAGCTCTTCAGGTCAACCTCGCTTGACTCCTTACTCCACAAGCTTTTGCTCTTTTTGCTAATACCTGTCCTCATAGCTCTTCCCAGTCAATCGGCTGTCGAGGAATCCTCGCGGACAGCCCACTACTCTCCCCTCCCCTCCCCGAGCTCGCTGGACTCTTACCTGGGTCCTGAGGTGGATCAAGGCGAGCTGACGAGGAGGGAGGTCAAGCTCCTCAAGAAGCTGGTGTGCGGGCTGCGCGAGGTGCAGGGGGTCAACGAGACGCTTCAGCGCGACTACGCGCATCTCGCCGACGAGGTGCGCCGCGGCCAAGCTGGCGAGCTGATGTCCCCCTCCCGGCTCCTGGACGAGATAGACGACGGTCTCTCGGTGGCGCAAAGGAATTCCGGAAGGATCCGCGAGCTGCTCCGCACGCGGTAGCCTGGGGGGCGGGGGTCGCGAGGCCCGTGTAGGTAAGTCACCGGCTCCTTTGCCGAGCCGACCGGCACTCGCATCCCGATGCCCTCCCTGCTTGAGCGCCTTGCCTCTTTAAATCCCTAACTTTATTTCTGTAATGAATAAATCTTAGAATATTCTGGATCATGTTGAATAAAAACACTGCAATGTTTTACTTAGCCTTGGATGGGTTGCGCCGGAAGTCGGCGAGCTGGGGTAGCGAGCTGGGGAGGCGAGCTGGGGGGCGAGCTGCGCTGATTGCATGGCCTCCCTCAGATTTTATTTCCTATAAATAGCCCCCCCCCCCCCCCCCCCGGCTCTCACCTACCCCCCGTACTGTGCCTTTATTGCTTTGCTTCCCTCTTTCTGTGTTCTCTTCTTCCCCTGCTCGCGTAGTGCTTTTTTCCTGCGAACATGGGTAAGACCAACCCAGATACCGACGGCCGCTCCAAGTGCGCGCAACACTTCACTGACTATTGCTTCTTTGAGGGGCATACCAGCGAGGAGGAGCTCGCGGAGTTTAAGGCGGAGTATGTGCCGCCGGGCTTCGAGGCGCGCAGGCCGGGGCAGGGGAGGCCATAAACACCTTCTACGAGGATGAGCTCGCCTTCCCCATCTCGCATTTCTAGGTGGGGTTGCTCCTTCCCTTGTGGCCGGAGATCCTGCAGATCTTGAAGTACTACGGGACCGTCCCCGCACAGCTGAATTCCAACACCATCGCGATGATGGTGGCATTCGCGAGTTACCTCCGGCGGGAGAAGATCGAGTTCAACCTGACGGTGTTCAGGAAGCTTTTCTCCTACAAGGCGATGCCGGACGGGGTCGCCTACTTTGGCGGCTCGCTGATCAAAGTTCGCGAGATCGCGAACAAGCACCATACCTGGATGACCAAGATCGCCTTCATCAAGGGTGATATCGGCAACATCCCCTTCTCGCCGCAACAAAAGGGCGAGGAGGTGTACCGCCCACCGGCCGTGTCCGGCAATGACACCGAACTCCACAAATACTTCCTCCATAAAGACTTCGAGGTCGCCTTTCTGCGGAGGGGCCTCGACGCGCTTCCCCCCGTTCTGCCCGGCGAAGGTATGCTTCCCTCCTCATCTTGCGAGCTCGCCTGCCCGCCGAACTCGGCACATCATCTCTGAATTCCTAACTTTTTTAAGTGTTTTCCTACAGGGGAGAGAATAATCCCCGTGAACCCGCCGTTCACGGATCCGGGGCTCCATACCGACCCTCTTGCTCGCGAGAGGGCGGCGGCGTTGGCCTGCCGAGATGAGGCGGCCCTCTCGCAGCCCTCTTCCAGCAAGAGGCGACCTGAGGGTGCGGGGTCAAACCCGCCATTCGGCCACCATCAGATAAAGAGGATGCAGAGGGCCCTGCTGGCTCCGCGGGGTCAACAACAACAGCCCAGCCCCAAGTATATTAGTTCGTCGGCGACTCCTCCCGACGCGTCGCCGGAGAGCCCGCTGAAGGAGACAACCAGCAAGGGCCTGAAAGATGGCGAGGGCCCCTCTTACACGGCGGCGATCTCTCCTCCTCCAGTGGTGAAGAGGACTGCCCGCGAGCGCGCGCCGCCGAAGCAACACCCCCTCTTCAACTTCGGCGCACGCTGGAAGGACTCGGCGGGAGAGCCCATGCTGCAGTGGGACGAGCTCGCCCATCGAGTCTACGTCTCCACTCTGCACCCCTCCTGGCACGACCGCGAGCCTGCCACCGGTCACGCCTATGCCATCAGCTTCGGCCTATATGGCCGGGAGGATGCCGAGGCCTACAAGAAGACGACCCTTCGGTAGCTCGGCCATGAGGGCCTGCAGTCCCACCTGCGGACCCGGGAGCTACATCACATGCTGGCACGCCGCAGCTTTGCCCTCAGCCACCAACTCGAAAAGGCTGAGCAGGCTCGCGACCTCGCCAAGGATAAGGTTGCCGATCAGGCGAGGCAGCTCGGCATAGCAGAGGGTCTACTCGCCCAAGCCGCCGGCGGGTTGGTAAGTGCCAAGCACTGCTCCTCTCTTTTACTTAGAAAATTTTGCACTACCGCTAAATGGACTCTTTTCCAGGATGCCAAGGCGGCGGGCGAGCTTCATGCTCGCAACACTGAGCTGGGGGAGGAGGTAGGCCGGCTGAGCGCACTACTGGCCGTGGATGTCGACGCTGTAGGGGAGCTCCAGGCTCGTAATGCTGAGCAGGGGGAGGAGATCGGTCGGCTGCGCGCACGCCTTGTCGAGCTGGAGGGCGCAAACACAAAGCTGCAGGGGGAGAACCAGCACCTCCTCGGCGATGTGCGCCTCCAGGCGGAGATCTTCTTCCCGCGTCACGACATCGATCCCACTCTCCCCTACAAGAGTCCGTGAATCTTTGGCGAGGCCGACCTCGTCGAGAGATTGAGGATCAACTACATCCAAGCTGCCGAGTGCACCCTCCAGATGATGAAGGATTCTGGGGTGCTAGTGGAGGGGTGCGGGGGGATCTCGGCTAGGGACCTAATGCCGAGCCAGTTCCCGGTAACGCCGCCCAGCGAGAAGGAAGACAGCCTGGACGCGATGTTCGGGAAAAGCTTCCAGGATCCATCGGGTGACGGCGAGGACCAGTCCGGCGGAGGGGGCGAGGCCTGAGGGTAGATTGTACTTTTGTTTTTGCCTTTTTCTTTGTTCACTCGCCGAGGCGAGCCCCCCATGTAATTACTTTTTGCATATAATAAAGGTTTTTTGATCATACCGGTGTCATTTGCTTTCCTTTTCTTTCTTTACTATGTTTGTGGTGCTCTGAATTTATGCGAGTGCTTCTCCCCGCGACTTCGCCGAGACAGGTTCCGCGAGTAGAGTGGTTATGTGAGCGCGCCTGCGAGTGGACGCGTTTTGAGTGTTCGCCGAGCCCCAAACGATTCGGGGGCGAGTTGCTCTCCGCCCTTGTCACGCTACCATAACTCGCATGTGAGCCATCCAGGTTGAGCCCGAAAACAGGAGAAAATTTCTCCAAGTCTAATGGTCAAAGGGGGCAAGGTGCCTTGGTCCGGCTTGCTTTCCTTTGGCGAGGCCCGGGCTCGCGTCCCACTCGCCAATGCCGATCCAGGATTGACGAGTGCACACTCACTCATGCCGAGTCCTCCAGCCTGGCTTGCCTTCTTGGTCCTATCGAGCTGGGCTTGCCGAGCCCGAGCTCGCCCTGATAGAACCTTTTTCCCTTTGCTCCCTTGCACTGAGACTTTGACCCGTATCTGACGATTTCAAGGCCGACACCATCGAGTGACCTCTAGCCCTGTCAGCGAGGTGAGCATGACTGCGGGATCTGCTCGAGGCTAAGGATGACACCGAGTGACTTCAATCCCTGCCAGCTAGGTGAGAGCCTGACAGCGGGATCTACTCGGGGTCCGCTACTAACACCATCGAGTGACTTCCAGCCCTGTCAGCTAGGTGAGAGCCTGATAGTGAGATCTACTCGAGGCCAAGGATGACACCGAGTGACTTCCAGCCCTGCCAGCTAGGTGAGAGCCTGGCAGCGGGATCTTCTCGGGGTCCACTTCTAATACCATCGAGTGACTTCCAGCCCTGTCAGCTAGGTGAGAGCCTGACAGCAGGATCTGCTCGAGGTCAAGGATGACACCGAGTGACTTCTAGCCCTGCCAGCTAGGTGAGAGCCTGGCAGCGGGATCTGCTCGGGGTCCACTACTAATACCATCGAGTGAGTTCCAGCCCTGTCAGCTAGGTGAGAGCCTGACAGCGGGATCTGCTCGAGGCCAAGGGTGACACCGAGTGACTTCCTGCCCTGCCAGCTAGGTGAGAGCCTGGCAGTGGGATCTGCTCGGGGTCCACTACTAACACCATCGAGTGACTTCCAGCCCTGTCAGCTAGGTGAGAGCCTGACAGCGGGATATGCTCGAGGCCAAGGATGACACCGAGTGACTTCCAGCCCTGCCAGCTAGGTGAGAGCCTGGCAGCGGGATCTGCTCGGGGTCCACTACAAACACCATCGAGTGACTTCCAGCCCTGTCAGCTAGGTGAGAGCCTGACAGCAGGATCTGCTCGAGGCCAAGGATGACACCGAGTGACTTCCAGCCCTGCCAGCTAGGTGAGAGCCTGGCAGCGGGATCTGCTCGGGGTCCACTACTAATACCATCGAGTGACTTTTAGCCCTGTCAGCTAGGTGAGAGCCTGACAGCGGGATCTGCTCGGGGCCAAGGGTGACACCGAGTGACTTCCAGCCCTGCCAGCTAGGTGAGAGCCTGGCAGCGGGATCTGCTCGGGGTCCACTACTAACACCATCGAGTGACTTCCAGCCCTGTCAGCTAGGTGAGAGCCTGACAGCGGGATCTGCTCGAGGCCAAGGATGACACCGAGTGACTTCCAGCCCTGCCAGCTAGGTGAGAGCTTGGCAGCGGGATCTGCTCGGGGTCCACTACTAACACCATCGAGTGACTTCCAGCCCTGTCAGCTAGGTGAGAGCCTGACAGCGGGATCTGCTTGAGGCCAAGGATGACACCGAGTGACTTCCAGCCATGCCAGCTAGGTGAGAGCCTGGCAGCGGGATCTGATCGGGGTCCACTACTAATACCATCGAGTGACTTCCAGCCCTGTCAGCTAGGTGAGACCCTGACAGCGGGACCTGCTCGAGGCCAAGGATGACACCGAGTGACTTCCAGCCCTGCCAGATAGGTGAGAGCCTGGCAACGGGATCTGCTCGGGGTCCAAAATACATTACATTCCACTATGCAGGCTAGTTATGATAATATCAGAGAGTTGAAGGAATTTATTATAATCAAAGTGTTGCTTACAGGCTTCAAGGGAAAAATCGTTTTAGGTCGTCGCCACTCCAGGTGAGACTCAGGGTCTCGCCCTCTACATTTTGGAGTCGATAGCCCCCTGACCCCAAGGCTACCTTTACAATGAATGGTCCCTCCCAGCTGGGATTGAGCTTTCCTACGGATGCTGACCTCCCTACTGTGTCTACTTTCTTTAGCACCAAGTCCCCTTCCACGAACTACTTGACCCTGACATGCTTGTCAAAGTACTTGGCCATTCTTCCTTTCACCTCCTCCTGCCGGATAGCGGAAAGGTCTCTCACCTCTTCCACCATGTCAAGGGAGAGCCTTAGTTCCTCCTCATTCTCTGCTTGCCATTCCTCACGGCCTTCTTTTGCTGCCACGACTCGCGGTATTTGGACTTCGAATTCTATGGGAAGCACTGCCTCGCACCCGTGGGAGAGTTTGAAGGGGGTCTCTCCCGTAGCTGTGTTGGGGGTGGTCCTTAGGGCCCAAAGAACCGCAGGAAGCTGCTCCACCCAACTCCCTTTAAAATTCTCCACCTTCTTCTTGAGGAGGTTGACGATGATCTTGTTTGCGGCCTCCACCTGCCCGTTACTCCGGGGGTGATGGACCGAGGCGAACCTGAGATCGATTCCAAGCTGCTCGCAGAAGCTGGTGAACTCGGCACTGGCAAACTGGGGCCCGTTGTCCGTGATGATGGCCTGGGGCAGCCCATGACGACAGATGATCTCCCCCCAAACAAAATTCCTGATCACCTGGGAGGTCACCTTGGCCAACGCCTTCACCTCCATCCACTTTGAGAAGTAGTCAATCATCACTAGGAGGAACATTCTCTGGCCGCTGGCTTGGGGGAACGGCCCAACCAAATCCATTCCCCAAATTGCGAAGGGCCATGGGGCCGTGATACTTCTGAGTCGTTGGGCCAGTTGTAGCTGGAGAGGGGCAAACAGCTGGCACTTATGACATCTTCTTGCGAACTCAGCGGCGTCTCGGCCCAGGGTGGGCCAGAAATACCCTTGCCTGACTATCCTCCCTTCCAGGGTCCGACTCCCGGAGTGACTCCCACATTCCCCAGAGTGGACTTCCTCCAAGATCCTTCGCGCTTCTCCCTCGGTCACGCAGCGGGCTAGCATCCCTGAGAGGGTCTTCCTGTATAGCTGACCATCCTGGAGGAGGTAATATGCTGACTTGTGCCTCAGTTTCTTCTTATCTACCCCCTCCGGATATTCTCCTGTAGAGAGGAAAACCACCACTGGATCCATCCACGAAGCTTGTTGATCGATTTCCATGAGCTCTCCTTCCTCGATGGAGGGGCGGAACAGGTCGGTGATGGTACCCCCCACCTGGGGACCATGCTTCGCCAGCTGATCTGCTTGTTCATTCTCTTCCCTTGGTACGTTTCGGATGGAGAAGGTTTGAAAAGTGCCAATGACCCCCTTCACCTTGGCCAAGTACGATTGCAGGGTGGGCTCCCTCGCCTCGAACTCCCCGTTAATCTGAGAAGTCACAAGCATGGAGTCAGTGAGGACCTCCACATCTGATACCCCCAGCTCCCTGGCCAGGCGCAGCCCCGCTAATACGGCCTCATACTCGGCCTGGTTGTTGGTAATGGGAAAGTGCACCACCACCGTTTGCTCAATACGAGTCCCCTGAGGGCTCTCCAGGATCACCCCTACTCCTAGGGAATGTCTTCCCGAGGCACCATCCACCCTCACCTTCCAAGGGGTCGGGCGGGTGAGCTCTTACTCCGCCACTTCAACCACGTAGTCGGCCAGGAAGTCGGCCATCGCCTGAGCTTTGATTGAGAGCCGCGGAACAAAGGATACGTCGAACTCGCTCAGCTCCACCGACCACTTAGCCAACCTGCCTGAATGCTCCACCCCCTCGAAGATGTTGCGGTGGGGATGGTCGGTCACCACCCGGATGGAGTGTGCTTGGAAGTAAGGTCGTAGCCTCTGAGCCGAGATGATCAGCGCGAAGGCTAGCTTTTCCAGAATCGGATACCTGAGATCGGCCTTCCTCAGGACCCGGCTCACGTAATAAATTGGGAGCTGTCTCTTCCCTTCTTCACGAACCAAGACGGAGCTCAAGGCCTCCACCTCGACTCCGAGATATAAAAACAGGTCCACCCCCTCCTTGGGCCCTTGGAGCAGCGGTGCCCGTGTCAACTGCACTTTGAGGGCCTGGAACGCCTCCTCGCACTCCTTGGTCCAATCAAACCTCTGACCACCCCTTAGCGTTTTGAAGAAGGGGGAGCACTTCTCCCCTGCTCGTGAAAGGAAGCGACTCAGCCCTGCTAGTTTCCCCGTCAGCCGTCGGACCTCCTTTGCATTCCGTGGGGACCCCAGCTCCAAGATAGCCTTGACCTTATCCGGATTCGGCTCGACCCCCGCGGGGGTAAGGAGGTGCCCCAAGAACTTTCCCTTGCTGGCCCCAAAGACACATTTTAGGGGATTCAATCGCATCTTGTATTTACGTAGGGTGGCGAAGGTCTCCTCCAGGTCCCGGAGGTGGGAGTCCACGTCCCGGCTTTTGATCATGAGGTCATCTACATACACCTCCAAATTCCTTCCCCTTTGCTCCTTAAAGACCCTATCCATCATTTTCTGGTAGGTTGCCCCGGCATTCTTCAGCCCGAATGGCATCATCCTGTAGCAGTAGCATCCATCCCCTGTGATGAACGAGACATCCTTGATGTTTGGGGGGTGCATCCTGATCTGATGATAACCTGAAAAAGCATCTAAAAAACTCATTACAGAAAAACCGACGGCTGAGTCAACCAGCGCATTGATCCGAGGCAAAGGATAACAGTCCTTAGGACAAGATTTATTAAGTAAGGAAAAGTCGATACACATCCTCCACCGGCCGTCTCCTTTTTTTACCATAACCACGTTGGAGACCCAGCCGGGGTACTGAATCTCAGACACGAAGCCGGCCTGGAGGAGTTTCTCCACCTCCTCCCTGATGGGCTCCGCCAGCTTATCCGCGGTGGACCTCTTCTTCTGCTGAACGGGGCGTGTTCCCGGGTCCAGGTTGAGGCGGTGGTAGGCCACATCCGCATCAACCCCCGGCATCTCCGCGGCGTTCCAAGCGAAGATTTCCACGTTCTTCTGGATGCATTCCAGCATCCTGCCTTGGTCCCCCGGGGTCAGCCCCCCGCTGACGCGGATATTCTCCATCCTTCCTCCTCGGGTGAGCACCTCCAGCTCCACCACCTCCTCTGCTGCCTCCAGCCTGGATTGCTCCCCCCATCCCTCGGCATCCCCTTCCTCCGGAATGGGGACCTCTACCTCCATCTCTCCTCCAACGGCCCTCACTTCGGCCACCTCCTCCAGATCTCCTCCTGCCGCCTTCTCTGCGCAGTCCTTCACTCCCAGCTCCACCCCTCTTGTTTCCTGCTCGACCTCCTCCATCCTTATCCCCATCTCCTCGGCTCCCTCCTGCCAGGATATGGTGTTCACCGCGGTGACATAACACTCCCGCGCCACCTTTGGGTCCCACCTAACACTGACCTGGACCCCCTCAGCGTTGAACTTCAAGCACTGATGGAAAGATGAGGGGACGCAGCAGAAGGCGCTGATCAGGGGCCTCCCGAAGATGGCACTGTAGCTGCTGTGGGCGTCCAAAATGATGAACTTGCAGTTTCGGGACTGCCCCCCCCCCCCCCCCAAGGTGACATGGAGGCCAACTCCTCCCTCTACTTCCTTCCTTTCTCCTGAAAACCTGAATAAGGGGCCATCTGAGGCCAACACCCTCTTCACGTCCACCCTCATCGCGTCGAATGCCTTTTTTAAGACGACGTTGACGGAACTCCCGTTGTCCATGAGGATACGAGAGACGGTGAAATTCTCGATGGCCGCCCTGATGACTAGCGCATCACAGAACGGATCCTCGTGGTGTGGCATATCACTCCTAGAGAAGGTGATCCTCTCCTCCGGGGGTGGGGTTTGGGACGTTGAGGCGACGCTCCGCCAGTATATCGTGTGGAGACTTGCCTTGCGGGAAGCCTCGATCCCCACTCCCCCATGGATCACTCTGATCCCTCCCCGGGTCCCCACATCCACCCGGTCTACGCAACGATCCTCCTCCGCCCGAGGCAGGACCTCCTCAATCCTCACTTCCTGCCGCCCCTGCTGCTGCTGCTGCTCCCTATTCCCCCTCATCTCGAGGAACTCCGGACAGGTGGTCGTGGTATACCCCTCTTCCTGATGGAAATCGCAATAGGGCAGCTCCACCCTGACCTCTCTTCTTCTCCTCCTCCATGCTCCCTTCCTTGCTCCCAGGGCTATGGCCATGGCCTCTTCTTGATCGGTGAGCCGGGGCCTCTGGCCCTGCCTCCAGCCCGGGGGGTGAACTGGTCTTGCCTCCCCTGGTAGTGATCCCTTCCGTAATACCCTCTCTGCGGACCCTGCCCCTGCCACTCGGGTCTCCATCCTAGCCGTCGGTCGGACTCTTGACGCCCCCACCTCGGCTGCTGCTGCCCCTGGAGCTGCCTCTGCTCCCTCTGCCTGGGGTCTCCTCTACTATCTTCCTGTCCTCTTCCTCCCTTCGACTCCTTTTCCTCCTCGGTTGCCCACCTGGACAGCTTCCTCGCAAATTCTGGGTTCGATGCCTCCCCGTCAACTTCTCTTGCCGCCCTCTCCATCAGCTCCTCGTAGGAGAGGGTGGGAATTCTCTTCAGCTCCATTCGGAAGAAACCCTGTTGCAGGCCTAGGGTAAAGGCCATCATCAGACTATGGCCCGGGATCTCCTGGACTTGAGTAACTTCCTCCTGGATTCGGTCCACATAGCTCCCCAACGTCTCGTTCACCCCCTGCTTTATGTGGAACAAAGACTCGGACTCCTTCTTCTTCCTCTTCGAGGTGGTGAATCTCAGCATGAACCCCCGGCGCAGGTCCTCGAAGCAGTAGATGGAGCTGGCCGGGAGCTGGTGGAACCATTCCCTTGCCTTCTCCCGTAGGGTGATTGTGAAGAGCCGACATTTCAATCCGTCCAACATCTGACGGATGGATACCATATCCTCAAACCATTGGACATGCTGGACCGGGTCTCCTTTTCCGGTATAGTAAGACATCTCGGGTTCCCTGAACCCATCTGGGACTGGAGCTGAGGAGACCAGCTCGCTGAAAGGACTTCCTCCCCCCACTGGGCGAGCTGGCGAGTCTCGCGAGCCCAGCTCGCCGAACCGGCCTCGGCCTGCCGAGCCGGGGAAGTGCTCGCGCCCTGGGAGCTCGCACCCTCGGCCTTCCTCGGCCACTTCCTTCAGAGCTCACCGGCCGGGAGCGTCCTTGCCCAAAGAGGGGGCAGCCGCGATCTGGGCTGCCGAAGTCGAGCACTCGGCACGCGCGCCAAGTGCGAACTTGACGAGGCCCAGCACCTCGTTCCTGAAGTCTTCCAACATCCCCACCATTGCGAGAGGCGAGGGGTGGGGGGCAGCGAGTTCTACCTGTCAGATCCTTGTCCTCCCGTCATTGAGCTCGCCGAAGCCTTTCTGCGCTGACCACTTTTCACGCTCACCGCACCAAAATGTTGAAACCGGAATCCGGTCCCTCGTGGAGTTCGACCCTTGGGGAAGGGGTGGTCTCGCGCCTACTTCGCTCCTGCAAGAAAAACAACAAAGAAGGCAAGGTAAAACAGACCCAAGGGCTCGACAGGGAGGTCCCACCATAAACTAGGAAGATCTCAGAGCGCTTCCCCTCCTTAGCCAGAAGCCGAGCTAAGGTACCCTCAGAAAGCACCCGAAGAATGGGGCAGGAGAGCACAGGGAAGAACCTGCTTTCTGGGGTACCCCTTGGGTCCTATTTATAACTTTTGAAATCCGGACTGCCAATAAGCAAAAGAACCGACCTGAAATTACCAGAAAACCCTTGGTTGTGTCTGCCAACAGCCAAACTCCGCTGTTTTGAAGGGCTATGGGCAGACCAGCGGGGGAAAAACAGTAAAAATACCTCATACATCCAGGCGAGCTTGGGAGCTTTGGCCACCTCGGCATGTTCTGCTCGCCTACTGTTGCCGAGCTCCCCTACGAGGACGCGAGCTGTGTCTCGCACGGCACATGCCGAACTCCAGTTCGCCGATCGTCGATCTCTGGTCGACGGATGCCGAGCTCCGGCTCGCCCCCTTTACTGCTGAACTCGTCCCCTTTGCTGTCGAGCTCGCCTACTGTTCTCAGCCCGATCTGCCTATACCCTAGTGACCTGCTCGCCGGATACGGGGTTGTACACCTAAATCATGAAATTGATTTAAATATAGGAAAATTTTAGCCAAAAAGACTTCTTGAAGTAGCCAAATAACAAGCAAAAATTGTAATCATTAGCTAACAAAGATAGATTGGAATTATAGAAACTTTAGCTTAAGATTTTAAAGGAAATAATGCAATTTAAACATTATGCTCTCAAAAAGATTTTATATTAAGTCTAGAATTATTGAATATGACTAAGGAGATTGTTTTGGTTTATGAAGAGGGCCTTGGAGGAGGTGAGGTATATATTTTTTTCCTCAAACCTCCGTCTTTTTTTGAATGTGGATTTTTAGGAAAACAAAATCTTATTTTCCATAACATGCAATAGTAATATTTTTTGTACAACTTCATATAATCCAATGTATATGTATAGGAGTAATGAATTTTATCATCTTACTCCGTAACATATAATATTTTCAAATATTGGATGCGTATGTTTACGGAACGAAATCTTATTCCCATTGACATAGGTTCTTTTAAGGATAAAGATATTATCATGCCAAGTAAGACATGAGAGATATGGGGAGATGGGTTTTTGTTTTTATATTTTTTTCTTTTTCAAAAATAAACCTAGATTTCAATAAACAATTCTTGAGAGCAACCTTTATAAATTAAACGTTCCTGTATTTCTAAAAGCTTGAAGTAGAAATAATTGAAGTATATAGTTGTTTTTTCTAACATAATACACATGCCTCTATTTTAGATAAATTAGAAGTAGTGCCTAAAATGAGTACCCTATCTTAAGAAGAAAGCATAAAAAATTCTTTAAACCTGAACCCCGAATATTTAAATCTATCAATCTTTAATTAATAAACGAATAGTAAACAAAGAATTAATGAAATTCGCTTATAAATAAACTCGCAACAAATTTTTTGTAGAGCAAAAAGGATTAAGAATGAAATATTCATTATTTATTTTATAATAATTATTTTAGGATTTTTAGAGTTTTCATTTTTTGGTGTTTTTAATTTATTATCTTTTTTGAAATTTTTGTTTTATTTTGTTTTATTTTACTCTTTTTTGAGATTTTGGAAGTTTGTTCAATATTTGTTTTGGGAATTTTTAACTTATTTTCTTTTTTGTGTTTTGTGTTTAATTTTGTTATTATATACATACAACAAATGTGAAAAAGATATAATTTTTTGAACTATTTTTCTTTTCTATTTTTTTTTTTATTTTTGATTTTTATAAGCAAATATTTACAAAATAAGGAAAGAGAGCACGATGTACATGGAGGTAGGCCAGTCTTGTACGGGAGAACCAGTCTCTGACTCAATGAGTGTTGGCTTTTCTTTGTTTCCGCGAGAGGGTTGTAGTGAGGATTTGCTATACCAGGCATAAGCCCGTTTATATTTCCGTACTTTTATTATCATGTGGACATTACTATGACTTCTATTTCGTGTTATATATGATTGTGGACTTGACTTAATTTCATTTGTACTTCTACTCCTTGTTGATCTTCATTGCTGGCAGAATCAATGTTTTGTAGTGGCGACCTTCCCGAGTGTCGGTGTCACCGCGAAACGGCAGTTCTGGGCGTAAGACCCGGTAGCGTAGAGAAATAAGGGGTCTTACAAACTAATATCAGAGGGAGGTTTCGATCCTCCGACCTGTGGGTTATGGGCCCATCACGATTCCGCTACAGAAGAAACCCTCTACTTGACTTAAACTAATTACATAAAAATAAAAATTTCGTCCCCGAAATTAATGTCGGGCCTATGGGGTTTCAATTAAAATAAAAGTATATAATATCCCTAGTAATTTAAAGGTATACCTGACTGGAAAAGATCTGGTACCTTTGCAACATCAGGTCCCGTGGCTCCCAGGTGTGCTCTTCTTGTCCATGATTCCTCCACAGAACCTTGACTAGCGGGACCTTCTTTTGCCGCAAGGCCTGCACCCCTGTATCATCAATCCTGACCGGCTCCATGCTAACTGATTGATCTGAAGCCACTGGGCTATCCATAGTGGAAATCAGCTGCTCCGGTCATAGTAAAGCCCTCTGAAGTGAAGAGACGTGGAAGACGTCGCACAATCCTGCTAACTCCGATGGCATCTCCAGTATGTAAGCCAAGGGGCTGCTCCGCTCCAGATCCTATAAGGCCCCATGTATCTCGAACTGAGCTTCTTCCGCCCGCGAACCCGTGAGACTCCGTGCATCGGTAGTATCTTCAAGAAAACCCGGTCTCCCACCTAGAAATCCACCCGACGATGTCGTACATCGTAGTATTTGTCCTGTATGCTCTGATCCTGCAACATCCTATTAGATGGAGACGCTAGGCTGTGGTGGGAGGGTCTGGAGCTGCATCTATTGAGAGGAAGGAAACTTACAGATGTCTCGATGGAGGAGTTCTCGAGACTGTTCTTGGCTAGGTACCTCCCTTCGACTCAAAGGATAGCTTTGGAGAATGAGTTCCATAGGTTGGTATAAGGAGAGAGTAGCGTGGATGAGTATCTCAACGAGTTTACCCGATTGTGTCGGTGCGCTAGCTCCATCATCGCGGATGAGGGGCGCAAGACGAATCAATTCTATGAAGGTTTGAGAGAAGACTTGAGGCTACTACTCTCGGGGCCTATGACGCAGGGTTTTTTGACCTTGGTCAAAATGGCATGGTGCTTGGAGAAGGACATGAAGAATGTTCAAGCGAAGAAAAGCTTGGGTGATAAGAAGTCTGAGTTCAAGGTGCTGGCTAACTCAAAGTCTGGGTACCGTAAATTCTTTAAGAAGCCTAGGACTTCGGCTCCAGCTCCTTCTGGTGCATCTGGGGTGACTACGGGTCGGACCCCGGGTGCATGTTTCACTAGTGGAAAGCCGGGGTACTTTGCCCTCGACTGCTGGAGCGGACGTCCCAAGTCTGAAAGGAAGCCGGGAGCAACTTATGAAGAGAAGGGCAAGGCGGTGGTGTTAACCGCGTCCCATTATGCTCTGGCTTAACCAAGGGTTTATAATCTTGGCCAACAGGAGGCCATCAAACAAGCGGATGTGGTGGCAGGTACGATTTAATTTTTAGCAAGTTAAATTTCTTTAAATACTTGTTATGCGTATGTTACCTTACCACTGCTTGTTTAGGATTTGTTTTGATTTGTGAGTTTCCTACGAGAGCAAACTTTGATACGGGAGCTTCACACTCCTTATTGTTCGAAGGATTCATATCGCGCATCGGAATACATTCTTCGATGGCGAAGGACAAGTTTGATGTGTTGTTACCGAATGGGTGTTCGATGCGCGCGGATAAAATCTGCGGTGTTAAGTTTCGCATTGGGAATCAAGAGTTCGATCTGCAAGCGTCGTTACTACCGCTGGTGGTGTTCGACGTTATATTTGACATGGACTGGCTCTCGGAGCAGCAAGCCTATATTGATTGTGGTCGCAAGGAAGTCAAGTTGGGAGCATGTCGTGAGATGACTTTTACGGGCTTGAAAGGGTCGAGCAAGACGTTGATGTCTGCTCTTCAGGTGGTGAAGGCGGTTCATGTTGGTGCAGAGCTATTCTTTACACTAGTGGAGATTGCCAAGACAAAGCATACATTGGATAGTATTTCAGTGGTAGTTGAGTACCCTGATGTGTTCCCCGCTGATCTTCCTTGAGCCACCCCTCAACGGGAGATAGATTTCACTATTGAGCTAGTGCCAGGTGCGAAGCCTGTGTCACGATCTACGTATCGGCTAGCGCCTAAGGAAATGGCGTAGCTGAAGGTACAACTTCAAGAGTTGTTGGAGCAAGTGTTTGTGTGTCCAAGTTCGTCGCCTTGGAGCGCACCGGTCCTCTTTGTAAAGAAGATGCACGGGAGCTTGAGACTTTGTATTGATTATCGGGAGTTAAACTGTAAGACCCCTCCCTCCCCCTTACCAAGGAGGGCTACCGGGTCTTATGCCCAGAACCTCCGTCTTACGGTGGCACTAACGCACGGGTTAGTCGACACCGCAACACGCTGATCCTATCGGGTAATACGATCATTTAACCTGTAGGCTAATATGAGAAGAAGAAGTAAAGCAGTATATAAATCCACTAGTCCACAAGTCACATAGTACAAATCATATGTATGAAATGAAAAGTACATCAACATAGTCCACAAAAGAGTACAAAAAGAAAGAGTAATAAGGGCTTATGCCTAGTACATCAAATCAACTCTCTCTCTCTCAAATGACAATGGAAGCTATACTAGTACATCAGAACTCGTCCCACCTGAGGACGCACAGTAGTGGTAGTAGCCTGCTGTACCGGTATCTGCTCCTCACGTCCTGTCTCCCCGTCATGCTGGTGCTCCATCTCCACGGGCTCCTAAAAATAGTATGGTCACCGACCATTAGTCAAAAAGACTAAGTCGTTTCCTCCGCACCTCGCCCCGCAGCTCCTAGGCACCGAGCGGGAGGACGAAGCAGAGGACAACAAGTGGTAGCAAAAGTGGAAGCAAGTGACAAAAACTAACTAGCAGATGTAATAAGTATTATTGTTCTACTCTAGCAGTTCTAAATATGGTACAAGTAAGTAAGAGTAGTACAGTAAAGGAAGTAAAGAACAGCAGTAAGAGCAAGTAAATAAACTATTCTACCATTATACTACCATCACAAAAGTACCCTAACTTATATAAATGCTCATAGAAATATATAAGTTAGGATTTCCAGGAAATTTAACTTATCATATAAAAGAGCACATACTAATTTATATGATAAGGATCTATGAAGTGTATGACCTAATATGAATGAATGTTATGATGCAAATTTTATGCACAGGCGTGTGCAACTCACGCACAATGACTTTGTGATCACAGACCTTTAGTTCCCACTTTTTGAGAGCTAGCATCACTCTAGGGTACCACCGTTGTGGCTACGGCAGCAGCGGAGCGGGGGTCTCCGCTTCTAGGCCGGTATGCACACTACCAAGCCTTAGACCCCTCTCATATGCCTCTGTACACGTCCAAGGTGCACTCTAGAGTCTCGCGTACGTACTTTGCTGACAACTCGTCAGTCTTGTTGGGTCGGATGTGCGTTATCGGGGTCATCCTCCAGACCGCAGTGTTAAACAACCCACTGACCCCTCTAACCCTCACAACTGCCTAGTGCACCGTACTGCCATCGGTGTGATGAACGGCCAGTACCGCGTGCCCAGCAAATATATTTATGCACATGCAAGTATTTCATTCCGAGCCTTCCGCTCGCAGGACCAAACCCGTCCTGAAACCCTCAAACCCAACCCGGGTGAGAACGCACAATAGTGCCTTTATACCAATTCCCTCAAACCCTGCACGGGTGAGCATATATCATGAAACTCTCCAACCCTACACGGATGAGCAGGTACAACAAATGTCTTAACCTATTAGACTACTCTTGTCTACGGGTTATTATACATAGTGATTTAAGGTTAATCCCAGGACTGCCCAGGGTATACCCGGTGAAGGGCTCTCGGGGGCACTAGGAACTACGATGGGATTACGCCCAAAGTTCCCTTTCGCAAGGATATTTACTTTAGTTGATGACTACCCATATTTCACCCCAGCTCTCATTGTTGCTCTGGAACAACCCTAGTGACTTAAGATATTACCGGGAAAACGACGGTCTTTCGTCGACCTCCACTCCGGTTGCTATGTAAAGACTTGCACTTTTAATCCTGTCACTAAGATAATACTTGTAACGTCCCGAATCGCTCTAGGCCCCTAGTGTGTGTGTTTTGAGTCAGGAGGGTTGACTCGAGTCCTGAGAAGTGCAGGGAATTAGGCTGCACTTGTGGAGAAGGGGAGAAATCAGTGCAGAGAGAAGTGACACGGGTAGAGACACGGCCGTGTCCCTACCCGTGTGCGTCGAGATGATCTCGACGAGCCGTGTCGAGATCGTCGAGAATCGTCGAGAGTCGTCGAGATCAAGTGACACGGGTAGTGACACGGCCGTGTCCCTACCCGTATGCATCGAGATGATCTCGACGAGCCGTGTCGAGATCGTCGAGCGGGGTCGACACTAAGTGACACGGGTAGTGACACGGGCGTGTCCCTACCCGTGTGCGTCGAGTTGAGCTCGATGAGAAGTGTCGAGATGTAACTGAAGATGCACACGGCCAATGACACGGCCAGGCACACGGCCGTGTCATGTGAACACGGGTTGGGACACGGGCGTGTCCCGACCCGTGTCAAACACTGAACCGACATGGAAACTGTCGTTGCCGTTTCGCCAGGCAGGACACGGGTAAGGACACGGCCGTGTCCCTACCCGTGTCACATTTTGCATATAAGGGGCAGAGAAACCCTAGTCGTTTTTCATTCTCATTTCCTTCCCCTAACTCCTGTGAGAACTCCTGCTGAGAGGAAAACCGCTGGAGCAAGTTCTACCGGAGGAGTTCCGCCATCGCCGCGAAAGAGAAGATGCCGCCAAGGAGAACTACGCGATCCATGGCCGGAAATGGTGGTACCGCTGGAGTCAACGTGAGTTTCCTACCCTCTCCCTTGGTGCTAGATCTATAGTTATGCCTTAGGAGAGACATCGACTCAAGAGAGTCTTGATGGAGAGGAGAAGATCTCTAGGTTAGGCCATGTTAGAACTTGTGTTCTAGACTTTAGATCTCTTCAACCCTTCCCCTTTTCTTCAATATGACGATGGGTGGATGGTCTCGTGAGGAGTTTATGGCCTTTGAGGTTGAATAAGGGAGGAGAATATTTCTGGAAAATTTAGGGACGATCGCCTTGAGGAGGAAGACGAACCGATGCCGTTCATTTTCCTTTAAGATGCGCGCAGAATCTGTATTCTGCGCGCAGCGATCTTCTATGCCATTTTCATGTAGGATAGGGGCAGATCTGGGCTTTTCGCTAAACACGAAAGTTGTAGCCCTTGTAAATACCTTTCCAACGAGTGGTTGCACGACTTCAGGTGATGTCTGTGGCCCCGGGAAAACCTAATCGAGTTTGCTGTCCGGCAATTTCCTGTACACAGAAATCGTGTTCTGTGCGCAGCGAACTTCGAAGCCGATTTCGAGTATGTTATTGTCAGATCTGGGTTGTGACCTGAATATGAAAGTTGTAGATCATGAAAAGATCTTTCCAACGAGGGGTTAAACGCCTCCACCGGATTCCTGTAGCTTCGGGAATCTCCGGTCGAAGTTGCTATCCAGATTAGTGATACACTTAGAATTCTGGTTTTATATAAAGTGCAATTAGAGTCGGTGGAATTCTGTCAAGATTAAATAATTTGTGCTAATCACCGAAGAACTGTGAATGATGGTGTTTATTATTTGGAACGCATACAACTGATTTCTTATTGCAAGATGTCTTGAGGTTTGGATGGTTCCCTTTATGTTTAATCGAATCGAATTGATAAGATGTTGATAGATTATAACATATGCGCATCATATAAGTCTTATGTAGAGTTCATATGGAATGACATATAGCAGATTAAACTATGGCCATGTGTATGTTGATTGGTGAAATGAAATTCGTTAGTCCAATACTTAGAGCGTCGTCTCCCTACGGGTAGTATTATGAAGGGAAGTAAGTGCGGGGTTGACGGCCACTTGTTTTGGTTGTGTTGAGGTAAGGTATGGATGGATGGTTGGGCTGTGTCCTCGTGTTTACTTCCGAGGCCCCTTCCATGATATGTTGATGTGGTATGTGCATGTGGTGTGAGTCGACACGCGGTGTCGTAATCCTGGGTTAAGGATAGTGTGGCAGGTCTACGGGCTCGCCAGTCGTCACACCGACGGGAGTTGGCAGTTAGACTTGGTCGGTTTGGGCTGTGTCCTCGGTGTTCACGTCCCGAGGCCCCTCCGGCCATGTGAACGGTTGGGCTGTGTCCTCGTGCTTTCTTCCGAGGCCCCTTCCGGGTCACGCAAGGCCAGTTCGGGCTGTGTTCTTGGTGCACATCTACCCAAGACCCCGCTGGGCCATAGTACGCATGGGCTCCGCTGTTGTGTTCTTAGCGTTGAGGCGTACGGAGGCCTAGGTGAAGTAGTGTGATACCCGCCTATTAGTAGAAGTGCCCGTTCTACTGTCACCGCCTGGCCACGGCGGCTGATGCCTGAGAGGTTAGCTACCTGCTCGAAAAGTGGGAACTATAGTCTGTGTCGACATAACAGTTGCATGGGTGTGCATGGGTGAGTCATTGCATAGCATTCATAGCATTCATAACATTGCACAACAAGATTCTCATCGTATAAGTTTGTATGGGCACTCTTATACGATGAGTTACTTTTATGTAACCCGATCCTTAACTTATAAGTTTGTATGGACATTCTTATAAGTTAAGTTACTTCCTGCTCTTACTTATACTTGCTAGTTTACTTGTAGCTCTTATATAAATGCTGATAGTGATACTGTTTCTCTTATTCTACTGCCACCTGTTTGTACCTGTCATACACTTATAAATATTGTACCCTTGTTTCTCTTTCTCCGCCCGGTACCGAGGAGTCGCCGGGGGAGCGGATGTGAAACCACTTAGTCGTTTCGACTAACGGTTGCTACGTCTTCCTTTTTAGGAGGTTACGCCGCAGGTAGAGCAGCCGCAGACTACGCCGCAGGACAGCCAGGCCAGGACGACAGGGCCTGATGTGACGGTGCCGTCGATACCGTCAGTTGCTGATGTTAGTTTTTGATACTCTGATGTAGCCCGTTTGGGCAATGATTAGCTGTACTCTGATATTTTGTAGAAGCATGTTTAGCTTCTCTTTATTGATGTTTTGGACTTTATATACTTAGTGTGGATTTTGACTTCTCTTGCTTATTTATTTGGTTGGGTTGGCATGATATATTGATATGGTTTCAGCCGGCGGAATAGGCGTCTTGTGGTACAGGTTAGCCCGTGTGCTAATGCTACCGCAAGGCGGCTGTTCCGGGCATAAGACTCCCCCTTCGTGCCGTGTTTTGGGATCCGGGGAGGGGGGGTCTTACAAATGGTATCAGTTTGCCACGATCCTCAACTAAGAAGTCATTCAACAATGGTGCCACCCCCGTTTGATTAGTCAGTTTGGGGACAAACTGACTTAGCGGAAGCAGTGGTGTGCCCATATGTAATTCATATTAAGTTTGTCCAACTTTGACCTTAAGTTTAGCCAACCTGACCACAAATTTGTCGTGTACGTGTAGGTTCCACTGCATGTTGAGCCGATGAGGGGTACTCCTACCCCTCCCATACCCACTCAGTTCCAACAGTCTGAGTTGGGGCAAACACTCACCGCCACTCTTGATGCTTTTAAGGCACAACAGGCTCCGGTGCAACAACAGGCCCCGAGCTCCAACTGGCTGAGCACCTTCCGAGCTCTCTCCCCTCCCGTCTACCTTGGGACGGAGTCAGCCGTACGTACAGAGGAATGGCTAGACATGATACAAGAGTTGTTGGCTGATATCCGTTGCCCGGCCAACATGGCAGTAACATTGGCAGTGTCCGTCTTGGACTTACATGCGAAGAGGTGGTGGAAGTCCCTCATGGGCTCTACCTTCCAAGGCCGGATCTACACTGAGATAAGTTGGAGTGAATTCTCGGAGGTTTTCTTGGAGCACTTTATCCCTACATCGGCCCGAGATGAGCTTGAGCAGAGGTTCCTTCTACTAAAGCAGGGATCAAAGTCGGTTACGGAATACCAGCGGGAATTCCAGCATCTCGCAAGGTTTGCGGACTCTTATGAGTTGGATGAGAGAGGTTATGCCAAGCGCTTCTATAAAGGGCTGCGAGATCCCCTAAGGCAGTCCCTTTTGTTTATAGCAGATGGTAGCTTGGCGGAGATCATTGATATGGCGAAAAGATTGGAGGCGGACCACCTGGGATGTAGTAAGAGGCCTGCGGAGGACGTAATGGAAGCCGGCCCAAGTAATAGAAGGAGACGGGACTTCAGAGGAGGAAGAGGTTATCAAAGAGGTGGAGGGCGTGTCCACCGAAACTATAGGGTGGAGCATCCAGTTCCACAGCCGCCTGCGTTGCCTCCACCCCCACAGCCTCAGCGATTTCAACAACCTGAAGGGCGTCGTGGTCTGGTGTGCTTCGAATGCAACCAGCCGGGCCACATCCGGCGTTTCTGCCCGCAGCTATATGGGAACGCCCCTCTTGCTCTCCCTCCTGCTCTCCCTCCAGCAGCTCCACGAGGGCGGGGATACATGCGTGGTCGAGGACGAGGACCGCCAAGAGGTAACCCCGGCCCTGCTAGGGATCAGGTGTACGCGCTTGACATGGCACAGGAACGGAACCCACAAGATGTGATTGCAGGTATGATTTAATTAGTTTACATACTTGCATGGTTTAACATGAATTGCTTAGAACTTATTAGACACTAGCAATAAGTTTTGGTCGTTGGCACTTAGGCACTGTGATTATTGGCGGGAAGACGGCCTCTGCACTGTTCGATACCGGTGCCTCACACTCTTTTGTGTCCGAGGATTTCATAAAAGACGTGGGGGATGTTCAGTACTTCACGGGAATAGCCCGACGTGTACGCCTTCCGGATGGCTCGGAGATGATCGCAACTGCCAAGTGCGAGTTGGAGTTATTTATTGATGGGAAGGCCTTTGATACGCCGGCCACGGTTCTGAGAATGCCGGAGTTTGACATCATTTTGGGCATGGCATGACTGGACTGGCACTTCGCGAGGATCGACTGCGCGGAGAAGCGGATCTATTTGAGGCATGGAGACTCTGACGTCATCTTCCAAGGTATTGGCTTCGCGCCACGTATGATATTATCTTCTATTCAGGCTGTAAAAGCTCATATGAAGGGGGACGAGGTCTTCATGATCTGGTTCGAGTTGAAGGAGGAAGCGTTGGAGTTAAAGGATGTACGGGTAGTGCGGGATTTTCCTGAGGTCTTTCCTGAGAAGCTACCAGGATTACCTCCGCATAGAGAGGTTGACTTCCAGATCAATCTAGTACCAGGTGCCAAGCCTGTATCCAAGGCCCCGTACAGAATGGCCCCGAAAGAACTAGCAGAATTTAGAGTTCAATTGCAGGAACTAGTAGATTCAGGGTTCGTTCGCCCCAGTTCATCACCATGGGGTGCCCCTGTGCTGTTCGTAAAGAAGAAGGATGGAACCCTGCGATTGTGCATAGATTATCGGGAACTCAATCGACTAACGGTGCGGAACACTTATCCGCTACCTCGGATCGACGAGTTGTTCGATCAATTAGTGGGAGCACATTGG
Organism: Platanthera guangdongensis; assembly: GCA_039583875.1. Lineage (NCBI taxonomy): Eukaryota > Viridiplantae > Streptophyta > Magnoliopsida > Asparagales > Orchidaceae > Platanthera > Platanthera guangdongensis. Next base: position 32,102,263 of record CM077160.1, read on the forward strand.
TTCTCTAAACTAGACCTGCGCTCTGGATACTATCAGTTGAGGATACAAGAGGGGGATATTCAGAAAACAGCCTTCAGTTCGAGATATGGTTTGTATGAGTTCACAGTAATGCCGTTTGGGCTCACGAATGCGCCTTCGGCCTTCATGAGCCTGATGAACAAGGTGTTTGAACCATACTTGGACATCTTCGTCATTGTTTTCATCGACGACATCTTGGTCTACTCAAAGACGGAGGAGGAGCATGTCGAACACCTGACCTTGGTTTTGAAGAAATTGAGGGAGCATGCCTTGTATGCCAAGTTTAGCAAGTGTGAATTCTGGCTTAAGGAGGTAGCCTTCTTGGGGCATGTGATTAGTGGAGCAGGATTAGCTGTGGATCCAGCTAAGGTGCGGGCCGTGAAGGAGTGGTCGCCCTTGAAGTCGGCGGCCGATGTACGAAGCTTTCTTGGACTTGCTGGCTACTACCGCAAGTTCGTGAAAGGATTTTCCAAGATTGCCCTTCCTCTTACCTCCTTGACGAAGAAGGGTGTGCCATTTGAGTGGACACCTAAATGTGAAGCAGCATTTCAAGAGTTGAAGGATAGGCTTACCTCCGCCCCCATCCTTGCACTTCCGTCGGGGAAGGAAGGATTCCAAGTTTACACGGACGCATCATATCAAGGGATGGGAGCGGTGCTGATGCAGCACGGGCATGTGATCGCTTATGCTTCAAGGCAGTTAAAGAAACATGAAATCAATTATCCGGTTCATGATTTGGAGTTGGGAGCAGTGGTGTTCGCTTTGAAGGTCTGGAGGCATTATTTATATGGCGTCCACTGCGAGATCTTTTCCGATCACAAAAACTTGAAGTATGTTCACACTCAGAAGGAGTTGAACCTGAGACAACGACGGTGGTTGGAATTTCTATGCGACTATGAGTTCACCATGAACTACCACCCCGGGAAAGCAAACTCTGTAGTCGATGCCTTGAGTAGGAAAACGCCAGGCTCTAGCCCACAGTCTCGGTTGATGAGTATGGAGTTGGCTCGGATGGTCGAAGAGATGGAAATTACGCTAGTATTCAAGGCTCCTTCGGCAGAGTATGCGGAGTATTTGGCCAACATGAGCATAGTTTGTGATATCCGAGATCGGATTCGGGTGGAGCAAGGTATGGATGCGGCCTTGGCCCCGGCAATCAAGGCAATTGAAGATGGGACCACCGATGAGTACACACTAAAAGACGGTCTCGTTTATTTTCGTGGCCGACTTTATATTCCCAAGGGCGGCAAAATTCGGGAAGATATATTGAGAGAGGCGCATTCCTCTCAATATTCAGTGCATCCGGGTATTGCTAAGATGTATGCCGGACTGCGGAAGACCATGTGTTGGCCGGGAATGAAGAAGGATGTTCGCTACTATGTTACACATTGCGAAGCTTGCCAAAGAGTGAAGGCTGAATGCAGGAGTCCCGGTGGTTTGTTGCAGTCGCTGCCCATCCCCGAATGGAAGTTTGAGGATATCTCCATGGACTTTGTCCATGGGCTACCTCGCTCACGCTCCGGGAATGATTCGGTGTGGGTTATTGTGGATCGACTGACAAAGGTGGCCCGGTTCATTCCAATGAAGAAGGAAGCACACGTGGATGTTTTGGTGTGCCTTTTTGTGGAACAATTTGTACGGTATCATGGCGTGCCCAAGACAATTGTTTCGGATAGGGATGGTCGGTTTACATCCAATGAGTGGAAGGCGGTACAGGCGTATTTGGGCTCACGCCTAACCTTTAGTACCGCATTTCATCCACAGACTGACGGGCAGTCTGAAAGGACCATCAGGACACTGGAAGATTTATTGAGGTTATGCGTGCTGGACAGAGGAGAGCCATGGGAAAGGCTCTTGCCCCTGGTGGAATTCTCCTATAATAATAGCCATCAGGCGAGCATCGGCATGGCGCCCCATGAAGCCCTTTACGGAAGAAGGTGTAGGACTCCCTTGTCTTGGGTGCAAGATGAAGATCCGAAGGCATTGGGAAACGAATACATAGATGATACTGATGTGACTGTCAGATTGATAAGAGACCGCATGTTGGAGGCTCAAAGTCGACAGGCGAAATATTACAACAAAAAGCACCGGATGGTGGAGTTCCAGGTGGGCGAAAAAGTGTTCCTTAAGATTCGGCCGATGCATGGAGTGTCACGGGTGCGGGAGTGAAAAAGCTCAGCCCAAGGTATGTTGGGCCTTATACTATATTGGAAAGGATTGGCCCGTTGGCCTATCGGTTGGAGTTACCACCGGAACTAGAAAATCTTCACGACGTGTTCCATGTATCGTCGCTTCGAAAAGCACTATTGCGGCCCGACCAATTTATTCCCACTACTGATGGTGCGGTGGCGTCAGATAGGTCTGTGCGACTAGAGCCGGTACGAATCGTTGACAGCGAGACAAGAACATTACGCCGCAAAAGTGTCCCCTTAGTGAAGGTGCTATGGATGAATCATGGGAAGGAGGAGTACACCTGGGAGCCAATGGATTTGATGCAGCAGCGCTACCCGGAGTTGTTTACCCAAGGTAATCTTATTTAAAAACATATGATAAACTTTCTGTTAGGTTTTTCTCTACACAGCCTAAGCCTGATTTCGGGGACGAAATCTTTTATTTTGTTTATAGGATTTGTAACGTCCCGAATCGCTCTAGGCCCCTAGTTTGTGTGTTTTGAGTCAGGAGGGTTGACTCGAGTCCTGAGAAGTGCAGGGAATTGGGCTGCACTTGTGGAGAAGGGGAGAAATCAGTGCAGAGAGAAGTGACACGGGTAGAGACACGGCCGTGTCCCTACCCGTGTGCGTCGAGATGATCTCGACGAGCCGTGTCGAGATCGTCGAGAATCGTCGAGAGTCGTCGAGATCAAGTGACACGGGTAGTGACACGGCCGTGTCCCTACCCGTGTGCGTCGAGATGATCTCGACGAGCCGTGTCGAGATCGTCGAGCGGGGTCGACACTAAGTGACACGGGTAGTGACACGGGCGTGTCCCTACCCGTGTGCGTCGAGTTGAGCTCGACGAGAAGTGTCGAGATGTAACTGAAGATGCACACGGCCAATGACACGGCCAGGCACACGGCCGTGTCATGTGAACACGGGTTGGGACACGGGCGTGTCCCGACCCGTGTCAAACACTGAACCGACATGGAAACTGTCGTTGCCGTTTCGCCAGGCAGGACACGGGTAAGGACACGGCCGTGTCCCTACCCGTGTCACATTTTGCATATAAGGGGCAGAGAAACCCTAGCCGTTTTTCATTCTCATTTCCTTCCCCTAACTCCTGTGAGAACTCCTGCTGAGAGGAAAACCGCTGGAGCAAGTTCTACCGGAGGAGTTCCGCCATCGCCGCGAAAGAGAAGATGCCGCCAAGGAGAACTACGCGATCCATGGCCGGAAATGGTGGTACCGCTGGAGTCAACGTGAGTTTCCTACCCTCTCCCTTGGTGCTAGATCTATAGTTATGCCTTAGGAGAGACATCGACTCAAGAGAGTCTTGATGGAGAGGAGAAGATCTCTAGGTTAGGCCATGTTAGAACTTGTGTTCTAGACTTTAGATCTCTTCAACCCTTCCCCTTTTCTTCAATATGACGATGGGTGGATGGTCTCGTGAGGAGTTTATGGCCTTTGAGGTTGAATAAGGGAGGAGAATATTTCTGGAAAATTTAGGGACGATCGCCTTGAGGAGGAAGACGAACCGATGCCGTTCATTTTCCTTTAAGATGCGCGCAGAATCTGTATTCTGCGCGCAGCGATCTTCTATGCCATTTTCATGTAGGATAGGGGCAGATCTGGGCTTTTCGCTAAACACGAAAGTTGTAGCCCTTGGAAATACCTTTCCAACGAGTGGTTGCACGACTTCAGGTGATGTCTGTGGCCCCGGGAAAACCTAATCGAGTTTGCTGTCCGGCAATTTCCTGTACACAGAAATCGTGTTCTGTGCGCAGCGAACTTCGAAGCCGATTTCGAGTACGTTATTGTCAGATCTGGGTTGTGACCTGAATATAAAAGTTGTAGATCATGAAAAGATCTTTCCAACGAGGGGTTAAACGCCTCTACCGGATTCCTGTAGCTTCGGGAATCTCCGGTCGAAGTTGCTGTCCAGATTAGTGATACACTTAGAATTCTGGTTTTATATAAAGTGCAATTAGAGTCGGTGGAATTCTGTCAAGATTAAATAATTTGTGCTAATCACCGAAGAACTGTGAATGATGGTGTTTATTATTTGGAACGCATACAACTGATTTCTTATTGCAAGATGTCTTGAGGTTTGGATGGTTCCCTTTATGTTTAATCGAATCGAATTGATAAGATGTTGATAGATTATACATATGCGCATCATATAAGTCTTATGTAGAGTTCATATGGAATGACATATAGCAGATTAAACTATGGCCATGTGTATGTTGATTGGTGAAATGAAATTCGTTAGTCCAATACTTAGAGCGTCGTCTCCCTACGGGTAGTATTATGAAGGGAAGTAAGTGCGGGGTTGACCGCCACTTGTTTTGGTTGTGTTGAGGTAAGGTATGGATGGATGGTTGGGCTGTGTCCTCGTGTTTACTTCCGAGGCCCCTTCCATGATATGTTGATGTGGTATGTGCATGTGGTGTGAGTCGACACGCGGTGTCGTAATCCTGGGTTAAGGATAGTGTGGCAGGTCTACGGTCTCGCCAGTCGTCACACCGACGGGAGTTGGCAGTTAGACTTGGTCGGTTTGGGCTGTGTCCTCGGTGTTCACGTCCCGAGGCCCCTCCGGCCATGTGAACAGTTGGGCTGTGTCCTCGTGCTTTCTTCCGAGGCCCCTTCCGGGTCACGCAAGGCCAGTTCGGGCTGTGTACTTGGTGCACATCTACCCAAGACCCCGTTGGGCCATAGTACGCATGGGCTCCGCTATTGTGTTCTTAGCGTTGAGGCGTACGGAGGCCTAGGTGAAGTAGTGTGATACCCGCCTAGTAGTAGAAGTGCCCGTTCTACTGTCACCGCCTGGCCACGGCGGCTGATGCCTGAGAGGTTAGCTACCTGCTCGAAAAGTGGGAACTATAGTCTGTGTCGACATAACAGTTGCATGGTTGTGCATGGGTGAGTCATTGCATAGCATTCATAGCATTCATAGCATTCATAACATTGCACAACAAGATCCTCATCGTATAAGTTTGTATGGGCACTCTTATACGATGAGTTACTTTTATGTAACCCGATCCTTAACTTATAAGTTTGTATGGGCATTCTTATAAGTTAAGTTACTTCCTGCTCTTACTTATACTTGCTAGTTTACTTGTAGCTCTTATATAAATGCTGATAGTGATACTGTTTCTCTTACTCTACTGCCACCTGTTTGTACCTGTCATACACTTATAAATATTGTACCCTTGTTTCTCTTTCTCCGCCCGGTACCGAGGAGTCGCCGGGGGAGCGGATGTGAAACCACTTAGTCGTTTCGACTAATGGTTGCTACGTCTTCCTTTTTAGGAGGTCACGCCGCAGGTAGAGCAGCCGCAGACTACGCCGCAGGACAGCCAGGCCAGGACGACAGGGCCTGATGTGACGGTGCCGTCGATACCGTCAGTTGCTGATGTTAGTTTTTGATACTCTGATGTAACCCGTTTGGGCAATGATTAGATGTACTCTGAGATTTTGTAGAAGCATGTTTAGCTTCTCTTTATTGATGTTTTGGACTTTATATACTTAGTGTGGATTTTGACTTCTCTTGCTTATTTATTTGGTTGGGTTGGCATGATATATTGATATGGTTTCAGCCGGCGGAATAGGCGTCTTGTGGTACAGGTTAGCCCGTGTGCTAATGCTACCGCAAGGCGGCTGTTCCGGGCATAAGACTCCCCCTTCGTGCCGTGTTTTGGGATCCGGGGAGGGGGGGGTCTTACAATACTACCCACCAGGGATTATTCATATTGCACTACTTTATTTCTTCCGATAATCAATCCTTTGGTAATCCCCTAAAGTATGCCCTATTTATGTTATATGCAGACCATGTCCTATTATTACCCTAAAAATTGAATCTCCCAATCCTTAGGGCCTCTTGTCCTTAACTATTTATCCTAGGGTGGTATGGTCTAATGGAACTAGCATATGGATTCTCATAATTTTCCTTTGTCAAATAATCCCTTAATTAAATCTTTTAATTTATTTCCTAGGTCACTTTACACATGAAGTAGTATAATTTAAAATCCAATGACCTAGATAATTTTTCCTGAGTTGTATATTGATAAAATATTACTGTCTACAGAGTTTCATAATTTTCCTTTGAATTTTTATACAAATTCCTTATTTAATACCAAATCTACATAATTTCCATTTTCCAAATGAAGTACAAGGAATATGTAATCCAAAATTCCAGGAACATTATAGAATATATAAAACATTAATTTATGGCTATTGACAGAGTTTCATCAACTTTTATAGTGTAATGGCCTAACAATTCCCATTCTTACATATTTACCAAAATGCCAGTATATTAATTTAAAAATTATCAGTACACCAATAAATTCTTAAATAATTATGCAAGACTAATAATATAATTATACAACACTAGAAACTTTTCCAAATTTTTCTGAGGTGTATATCCATCAATTTAAGAATAAATGAATTAATGGTAAAATGGGCATTTCAAGGTATTTTACTCCAGAAGTTCTTCAAACAGAAAGATCAAATTTTCCTAAGTCAAATATAACCTTCTTTTCAACTTGGCAAAGTTTGAGGATTTTTACTTGAGCAAAACCTATTTTTCAAATTTAGTTTCAAAAGGAGCTATATTTTTAAAAATTCCAACTAATGGGATTTTTGATTCCAAAAATCCCATAATTAATCTGAGGGGTGAACTTTACCCTAATGAACCACTGGAATCAAATCCATGATTTTTGAATGCCTCCATTAGGCTGAATGTACAATATTTAAATTATTGCTATTGGCACACCAAGGCAATACATAAACAAACACATGCAAGTGGATTTTCCAACATGCAGTGATCCAAATGTGCTGAAATTTTTATCATGCACCAATGATGTCCCCAAGGACCTACCACCAAAAGTTGGGGCCATGAAGAGTCATATAACTCCAAATATTTCATTTATTTAGTTTTTGATATTATGACCAAAACTATAGAAAAAGTTGTTTCAAAAATTCCCCATTTTTGGCAGGGGCTAGGTATGCCCTAATCATGCATGTACCCAAACGTTGGGGCCATGGTGATTGCTTGTTTGACTTGGGCATCCAAATGAATTTCTGTCCATGTCTAGGACCAGTCCTAGGAGAAATGCCCTACAGGGTAGAATACAGGACCAAAATTGATGATTAAGGTGTCAAATTAAAGTTAACAGGTAAGGATACATTTTGCATTCAGGGTCCAGGTTCTGGAAAAGCATCTAAGGGGCCTAAATATGACATGAAATGTCACTATACTTATGTGACACTTCATTAGATTCATTTCATTTAATATAAATAAGTATTTTGATATTTAAAAAAAAAGCAGTGTAAGAATCTTAAAGCATAACTGAACGGGATCCGGTCATTGCCCCCAATGGATCAAAGGCTGAGATTTGTTTTTCCTGGGCGATGTTTGCTGGCGGTTTCCGGCCAGCTGAGCCACCACCACCGCCGGCGGATATCGCCACCAACTTCGCTAAGGTGGGGGCTAGCGTTTCCCGGCGGTGGGGCCGCCGGAGTTGGCTCCTCCGGCGAACCCGAGCAAGAAGAAAAAGCCCGAAATTTCTCGTTTTCCTCTCATGTCATCGGGCTCAATTGAGCCCGATATCTCCCTAAATGGATCTAGAATTCTAGTACAGGTAGAGGGCGGCGAGACAGACCTGGATTGAGGCTTGGCGGCAGGTCAGGCGGCGGTTTTCCATGGTGGTGGTGCGCCGACGAGCTCCTCCCCTATTTCTTGATTCTCCACCGTTTTCCATGCTCCAGCACTCGATTTCACTTCCTTCTCTCTCTCTGAAGCTGATGGAGGGGTTAATTGGGGCTGGGGTGGTATATATGGGGAGATAAAACCAATGTGAGCTCGGTTTGAGCTTTGGTTGTGTCACCATGGGTGCCATATGGCCAGCATGCTACCAAAAATTCTCTGGAATATCAGAGGGGGCCGGCCAGCATGTGTTGGGCAGAGAATTGCAGCTGAAGGGGTGGCTATGTGGCCACCCTTCCCCTTCATCCCCATTTCTCTCTCCTCTTTCTCTTAAAATCCCATTTCTACCCCTTTGCATGCATTCTCTCTCCTTCTTTAGAGGGGTAGGGCTGTTATTGTTCACTTGGGCTGGCCATGGGCCAAATTTGGTGGGCTTGGTCCAAGGAGAGTGAGCTTAGTCTTCATTTTCTTCTTTAGGTCAATTGTGTTGACTATGTTGACTTTGAGTTGACTTGGTCAACCATGGTGGGTGGGCTGACCCCATTTGATGGTCATGAGCTTAGTGGCACCACCCAACTTGGGTTGGGTCAAGGGGGTGCCCTACTTAGGCTAATTAGGCTTATGAGTGTGGGTTTGACCAAATTAAGCCCAAGGTTGACTTGGGTCAACTGGGGTCAAAGTGTTGACCTAATGACATGCCCTAGGGTCCACTTAGATTGTTTTTAGGGTTAGGGCAATGTGGTGGGGTCATGGTGTGGTCTGGGTTCCTATTTAAGCTAGTTTGACCTAGTTTGACTTTGGTCCTATAGTGGGCCCCACATGGCTACCACCCACTACCTAGGGTCAAACCTAGCTGATCTCCTTAAAACCCACCCCATGCCTAACCCAATCTAAGTTGAGGGGTTCAAAAGTAACATGGGATGTTACAAATTCCAATAAACAAGAAAATAATTTCGTCCCCGAAATTTAAGTTCGGGTCTACGGGGTTCTACTTGCAAGAATTTTTAAGAAACTTTAAAACATAAATTGAAAGTACCTAATGCAAATAGCTCCGGGTGTTGCTCCAGCATCAGATCTCTCGGCTCCCAGGTGTGCTCCTCCCGTCCATGGTTGGACCACATCACCTTCACCAGAGGGACCTTCTTCTTCCGCAACACTCGGATGGTTATATCGTCAATCCGGATCGGCTCCAATCTAATTGAGCTGTCAGGCTCTACCAGTCCGACTGTTGTAGTAATGTGCTGCTCCGGCCGAAGGAGAGATCTTCGCAAGGAAGAGGCATGGAAGACGTCATGTAATGCACCCAACTCCGGTGGCAGCTGCAGTCGATAAGCTAAAGGGCCGATCCGGTCCAGGATCAGGTATGGCCCCATGTATCGTGGACTGAGCTTCTTGTGCCTCCTCGCCCGAGAGACACCGTGTACTGGACGTATCTTCAAGAAAACTCTGTCTCCAACCTGGAACTCCACCTTCCAGTGCCGAGCATCATAATACTTTGCCTGCCTGCTCTGGGCCTCTAGTAGCCGATCCCTGATTAAACGAATCTGAACCTCAGTATCCTCTATATAATCAGATCCAAGAGCCCTGGTATCCACATCCTGAACCCATGATAGCGGTGTCCGGCATCTCCTCCCATAAAGTGCCTCATATGGAGCCATCCTGATGCTAGCCTGGTGGCTGTTATTGTACGAGAACTAAATCAGTGGCAGCAGCCTCTCCCAAGGCTTCCCCGTATCCAATATGCATAGTCTGAGTAGGTCCTCCATGGTCCGGATGGTCCGCTCGATCTGTCCATTGGTCTGTTGATGGAAAGCGGTACTAAAAGTAAGCCGAGATCCCAAGTAAGCATGCACGACCCTCCACTCGCTCGAAGTGAACCGACCATCACGGTCCGAAACAATCGTCCTGGGAATGACATGATATCTGACGAACTGCTCTACAAATAATCTCACCAGAACTGCAACTAGGGAGTCCTTCCGAACTGGGATAAAGCGCGCTACCTTGGTCAGTCTATCCACTATGACCCATATAGAATCATGCCCAGAGTGGGAGCGAGGCAATTCGTGTACAAAGTCCATAGCAATGTCCTCAAACTTCCATTCTGGAACTGGCAGTGGCTGTAGTAAACCTCCCGGGATCTTGCATTCTGCTTTCACACACTGGCAGGTCTAGCAATGGGTCACAAAATCTGTGATCTCCCTCTTCATCCCGGGCCAATACATAGACCTACGCAAATCTGCACACATCTTGGTGATGCCGGGGTGCACTGAATATCTGGAGCAATGAGCCTCTCTGAGTATGTCATCCCGGATACTGCCCCCTGCTGGTATGTAAATGCGCCCACGGAATCGAAGAAGATCACCCTGTAGCGTGTAGTCCTCAACCTTGCCCCCCTCTAGGGCACTAAAAATCTGCTGTAATGCAGCATCCAGCCTCTGATGTGTTCGGATGTGCTCCCGTATATCATCACCACTGATCACTGAGCTCAAATACTCTCGATACACCACTGGTTCGGTCAGATACCATGGTAATGTGCCTGTCTTCAATCATCCGTAGTAGCTCTATAGACATCAACCGAGGCTCCGGTCCAGAAGTGTCGGCCCTCCTACTCAAGGCATCTGCTACCGTGTTCGCTTTTCCCGGATGGTAGTGGATCTTATAATCATAGTCGCAGAGGAATTCCAGCCATCTCCTCTATCGCAGGTTTAAGTCCTTCTGTGTATCAATATATTTAAGATTCTTGTGATCTGAAAAGATGTCACAATGAATCTCGTATAAGTAATGCCTCCATATCTTTAGGGCGAATACCACAGCCCCGAGCTCTAAGTCATGTACTGGATAGTTATGTTCATGCTTCTTCAACTGTCTTGAAGCATAAGCAATAACATGTTCATGCTGCATCAGGACAGCACCCATCCCCTGATAAGAGGCGTCTGTGTAGATCTGGAATCCTTCACTCCCGGATGGAAGCGCAAGAATGGGGGATGAGATGATTCGGTCCTTCAGCTCCTGAAAAGCCGTCTCGCACTGCTCTGACCAAACAAAATCTGCATCCTTCTTCGTCAAGGACGTGAGGGGGAGTGCTATCCTCGAGAACCCCTCCACGAACTTACGATAATACCCTGCTAGTCCCAAGAAACTGCGAATATTAGATGCGGTCTTCGGCCGTGGCCAATCCCTCACTGTCTCTATCATGGCTGGGTCCACTGCTAATCTAGCCCCACTGATCGTGTGTCCCAGTAAAGCCACCTCCTGCAGCCAGAACTGGCACTTTGAAAACTTTGCGTACATCTGGGACTCCCTAAGCCTCTGCAAGACCAGTGTCAAATACTCCGAATGCTCTTCCTGAGTCCGGGAGTATAATAAAATGTCGTCGATGAATACAATCACGAAGCGGTCTAAGAAGGGCTCGAATACACGGTTCATTAGACTCATGAATGCGGCAAGGGCATTCGTGAGCCAGAAAATCCTCACCGTGAACTCGTATAATCCATAGCGTGAACTGAATGCCGTCTTCGGTATGTCCTCTTTCCTGATGCGGAGCTGGTAGTAACCGGATCGCAAATCTAGCTTAGAGAACCAGAAGGCTCCATGCAGCTGGTCAAATAGCTCATCTATCTGAGGCAGAGGATAGGTATTGCGGACCGTTAACCAGTTCAGCTCTCGGTAATCTATGCATAGTCGCAATGACCTGTCCTTCTTCTTCACAAAGAGAACTGGCGCTCCCCACGGCGATGAACTAGGCCGCACAAATCCTGACTCGACTAGCTCCTGAAGTTGAGTACTGAACTCCGCTAACTCCCTGGGAGCCATCCTGTAGGGTGCCAGGGACACCGGCCTCGCTCCGGTACTAGCTGAATCCTAAAATCCAAGTCTCTGGCAGGTGGTAGCCAGGGCAATTTCTCCGGGAATATGTCGGAGAAATCCCGGACCACTGGAATATCTGAAATAGTCGTCTCTGCTCCCACCATCTCAAAACAGATAAGGTAAACTTCCTCTCCCTGCTCGTTGGCCTTCACAGCCTGTATAGAAGATAACAATAGGTGGCAGATATACTGAATACCTTCGATGATAACATGAGAGTCGCCATACCTTAGCATGATCCTCCTGGACGGACAATCTATCTGAGCATGGTTCCGATGTAACCATGTCATACCCAAAATCACGTCGAAGTCCTGCAGCTTCAGAATAGTTGCTGGCGCCTCAAATGCCTTGCCGCCAATCTCGGCCTCCATATCACAATGTGTAGTGGTCCGCAGCTCTGACCCATCGGGTAGACGCACCCTCATCTCTAGTCCAGGAAATCTCTCCACGCTTCGAGTCCGTCTATGAAGGCCTCGAATACGAACGAGTGCGAAGCACCCGTATCGAAGAGAGTATGAGCGGGCTTGCTGCTGATCATAACTATGCATGAGGTTTGTTTACGTTAAAATTAATTGTTACCCTATAGTTCCAGGTACTATATAATTGAAAACTCAAGAAATTTAATAATTAACTTTAAGTACCTGTGATAACCTCCTCGGTGTTCCTCTGCTCTCTGAGATACAAGGCGTATATCTACTCCTGCTCGCGTCTCCTGCCATGATATCCCCGGCCTCGGCCTCGTCCTCGGCCCCGGCCTTAGTCTCGGCCCTGCTGTACTGGGGCCACTGGAGGAGGAGGAGGATGGAATCGATGCGGGCACTCCGACCTAATGTGCCCGGGCTGGTGGCATCTGTAACAAACTACCTGCCGGTGGCCCTGGTCATCCTATCTCCTCAGATCATGCATCTGTAGAGGTGGGGGAGCCAATGCTGGAGGAGGCCCCTGCTCTTGCCTGAAGTTGGGACGACGACGTCCCCCACCCTTCTTGTATCCGATAGTCCTGCCACTCTGAGAGCCCCTGCTGCTCTCTCCTGATTTCGACACATCAAACTGTCTTTTCCCTCTGCCTTGCACCATCAGCTGGTCAGCCTCCAGCTTCTTTGCCATCTCAATGATCTGCCTAGATATGCCATGAGAAATGAACAGCAAGGCCTGCTTCAAATCGTCACTGAGGCCCCGGTAGAACCTCTTGGCATACCTCCTATCATCGGTATCCTGAATCCCTGCGAACCTGGACAAATGAGAGAACTCTCTCTGATACTCGATCACCGATCTAGTCCCTTGCCTGAGGTTCAAAAACCTCTCCTCCAAGGCATCTCTGTCCGTAGCACATCGCCAAACTCCTCTCATGATATCTCTGACAGCTCCCAATCCGCATATGTAGACTCCCGCACTGATTTCCACCATCTCTTTGCATGAGCCTCTAGTGCAGAGGTGGCTAGAGGTACTGCCTCGCCGACCGGGCAGCTGATGCCTGCTAAAATCTCGTGTATGGCCTCCAGCCATTCCTCCGTCTTTACTGCATCCTCTGTCCCACGGTACGTCGGTGGGGACAGGCTCTTGAAGGCACTCATCCAACTCGACCCCGGATTTGGCTGTGGAGCCGGGACTTGTTGGGATTTGAAGGCATCCAGAATCGTCGTCAAAGTCTGCCCCATCTCCATATGTAGGAGTGGAAGCTGGAGGGGGAGGAGCCACATTTTGCGGCACGGCGACCTGTGAAGGTTGCATAAAGGTAAGGTTAAAACAGAACTGGCCTAACTCATTATACTTTGTGGACCATTTTATGTGACTTTTGCACATGGGCACACCACTGCTTCCGCTGCATAGTTTGTCCGCAAACTAATGCTCGGGAGGGGGTGGTCCCGTGTTGTGGACTTCTTTATCATATGATCGTTGTTCAAGTGATACCAGTTTGTAAGACCCCTCCCCCCCCCTTACCAAGGAGGGCTACCGGGTCTTATGCCCAGAACCGCCGTCTTACGGTGGCACTAACGCACGGGTTAGTCGACACCGCAACACGCCGATTCTGCCGACTAATATGATCATTTAACCTGTAGGCCAATATGAGAAGAAGAAGTAAAGCAGTATATAAATCCACTAGTCCACAAGTCACATAGTACAAATCATATGTATGAAATGAAAAGTACATCAACATAGTCCACAAAAGAGTACAAAAAGAAAGAGTAATAAGGGCTTATGCCCAGTACATCAAATCAACTCTCTCTCTCAAATGACAACGGAAGCTATACTAGTACATCAGAACTTGTCCCACCTGAGGACGCACAGTAGTGGTAGTAGCCTTCTATAGCGGTATCTGCTCCTCACTTCCTGTCTCCTCGTCGTGCTGGTGCTCCATCTCCACGGGTTCCTAAAAATAGTATGGTAACCGGCCATTAGTCAAAAAGACTAAGTCATTTCCTACACACCTCGCCCCGCAGCTCCTAGGCACCGAGCGGGAGGACGAAGCGGAGGACAATAAGGGGTAGAAAAGTGGAAGCAGGTGACAGAAACTAACTAGCAGATGTAATAAGTATTATTGTTCTACTCTAGCAGTTCTAAATATGGTACAAGTAAGTAAGAGCAGTACAGTAAAGAAAGTAAAGAACAGCAGTAAGAGCAAGTAAATAAACTATTCTACCATTATACTACCATCACAAAAGTACCCTAACTTATATAAATGCCCATACAAATATATAAGTTAGGATTTCCATGAAATTTAACTTATCATATAAAAGAGCCCATACTAATATATATGATAAGGATCTATGAAGCGTATGATCTAATATGAATGAATGTTATGATGCAAATTTTATGCACAGGCAAGTGCAACTCACGCACAACGACTCTGTGATCACAGACCTTTAGTTCCCACTTTTTGAGAGCTAGCATCACTCTCGGGTACCACCGCTGTGGCTACGGCAGCAGCGGAGCGGGCGTCTCCGCTTCTATGCCGGTATGCACACTACCAACCCTTAGACCCCTCTCATACGCCTCTGTACACGTCCAAGGTGCACTCTAGAGTCTCGCATATGTACTTTGCTGACAACCCGTCAGTCTTGTTTGGTCGGATGTGCGTTATCGGGGGTCGTCCTCCAGACCGTAGTGTAAAACAACCCACTGCCCCCTCTAACCCTCACAACTGCCTGGTGTACCGTACTGCCATGGGTGTGACGATCGAACAATACCGCGTGCCCCGCCACTATATTTATGCACATGCAAGTATTTCATTCCGAGCCTTCCGCTCGCAGGACCAAACCCGTCCTGAAACCCTCAAACCCAACCCGAGTGAGAACGCACAATAGTGACATTATACCAATTCCCTCAAACCCTACACGGGTGAGCATATATCATGAAACTCTCCAACCCTACATGGGTGAGCAGGTATAACAAATGTCTTAACCTATTAGACTACTCTTGTCTACGGGTTATTATACTTAGTGATTTAAGGTTAATCCCAGGACTGCCCAGGGTATACCCGGTGAAGGGCTCTCGGGGGCACTAGGAACTACGATGGGATTACGCCCGAAGTTCCCTTTCGCAAGGATATTTACTTTAGTTGATGACTACCCATGTTTCACCCCAGCTCTCATTGTTGCTCTGGAACAACCCTAGTGACTTAAGATATTACCGGGAAACCGACGGTCTTCCGTCGACCTCCACTCCGGTTGCTACCTAAAGACTTGCACTTTTAATCCCATCACTAAGACAATACTACCCACCAGGGATTATTCATATTGCACTCCTTTATTTCTTCCGATAATCAATCCTCTGGTAATCCCCTAAAGTATGCCCTATTTATTCTATATGCAGACCATGTCCTATTATTACCCCCAAAATGGAATCTTCCAATCCTTAGGGCCTCTTGCCATTCACTATTTATCTTAGGGTGGTATGGGCTAATGGAACTATCATATGGATTCTCATAATTTTCCTTGGTCAAATAATCCCTTAATTAAATCTTTAAATTTATTTCCTAGGTCACGTTACACATGAAGTAGTATAATTTAAAATCCACTGACCTAGGTAATTTTTCTTGAGTTGTATAGTGATAAAATATTTCTGTCTTTAGGGTTTCATAATTTTCCTTTGATTATTTATACCAATTCCTTATTTAATACCAAATCTACATAATTTCAATTTTCCAAATGAAGTACAAGGAATATGTAATCCAAAATTCCAGGAAAATTACAGAACATATAAAACATTAATTTATGACTATTGGCAGAGTTTCATCAACTTTTATAGTGTAATGGCCTAACAATTCCCATTCTTACATATTTACGAAAATTCCATTATATTAATTTAAAACTTATCAGTACACCCATAAATTCTGAAATAATTATGCAAGACTAATAATACAATTATACAACACTAGAAACATTTCCAAATTTTTCTGAGGTGTATATCCATCAATTTAAGAATAAATGAAATAAGGGTAAAATGAGCATTTCACGGTATTTTACTCTAGAAGTTCTTCAAAAAGAAAGATCAAATTTTTCTAAGTCAAATATAACCTTATTTTCAACTTGGCAAAGTTTGAGGATTTTTATTTGAGTAAAACCTATTTTTCAAATTTATTTTCAAAAGGAGCTATATTTTAAAAGATTCCAACTAATGGGATTTTTGATTCCAAAAATCCCATAATTAATCTGAGGGGTGAACTTTACCCTAATGAACCACTGGAATCAAATCCATGATTTTTGAATGCCTCCATTAGGCTGAATGTACAATATTTAAAGTATTGCTATTGGCACACCAGGGCAATACATAAACCAACACATGCAAGTGGATTTTCCAACATGCAGTGATACAAATGTGCTGAAATTTGTATCATGCACCAATGATGTCCCCAAGGACCTACCACCAAAATTTGGGGCCATGAAGAGTCATATAACTCCAAATATTTCATTTATTTAATTTTTGATATTATGACCAAAACTATAGAAAACATTGTTTCAAAAATTCCCCATTTTTGGCAGGGGCTAGGTATGCCCTAATCATGAATGTACCCAATATTTGGGGCCATGGTGATTGATGGTTTGACTTGGGCATCCAAATGAATTTCTGACATTGTCTAGGACCAGTCCTAGGAGAAATGTCCTACAGGCCAGAATACTGCACCAAAATTGATGATTAAGGTGTCAAATTAAAGTTAACTGGCAAGGCTACATTTTTCATTCAGGGTCCAGGTTCTGGAAAAGCATCTAAGGGGCCTAAATATGACATGTAATGTCACTGTACTTATGTGACACTTAATTAGATTCATTTCATTTAATATATATAAGTATTTTGATATTTTAAAAAAAAGCAGTGCACGAATCTTAAGCGTAACTGAACGGGATCCGATCATCGCCCCCAATGGATCAAAGGCTGAGATTTGTTTTTCCTGGGCGATGTTTGCTGGCGGTTTCCGGCCAGCTGAGCCACCACCACCGCCGGCGGATGTCGCCACCACCTTCGCTAAGGTGGGGGCTAGCGTTTCCCGGCGGTGGGGCCGCTGGAGTTGGCTCCTCCGGCGAACCCGAGCAAGAAGAAAAAGCCCGAGATTTCTCGTTTTCCTCTCATGGCATTGGGCTCAATTGAGCACGATATCTCCCTAAATGGATATAGAATTCTAGTACAGGTAGAGGGGCGGCGAAACGGACCTAGATTGGGGCTTGGCGGCGGGTTAGGCGGCGGTTTTCCATGGTGGTGGTGCGCCGGTGAGCTCCTCCCCGATTTCTTGATTCTCCATCATTTTCCATGCACCAGCACTCGATTTCACTTCCTTCTCTCTCTCTGAAGCTGATGGAGGGGTTAGTTGGGGCTGGGGTGGTGTATATGGGGAGATAAAACCTATGTGAGCTCGGTTTGAGCTTTGGTTGTGTCACCATGGGTGCCATGTGGCCAGCATGCTACCAAAAATTCTCTGGAATATCAGAGGGGGCCGACCAGCATGTGTTGGGCAGAGAATTGCAGCTGAAGGGGTGGCCATGTGGCCACCCTTCCCCTTCATCCCCATTTCTCTCTCCTCTTTCTCTTAAAATCCCATTTCTACCCCTTTGCATGCATTCTCTCTCCTGATTTAGAGGGGTAGGGCTGGTCTTGTTCACTTGGGCTGGCCATGGGCCAAATTTGGTGGGCTTGGTCCAAGGAGAGTGAGCTTAGTCTTCATTTTCTTCTTTAGGTCAATTGTGTTGACTATGTTGACTTTGAGTTGACTTGGTCCACCATGGTGGGTGGGCTGACCCCATTTGATGGTCATGAGCTTAGTGGCACCACCCAACTTGGGTTGGGTCAAGGGGGTGGCCTACTTAGGCTAATTGGGCTTATGAGTGTGGGTTTGACCAAATTAAGCCCAAGGTTGACTTGGGTCAACTGGGGTCAAAGTGTTGACCTAGTGACATGCCCTAGGGTCCACTTAAATTGTTTTTAGGGTTAGGGCAATGTGGTGGGGTCATGTTGTGGTCTGGGTTAATATTTAAGCTAGTTTGACCTAGTTTGACTTTGGTCCTATAGTGGGCCCCACATGGCTACCATCCACTACCTAGGGTCAAACCTAGCTGATCTCCTTAAAACTCACCCCATGCCTAACCCAATCTAAGTTGAGGGGTCCAAAAGTAACATGGGATGTTACATAAACAAGCTAACGGAAAAGAACAAGTACCCAATCCCAAGGATCGATGATCTTTTTGATCAGTTGGTCAGGTCGACGGTGTACTCTAAGTTGGATCTAAAGTCTGGTTAATATTAGCTGAGGATAAGGGAGCATGATATCCCTAAGACCGCATTCAGTACAAGATACGGGCATTACGAATTTACGACATGCTGTTTGGGCTGACTAATGCACCGTCTGTGTTCATAGATTTGATGAACTGGACGTTCAGGGAGTACTTGGACCATTTTGTGAACGACTTCATCGACGATATTTTGGTGTACTCGTAGAGTGAGGAAGATCACTTCAGACATCTTCATTTGGTTTTGGAGACGCTAAGGAGGAATCAATTGTATGCCAAGTTCTTGAAATGCGAGTTTTGGTTGTCCTTAGTGACATTCCTCGGTCATATAGTTAGTGCAGAGGGTAGTGCGAGGCTGCATTCGTCGAACTGAAGAAGCGGCTAACTTCCGTGCAAATCCTTACGATCCCCACAGGGACCGAGGGATTCCAAATTTACACTGATGCCTCCCTGAAGGGATTGGGAGTTGTCCTAATGCAGCATGACAAGGTAGTGGCCTACACATCGCGACAATTAAAGTCATACGGATTAAATTACGTTGCACACGATTTAGAGTTGGGCGCCGCCATCTTCGCCCTTAAAATCAGGAGGAATTATCTGTACGAAGTAAGATGTGAGATCTTCTCCGACCACAAGAGCCTCAAGTATATCTTCATGCAGAAGGAGCTGAATCTTCGGCAGCGCCGATGGCTAGAATTCTTATGCGATTATGACTTCGCACTCCAATATCACCCCGAGAAGGCTAACAGAGTCGTTGACGCCTTGAGCAACCGGCCTGCGATAGCCGGGAGTTGGATGGAGCAGATCCCTAAGGAACTATTCCAGTCCTTGATAGACTTGGAGATTACCCTAGTTGCCTGAAGAGATCTGGAAGAGTACTATTCTCAGCGTATTGGATGGAGATCCAATGCGACATCCGGGACCGGATACGTGAAGCCCAGAAGATCGACCCAGAGGTAATGCCGATCATCCGATCTCTGGTAGGAGGGGAACATGAGGATTATAATCTGCATGACGGGAATCTAAAATACAAACATCACATACTCGTTCCCGCTATCGGAGGAATTCATAAGGAAATTCTGCAAGAGGCCCATCAGTCCAGGTACTGGATTCACCCTGGCATAGTTAAGATGTACGCGGACCTGCGCAGGACCATTTATTGGCCTAAAATGAAAAGAGATGTCACCAACTTCGTGGCCCAGTGTCAGACCTGTCAGAAGGTTAAAGCGGAGTGCCGCAGTCCAGGAGGCCTATTACCTCCCCTGCCGATACCAGAAAGGAAGTTTGAATATATCTCCATGAACTTCGTCCACGGCATACCTCGATCCCACGCCGGGAATGACTCAATTTGGGTGGTCTTAGATCGACTCACAAAGGTAGCATGGTTCATTCCAAATCAACAGGGTGACGGAGTGGATATCCTGGCCAGAATGTTCCTAGAACAAGTGGTACGATTTCACAGAGTACCAAAGTCCATTGTATTAAATCGTGACGGGCATTTCACATCTAAGGAGTGGAGGCGGGTACAAGCGTGCTTAGGAACCAAATTTGCCTTCAGCACCACCTTTCACCCGCAGAAAGACGGACAGACGGAGAGGACGAACCGGACGATGGGGGATCTTCTTCGACTGTGCATAGTGGAGCACAATGAGCTGTGGGAGCAGTTATTACCGTTAGTCGAATTTTCATACAATAACATCTACCAGGTTAGTATTAAGTTGGCTCCATACGAGGCAATGCATGGAAGACATTGCTGAACCCCGTTGACTTGGCTCAGGAAGAGGAACCAGAAGCCTTAGGAGTGGCTGATCCAGGAGCAAATGCGGGAAGCACAGAGCTGACATGCCATGTATTATGATGCACGACACCGACAGGTCAAGTTTAGCGTGGGGGAAATGGTTTTTTTGAAAATAAAGCCCATGCATGGTGTCTCCCTGTTGAGAAAACAAAAAGAGGTAGATCCCTGCTACTTGGGACCCTATCTGGTGATAGAGCATGTTGGCCCCGTTGCCTATCGTTTAGCCTTGCCCCTAGAGTTGGGGAATCTTCACGATGTGTTTCCTGTCTCTTCCTTGAGATGAGTCCTCCGACAACCAGAGCAGCACCTTCCTACCCCACCGGTGCAACTACGGTCGGATAGATCTGTCCAGCTCGAACCCGTCAGAGTAGTAGATTACAAGGTGAGGACACTACAGAACAAAACAATTCTGATGGTTAAGATACTATGGTCAAACTGCGGATGAGAGGAGTTCACGTGGGAACCTGAAGCACTCCTCCGAGAGAATCACCCAGAGCTCTTCCCCCAGGTATGTTACTTTTCCCCCTACTTCAAGCAAATTTTCGGCGACGAAAATACTTTTATTTTTATTGGATTGTAACATCCCGACTTTTATTGGGCCACCAGAGCCCTAGTGGGCCCAATAAAAGTGGCCCTAACCCTACCCATGACCCGATAGAAGATAACACTAGGCGGTAAATAGAGCTAGAGAACTCTGAATTAAGTTCTGTCAGTTCCTGTGACCTCGTACAAGCGATACGAGTGCATGGAACTCGTTCAGTTAGACCCCGAGGTCATACAGTGGATGTGACCATTCCTCATAAAACACAACGAGAGTAGATTTTGGATATCAAGCTAGAGAACTCCGAATTTAGTTCTGTCGATTCCTGTGACCTCATATAACCTAGACAGGTGCATTGGAACCCATCACGTCACAATCCGAGATCAAACGATAGTTTTACACACTTTGACCATTTTAGCGCGCTACGACGCGCAAATTTTGGACTTTCGCCAAACGGACTCTGATTCAACCCCAGACATTGGCATTGGACTCGTGTGGTCAATACGAAGTCAACATAAGTCGTCCAAGTCAATTTCGACGACAATTGGTCAACCCGTAGTCAAATCAAGCGTAGTCGTGTACCGAAAAGCGTGCGTGACTATGAATGCCTGCAGTGTGTGCGCGGCTATGAATGTCTCCGATGTGTGAGTGGCTATGAATGCCTGCGGTTTGTGCGTGGCTATGAATGCCAGCGGTGTGTGCTCGGATGTGAATGCTTTCGATAGAATTCAGGATATGAAAACCTGATGTGTTGATGAGCTAGTAGAGCCTTGTTATAACTGGTTTATATTGTTGATGGTTTTCTTCCCAGTTATATTATCCTGCACTCTTTTATGATTGCTCCTAGCTATACATATATGAAATGTGTGCTAACCCTCTCTTGCTTCTGCTATTTACTTTTGTTACGTGGGTGTGTGCTTGTCCACAGGATATGGATCCAGGGAGGAGATTTGTTTCCACTTATCTCTGTGACTAACAGTTATCTAAATAACCATTCACAGGAAATGAAGCATCGTAGTGACTCGCTGTCGTATGAGATTATACTAGTAGCTAGGACTACTCGAGCAGATGCACCCCCGCCGTCACCAGAGTTTAGAGACGTGAGTACCACCGAGCAGCGTAAAGCAAGAGAGTATGAGTGATATATGTAGTACATGTATTTCCCTCGGGCTTATATAAATGCTTAGGCTTCGGCCCTGGAACCTTTGTGTTATTGATATGTTATATATATCTGCAATGGTTTCGCATTAATGCTTCCGCTATACTTTGATGAGTTGTGAATGTTATGATTCGAGCCAAGCAAGGCGGTCATCTAGTGCTTGGATAGGGTGGATAGTTTTCCCTTAAGGAGTACTGGGTGGACGTCTTGGGCCAGTAGTACCCCTTCGGCCCGACCCTGCCAAAAGGTTGGGGGGGGGGGGGTCCTACACCATCTCCATCAGAAAAGGATAAAGCAGCTTTCGGCGCCAGTACAGCTTTCCCGCAACGGCTTCATTTAAGTTGACCTTGATGACGTCAGCAATGGTCATCACCATCTGGACTTAGAAAATATTCCAGAAATCCATAAAGTGTTGAGTGATGTTGAGTCACTCAATTCCATCTGTCTTGGCTCTCAGCGCTTCTGGACTTAGGAATTTTCTCTGGATTTTTTTCAGCGGTTTTGTCTCAGTGGTCTCAGCAGTTTCTAATTAACAGCTGAGATAAGCTTCTATCGCAGCGCTTTTTATCTCAGCGGTCTCAGCGGTTTCAGCTGTTTCTTATTAACAACTAAGACAAGATTTTGTCTCATCACTTTCTTCTCAGCGGTCTCAATGCTTTCTTCTCAGCTATCTCAGCCATCAAAACATTTTTTGCCTTAGTTTTTCTGGCTTTAGCTGCGTTCGACAATCTGTGGGCTGAGCTCGACGAACTCTGATCTTCTCAGAGCTCTCAGCGCTTTTTGCCTTAGTCGATTTTTTTGGCTTTAGCGCGACAAGTGTTGAGCTGAGCTCGACGATCTGTAAGTTGTTCTCGGCGAATTGCAAACTGAGCTCGACAAACTTCAATCTGAGCTCGACGAACTTTGAATCCTGAGCCCTTGAGCTTATCCCAAGGATTGTTGAGCTGAGCTTGACGAACAACGAGCTGAGCTCGACGAACTCCAAGCTGAGCTCGACGAATTTTTAGTTTAATACAAACTCATTTTTCTTCACATATCCAATCATGGACTACCTACATACAAGAACTAAAGCACAAATCAAATACATTATGCTCCTTAACATGATTGGTGATGCCCCTTTAAATCCTGAGAAATATTGTAGGGCACAATTCCCAACACAGGGTTCAATGCTTTATTTTTCGTCGGACAGAGTTTATCTTTTTGACTTTTGAAAACTTATAACTAGGTTTTCATCAAACTTTATCCTGCCCTTTCTCCATTTCCTTTTCCTTTGCACTTGATCTCTCTGTCTCTCAGGAAAATGGCGATTTCTCAGGCGACTCTCTCTACGATGAAATTTGATGATGGATTTGATATTGACATGGAATCATTCAGTCATTCTGATCAAGTTTTCCAGGACATTCTAAAATTATTTGAGGATCAGAATCTGCAGAACTTTATGACCACAAGGATCACACTCCCAGTCGTCGAGATCAAAGAATAGGTTCATACAGCAAGGATTCCTGATCAGAATACTATTACTGGATCTATCTCTGGGAATCAGGTTTCACTTACCCCAGCTACTTTATCCGAAATTTTTGAATTTGTTAACGGAGAAGATGACATAGAATTGTCTAGTTCAGAAATTGATGTTATGCTTGGTAGAATATGACACATTCAAGGAAACCCTAACCACCTCCTGAAGAAAAACTTTTTTATAGACTATAAATTCTTAGCAGATGTAGTTGAAAAGGTTATTTTGGGCAAACACTCTGCCCATGATTATGTGACCAGGCACCAATTCTTATCGATGTATGCCTTGGTTAATCAGAAAAATATAAACTGGGGAGCAATTTTATTTGATTCAATTAAAAAGAAAATTAATAAGAAGGATGTAAGTTATGGCAGGAGTTTAGGAATTTTCCTGCAGGCAGAGTGTCCAGACCTTTTGGTCTCTCAGACCATTCATATTAATGCTTCGAAAAGGCTGACCTCTGCCTTGTTTGGAAGATGGGAGATGGTAATCCCTAAGCCTCCAAGGGCTACCTCCTCTAGGATTACTTCGGAAAGCACAAGGGGTGTTCCAGCCACTCTTTCAACCACAGATGAGATTTCTGCTCCTCATGTTTCTTCTGCTCCTCATGTTTCTTCTCCTCAATCATCTCCACACCGGTCACCTAGACAGCCATCTCCATCTTCTCATCTGCCTTCTTTACCTAAACAAGTTCCATCATCAACTCCACATGTTGATTCCCTAGTTCCTCAGTCACCTCAACAGCTCCATTTATCTGAAGATATTCCATCCACATCCTTTCATATACATTCCCCCATTCATCAGTCACCTTCATCTTCACTACTTTCATCTCCTCCTCACTTCTCTCTACTACATTCATCTCCACCACATTCAGCTCCACCTCATATATCTCCACCACACTCACCAATACAAGAAATCTTTCCAAACGCAATTCCCTCTGCCATCCCTCCATCATCTATTCCTCAGGACTTCACTATATGTTCCACATGTACAACTACATCTGCTCCGTCTTATTCTACTCCAATTCCATCCTCTACATCTGCTCAGCATCCTCTTGAGTATATGTATTTGGATTTCTCTTCCATTGTTGATAATGCCGATGATTTCATTACTCCAACCCTCAAGAAGCCTTTATACGAAGCTTTAGCTACTGTAATAGCTTCCATCTCTGAACTTTCCTCTAGAGTTGACACTCTCCAAACTGTCCCTTCTTCTTGGGGCCTAAATTTCAGGTCTCCCTGGATCTAGGTAGGGGGAGATGTTTAATGAAGATGTTCCAGTTTCAGTTGAAGTTCCATAGGTAACAACTGCATCAGTTTTTGTTTCGGATACAAAAATGTTTTCAGTTGAGGATGTGCTGTCTTCAGAACCAAAAATAATTACTGTTGGTGATGTTTTTATTAATCCCATAGTTAACTTGAATTCCTTGTTATCAGTATTTGATTTATAGTATGGTTATGTTCCCAGTTTACCTAGCTCACCATTTTTTGAAGATTTCTCTAAAGCATTAGTATGTACTACTGCTCCTGTTGATTCCACAGTATTAGAAAAACTTAGATCCACTATCAGAATAAAGTCTCCTAGTTCTAATCCAGTCCCTCAGACTAAAATAACTGATAATATAGTAGATATTATAGAGCAGTCTTGCACTCCTCCCACTTTTGCTAGGGATGAATCCCCTATGCCAAATTTTGATGATCTTCTTATTGAAGATTTGGAAGTGACAACTGTTCTAGATAATGCATATATACAGCAAGAGGATCAGTTATGTGACCATTCTAATTTAATAAAATATATAAATGATTTATATAAACAACCACCAGAAGAATAGTCAGATGTTGATACAGAGTCTGATGAGTCAGAAGACTCAAGCTCTAAGAAAAGAAAATTAAAGAAGAAGGCTCCAACTAAGGTCGCTCCTCAACCTTCAGCTACAGCAGATATTCCATACTATATTATGCATGGGGTTCCTCTCACTCCAGACCTTCCACACTGGATGACATACTCTAAGAATGAGATGAAAAATAGGAAGAATATGAGGAGATATTTTTCACCTCCAAGGTCTAGGAGAGGACCTCCTCCTCCTCCTCCATCAGCAGGGTCATATGGTAATATTTCTTCTTCTCAAAAGCCTACATCTCATAATTATTCAAGATCTTCTTAGAACAGACAGGATAGACCTTCAAGGTCAGATTCTAATAGCAGCCAGCAACATCAATCAATTCAAAGCAGTCAGTAATAACAATCAAGCCAATAGAGGCCACCGTCACCAGTATATGATCCAGAGATGAATCTAGATTTCAGAATGTCAAGGTTTAAAGATCTGGTTGCTCTTTCACAGATCAAGAAAGCTAGAGCATAAGGCAAGGACACTTCACAATTCACGACCATGTCCTCATATAGGCAAACGGAGCTTGACAGATATTCAAAGAAAATTTTATTAAATTTTGATTGGTACATGAATCTACATCTAGAGGCAGTAGTTCCCAGAACCACCTCTCTGAAGATTATTGGCTCTCAGGATTTAAAGATGAGCCAAATGGAGGCTAAAGACCCAAATAGAAAGCTAGTCTTCACCAAATCATCTTCAAATTCTCCCATTGGAGCTCCTAAGAAAGACTCTTGATTTCTTATTTTATGTTTTTAAACTGTGTTATTGTTTTTGAACTGACAAAGCACTTTGTTTATTTCTGCTGAAACTTTTATAATTCTGGCAAATTATTTTTTGCTTTGTGTATTTCTATTTTTGATACTATCCTAACCCAAATAGGGGGTGATTGTTGGAATCCAATTACTGATTTATGCTAGGTTCATTATTATTTGTTCATGATGATTAGTTTGACCCAATATGTATAGTCTATGGTCATAGGCTTATTTCCAGGGTTGCACCTTCAAAAGGATTCCGGAGAATTTCAGATCGACAAACGAAGAATCCAGATCGACGAATGGCGAGCTCACTTCGACGAACGTCGAGCTCAGTTCGACGAACTCAGATTCCTAACTCTGAGTTTCGCTCGACGAACTCTGTGCTCCGTTCGACGAACGCTGAACATATGTCAACAGCTCAGCTCGACAAACTCCAGGCTCCGTTCGACGAAGGTCAAGCTCACATAGATGAATTCCTTACTCAGTTCGACGATTCAGGCAGTTTCTAATTTCAGAAAGCAGAATGATTTTAAATGGCTTAATTGCATCAGTTACAACTCTGATATTTAATGTTAAATATTCTTAATAAATATAGCCATTTTAGGCAGCATTAAATATGGATTAATCACATAGTTTAATTCTAAATTTATTACCCAAAGAAGTTACAAATCTCATGGATTATTCATATGTGTCAAAATGGTTTATTCAAATTGAAATATTCCTGACATCACTTATATAAGAGTTAGCTGCTTCACTAGAGATAACAAGGATAGTCATATATAGTTTGAATCTGATACATCCTGCTTTAGACTCTACAAAGGACAACATATTTCATATATGTCAAAAAGTTCTATTGGAGAGGATCAAAACTCAAGAAGGCCTACACCCTAAAGAAAAGCTTCTCCCTTGATCACATATTCTACTCGACTCAGGGGGAGCTTTTTTCTATAACAACATACACTAAAGTCTTCTCAAAGATAGTTGACAGAGAAGACAACATCAATTTTTGTTTACTTTCTAAACTATGTACATGATTATAACTCTCTTTAAAAGTTAACCTTTTGGTTCCTAAGTCACGTGATCAAAAGACTTAAGCTTGGTTTTTGGGGCACCTGATCAAAAGCTCAAAGGGTTGCTAGATCTCTCTTAGAAAATAGATCTTCTATTGGTAGGGCAACTGATCAAAAACCTATAGTGGATTCCTACCAGGGTGGTGGAAGACTGGATGTACACAGATATATTGGGGAACCACTATGAAATTCCTTGTGTCGTCTGTGTTTGGTGCTTTTCTTTTTATTTGTGTGCTGTGATTTTTAATCTGTTTATCTATATATTGATATATCACTTATTTTCTAAACTACTCTGAAAACAAATCAAAATTTTTAATATACACTATTCAGCCCCCCCCCCCCCTGAAGTGTAAAACAAATCTATCCCTCACTTTCATCACAAGTCCTTGAAAGGGAAAGAAACCATGAGGCGATTTGGGTGGTCATGTGTCAACCTCGGCGAGTGGTCAAGTCCCTAATATTATGGTGTGGCAAGATCTTAAGGACTCTGGGCGGGTATGTATCTTAACAAATATATTATAGCGGTGAGTCTACTCTAGCGAGGTCCATTAGCGTGGTGGAGATACACGCGCGTGAGTACAACACTTGAAAGTAAATACAAAAGAATAATTAAGTGCACTATCTTTTCATTAAGGTATATTGGTCATTACTAAATGGGCTCACCTCAGCGAGGTTACCAAATAGGTGGGAGATCATTACAAGTAAAATAAAAAGAAAAACGTGCGAGCTAGCTCTCGCCCTTGACTCCAAAGTGGTCGTCCTGATAGCCGGGGACATCTTTCAAGAGCGAGCCAAAGCTATCCTCCTTGCCATGGGGGGAAGCAGGGGGGAACATATGCGACACCAAGTCCCTTGTGGTCATCTCCTCACAACCAGCCGTCAACACTTGCATGTCTTGCTTAACTTGCAAGGTGTAGTCAGCAGTGCTGATAGAGTTAACTCGTAACTTCTCGGTGACCTCCGCCTCATTGAACACCTTAGGCCTCTTGGCTGGGACGCCCGGCTGTCCAATGGTGGGGGGGGAAGGAATATGTCCATCAAGCGATTGAGCTCGCCCTGGAGCCCCTTGTTCTTCTACTCTATCTTCTTGTTCTTTTCCTCCAACTCGGTAGTGCGAGTGTGCATACAGTTCACTGTCTCGGCATCCTACAAGGATAGAAAGGTAAGAGAAGAAGTCATGAAAGTACTAAGTAAATTGAAGAGGGGTGTAACACCCCCATCCGTCACATGGAATATAACAGGATGTCCGGTCGGTGCCCCACGCCATATTCCACAGACAGTTACTGAAACAACATAAGAATACCAAATTAACAGCATAGGAATACGCATCCTAACTCAGAGCATTCTAGCAGAAGCTTTTAAAATATTTATAAGAACCCATACATAACATATGAATGTTGGTGAATTGAATGACTATCAACCCGAAAAGGCAAGTGCACCTATCGAATTTTAGTACCAAGGTCGTATTAAAAAATCGGGGTTGTCAATTACTATTACTCACGCTACTACTATTATCCTACCGTACGATTGTTGGGTGTTTTGAGAATTTAAAGATAAACCGAAAATAATATTAAAATGAAAACTTCAGATTCGCAAGATAGCATTCGATCAATGATTGACCATGAAATGAGATAAGAAAGATAAAAAATAAAGTTTTATAATTGCAAATCATTCTCGACCGTGGTGGATCCGAAAAAAAGAAATAATCTCGCTAGAGCATTAAATCTCCTAACTTCTAAATGTTTTGACCGAAATCTCTTTGCAAATCAAAAGGCCTAAAGTTGCATTATCAAAGTGAACCGCACTATTGGATTTGACTCCAATCCGAAGGATTTACGTCGTCCTATCTCTAGGATTGCGTGCAACTCCTTCCTTCTTGAGTGATCTTTCAAATCAACAAGTCTCTCGACTACTATGAAATGAGATCAAATTGCCTACTTCCATATTCCGAAAATACGGAGTCGACATGAGAAAAATCAAAGAAGGATCGAGAATAAATTTAACAAAAATAAAACTAAGAAGTAAGGAAGAATCTCATCTCATTTCATGGATCCTCGTGATCGAATGCTAAAGAACATTAGCCGCGCATATTCAAGAATGAAATCATAATAAGATAAAGGAAATTCATTTTCATTGATAGATAAAAAGAGGTACACAATAATAATAAAAAGTCAATATTATACTACTAAGAAAAAGATTACAATAATGAAAAGAAGAACTTAACAACAATAATCCAAAGGAGAAGGAAACTCTCTTGCACTAGCACTATACTTACTCTCCAATGTCCAACCTTTTTAAAGCATGAGACAAGTCTTCCTTATATAGGTGAGGGGGAACGTTCTAGAGGGAAGTGGAGATGAAGGGAGCAAGGAGGGGGCCGGCCATGCATGGATGGGAGGATGCATGAATGGAATTAATGAGGGGGAGAGAGAAAACAAGGTTCAATGCATTTTAATTAAAGAAAATAAAATTAAAAAATCGGAAATAAAATAGGGGGGATGAATGAGGAATAAAAGAGGAGAGAAAATAATAAAAGGGGGGGGGGAGAGAGAGCCGGCCATGCATGGGCCTCAAATGGGCCGAAATATGTGGAGAGCCATGTACAGGTGGGTGGATGCATTGCTCACGGTTTCGGGCTTGATGAGTGAAGTGGGCTGGATGCACCATGGAGGGCTCGAGCTGTACTATGGAGGGCTCGGGCTGCTGCATTATGGAGTGGCTGCATCACGTGGGCTGGCCGAGTTTCATCAAGGAGGGGCTTCATCATGTGTGCTTCATCATGTTGTGCTGTACTTGAGCTCAGGTTGCATGTTTGGGGGCTTGAAACTACAAAAAAATAAATTAAAACATAATATTAGTTACCAAATATAAAATATAACATAACAAACACAAAATATGTAAAAATATAATTAAACCTAGGAATTTTTATGCTAAACTAACCCAAAAACCGATGACTAAAACAAGTCATCAAATTCCCCCATGCTTAAGTATTTGCTTGCCCTCAAGCAAATGGAATTAAAAACTAGGGAATAGGAATAAAATCAAAGAAAACAATTTTAAGTTTCATAATTAAGAAAACCAAAATATGAAAAATTAAACTATCCTAATTTCTATGTTAACAACTAGTGGGGTGAGAAGTCCACAATAGAAAACTAGAAAATGGAGACCTAAAAATATCATTAGAACATAAAGAAGAGTTACACATTTCTAAATCCCTAAAATAAGGTATCCAAAATTTAGGAAAATAAGAAAAACAAAATAGATATTCTAAATAAACGGCGCATTGAACGAACTACTAGGTTGCTAGAATAACAATTACCCCTAAATCACCTCAAGATAATCTCCAAAGAAATCCATCAATGATGGTGGCCATAGGCTTGTCCGTTCACACTCTCTCCACTACGCAGGTTCACGTTCTAAAGATAAAAAGGACTTTTATAGGCGTAAAGACTTGGCTTAGGTACATGATTAGGAATAAAAAATTAAGGATAAAAACGACGTTTAAAACACACTAAACCAAGGATGAGCTTTAAATAAACATAAAAACACAAAAATGAGAAATAACAAGTATGTCATTTTATCCAATCCAAACTAAAGAAAAGAACAAGGCCATGTATTTTTTTCACATAATTGGCCAAAAATAAACTTATTCTTTTTCTTTTTTTTATTTCAAATTTTTTGGATAATAATAAATTTTTTTCTTTTCGTAGGAGAGCTCTAAATGTAAGCTTATAATTTCCTTTTCATTTTTCAAAGATGATAACCCATCACAATAATAATATTTAAGTAAAGCTCAAAGTCTACTGTGAAATAGGAAGGGCATTTTGGCTTTGGTGAAAACTGAAAGATGGAGCAAAACAAAGAAAAATGGGAAAAGGCCCAAAGTTGTTTTAGCAAAGGTGAAATATTCGGGTGGGCAAAAAGGCTCAAATGGGACAAAGGGTGGCCTAAATTATTTCTAAAGTTCGTGAAAAACTGCGCAAATGATTCGAGAGTCGTTAGAGATAAGTTCTAGGCACCAAGAAAGAATTACCCCAAAATGAAAAAGTAATAACGTTATCTAGCAATCGTTCATACATTATTAAACTGAATAAAAAGAAAAACTATAATTTGCTAACTTACAACGTAAAAAACAGATGCCTATATTTAAAAACTAGAAAATAGTAAAACTAAGCTATGTTAAAATAATAGATTGAGGAAACTGATTCAAAGAAATGCTACTTAGAACTAAAGAACCGCAGGGGCATAGACACCACTAGAAGAAACATAAAAAAAATAAAGATAGAAAATAATTTTTGATTTTGATTTTCAAATAGATTTTAGCAAAATTGTTTGGATTTTTGATTTTTTCGGCTTTGTATTTTCTAATTTTTTTAAGTTTTTTTTAATAAAGTTAAAGAAAAAGTAGTACTCCTAAGAGGCTTAATATAACTATAAAAAAAAAATTTGTTTTGTTTTTTTGTAAGAAAAGAAAAAAAAAGTAAGAAAGAAAATAAACGAAACTCTCCCCCATGCTTAGATTTTTCATTGCCCTCATTGAAAAAAAATGAGAAAGAGAAGGAGAAGAGGGGGAATAGAAAATATAGTAAAGTAAAAATAAAAAAAAAATAAAAAAAGAACAGGACTTCCCCGGGTTTGTGAGGCCGAAAGCGGATGTTGCCCCCCCATGCTTGCACTTTAATTCACTTTATCACAAGCAGACTTAACTGGATCCTTCTTGAAATCAGCAACGTTGGAGCGGCAATCACGAACTTGTACTTGTATGGCCACTGGGAGGAAGAGCAAAATACAAAAAAATAGCAGACAAATCCTTGGGCAGGCTCCCAAGAGTGTTCTTTATTTAACAAAATAAAGTTCGAAATAATAATAAAAGTTTTATAATCATAAGAAGTCCAGAAAAAGAAAGAGTTTCACATGAAAATAATCATTAAGAGACAAAAAGAAGATGCTTCTTTGCAGGAGATACCAAATCATTTGAAAAATATAACTTCAGTCTATGACCATTTACTTTGAAGTAACCCTTGTCCAGGTGGAGAGCAACACAGTTCTAAACAAAAAAACTTCCTTGACCGTAAACGTTCCAAACCATCGAGATTTAAGCTTTCCAGGGAAAATACGTAAGCGTGAATTAAAAAGAAGAACCTGATCGCCTGGTTTAAAAGTTTTAGGGTGGCGCAAGTTCTTATCGTGATAAAGTTTTATGTGTTCTTTATAGATTTTGTTGTTCTCATAAGTGCTCGCTCGCCACTCGTCGAGTTCATTTAATTGATTTTTTTTGTGCTCGCCGACTGAGTGCAGATCGAAATAAAAAAACTTTAGTGCCCAGTACGCACGGTGTTCGACTTCTACCAGGAGATGACACGATTTTCCATAGACCAATCGGAAAGGAGTACAACTGATAGTGGTCTTGTACGCTATCCAATATGCCCAAAGAGCATCGTCTAACTTTAATGACCAATCTTTACGAGAAGTAGAGACTATTTTTTCCAAAATTCTTTTAAATTTGCGATTGACTACCTCGACCTGACTGTTCGATTGGGGGAGTTAATTGGTGGATAGTTTATGCGTAACACCATATTTAGTTAAAGCTTTAGCGAGCTGAGCGTTGCAGAAAATAATATTTAAAAAAATAAACTACGACTCGAGCATCGTTACTGGGTAAAGTTTGGGCCTCCGCCCACCTAGAAACATAATCTACGGTGACTAAAATATATTTATTACCTAAGCTTGAGGGAAACGGGCCTACGATGTCGATGTAAGACCCATTTGTTTTGCAACAACCACTGGGGTCTTAGACCAAGAACCGCCGCTTTGCGGTGACACCTTCGCACCCGGGAAGGTCATCACTACAAAACGCCTATCCTAACGGCCAAATCGATCGCCATCGACAGAATGTATAATGAATGAAAGTGTAAGCATCCAAGTCTACAATAGAAAGAGGAAATCACATGACAAATAAATAGTCCATATCGCGAGAAAGTGAATACGGGCTTAAGCCTGGTACATGATAATCTCACTACAATCCACTCATAAAAGTAAAACCACTAATACTCGGCTCCACTCACGGATCCAGATGCCTGTACACCCGAGCTACACTGGCCCATCTCCATCTGCACCGTACCCTGTTGGTGTTGCGTCTCCTGGGGTTGTTCCCTGTCTCCCATCCGGAGCACCTAAAATATGGTTGTCAAACGACCGTCAGTCAAACTAGACTCAGTCAACAATCCCCCACCCCTCTACCCGTGGCTCCTAGGCACCGGGTGGAAAGGAGAGAAAAGGAGGACCAAAAGCAGGGCGTAATCAAGCAGGTGACATCTACCCTAAGGAATAAAATACTAAAGTATGGAAGGGGTATCACAATAATTAAACATCACTAAACAAGTGTGTAACAAAAATAAATAGTAAGGAGTAGAAAGTAAGTAAAAACAGTAAGAAGATTAAGTAAGAGTAATGAGAAATATAACCGTTGATTTATAGGGATTACCCCTATAGACCAAGGGGTCGTTTTGCAGGGCCTTTCGTATAAAATGTCCCATACCATTTTATACGATAGGTGTCAGGGGTTAAATGCAATGATTATGCTATGATGTGCAAGTATGTTATGGTATGCATATGCAAGTACAACTCACACAAACGACTCTATGCGCACAGACCTTTAGTTCCCCTCCTTGGAGTTAGCTAAACTCTCCGGAGCCTCTCATCGTGGCCAGTGGAGAAAGTTGGTTGGGCTCTCCACTCATAGACTGGTAAACACACTACCCAGTCTAGCCCCTCTCGTACGTTCCCGTACTATTCCTAGCAAACCAGCTAGTCTCCCCGAGTCAATGTACCGACGACGGTGTGTTTGATCGTCCAATACCGAGGACCCACCACTGTTATGCACATGCAACCATGATAGTTATATCTAATTATAGTACCGAGCCTCCAGCTCTTTAGACTACCAAGCCTACTAGTTCACCATATTACCGAGCCCACGGCTCCCTGGACTAATCATGTCTCCTTTTTTTCCAAGTCCTAGAGCATCCAGCTCCCCGGACTTCCAAATCAATACCGAGTCCATTTAACTCTACCAGTAAGCCCTTAGGCCACGAGCCTACGCTATCCTTTCACTACCAATTCATCTCCCTACGTGTACAAGTGTGAGTGTAAGGTTAAACTATTATTAGGGTTACTCTTGCCCAAATTATTCCTAAGGTTTAAGTTAGCCCAGGACTGCCCAAGGTATTCCCCTTGAAGGGCTCTCGAAGGCACTAGGAACTATGATGGGATTACGCCCAAAGCTCCCTTTCGCAAGACACTTAATATTACTGATTTCTACCCTTGAACAGATCTCTCATTTATTTAACCAAACCAGCAACCTACTAAAGATTCAACTCTTCAAATTCATTACCCACTCTAGTGTAGTTTCCGTAGTTACTATATGCAGACCACCCTCTACTATATGAGATGTATAAAGGAGGTACTCCAGATTGTCTTACAAATCTCCTATAAAATTTACCAGAGGTATATCATAACAAGTTTAGTCTAAAATCAGAGAATCATAATTTTTCTAATTAATTTGATATTTATTAAATTTTCCCAAATGTTTGGCAATGGGCAATTTTGAACATGAACTATATGATCTACTCAAGTAATGGCCACCCAAAAATTTTGATCACTAAATAACAGAGATATATTACTAGATACTAATTTCCATAATTTTTCAGAAAATAAGTGTCCTCTAATTAATTTATCCAATATAATTCCCTTAATCGTATGTAAAGAAGGAAATACCAAAATTCTTCATCAGAAAATTATATAAAAATTACAAAATCTTAATATGGTACAGAAATGGTCATTGTTCAAAAATCATAATTTTTCAGGCTCGCTAGACACCAAAATAAATTTAATTAATTTTTCATGGGAAACACTACTTAATGAAGCAACCCTTAGAAATATTCTTCCAAAAATCCCATAAAAATTTACAGAGCTTTAAAACATAATAAGGAGTCCTTCGGCTAAAGTTCATCAATTTCAAGCAAGTAGTTACTTCATTATAAATTTCTAAGTAAATAATATAAATTACTAAATTGTTAATGAAGTATCCAAAATAATAATCCTAAATTCATAATAAAATCTCCAGAGCTTGTACTAACTTTAAACACTACTTTACCCAAATCTCATCACTGTTCAGTGAGTTTTAGTGATATTTTCTATCACTACAATGTTTGTGCCCTAAACTAGTGTTAGGGTTTTGAGGGAGTTATTCACCTTAGAATCTATTTTAGATTTCTTCCATAGGATTCTACCTACCCAAGAATTCTATCTACCAAGTTTCAAATCCTTTCAAGGTCAACTGACCCCTTACCCTTCACAACCCTCAAAAGCACTCCCTTAGGGTTTGAGTTTGGATCCAAGGGTAAAATAATCCTAAACCACTCCATATTCCCTAAGTGGGTGATAATGATCCTACCAAGTCAGTGGTCAAAATTACAACCTCTGTTGAGGTGATTTGACCACTCAAACATCAAAAATAGCTCTTTGACCTAAATAACCCTATAAGGGTATACCTAGGGTTGGATCAATACCTAACCAAAATAACTCAAAAGGAGATGAAATTTTTACCAGAGCCCTAACATGCTCTCTACGACCACCCACCCAAATTTGCGGGGATTTTGAGGTGTTTATGACACCTAATTGATTTATAATTGAATTATTAAATTTTTCTAAAAAATATAGAAAACTCTTTTCCTAAAATCCTTTTTTGGACAGTCTAAGAGGTAGGCTATGAGGAGCCTATGTTCAAAATTTCAAATCATTTAGATGAGTGGTTTGGTGTGAGCACTAATTCTAATGTCTGGTCATGTCTATGTATAGGTTGCACCAAAACGAGTGCTGTGGTCTCACCATAACTCCAAATTGAGTGAAATCAATGAAATTACACTAGACATCAAGAGCTACATTATTCATGTTGGACACTTTTACAGTAGAGGCCTCTAAGTATTTGTAATAATTAAAACCATGTACTTCTAATAATCTCCAAGAAATCAATTAATATCATGAAATTACTTGATCAAAAACGGACGGCATCCGCTCATCCTCAACCTCCAGCCAAGGGCCGAGATTGGCCCGACCTGGAGCCTCTTCTAGCCAACTTTTCGGCAACCCCGACCACCTCCCTGGCCGGCCACCACCACCACCGCCTCCGTCGAGGTGGTGGATATCTCCTGGCGGTGACACGGCCGCCGGAGGGGCCTACTCCGGCGAATCAGATAGGATCATTTTTGTGGAATTTCGGTGAGAAATTTCTCCCTGATTGGGCTCAATTGAGCCCGTTCTCTTTAGCTGATGGATCCTAGATCTAGCACAAACAGAGAGGAAGATGATTGTACCTTGCCGGCGGCCTGAAGTCGGGAAGATCGTCGGGAAGCCATTTCTGAAATTGGCGTTGCTCGATTTCTACAACTGCAAGGCGGCGAGGATCGATTTATTTGGGTAAGGATTGGGAAGGGCTCCTCTCAATTCACTGATGGTGTTTAAAGTCTCAGATGGGTAGAGGAGGGGCTGGATCATTAATGACCTTCAAAGCCATTAATGGCTAGGCTCGGCCATGGAGGTGGGGGGGGGGGGGGGGGGGGGGGGGCTGAACCGAGTCTGACGGCCAGGGAAACTGCTGGAAACTTCTCCCCTTCCCTGGGGAATTGAATACAACCGTTAAATTTGGCCTTTGGACTCCCCTTGGCCGAGCCATTTCCTTCCCTCTTCTTCCTCATTTCTCTCTCCTCCATTATCATGGAAATGGAGCTCACTGTGATATACGGTACACACCCGTGTCCTCCAAGACACGCCCGTGTCAGCCAAGACACGCCCGTGACGCAGGGCGTGTAACCCACTCAACACCCAGTCGAGAGAAAATCGTCGACCTCTCAACACAGCGGGACACGCCCTGTGACACGCCCGTGTCACAGGCCGTGTACCCCATGCTCGACGATCGACACTCGACGATCGAAACTCGACGATTGACGATCGACACTCAACCTTTCGACACTGCGGGACATGCCCTGTAACACGCCCATGTCATAGGCCGTATACCCTATGCTCAACGATTGACACTCGACGATCCACACACTCGATGATCGTCAAGCACAGTTCGTCGAACCGAGGGGACATGCCCCCTTCCACGCCCGTGTTATAGGGCGTGACCAACTAGAAACTTCGTCGACCAAAATTCATCGACCAAGCGCCCAACTCTTCAAGCCGAGCGGGACACGCCCTGGGACACGCCCGTGTCCCAGGTTGTGTCACTCAAATTTTGCTACTCCCAGAATTTGGGCTGTTACACTCACCCTCTCTCCTAGTCACAAAGTTGACTTGGTCAATCTTAAGGACTATTTGCAGCCCTTCCACGCACATTATTCCATAAAGAAGCCACATGATGAGTTTTGAGCTTGGGTTAGCTTATTTGGGCTAGGTTGACCAGAAATAGGGTTGGGTTGACCTAGGTCTCTTTGGGGTTACTTGGGTTTTGTCATGACCTGGTCATGACAAAACCATTCCTAGGGGTCTAGTTGTTTGAGGGATGTTACAAATCCCAATATATAACAAAAAATTTCATCTTCAAAATTCTAGTTAGGCCTACGGGGTTTCAAGTATGCAAGAAAAATTATAACATCCCGAGAGGTTGATAGTAATACCTGACTGAAAAGTTACGGGTACCGCTGCTGCATCAAGTCTTGGGGCTCCCAAGTGTGCTCCTCCTGGCCGTGATTTCTCCAAAGAACCTTGACCAGTAGGACCTTCTTGCGGCGCAAGACCCGCATACCTATGTCGTCAATCCGGACCGGCTCCATGTGCACTCACCGATCAGATGCTACTGGCCCATCCGTGGTGTCATCTACTGCTCTGGACGTAATAGGGCCCTCCTGAGGGAGGATGCATGGAAAACATCATGCAGGCCTTCCAGCTCTAGTGGCAGCTCCAGCCTGTATGCTAAGGGGGCGATCCGCTCTAGGATCCTGTAGGGCCACATGTATCTCGGGCTGAGGTTCTTCCTCCGCCTGCGAACTCGAGAGACTCCGTGCATCAGCCGTATCTTCAAAAACACTATGTCTCCTAACATAAACTCCACCTATCGATGTCGCGCGTCATAATATTTGTCCTGTCTGCTCTGCGCCTCCA
This sequence comes from Platanthera guangdongensis, assembly GCA_039583875.1. Lineage (NCBI taxonomy): Eukaryota > Viridiplantae > Streptophyta > Magnoliopsida > Asparagales > Orchidaceae > Platanthera > Platanthera guangdongensis. The sequence goes on from CM077160.1 coordinate 32,140,608, forward strand.
ACATCCGGTCCCGTATCAGTCTCACTTGGGCCTCAGTGTCCTCCAAAAATTTCGAGCCCAGGACATTTGGGTCTTCATCCTGTATCCAAGACAATGGAGTCCTGCATCTCCGTCCATATAGGGCCTCGCAGGGGTCCATACCTATACTGGCCTGATGACTGTTGTTGTATGAGAACTCTACCAGTGGCAGCATCTTCTCCCATGGCTCTCCTCGGTCTAGAATGCACAGTCGTAGTAGATCTTCTAACGTCCGATTTGTGCGCTCTGTCTGCCCGTCCGTCTGAGGGTGGAATGCTGTGCTAAAGGTCAGTCGGGTGCCCAAGTATGTCTGAACTGACCGCCACTCCCTGGACGTAAACCGCTCATCACGATCTGACACTATTGACCGGGGCACGCCATGATAATGAATGAACTGTTCCACAAACATCCGCACCAGAACTCCCACTGAATCGTCCTTCCTGATCGGTATAAATCGAGCCACCTTCGTCAACCGATCAACGATCACCCAGATCGAGTCATTCCCTGTACGAGACTGGGGAAGCCCATGTATGAAGTCCATGGCTACGTCATCAAAATTCCACTCCGACACCGGGAGTGGCTGCAACAATCCTGTGGGGTTCCTGCACTCCGCCTTCACTAGCTGACATGTCTCACAGTGGGTCACGAAGTAAGTTACATCCTTCTTCATGCCCGACAAGAACATAGTCTGTTGGATCCCTAGTTGATTTGGGCTAGGTTCACTGACTTAGGATGTGACCCATCATGTATAGTCTGGGTCAAGTTTTTGTCTTAGAGTCTAGGACAGTCCTCTATCACAACTTCAGATGGACCAGCCTTCTTCAAGACCATCAGGAACTCCAGATCTATCAGTTTTTCAGACTTAGTGAAATGAGTTCGACGTTTGTCGAACTCAGATCGACGAAGGAAGTTCTGCGCTCGATGATCGTGAGACAATTCGCAGTGCTAAGCTCGACGAACTGTGTTCTTTGCTCGATGAACAACGGATTCTACCTCAAGCTTCTCAGGACTACTTCAAATTTCTCTAAGTCCAGCTTCATGCTTCGATCGACGAATTTTATTCTGAGCTCGACGAACTTGGACCTCAAGTTCACAGCTTCTCAGGTCGACGAATGCTAATCTCTACTCGACGATTTTTGTGCTCAGAGAATCTGTGTCGACACTTAGGGCTTGTGTCGACACCAGGCGATTTGTGTCGACACCAGGATTTCAGTCGACACCAGCTTATGTCGACAACAGAGGATTTGTGTAGACACCAAGATCAATCTGTCGACACCAGAGGATTTGTGTCGACACCAAGACCAATCTGTCGACACCATTTTGTGTCGACACAGCACTTCAGCAGATGCAGAGTATTTCGTCCAAGTCCAGAACTTTTCTCATGTTGTCTATTCAACGAATGAAGACTGTCAGCTCGACGAACTCAGGCTCAGCTCGACGAACTCTAAACTCAGCTCGACGAATTATGTTCTTCGGTCGACGATTCCAGACTAGGTCTTCTTCCGTTCCCGTCTCATTCCATGGAGCTGATTCCTGAACATTTAATGACAGTTCTTCACAGAATACTACCGTTAGGATGCGCAGTTAATTCTAGTTTATTATATGTCATTTTCCCATGGAAACAGTTGGGGAAATAATTAATTGCTGCTTCCTTTCCAGGCCGTCTTCCATTACTGCTCGACATTCAAAAATTCGAATGTGTTCTTATGAGAAATAGACAGATATACAGAAACAATCAGTAACACAGAGACACACAACAGACAACAACAAGAAAAGCATACACAGTGATTCAGACAATACAAGAAAAAGAATTCATTCTTGGCCCAGAGAGAAATTGATCTAGAAGAAGAAGAAGAATAAGAACACTACATCAATATCAAGAGTCTTCTTCATCTGCTTTCACTCAAGATAACTTCAAGAAACAGTACATTCATATCAGTTGCGAGAAGTTCCTGAAGACTTTCTCTGGACCTGGAATTCTAGGTCTTTGAAGACCTATCACCCTGAAGCAGTGCTCCAGCATTCTTCCTGATCCATTCTACATCTCAGGGGGAGCAAAGCTGCTAAACAACATTCCACAAGTCTTCTCATTTGACTTGAGAAAGAGAAGACCTCATCACCCTCTCACTCCACCTCTGTACAGGGTTTTAATTCCCTTCAAAATTATTCTGGTTGCAAGTCTCCCACCAAAAGACTTGAGGGTTTGGTTTTTGGGAACCTGATCAAAACCCCATTGGTGCCAGGACACCTGGTCAACCCCTTCCTGTATTGGATTCCTTCCAGGGTGGTAGAAGAGTGGACTACCCAGATTTGGGGAACCACTATAAAATTCTTTTGTCGTCTGGTTGCTTTCTTTTCCTTCTGTTTTCTGGCCTTGCTCTATGAATGTGCTGTGATTAGTCCATTGCTGTTTCCTTTTTGATTTATAGTATTTGCTTCCCTACACACACACACACATCTAAAATACAACAGCAGTTGTAAAAATTTTAAAATCACCATATACTCTATTCACCCCCCCTCTAGAGTATATCAGATCTAGCTGCACTTTCAATTGGTATCAGAGCCAGGTTGGTTAAACATACCACACCTTGGTGGTTGCACAGGCTAACACCTGAACCCAAAGATCCCTTAGTTAGATCTCTTTGTTTTTATTCTGTTATTGGACTTATCCTTATCACAGACATGGCTCAAAATAAGGATTATACAAGCATCATACCTCCAGTGTGCAATCTTAATAAGTTTGCCATCTGGAAGGCAAGAATTAGATTATACATGAACTCCATTGATGAGGATATTTTTTCTGTCATTTCAACAGGTGTTCCTCCAGCTCCTACAACTTTTGCCAGCACATCAACTAATCTGAGTACAGTACCACCTCCAGACAATACTGAAGCCTATAAGAAAGCCAAGATGGCTGATGTAAAGGCTATGAATATTATGGCCCAAACAATGTCAGATGACATATTTCAGAAGGTTGATGAGTGCACCTCAGCCAAGGCCATTTGGGACTCTCTCAATCAAATGGTAGCAGGCTCAGCTGATGAAAGAAAGGATAGGATATCCAGTCTCATTTCTCTCTATGAGAATTTCAAAAAGGATGAGACAGAATCAGTGGCTGAGATGTGCAATAGATTAAGTTCAATCATCAGTGAACTCAAGACTCTTGACAAGGACATCACCTTAACTGAGGTGAATGACAAGATACTGATGTGTTTCCTCAGTTCATGGGACTCCAGAATCTGGCCAATCAAAGAAGCCAGAAGCCTCAATGAGATCTCAACAGAATCTCTGCTAGGCAAGCTGAAGTCATATGAGCAGCTTATCAAATCAAGAGAGGCAGCAGAACAGAAGGCAACTACCCCAGTTAGGAAGGAGCACAGCTTGGCCCTCAAATCTTCTGAAGACAATGAAACATCTACATCCAATGAGGAGTTAATGAGCCTTTTTGCCAAAAGATTCTACAAAATGGCAAGAAAGGACTTTAGAAGAAAATCATCCAGGCAGGATGATAAGCCCAAATATGACAAGACACCAACTAAGGAGGTTGTGTGTTTTGGATGCAGAAAGCCAGGGCACTATATTTCAGAATGCCCAGACAATCAGAAAAAGGACAAGGGCAGGGACAAGAATTCCAGAAGAAAACAAAGCAGCAGACCCTCCTCCAACAAGTATAAAAGGAAGGACAAAGGATTTGTTGCTGAGTCCTGGAGTGACACAGAAGAGGAAACATCCTCCTCCAGCTCCAGTGAAGAAGAGGAAGAAGCCAGATGCAAGGAGGTGTGCCTAATGGCAATAGATGCCTCCAGAAGCAACTGTGGATCAGAAGAGGATTCTGAAGATGAAGTTGCCTCAGACTCAGAGGCTGATCAGGTGATTTCTAGTTTTGATTTCAATTCTGACTTATTTAAAGTAGAATTTAAAACTATGTGCATGGATTTAATAAACTCAGAGAAAGAAATAAAAACCTTAAGGACTAGACTAGAATACCTTGAATCTGTCAGCACGGAAAATAGAAAACTAACTGACCAATTAAATCTAGCTAATGAACATATAATCAAGTTAAAATCTGAATTATGTGAGGCAAAACAACTTGATCAATCTCTCAATGGGAGAAGCCTCAAGCTGATGGATATCACAAGCACAGTAAATGTCAGATTAAATGGCAGGCTGGGCTTGGGTGCTTCATCAGGTTTACCCCCCATAATAAAGAAGAATATACTTTCTACTCCCATAAAGTTTATCACTGCTAAGGGTAAAGAGAAACTAACTAAAAAACCCAGATCAGAAAACAAGTCAAATCCCCTAGACAATAAAAACAGAAAACTGAAGACAGATGTTAAAAACTAAGTTCAGCAGAATTCGTCGAACTTAGATCGACGAAATCCTGCAATATCGTCGAACCCCGATCGACGAACGCTGAACGCAAACTTCAGAAATAATTATTCGTCCTACTGCGATCGACGAACAGTGTATGGTTCGTCGAGCAGAGGTCGACGAACGTGGGACGCAGAAAATGACCATGGTCATTCTCTGAGTAGAGGTCGACGATCTCATCCCCATTCGTCGAACTCTGGTCGACGAACTTACAATAATTTGTCGATCCCAGAACGACCAAATATAAATAATTTCTCCTATAGAAATTTTAAAACAGCTAACAAGACATTTAATCCAGTAGCTGATATGATAATCCCACCTAGGATATATCACCCTCTAGGGTATAAGTCGCAACCTGCATTATCAGTCATTTCTAGTTTCACTTTTCAGCCAAACCAAGGACCCAAGGTAACCTGGGTCAAGAACAATTGAGCTTTATTTTTTGATGCAGGTACAGGTGAAGAACTGTCCAAGGCTAAGTCAGACATGATACCTGGACAGTGGCTGCTCCAAGCACATGACTGACAGCAAAGCAAATCTCTCCAACTATAAGTCCAAGCTAGGACCAAAGGTGATATTTGGAGACTCAAAGAGTGGTCAGTCAGAAGGGTATGGAAGAGTAAGCATTGGAGCAGTGACCTTCAAAAAGGTGACATATGTAAGAGGACTTAAACATAACCTTATATCCATAAGTCAATTATGTGATGAAGGTTATCAAGTACATTTCAACTCTACTTCTTGTTCTATCATAAATGATAAAAACCAAAATGTTTTAATTGGACTTAGACAAGGAAACACATATTTAGTAGATTTCATTTCTGCCATAACTGATATTTGTTTACTCAATATCACTAGTAACCAGAATGAGTTATGGCACAAAAGGCTAGGACATGTAAACCTTAAGAACATATCCAGGTTATCTAAAGACAACCTTGTTAGAGGTTTACCTTCTGGTCCCTACAAGAAGGAAAGCCTATACAGGGCTTGTCAACTAGGCAAGCAAACTAAAACTAGCTTCAAATCCATTAACAAAAGTGATTCACCTAGGATATTGTATCTGCTTCATGTGGATCTTTTTGGACCCATTGCAGTACAAAGCCTAGGAGGGAAGTCTTACACCTTAGTTATTGTTGATGATTTCTCCAGATTCAGTTAGGTAGCCTTTCTAAGAGCTAAGTCAGATACATTCAAAGTTCTTACAGATTTTCTCAGGACCATACTGATTGAGTTCTCTACTCATGTTGCATTGATCAGAAGTGATCATGGCACAGAGTTTGAGTCTCTTGTTATGCATGAGTTCTGTGAGAAGGAAGGTATCAGGCAGTGCTTCTAAGCTCCTAGAACTCCCCAACAAAATGGGGGTAGCTGAAAGGAAAAATAGGACACTCATTGAATCTGCAGGTACATTGTTAGCAGATGCTTACATGCCTCTATCCTTTTGGGCAGAAGCTGTAAACACAGTTAACTATGTCCTGAACAGATTTCTTATACATAAACTAAAACACAAGACCCCCTATGAATTACTTAAAAAAAAGAAACCTAAAATCACTTACTTTAAAGTTTTTGGTTGCATATGTTAGATCCACACTAATAACAAAAGATACATTAGAAAATTTGAGGCTAAGGCTGAAGAAGGGATTTTTCTAAGATATTCCCAAGTAAGCAAGGCCTATAGGGTTTTCAACAAAACATCCCTTAAAATTGAAGAATTTGTCCATGTGTCTTTTGATGAAGCTAACATGTCTTATAAGGAGAAAGACATTTCTACCAATAACCCTTTGCAGGTTTCACCACTGTGTGAGTGTATGGATGGACTAAACCTTACACAAGAGGTTCCAACTCATCCCACTCCACAGGCTGCTGAAGATAGTGAAGAAGAAATCCAAGAGGAAGTAACTGAACTTCCATCAACAGCCAGTACTATTCCTCAAGAGGAATTATTTACAGAGGCTGTTGCTCAACCAACTCCACAAACTGATCTTGTCACACTTAGAGATCACCCCAGATCTCAAGTGATTGGAGACATTTCAGTTGGTATACAGACAAGACATCAACTCAATCAAGACTTGATGCATGCCTAATTTCTCTCTCAAATTGAGCCTCTCAGTATCCATGAAGCTGAGCAAGATCCCCACTGGATTCTTGCAATGCAAGAGGAGCTAAATCAATTTAAGAGATGTAGAGTTTGGGATTTGGTTCCAAGACCCCATAACTACCCAGTTATTGGAACCAAATGGGTCTATAAGAACAAATTTGATGCACAAGGGAACATAGTAAGGAACAAGGCTAGACTGGTTGCCCAATGCTATAGACAAGAAGAAGGAATAGACTATGACCAAACCTTTGCCCCTATTGCAAGGTTGGAGGCCATTAGAATATTCCTAGCCTATGCAGCATACAAAATGTTCAAGGTATTCCAGATGGATGTTAAAAGTGCCTTTCTGAATGGTGTACTTCAAGAAGAGGTTTATGTAGAACAACCTTCAGGTTTTATCTCACTAACTCAACCCTCTTATGTTTACAAATTGCATAAAGCTCTCTATGGTTTAAAGCAAGCTCCAAGAGCTTGGTATGAGACCCTAGCTAGCTTTCTTTTAGAGCATAAATTTACAAGAGGAACCATAGATAAAACCCTTTTCACTAGACATCATAAGGACCAAATCTTATTGGTACAAATATGTGTGGATGACATTATTTTTGGGTCTACTGATCCCAAATTGTGCCAGAGGTTTGATGACCTCATGCATTCCAAATTTGAGATGAGTAGTATGGGTGAGCTTTCCTACTTCCTTGGTCTCCAAGTGAAGCAGCTCCCTGATGGTATCTTCCTCTCCCAATCTAAGTATGCTAAAGAGCTTATTAAAAAGTTTGGGATGGGTGATGCCTCAGGAATGAAAACACCTATGGCTACAAATGCTGTTGTGGATTCTGATGCAGCAGGGAAACCTGTAGATCAGAAGCATTATAGGGCAATTGTTGGATCCCTATTATACTTAACAGCTAGCAGGCCTGACATAATATTTGCCACATGTCTTTGTGCTATATTCCAAGTGAATCCTAAAGAATCTCATCTTATTTTTCTAAAAAGGATTTTGAGATATATAAAGAGTTGTCCTAGTTTAGGACTCTGGTATCCTGCAGAGTCAGAATTTGAGTTAACTAGATACTCAGATGCTGACTATGCTGGATGTAGAGTGGGCAGGAAAAGTACCTCTGGAACTTGCCAGTTCCTGGGAATGAGACTTGTCTTTTGGTTTTGAAAAAAGCAGACATTTGTGTCTACATCAACTGCTGAGGCAGAGTATATGGCTGCTGGCAGCTGCTGTTCACAGATGCTATGGATACAAAACCAACTCCTAGATTATGTTATCAACTTAAATAATTCAACCTTATTTTGTGATAATACAAGTGCTATTGCTATAGCTCAGAATCCAGTTCATCGTTCTAGGACTAAACATATTTAAATAAGACATCATTTCATTAGAGATAATGTGGACAAAAAGAAAATTAACTTGATCCACATTCCTACTGATCTACAGAGAGAAGATATCTTCACCAAGCCTTTGGATGAGAAAACCTATCTGTTCTTTATAAATCAACTGGGAATGATTGATGGAGAAGAGTTAAATTAATCTCTGTCTGCACTCGACGAATTTTTCAGAGTTAGTCGAACGGAGTTCGACGAACTAGGGAAAGTTTGAGAGATTCTCGTCGAACGAAGATCGACGAATTCTCTGTGTGGAAACAATTTTCGTCGAACGGAGATCGACGAACTTTTCTTCAGAAACCATTTCGTCGAACGGAGTTCGACGAACTGTTTTCAATTCTTCTGAATGGGTTCGACGAACTACTCTCCAGTAACTTATTTCGTCGATCTCAGTTCGAAGATCTGTCTCTTTTCGTGGAACGGAGCTTGTCGATTCATATTCTGAAAATCTTATATCTAGGTTTTCTTCGACCTCCGTCCCGCGCTTTCAGTTCCTTTGCTCTTGATCGCCGCTTTCTCTGTGATTTTCTTTGCAGGTCATCTATGGCGATTCCTCCAGGAGCACTTGCAGCGATGAAGTTTGATGCAGCATTCTCCATGGACTTTGAGTCCTTCCAACATTCCGATCCAATTTTTCTATACATCCTTGAATTACTTGAAAAATTGCATCTTAAGGATTTCATGACACACAGCATCAAGCTACACTCAACCGAGATAAGAGAATGGGTGTACACTGCCACAGTTTCTGAAGATGGAAATCTGACAGGAAACATTGGAAACACTACAGTTTCACTGTCCCCAGCAGTACTCTCTGAAATTTTTGGACTGATCAATGGGGAAGACAACTTGGAAATGGACGCTGAGGAATATGCTGATATATTGAAAGTCATGGGTTTCTCCGGTAACAACCCTAATAAGCTTCTGAAGAAACAACTGTCAGCCGCCTATCAATTTTTACCGACATTGTAGGGAAAATTCTGATGGGCAAGCACTCGACACATGACTATATCACTCGCCATCAATTCCTGATCATGTGGGCAGTGCTCAACAAGCGTCAGGTCGATTTGGGCATGATCTTCTTTGACCTAATCAAGAAGAGAACTAGCAAGAAGGAAGTCTGCTATGGCAGAATCCTGGGGATTTTCCTCCAGGAAAAGGCCAGTGAATGTTTGGTCTCCCCGACCACATTCATCAACGCCAGCAAGCGCCTCACCTGCGCCTTGTTTGGCCGATGGGAGAGGACAATCACCAAACCCTCCAAGGGCTTCTCCTCCTCCATCAATGCTTCTGAGAGCACCAGGACTGTCAAGGTCACTCCCCACCGTGACACTGAAGAGGCCATTCCACCTACCAAATCTCTTCCCACTCCTCCTGCACCTCAATTGACTCCACCTCAACATCAATCTCCACCGCCTGATCTTACACATATCCCTACACCTCTAGTTTCCCCCACTGAAACACATATTCCCTCACCTCCTCAATCCCCTCTTCCACCACACCTATCCACTATTCCATCCTACACCATACCTACTGAACCACAACCTGTTCTCCCTCCCTTATCCCGTCCACATATTCTTCCTTCCTCCTCTACTATGCTTTCTCCACTTATGGATTCTTCCACCATTGCCTACATCATCTCTCTTCTGACTCCTCTTATTAAATCACTCATCATAGAGGCCATTACACCTCTAGTGAATTCCATTGATTCTTTGTCTGCCCAAATCTCAGCCCTCTCAGCCGCCCCCTCTTCATTCAGGGGCCTGGCTCTAGGTTCTACAGATACAGATACAGATAATGAAGTTACAGATACACCAATTGATTTTATTCAATTCATGGACACTAATAGTAGCTTTGATGAGTCAGTAGAATCAATAACAACTGCTGGTGATTTACTTATAAATCCCACAGTTAATTTATCTGAGATACTTCAGATCTTTGATCCTGTATATATGAAGCTTCCTTCAATAGAGGTTGCTAAGCCATATTTGGCTATTGTCCAGTATACCTCTCCAGCAAGTCCAGTAGTTGCCAGGCAACTTTGTGACACCTTTGCTGCTCCTACTGCTGTTCCAACTCCTGTGTCTGTTCCAGAAGTCTGCCCTGTCCCAGATTTTGTCATGGATGATTCTCCCATGCCTGATCTGGATGAGCTCATTCTGGCAGACATTGAAGAAGAGAATAAGGCAGCAGCTGCAAGTTCTGTCTCTACTGCTGTTGAACCCTCACCCTCTGAACCTTCTATCCCCCTTCAAGAAAAACCTCTTATCATTCCTGATGCCACTCTGAGTAAGTTGAATGCTCTGTATGATAACCCTTAAAGTTCAGATTCTGATGATGATGATGAATCAGATGAGGAGGCTGCTAAAAAGAAAAAGATGTTGCTCTCTAAGAAAAGGAAGGCTCCTTCTCCTCCTGCTCCCAAGACTAATCCCACTGCAGACACTCCATACTATATTCTGCACAATGTTGCTCCTTACAAAGGGATGCCTGCATGGATGTGGATATCAAAGAACCAGCAAAAAGAAAGGAAGAGGAGTAGGAGATACTCTCCTCCCCCAGTGCATAGATACAGAAAGGATCCTCCTCCTCCTCCTCCTGCAGCAGGTGCCTCTCGCTCTAGCTCTCAGAGATCTGCTCCTATTCAAACTTATCAGAGACAAACAGGGAGATCCTCTGGTGGCAGTCAGCCAAGGCCACCATCTTCAGGTAGACAATAACAGCAGCAACACCAGGAATCTAAGGAACATGAAGCTGAAAGACCCTATTCTCCTCCTGAAGATCCAGAAACAGCCAACACAGCCAGAATGGCAAGATTCCAAGAGATCATTGGCTTATCTCTAATCAACAAGGCTAAATCTGAAGGCAAGGACACAACAGGCTTAACTACTATGTCTCAGTACAGGAGAGATGAGCTAAAGAGATTTGGGAAAGCAAACAAGCTACTCAATGTTGATGAGTACATGCATCTTCACCCATATGCAGTTGTCTTCAGAGCCACTTCACTGAACATCATAGGGGCAGCTGACATGACTATGACCAAGGCTCAAGCTTCAGATCCCAATAGGGAAATCATTTTCAAGAAGCCAGGAGATAAAGCATCAGAATTCAAGCCAAAATAGAAGAAATCAGAGAAGTAATTTTGTGTTTTCTTTTCATTTCTGCTTCTGTTTCAGTCTATATCTTGCATTAAAACAAAGCCAGTATGTATATATATATTTGCTACATGTGTTGCAAATTCTCTGCCAGATATATCTCTTGATTTTGCTTTGTTTTTCTGTTTGTTCTTTGCTTGGAGTTTCTGTTAGTGACCTCACCCAAATAGGGGGAGATTGTTGGATCCCTATTTGATTTGGGCTAGGTTCACTGACTTAGGATGTGACCCATCATGTATAGTCTGGGTCAAGTTTTTGTCTTAGAGTCTAGGACAGTCCTCTATCACAACTTCAGATGGACCAGCCTTCTTCAAGACCAACAGGAACTCCATATCTATCAGTTTTTCAGACTAAGTGAAATGAGTTCGACGTTCGTCGAACTCAGCTCGATGAAGGAAGTTCTGCGCTCGACGATCGTGAGACAATTCGCAGTGCTAAGCTCGACGAACTGTGTTCTTTGCTCGACGAACAACGTATTCTACCTCAAGCTTCTCAGGACTACTTCAAATTTCTCTAAGTCCAGCTTCATGCTTCGATCGACGAATTTTATTCTGAGCTCGACGAACTTGGACCTCAAGTTCACATCTTCTCAGGTCGACGAATGCTAATCTCAACTCGACGATTTTTGTGCTCAGAGAATCTGTGTCGACACTTAGGGCTTGTGTCGACACCAGGCGATTTGTGTCGACACCAGGATTTCAGTCGACAACAGCTTATGTCGACACCAGAGGATTTGTGTCGACACCAAGATCAATCTGTCGACAGCAGAGGATTTGTGTCGACACCAAGACCAATCTGTCGACACCATTTTGTGTCGACACAGCACTTCAGCAGATGCAGAGTATTTCGTCCAAGTCCAGAACTTTTCTCAGGTTGTCTATTCAACGAATGAAGACTGTCAGCTCGACGAACTCAGGCTCAGCTCGACGAACTCTAAACTCAGCTCGATGAATTATGTTCTTCGGTCGACGATTCCAGACTAGGTCTTCTTCCGTTCCTGTATCATTCCATGACGCTGATTCCTGAACATTTAATGTCAGTTCTTCACAGAATACTACCGTTAGGATACACAGTTAATTCTGGTCTATTACATGCCATTTTCCAATGGAAATAGTTGGGGAAATAATTAATTGTTGCTTCATTTCCAGGCCGTCTGCCATTACTGCTCGACATTCAAAAATTTGAATGTGTTCTTATGAGAAATAGACAGATATACAAAAACAGTCAGTAACACAGAGACACACAACAGACAACAACAAGAAAAGCATACACAGCGATTCAGATAATACAAGAAAAATAATTCATTCTTGGCACAGAGAGAAATTGATCTAGAAGAAGAAGAAGAACACTACATCAATATCAAGAGTCTTCTTCATCTGTTTTCACTCAGGATAACTTCAAGAAACAATACATTCATATCAGTTGCAAGAAGTTCCTGAAGACTTTCTCTGGACCTGGAATTCTAGGTCTTTGAAGACCTATCACCCTGAAGCAGTGCTCCAACATTCTTCCTGATCCATTCTACATCTCAGGGGGAGCAAAGCTGCTAAATAACATTCCACAAGTCTTCTCATTTGACTTGAGAAAGAGAAGACCTCATCACCCTCTCACTCCACCTCTGTACAGGGTTTTATTTCCCTTCAAAATTATTCTGGTTGCAAGTCTCCCGCCAAAAGACTTGAGGGTTTGGTTTTTGGGAACCTGATCAAAACCCCATTGGTGCCAGGACACCTGATCAACCCCTTCCTGTAGTGGATTCCTACTAGGGTGTTAGAAGAGTGGACTACCCAGATTTGGGGAACCACTATAAAATTCTTGTGTCGACTGGTTGCTTTCTTTTCCTTTTGTTTTCTGGCCTTGCTCTGTGAATGTGATGTGATTAGTCCATTGTTGTTTCCTTTTTGATTTATAGTATTTGCTTCCCTGCACACACACACACACACACACACACACACCTAAAATACAACAGCAGTTGTAAAAATTTTAAAATCACCATATACTCTATTCACCCTCCTCTAGAGTATATCAAATCTAGCTGCACTTTCATAGTCTTCTCCAAATCAGCGACAATCTTTATGATCCACGGGTGCACAGAATACTGGATGTAGTGCGCCTCCGTCATAATATCCTCCCGGAGCTGACCTCCCTATGGTATATACACCCATCCTCTGAAGCACACCAGGCCATCCCTCAGTGTGTAGTCTCCTGTAGTGTCTGCCTCTATGGCCTAGAAGATGGGCTCTAACTTGGCATCCTGCCTCTGTCCCTCTCTGACGCGGTCTCTGATGTCATCGGTGATGCCCATCGCGGCCAAGTACTCCTCATAGAGCTCAGGGTCGTCAGATGACACCAGAGTAATGTGCATGTCCTCTAGTCTCTGCAGCAGTTCCATAGACATCAGCTGAGGCTCTGCTCCCGCTATGGTGGCTCTCCAACTCAGTGCATCTACAACCACGTTCACCTTCCCCGGGTGGTAGTGCATCTCGTACTAATAGTCAGATAGAAACTCCACCCACCGCCTCTGCCTGATGTTCAGTTCCTTCTGCGTGTCCACGTACTTAAGGTTCTTATGATCTGAGTATATATCACAGTGGATTCCGTAGAGGTAATGTCGCCATATCTTCAGTGCGAATACCACTGCTCCCATCTCCATGTCATGCACAGGATAGTTCTTCTCATGGGTCTGTAGCTGGCGGGAGGCATATACTATGACGTGTTTGTTTTGCATCAGCACCGCACCCATACCCTAATATGATGCGTCGGTGTACACCTGGAGTCTTTCCTTCCCAGATGGAAGGGCCGGGATAGGGGCTGAGATAAGTCGGTTCTTCAGCTCCTGGAAGGTTGCCTCACACTTTGGCGTCCATACAAAGGGCATGTCCTTCTTTGTCAAGGATGTGAGCGAAAGGGCGATCCGAGAAAACCCCTCCACGAATTTCTGGTAATAACCGGCAAGCCCCAGGAAACTCCGCACGTCCGTGGCCGTCTTCAGTGGTGTACAATCCCTGACTGCCTGAATCTTTGCCGGGTCCACCGCTAACCCGGCTATGCTGATAATGTGGCCCAGGAAAGCCACATCCTTGAACCAGAACTAACACTTGCTGAACTTCACATAGAGGTGATGCTCCCGCAATCTCTCCAAAGTCAGTACCAGATGCCGTGTGCGGTCCTCCTCCATCTTAGAGTAGATAAGGATGTCGTCTATGAATACTATGACAAACACATCCAAATAAGTCTCGAAGAGCCGGTTCATGAGGCTCATAAACGATGATGGAGCGTTCGTGAGCCCTAAAGGCATCACGGTGAACTCGTACAGGCCATATCTGCTACTGAAGGCCATCTTCGGGATATCTTCCTCTTGGATCCGCAGGTGGTAGTAGCCTGACTCAAGTCCAGCTTCGAGAAAAAATGGGCTCCCTCCAGCTGATCGAACAACTCATCTATCCTTGGGAGCGGGTAGGTATTTCGGATGGTCAGCCTGTTTAGTGCTCGATAGTCAATGCACAGCCGAAGTGTCCAATCCTTCTTCACGAATAGGACCAGAGCTCCCCACGACGAGGAACTCGGTCTGACGAATCCTGCTTCCACCAGCTCCTGCAACTATGTCCGAAATTCTGCCAGCTCCCTTGGGGCCATCCGATAAGGGGCCTTGGACACCGGCTTAGCCCCTGGCACCAACTGAATATGAAAGTCCTTCTCCCTATGCAGAGGCAGTCCTGGCAGCTTCTCCGGAAATACATCGGCGTAGTCACAGGCCACCGAAATGCTAATAATCAGGTCGTTCTCCTCAGTCATCTCGAACAACACCTGATATACCTCGTCTCCCTGCATGTGGACCTTGACGGCCTGAATAGATGAAAGGAGGCGGCGGGAAAGCGGAGTAGTACCTTCGAATGTCGCATAAGTGTCGCCATGTCTCAGCACAACCCTCCTCGCAGGGCAGTCAATCTGGGCATGGTTCCAGACAAGCCATGTCATGCCCAAGACAAGGTATAAGTCCGACATTCTCAGGATCGTCGCTGGGGCCTCGAGTGTTAACTCGTCTATGGTAACCGTCAGGATGCACTTCTCTGTGGACTGGATCTCCATCCCATTGGGGAGACGCACCCTCATGGAATCTCCCGTATAATATCGAATCTGGCCCAGATCCTTGATGAAATGCTCTGACACAAAGTAGTGTGATGCCCCCATGTCGAACAGGGTACGGGCAGGTTTGCCGCACGCCATCACTATTCCTAAATTAGTTAAAGGAAAAACAGATTAGGTCTAAAGTTTTCTAACCTAGGTTGTGTAATTATTCTACCAATACTAAAAATTACTCTCATACCTGCAATAACCCTGTTCGGATTCCTGGGCTGCGCTAAGTCCAGAGCGTAGACCTGCTCCCCATCCTGCTTGTGTTCACCGCCCTGAAATCTGCGTCCGCGACCACGTCCACGACCTCCCATCTGGTGAGCCGGTGGGCCACCCTGTGCAGCAGGTATAGCCCCATTCCTTATCAGGCAATTAATCTGAATATGCCCTGGCTGATGGCAGAGATAGTATCGCTGTGTTTTGGGTGGTCCCTGCCCTATCCTGGGCACCTCCCTTATCTATAGCGGCTGCGGGGCTAGCACTGCCTGCTACCTTGGTTCCTGCATTTCCTCCTGGCGGGGTTGATCCCCGTTCCTTCTGCCTCCCATGACCCAGCCTCTCTGCTGGTCCCTTCTCCCACCTAGCACTGCATCATCCCCATGTATCTTCCTACCCCGGACTGTAAGCTGGTCCGCCTCCAGCTTCTTGGCCATCTACAAGATCATGGCCATGGTTCCATCAGACACAAACAAGAGGGCCTACATCAGGTCATCACGGAGGCCCTTGTAGAACATCTTGGCGTAACCCACGTCATCCAGCTTGTAAGAATCCACAAACTGGGCAAAATGAGTAAACTGCCGGTGATATTCCAGAAATGTCATGTTCCCTTACTTCAACTACAAGAATCTATCCTCCAATTCATCCCTTGCGGACTGCGACACAAAATGCTCCAGTAGTGCCGCCTTAAACTCCTCCCAAGTAATGTTCGCGCGATCTCCACTCACGCATAAGTGGTGTCCATCACCGACTTCCACCACCTCTTCGCATGCGACTCCAGACAAGAAACCACCAACGATACTGCCAGGTCCACCGGGCACTGTATTCCCACCAACATCTCGTACATAATATCTAGCCACTCCTCCGTACGCACTATCGTCTCTGTCCCCAAGTAGGATGGTGGGGCAAGGCCCCAGAATGCACTCAACCAGTTCGCTCCGGGGTTCGGCTGAGGAGTTGAAGCCTGCTGTACCCTAAAGGCCTCCAAGATGGCCGTCAAAGTTTGTCCCAGCTCCGTCTGGTGCAACAGGGTCGGAGCCGACGGGGGTGGAATCACATTCGGGGCTGGAGGTGTCCCATGCGGCTGGGGAGGATTCGTCGCACCCTACAAAAGATGGTCTTAAGTTTACTAAATTGACCTAAAACTCTTTGTTACTGGTCAGCATTGCACGTGATTCCTCCCATGGGCACACCATTGCTTCCGCTGCTAGTTTGTCCTCAAACTAAGCCCGCGCGGGGTGTCCCATGTTTTGTGGACTACATTCTGTCGGATCAAAGTTTCTCTCTGATACCACTTGTAAGACCCCATTTTTTGCAACAACCACCGGGGTCTTAGGCCCAGAACCGCCGCTTTGCGGTGACAACTTCGCACCCGTGAAGGTCATCACTACAAAATGCTGATCCTGCCGGCCAAATCGATCACCAACGACAGAATGTATAATGAATGAAAGTGTAAGCATCCAAGTCAACAATATAAAGAGGAAATCACATGATAAATAAAAAGTCCACATCGCGAGAAAGTGAATACGGGCTTAAGCCCGGTACATGATAACCTCTCTACAATCCACTCATAAAAGTAAAACTATTAATACTCGGCTCCACTCACGGATCTGGATGCCTGTCCACCCGAGCTACACTGGCCCATCTCCATCTGCACTGTACCCTGCTGGTGTTGCGTCTCCTGGTTCTATTCCCTGTCTGCCATCCGGAGCACCTAAAATATGGTGGTCAAACGACCGTTAGTCAAACTAGACTCAGTCAACAATCCCCCACCCCTCTACCCGTGGCTCCTAGGCACCAGGCGGAAAGGAGAGAAAAGGAGGACCAAAAGCAGGGCGTAATCAAGCCGGTGACATCTACACTAAGGAATAAAATAATAAAGTATGGCAGGGGTATCACAATAATTAAACATGAGTAAACAAGTGTGTAACAAAAGTAAACAGTAAGGAGTAGCAAGTAAGTAAAAGAAGTAAGAAGAGTAAGTAAGAGAAACGAGAAATATAACCGTTGATTTATAGGGATTACCCCTATAGACCAAGGGGTCGTTTTGCAGGGCCTATCGTATAAAACGTCCCATACAATTTTATATGATGTGTGTTAGGGGTTAAATGCAATGATTATGCTATGACGTGCAAGAATGCTATGGTATGCACATGCAAGTGCAACTCACACACATGACTCTATGAGCACAGACCTTTAGTTCCCCTTTTTGGAGTTAGCTAAACTCTCAGGATCCTCTCGTTGTGGCCAACGAAGATAGTGGGTTGGGCCTCTCCACTCCTACACTGGTAAACAAACTACCCAGTCTAGCCCCTCTCATACATTCCCGTACTATTCCTAGCAAACCAGCTAGTCTCCTCGAGTCAATGTACCGGCGACGGTTTGTTCGATCGTCCAATACCAAGGACCCACCACTGTTATGCACATGCAACCATGATAGTTGTATCTAATTATAGTACCGAGCCTCCAGATCTTTAGACTACCAAGCCTACTAGTTCACCATATTCCCGAGCCCACGGCTCCCTGGACTAATCAAGTCTCCTTTTTTTCCAAGTCCCCGAGCATCCAACACCCCGGACTTCCAAATCAATACCGAGTCCATTTAACTCTACTAGTAAGCCCTTAGGCCACGGGCCTACGCTATCCTTTCACTGCCAATTCACGTCCCTACGTGTACAAGTGTGAGTGTAAGCTGAAACTATTATTAGGGTTACTCTTGCCCAAATTATTCCTAAGGTTTACGTTAGCCCATGACTGCCCAAGATATTCCCCGTGAAGGGCTCTCGAAGGCACTAGGAACTATGATGGGATTACGCCCAAAGCTCTCTTTCGCAAGACACTTAATATTAATGATTTCTACCCTTGATCAGATCCCTCATTTATTTACCCAAACCAGCAACCAACTAAGGATTCAACTCTTCAAATTCATTACCCACTCTAGTTCAGTTTCCGCAGTTACTATATGCAGACCACCCTATACTATATGAGATGTATAAAGGAGATACTCCGGATTTTCTTCCAAATCTCCTATAAAATTTACCAGAGGTATATCATAACAAGTTTAGTCTAAAATCAGAGAATCATAATTTTTCTAATTAATTTGATATTTATTGAATTTTCCCAAATGTTTGGCCATGGGCAATTTTGAACATGAACTATATGATCTACTCAAGTAATGGCCACCCAAAAATATTGATCACTAAATAACAGAGATATATTAGTAGATACTAATTTCCATAATTTTTCGGAAAGTATGAGTCCTCTGATTAATTTATCCAAAATAATTTCCATAATCGTATGTAAAGAAGGAAGTACCAAAATTATTCATCAGAAAATTATATAAAATTTACAGAATTTTAATATGCTACAGAAAGGGTCATTGTGCAAAATTCGTAATTTTTCAGGCTTGCTAGACACCAAAATAAATTTAATTAATTTTTCATGGGAAACACTACTTAATGAAGCAACCCTTAGAAATATTCTTCCAAAAATCCCATAAAACTTCACAGAGCTTTAAAACATAATTAGGAGTCCTTCGGCTAAAGTTCATCAATTTCCAGCAAGTTGTTACTTCATAATAAATTTCTAAGTAAATAATACAAATTACTAAATTGTTAATGAAGTATCCAAAATAATAATCCTAAATTCATAATAAAATCTCCAGAGCTTGTACTAACGTTAAACACTATTCTACCCAAATCTCATCACTGTTCAGTGAGTTTTAGTGATATTTTCTATCACTACAAGGTTTGTGCCCTAAACTAGGGTTAGGGTTTGGAGGGAGATATTCACCTTAGAATCAATTTTAGATTTCTTCCATAGGATTCTACCTACCCAAGAATTCTCTCTCCCAAGTTTCAAATCCTTTCAAGGTCAAATGACCCCTTGCCCTTCACAACCCTCAAAAGCCCTCCCTTAGGGTTTGAGTTTGGATCGAATGGTAAAATAATCCTAAACCACTCCATATTCAATAAGAGGGTGATAATGGTGCCACCAAGTCAGTGGTCAAAATCACAGCCTCTATTGAGTTGATTTGACCACTCAAACATCAAAAATAGCTCTTTGACCTAAATAACACTATAAGGACATACCTAGGGTTGGATCATTACCTAACCAAAATAACTCCAACAGAGATGAAATTTTTCCCAGAGCCCTAACATGCTCTCTACGACCACCCACCCAAATTTGGGGGGATTTTGAGGTGTTTATGATACCTGATTGATTTATAATTAATTTATTAAATTTTTCTAAAAACTATAGAAAACACTTTTCCTAAAATTCTTATTTTTTGACAGTCTAAGAGGTAGGCTATGAGGAGCCTATGTTCAAAATTTCAAGGAATTTGGATGAGTGGCTTGGTGTGAGCACTAATTCTAATGTCTGGTCATGCCTATGTATAGGTTGCACCAAAACGAGTGCTGTGGTCACAGCAGGACTCCAATTTGAGTGAAATCAATTTTAAATTACACTACACATCAAGGGCTACATTGTTCTTGGTGGACACTTTTACATTAGAGGCATCTAAGTATTTTTAATAATTAAAACCATCTACTACTAATAATATCCAAGAAATCAATTTATATCATGAAATTACTTGATCAAAAACGGACGGCATCCGCTCATCCTCAACCTCCAGCCAAGGGCCGAGATTGGCCCGACCTGGAGCCTCTTCCAGCTGACTTTTCGGTCACCCCGACCACCTCCCTGGCCGGCCACCACCACCACCGCCTCCGTCGAGGTGGTGGCTATCGCCTGGAGGCGACACAACCGCCGGAGGGGCATACTCCGGCGAACCCGGTAGGTTCATTTTCGTGGAATTTTGGTGAGAAATTTCTCCCCGATGGGGCTCAATTGAGCCCGTTCTCTTTAGCTGTTGGACCCTAGATCTAGAACAGACAGAGAGGAAGAGGATTGGACCATGCCGGCGGCCTGAAGTCTGGAAGATCACCGGGAAGCCATTTCTGAAATTGGCGTCGCTTGATTTCTGCAACTGCAAGGTGGGGATGCTCGATTTCTTCTTGTAAAGATTGGGAAAGGCTCCTCTCAATTCACTGGTGGTGTTTAAAGCCTCAGATGGGGAGAGGAGGGGCTGGATCATTAATATCCTTCAAAGCCATTAATGGCTAGGCTCGACCATGGAGGAGGGGGGGGGGGGGGTCTGAACCAAGTTTGACAGCCAGGGAAACGGCTGGAAACTTCTCCCCTTCCATGGAGAATTGAATTCAACCATTTAATGTGGACTTTGGCCTCCCCTTGGCCGAACCGTTTCCTTCCCTCTTATTCCTCATTTCTCTCTCCTCCATTATCATGGAAATGGAGCTCACTGTGACATGCGGTAAACGCCCGTGTCTGCCAAGACACGGCCGTGTCGGCCAAGACACGCCCATGATGCAGGGCGTGTAACCCACTCAACACCCAGTCGAGAGAAAATCATCGACCTCTCAACACAGCGGGACACGCCCTGTGACACGCCCGTGTCACAGGCCGTGTACCCCATGCTCGACGATCGACACTCGACGATCGAAACTCGACGATTGACAATCGACACTCAACCTTTAGACACAGCGGGACACGCCCTGTGACACGCCCGTATCACCTTCCGTATACCCAATGCTCGACGATCGACACTCGACGGTCCACACACTCGACAATCGTCGAGCACAGTTCGTCGAATCGAGGGGACACACCCCCTGCCACGCCCGTGTTATAGGGTGTGACCACCAAGAAAATTCGTCGACCAAAATTCATCGACCAAGTGCCCAACTCTTCAACCCGAGCGGGACATGCCCTGGGACACACCCGTGTCCCAGGCCGTGTCACCCAAATTTTGCTACTCCCAGAATTTGGGCTGTTACACTCACCCTCTCTCGTAGTCACCAAGTTGACTTGGCCAATCTGAAGGACTATTTGCAGCCCTTCCACTCACATTATTCCCTAAAGAAGCCACATGATGAGGTTTGAGCTTGGGTTAGCCTATTTGGGCTAGGTTGACCAGAAATAGGGTTGGGTTGACCTAGGTCTCTTTAGGGTTACTTGGGTTTTGTCATGACCTAGTCATGATAAAACCATTCCTAGGGGTCTAGTTGTTTGAGGGATGTTACAGTCGATGCCCCACAAATCGAAAATTTCACACTCAAGAAAATAATTTTGTTCCATTTCATTTTTATTGGATATGTTTCCAGTCCACTAGCACCGATCATACCAGCTCACAAATATTTGTGCATCTTTAAATATGCTTGGCCAAAAAAAGTCAGCACTAAGCACTTTGTGGGTGGTGCGGTTTGCTTGAAAATGCCTGCCAGTCGGACCTTCATGAACATGCTTCAAAATCTGTTGACCTTCTTCCCGGGAAACACATCTTCTTACTACCTAGTCCGCACAAATGCGGAATAGAAAGGGGTCGTCCTAAAAATAATACTTCAACTTTGAAAAGAGTTTCCCCTTTTGCTGAGAAGAGTACTCTTTTGGAAGGACCCGGGCCACGAGATAATTGGCCAGATCGACAAACCAGGGGGTAGAAGAAAAAACGTTTAAGATTTGTTCATTCGGAAAAGAATCATTAATTAAATTTTCCTTTAAAACACCGATTTCATGATTTTTGAGGCGAGAAAGATGATCAGCCGCTAGGTTTTCCCCTCCTTTCTTATCCCGAATCTCCACGTCGAATTCTTGAAGTAAGAGGATCCAATGAATAAGGCGCGGCTTGGAGTTTGGTGTAGAAAGGAGGTACTTCAATGCGGAATGATCCGTAAAAACGATAACTTTAAAAAGAGTAATGTACGGTCGGATTTTGTCGAATGCAAAAATAACAGCTAAGAGTTCCGTTTTGGTTGTGGTGTAGTTTTCCTGCGCCGAATTAAGCGTTTTCCTCGCGTAATAAATTTGGTGAAATTTCTTAGCTATTCTTTGTCCTAGCACCGCACCGACCGAAAAACTACTCGCATCGCACATTATTTCGAAAGTCAAATCGCAAACTGGGGCGATCATAATTAGAGCATTAATAAGTTTAGTTTTAATCAATTCAAAAGCAGCTAGACATGATTCGTCAAAATTAAATGAGGTGTCTTTTTCCAGAAGTTGTGTTAAAGGCTTGGTGATTTTAGAAAAGTCTTTAGTGAAGCGCCTATAAAACCCCGCATAGACTAGAAAACTCCTAATCGCTTTTATGTTCGTAGGCGGCGGCTGCTTCTCAATCACCTCGATCTTAGCTCGATCGACCTCGATTCCCCTAGCAGAGATTTTATGTCCTAAAACTAGACCTTCTCTCACCATAAAGTGGCATTTTTCCTAGTTTAAAACCAGGTTTGTTTCCTCGCATCGTTCTAAGACCTTAGCTAGATTTTGTAAACATAAAGAGAAAAAGTCACCGAAAACAGAAAAGTTGTCCATAAAGACTTCCATTATACTCTCAATGTATTTATCAAAAATTGCTAACATGCACCGCTGAAAGGTAGCTGGTGCGTTGCAGAGACTGAAAGGCATCCTACAGTAGGCAAAGGTTCCAAAGGGGCAAGTGAATGTTGTATTCTCTTGTGTAACACCCCCTATCCGTCGCATAGCATATAGCAGTAGGTCCGGCCGGGGCCCGACGCCATATACCACAGATAGACCGGGTGGTTACGTATGGAAACCATCCAACCAATCTCAACGTCCTACACAGAGCATTCTAGCGGAAGCAGTTTATGAAAGTTATAAATAAAGAACCCAGCATACAAGCACGAATGTCCACTAGTACGAATTAGGAATGTTATTACAAAATACTCAAAACAAGCCTTAAGGCCTTACAAAATGTTTCACTTGAATATTACATGATTTACAAACCACGGCACGCAGGCCGGTCATACATGAATAAAGCAATAAACATTTCCATTTGGGCCTTCGAGGGCCGCCTTCGCAAAAAGGACTTTAGCCCGCTATTGACCGCTTGGTCCAGCTGCACCTGCAAGCAACAAACCACCGCACGGTGGCAAAACAAGGCAACGGTCACCAATGCTGACCAAATTATAACGATCCCGCCCCCAACTCGGGGCGGAGTTGCTCCTTCCCTGCATTTCATTAGCATAAACGAGCAATGTATAAATCCATAGCCATTTCATCACAGACGTTGGCTCGCACGGCCACACGCCCCGTGCACTCAGGGCACATTCTCGGTGAACCGGTCGATGTCACGTCAATTAAAGCCATTAACATTCCGGACTCACCACCGCCACTAAGACGGCCAAACTTATGAGCAATTTGTCTCCCTGGCCTGGGTCACGACAATTTAAGCCATTAACCGCCGAAGACCCTACTCTATGCCAACGGTAAGTGCCACGTACCTTTAGGTCTCTTTAACCGAACGACATAGAACGGGTACGGTTCCATCTAACTCGTGCTCACATTGCAACGGCAATTTAAGCCATTTGTGCGGGTCAAACTTCCACCGAGTCCCATTTCCATCACAAGTCACATAACCCCGTTATGTTCAAGTTGGCTCTCAAGCCACCAAGTTGGCAAGATCTCGTATCCGCCCAGTTTTCCGGGTGCACCTTTGGGTTAGTCCCCAAGGCTCCCTGCTGCAATCTACCGCGTAGAAAACCCGAAAAACAACCAATAGCACGGAGTCTTCTCCGGCCTTATGCAATGCAACATCACCGATCCAGACTAACATGTCCGGGTAGGCTTCACACATCATGCCTATGTCCGTTCTCGCATACGGACTCTAAACAACGGGGACTTTACATATCCACCCGAAGGAACGCCTCCAACTCTCCTCAAACTCGCGAGAGCGGGCTTCCTATGCTAAGAAAGAGAGCTATTCATGCTCAAGATGAGGATCGTTACCCTTGAGTTCCTCTTTGGCACCATTGAAAAGTAATCGGATGGAAATCACCGCACTAGCGTTGCCTCCGTGGATCCGGAGTCGGCTTGCGATTCGGAGCTCCGAAGCTCCTCCAATGGCGGATCTAGCTCCTTCTTCTTCCCTTAGCTCTCCTCTCTCTCCAAGGATTTAGAAAGAGAACAAGTGAGGAAAAGTAAGGGTTTTCTAAGTCAAAACCCGGGTATATCCCTTCAGGAACAACCCCCAGCCGTTGGATCTTCAGTCAAAGAAATGAACGGCTTCGATTCGGGACTGAAATGCCCAATCTGGGCTGAACACGGCCTGGCACACGCCCGTGTCCAGGGCCGTGTGCCGCATTCGCCGTCAAAATCGAATCTACTGGAACCTCACACGGGTATCTAACACGCCCGTGTTCGAGCTGACACGCCCGTGTTCCACTTCACACGGCCGTGTAGCCGGCCGTGTAGCCCATGATTTTTCCCCATTTTCAACGCGAGCACTGCACGGGTTCTAGGACACGCCCGTGTCCTTGCCCGTGTCACATTGACACGCCTGGACCCCAGGCCGTGTACACGGGACACTTCGTCGAGGGATGATCGACGACTTGATGACACGTCCTTGGACACAGCCGTGTCCTAGGCCATGTGCCTTGTCTGGACGATCGTCAAGTGAATCTCGACGACTCCCCGGGACGATCATCGACACGGGTCGACACGCCCTGCGACACGCCCGTGTCGTAGGGCGTGTGCCCATTCTCGACGAATCGTCGAGTATATCTCGACGACTCACGGCTAAGTGTCGACACGGGTCGACACGCCCTGCCACACGCCCGTATCGCATGCCGTGTGCCCATTCTCGACGAATTGTCGAGACAATCTCGACGACTTCGCGGCTAAGTGTCGACATGGCTCGACACGCCCTGGGACACGCCCGTGTCCCAGGCCGTATGCCTGCTGCCAGAACCCAAACTGGCCCAAAACGCCTCCCTTCGCTCCTTTGAGTTTCGGGGCATTACAACTCTACCCCTCTTAAAAGAATTTCGCCCACGAAATTACATAAAGGAAAGACATACAAAACAAAATTTGTACCTGAGCGGAACAACTCCGGATACTCGTCAAGCATTGTCTGCACTCTCTCCCAAGAGAGCTCCTCACGACCGCAATTGTCCCACCGGACCTTGACCATCCTAATCTCTTTTTTTGCGTAGCCGCTTGATCTCCGAGTCTTCAATCCGCACGGGCTTGACCTTTGTCGTTAGCCCACTATCCACCGGCACTTGATCAACTGCGATCACTTGCGTAGGCTCTTGTATCGCCTTCCGAAGTACCAAAATGTGGAATACATCGTGTAAACCACTAAGCTCCACCGAAAGCTTCAACCGATAGGCTGCTTCCCCAACTCGCTCCAAAACCTCGAACGGTCCAAGGTACCTCGGGCTTAGCTTTTTCAATCGCTGCACCCGCGAGACACCCTTGAACGGCTTGATCTTTAGGTACACATAATCACCCACAGCGAACTCCACGTTCCTGTGCTTGGCATTATAGTATTTTGCTTGTTAGTCCTGAGCGATAAGCAACCTCTCCCGAATGGTTCTCAACAAAGAAGTAGCATCCTCCACTTCCGATCGCTTATACAACTTTGACTCACCCGTTTCTAACCAAGACAACGGCGTGCGACATCTTCTACCATATAGGGCCTCGAAGGGCGCCATTTGAATACTCGCTTGGTAGCTGTTGTTGTATGCGAACTCCACCAAATAAAGGTGGTCTTCCCACTACTTTCCAAAATCTAAGACACACATGCGGAGCATGACTTCCATGGTTCTATTAACCCTCTCGGTCTGCCCATCCGTTTGTGGATGGAAGGCTGTACTAAACTTCAGCTTTGTTCCCAACATTTGCTGCACCAGCCTCCAATCATTGGACGTGAACCGCCCATCTCGGTCAATCACAATGCTGCGGGGCACACCATGAAGCCGTACTATGTTATCCACATAAAGCTTTGCCAGCTTCTCCACCGGATCATCCTTCCTATGCGGAATAAAATGCGACACCTTCGTTAATCGATCAACAACCACCCAAATGGCGTCGTTTCCCTTTTGCGACCTTGGCAAACCGTGCACAAAGTCCATAGAGATGTCGTCAAATTTCCACTCCTGGAATAGGCAAGGACTTATGAAATCCTCCCGGCTTTTGGCACTCCGCCTTTACCAAGGCGCACGTTTGGCACTTCTCTACGTATAGCGCCACATCCTTTTTCAAACCCGGCCACCAAAACAGTTTCTTTACATCACGGTACATCTTTGTGCTCCCCGGGTGAATCGAGTACTTGGTATGGTGCGCCTCGTACAACAACTCCACCCGTAAATTGTCCACACTTGGGACGCACAAACGACCGTCTTTCCACAGCAATCCGTCCTCCACGACGAATTGGGAATTTGACTCATCCAGAGCCTCTATCATGAACTGCTTCATATGAGCATCCATATCCAAAGCCTGCCGAATCCGATCAGCCAGGTCATATTGGACTTCAGTCCAATTCAGAACTGCTTCAACACTAGATTGTCTATCCACACAAACAATCTCCAACGCCTCCAACTCCCGCACCAACCGCTCATCATGCACTGATAGGTAATTGGCTTGAGCTGGGGCTCGGTGACTCAACGCATCCGCAACTGCATTCCTTTTGCCAGGCACGTAGTGGATCTTGAATGTATAGTCCCCCAGGAACTCCATCCATCTACGCTGCCGCATATTCAGATCCTTCTGATCAATCAAATATTTCAGGCTCTTATGATCGGTGTAGATATCAATCTTCACACCGTACAAATAGTGTCTCCACAGCTTCAAGGCAAAAATCACGGCCGCTAACTCCAAGTCATGGACCGGATAATTCCTCTCGTGCACTTTTAGCTGTCTCGAGCCATAAGCGATCACGCTTCCGTGCTGCAGTAGCACGCAACCCAAACCGCTGCCCGAAGCATCGCTATATATCTCATAGCCTTCGGTTCTACATGGCGAACTCAGCACAGGCGCCGTGGTCAACCGACACTTCAATTCCTCAAAAGCTCACGCGCACTCCGGCGTCCAAACGAACTTATGCTCCTTCCTCGTCAAAGTAGTGAGAGGTAACGTTATCCGCGAGAAGTTCTCTACGAAGCGCCTATAATAGCCGGCAAGCCCCAAAAAACTCCGGACTTCCGCTACAGTAGCGAGCTCAGGCCACTCCCGTATCGCAACAATCTTCGCCGGATCCACAGCAATACCCTCTCCACTTACTATATGCCCGAGGAACGCCACTGAGGATAGCCAAAACTCGCACTTCGAGAACTTGGCATACAACTGATTTCTCCTTAGCGTCTCCAACACCAAATGAAGATGCTTGAAGTGATCTTTCTCACTTTGCGAGTACACCAAAATATCGTCGATGAAGACGATCACAAAATGGTCCAAGTACTCCCTGAACGTCGTATTCATCAAATCCATGAATACTGACGGCGCATTAGTCAGCCCAAACGGCATGACCGTAAACTCATAATGCTCGTATCTCGTACTAAACGCTGTCTTCGGGATATCACTCTCCCTTATTCGCAGCTGATAGTACCCAGCCTTGAGGTCCAACTTCGAGTACACCGTCGACCCGACTAACTGATCGAAGAGATCATCAATCCGGGGGATCGGGTACTTGTTCTTCTCTGTCAGCTTGTTTAGCTACCGATAATCAATACATAGCCTCAAGCTTCCGTCCTTCTTCTTAACAAAGAGGACCGGTGCGCTCCAAGGCGAAGAACTCGGGCGCATATACCCTTGCTCCAACAACTCTTGTTGTTGAACTTTCAGCTCCGCCATTTCCTTAGGCGCTAGCTGATACGGAGATCGTGACACAGGCTTTGCACCTGGCACTAGCTCAATCGTAAAATCTATCTCCCGTTGAGGCGGGGCTCTAGGAAGATCTGCGGGGAACACATCAGGGTATTCCGATACCACTGAAATACAATCCAACGCGGGCTTCGGCTTTGCACCCTCCACTAGTGTAAAGAACAGTTCTGCTCCAGCACGAACCGCCTTCACCACCTGAAGAGCAGACATCAACGTCTTGCTCGACCCCTTTAAGCCCGTAAAAGTCGTCTCACGACTCGCTCCCAGCTTAACTTCCTTGCTACCACCATCTATATGGGCCTGCTGCTCCGAGAGCCAGTCCATGCCGAATATGATGTCGAACTCCACTAACGGAAGTAAAGACGCCCGCAGGTCGAACTCCTGCTCCCCAATACGAATCTTAACATTGCAGATCCTATCCGCTCGCATCGAACACCCATTGGGCAACAACACATCCAACTTATCCTTCGCCATCAAAGAAGGGACTCCGATGCGTGATATAAATCCTTCGGACAAGAAGGAGTGTGAAGCTCCCGTATCGAAGAGTGCTCGTGCCGGATTTTCACAAATCAATACAAATCCTAAACAAGTAGTGGTAAGGTAACATGTGCATAACAAGTATTTAAATAAATTGACTTGCTATAAATTAACCCGTACCTGTCATCACATCAGCTTGTTTAATGGCCTCCTGTTGGACAAGATTGTAGACCCTTGGTTGGGCCGGAGCATAATGGGATGCGGTCGACTCCACCGCCTTTCCCTTCTCTTCATAGGTAGCTCCAGGCTTTCTCTCGGACTTAGGACGTCCGCTCCAACAATCACGGGCAAAATGCCCCGTCTTGCCACAAGTAAAGCACGCACCCGGGGTCCGACCCGTAGTCGCCCCAGAAGTACTAGAAGGAGCTCGACCCGAAGTCCTATGCTTCTTGAAAGCCCTCCGATAGCCGGACTTTGAAGTAGTCGGCACTTTAAATTCAGATTTTCTATCAACCAAGCCTTTCTTCGCTTGCACATTCTTCATGTCCTTCTCCAAGGACCGGGCAGTATTGACCAAGGTTAAGAAACCCTACGTCATCGGCCCCGACAGTAGTAATCTCAACTCATCTCTCAATCCTTCATAGAAATGATTAGTCTTACGCTCCTCATCCATGATGGTGGAGCTAGCATAACGACTCAGACGAGTAAACTCGTGGAGATATTCATCCACGCTCCTCTCACCCTGAACCAACCTCTGAAATTCATTCTCCATCGAAATCCTCTGAGTAGAAGGGAGGTATCTTGCTAAGAACAATCCCGAGAACTCTTCCATCGGAACGTCTATCAGTTGTCTGACTCTTAAATGATGCAGCTCCAATCCTTCCCACCACATCCTCACTTCACCGTCCAGCAGGAACGTAGCGATGGTGGTCATTTGCCACTCCTCCGTCTCCATCGCCGTCATGACTCTCTTTACCCTGGAGAGCCAGTCTTCAGCCTGAGATGGGGTTCCCAACCCCGAGAATAATGGAGGGTTAAAGCTCATTACATGCTTCAGCTGCCTCTCAGTTGCCCTCCTTGGCATTATTGGTTCCAGAACCACTTGCTCCACCCTCCTCGGCTCAGCCTCTTGAAGTGGTACTTGCTCCATCACAGGAGCGGGCTGCTGCGCCTGCCTTCCAGGCTGCGCATTTATCACGGCCAACACCGCTTCAGCCACAAATCGTATATTTTCCGCCGACAGAGGTGTTGCGGGAGCAACATCCGGTGCACTACTAGCCTCAGAAACTCGGCGTTCTGACGGCCCAACACCACTTCTGGTCACCTATAGTGGTACAAAACACCGTTAAGCGACCAAATAAATTGCAAACAGCAATTATAAGAACACGCAGGTTCCTCAAACACGATTATTTTCATTCCTAAGTGGACATTCATGGGTTCTTTTACCATTATAACGATGACGCACACAATGTGCTCACCACCCCTTAAAACGAATTCGCCCACGAATTCACTTTAAGCCCGACCAAAACCAGTAGTCTGATACCAAATTGTAACACCCCCTATCCGTCGCATAGCATATAACAGTAGGTCCGGCCGGGGCCCGACGCCATATACCACAAACATACCGGGTGGTTACGTATGGAAACCATCCAACCAATCTCAACGTCCTACACAGAGCATTCTAGCGGAAGCAGTTTATGAAAGTTGTAAATAAAGAACCCAGCATACAAGCACGAATGTACACTAGTACGAATTAGGAATGTTATTACAAAATACTCAAAACAAGCCTTAAGGCCTTACAAAATGTTTCACTTGAATATTACATGATTTACAAACCACGGCACGCAGGCCGGTCATACATGAATAAAGCAATAAACATTTCCATTTGGGCCTTCGAGGGCCGGCTTCGCAAAAAGGGCTTTAGCCCGCTATTGACCGCTTGGTCCAGCTGCACCTGCAAGCAACAAACCACCGCACGGTGGCAAAACAAGGCAACGGTCAGCAATGCTGACCAAATTATAACAATCCCGCCCCGAAATCGGGGCGGCGTTGCTCCTTCCCTGCATTACATTAGCATAAACGAGCAATGTATAAATCCATAGCCATTTCATCACAGACGTTGGCTCGCACGGCCACACGCCCCGTGCACTCAGGGCACATTCTCGGTGAACCGGTCGATGTCACGTCAATTAAAGCAATTAACATTCCAGACTCACCAACGCCACTAAGACGGCCAAACCTATGAGCAATTTGTCTTCCTGGCCTAGGTCACGACAATTTAAGCCATTAACCGCCGAAGACCCTACTCTATGCCAACGGTAAGTGCCACGTGCCTTTAGGTCTCTTTAACCGAACGACATAGAACGGGTACGGTTCCATCTAACCCGTGCTCACATCGCAATGACAATTTAAGCCATTTGCGCGGGTCAAACTTCCACCGAGTCCCATTTCCATCACAAGTCACATAACCCCGTTATGTTCAAGTTGGCTCTCAAGCCACCAAGTTGGCAAGATCTCGTATCCGCCTAGTTTTTCGGGTGCACCTTTGGGTTAGTCCCCAAGGCTCCCTGCTGCAATCTACCGCGTAGAAAACCTGAAAAACAACCAATAGCACGGAGTCTTCTCCGGCCTTATGCAATGCAACATCACCGATCCAGACTAACATGTCCGGGTAGGCTTCACACATCATGCCTATGTCCGTTCTCGCATACAGACTCTAAACAACGGGGAATTTACATATCCACCCGAAGGAACGCCTCCAACTCTCCGCAAACTCGCGAGAGCGGGCTTCCTATGCTAAGAAAGAGAGCTATTCATGCTCAAGATGAGGATCATTACCCTTGAGTTCCTCTTTGGCGCCATTGAAACGTAATCGGATGAAAATCACCGCACTAGCGTTGCCTCCATGGATCCGGAGTCGGCTTGCGATTCGGAGCTCCGAAGCTCCTCCAATGGCGGATCTAGCTCATTCTTCTTCCCTTAGCTCTCCTCTCTCTCCAAGGATTTAGAAAGAGAACAAGTGAAGAAAAGTAAGGGTTTTCTAAGTCAAAACCCGGGTATATCCCTTCAGGAACAACCCCCAGCCGTTGGATCTTTAGTCAAAGAAATGAACGGCTTCGATTCGGGACTGAAATGCCCAATCTGGGCCGAACACGGCCTGGCACACGCCCGTGTCCAGGGCCGTGTGCCGCATTCGCCGTCAAAATCGAATCTCCTGGAACCTCACACGGGTATCGAACACGCCCGTGTTCGAGCTGACACGCCCGTGTTCCACTTCACACGGCCGTGTAGCCGGCCGTGTACCCCATGATTTTTCCCCATTTTCAACCCGAGCACTGCACGGGTTCTAGGACACGCCCGTGTCCTTGACCGTGTCATATTGACACGCCTAGACCCCAGTCCGTGTACACGGGACACTTCGTCGAGGGAAGATCGACGACTTGATGACACCGCCTTGGACACGCCCGTGTCCTAGGCCGTGTGCCTTGTCTCGACGATCGTCGAGTGAATCTCGACGAATCCCCGGGACGATCGTCGACACGGGTCGACACGCCCTGCGACACGCCCGTGTCGCAGGCCGTGTGCCCATTCTCGACGAATCGTCGAGTATATCTCGACGACTCACGGCTAAGTGTCGACACGGGTCGACATGCCCTGCGACACGCCCGTGTCGCAGGCCGTGTGCCCATTCTCGACGAATCGTCGAGACAATCTCGACGACTTCACGGCTAAGTGTCGACACGGCTCGACACGCCCTGGGACACGCCCGTGTCCCAGGCCGTGTGCCTGCTGCCAGAACCCAAACTGGCCCAAAACGTCTCCCTTCGCTCCTTTGAGTTTCGGGGCGTTACATCTTGCTCCTCGAGTGCGATAGGGATTTGGAAATACCCTGAGAGACCGTCGAGAATGCAATAGAAACTATGCCCGGATAACCGTTCCAAAATCTGATCGATAAAGGGGAGGGGGAATTGATCTTTACGAGTGGCATCGTTTAGCTTACGGTAGTTAATGCACATCCTCCAACCCGTTACCGTCCTAGTTGGAATTAAATCGTTGTTCTCATTCGTCACTATCGTGATCCCACCCTTCTTAGGTACAACCTGGATCAGGCTTACCCACTTACTATCGAAAATTTGCTATATTATTCCCGCATCTAATAATTTAAGCACCTCTCCCTTCACGGCCTCTTTCATGTTCGGATTAAGATGACGTTGAGGTTGGACTACATTTTTAGAATTATTTTCAAAAAATATTTTATGGGTGCAAAAGGGGGGCTTATGCCAGAAATATTAGATATTTGCCACGCTATAGCTCGGCGATGCCTTTGTAGCATTTCGATCAATTGATCGTTCTCGGATTGAGAAAGAAAGGCCAAAATTATAACGGGAAATTTAGAATTTTTTTTCTAGAAAAGCATATTTAAGATGTTCAGGGAGTGGTTATAATTCCAGGTTGGGTGGTTCATCATAAGAGTCTTTCAAAATTTTTTCTTTTTCAAAAGTAAGATATTCAAAATTCTTGTGTCTAAAAATAGGTTCATTTTAAAAATTGACTTGCACGGACATAACCGTGTCTTCAAAAACATTTGAAGAAATTTCAGAAAAAGAAGAGGAAAAATCATTTGAATAAACATTGGAAAGGGAAAGAGAGGAGTCTTCATTTAACACATCAAGAAAAAAACAAGAATCATCATTTTTCAAAGAGTTTTTCATAGATTGATTTATAGAAAAAGTAACCTCGTCATCTCCCACACGAAGAAAGAGCTTCCCGTTACTCACTTCGATGACCGCTCGAGAGGTGGATACAAAGGGACGACCAAGGATAAGAGGGACCTCGACGTCCTCTTCAATATTAAGAATAGCAAAATCCACCGGGAAGATAAATTTGTCGACCTTCACTAGCACGTCCTCTAAAATACCTAACAGATACTTGATTGATCGATCGGCTAACTGGATACTCATACGCGTAGGGCTGAGAGTGCCCAATCCTAGTTTCTTAAATAAGGAAAACGACATCAAGTTGATGCTCGCACCTAGATCCGCTAACGCGTGCTTTACGAAAAGATTACCAAAAACACAAGAAATAGAAAAGCTACCCGGATTGTTTAACTTTTTAGGAAGATTATAATTGTTAATGATCATCTAGCACTCTTCGTTCAACGTTACATGAGATAGGTTTTCCAGTTTCTTTTTGTTAGTCAACAAATCCTTAAAATATTTAGCGTACTTAGGCATTTGACTAATAGCTTCGTGAGACGGCAGATTAATATGGATTTGTTTGAACATCTCGAGAAAGCGTTGGTACTGATCATCTAATATGTCTTTCCTAAGCTTAGAGGGATAGGGAGGTGGTGAAAATTCTTTTAAAAACTCTAGAGCATCATTTTGAAAATTATCATTTTCTTTTTCAAAAACAAAATTTTCTTTTTCTTTTTCAAAATCGTTATCATTAGTTTTCGTAACGATGATTTGTTCAGCAGTAGGAGAGGCAATCACCTCTGGCTCCTCCCTGGTGTGGGCTCATGGATTACTTTACCGCTCCGAAGGGCAATCACTTTCGCATGCTCCCTTGGGTTGGGTTCAGTATTTGAGGGAATAGTCCCAGGTGGCCTCTCAGATATAACCATAGCTAGTCGCCCGACCGTGTTTTCTATATTTTTCATTGACCCTGTTAAATTTCTAATGGTCGCCTCGTTAGCGCTTATATATCTAGAAAACATTTCCTCCAAAGATGGAGGTTTTTGAAAATTTTGGTTTTGATTTTGAGTTAGATGTGGTTGTGGTGGTGGAGTTAAATCGTGTGGTAGACGTGTGGCATTTGCGGGGTTACTCCACGAAAAATTCGGATGGTTACGCCATCTAGGGTGATACGAGTTAGAAGCATTATTAAAACCAGGAGGAGCATAAAAATTAGAAAATTAGAAAAATTAGAAAAATTGTTTTGAGCAGGCCTGGGTATGTTCCCCAGATAATCCACCTGCTTGGCAGCAACATTTGCATTTTCATATACCTGAGGTGCGGAGGCAGCAGTCATCTCTGCTATTTTCTTATTCAGCATCTCCACTTGAAGTGCCAGTTGGGACACAGAGTCCACTTTGTAGATACCTACAGGTTTATTTGGGCGAGTCTAAGACGAGTTCCAGTGATAGGTGTTCATCATCATGTCCTCAATAAGCTCAAGAGCGGCCTCCGGAGTTTTACAGTCCAAATACCCACCGGAAGCGGCATCTATCATCTGATTGGTCTCTTGATTTAGCCCATTATAGAATGTCTGGACCTGTAACCATACAGGCAGAGCATGATGAGGGCATCATCTCAAAAGTTCTTTGAACCTCTCCCAAGTGTCATAGAGGGTCTCGGAAGCAATTTGAGAAAAAGAAGTAATATCATTTCAGAGTTTCGCAGTTTTAGCGGGGGGGGGGGGGGGGGGGGAATATCTAGCGAGAAATTTATCTGTTAAAATATTCCAAGTGGTGATTGATCCTCTTGGAAGAGAACTCAACCACTGTTTGGCTTTTGCTCTTAAGGAGAAGGGGAAGAGTCTTAGCCTAATTGCGTCGTCTGAGACACCATTGATTTTGAAGGTGTCATAGATCTCGAGAAAACTAGCAATATGCAAGTTCAGATCTTCATCTTATAATTCGTCGAACTGTACATATTGCTGCACCATTTGTATGATGCTAGTATTAAGCTCAAAGTTGTTGTTCGCAATTGCAGGGCGAATAATACTTGTTTCTGTACCCTCCAGGTTGGGCCGACCATAATCGAACATTGTCCTTTGCTGGGCAAACTCTGGGTTGGGTTCTCTTATTTCAGAGTTGAAGTTAAAATCACCGTCGGAATCCTCAACCGCTGTTTGAGAAGTGGAATGTTTAATTTTCTCAAAGCGGTCATCAAGGTAGCCTAAAGCCAAATTATTATTCTCAGAACTACCCAGTTCATACTTTGATCATGCAGAAACCTAAGGAGCAAGTTTAACACCAACCACAGATGAAAGAACAAGCAGGTCTTATATTCATTCACACTTCTTTACAAGGCGAGATATACGTAGCGAGACATGATTTCGCTACTACACAAGCTACAAACAGAAAGAACAAAACAAGCCGGGCGTACAACACTGGAGACCGCCGAGACCGCCAAGTCTGCCAAAGGATGCCGAAGCCGCCCGAGCTGCAACTGCTATAAGCCGAATAGCACACAGAGTCCGCCGAGACTGCGAGGTCATGCGGACACACGTTATTCGCTGCCTGCTGAAGAACTGAGGAACAGACCGCCTACCCGCCTTAGACCGGCGGACAGGTTATTGGAACTTGAACAAGCTGAAGCAGAAAATTGACAAGCCACAGAAGCGACCAGCTGAGACCGCACACTTCAATGCCCAACTCCTAACTCCTTGAAGCTAGCCGCACGACCTGCACACAGCAAACCGTCAGCACTTCTCAACCCGCACGGACAGAAAATCGCAGACCGCAACACTTGCCTAAGCCCAACTTACTGTTCACTCTGTTACTATAGACGTGCCGGGGGGGGGGGGGGGGGTTTATTTATAGGCAAGATGAGGAGTGTGGTCACCACCCTAGTATATAGAATCACCACCCCAGCCCGCACACTAGAAAAACCTTCGTCCGCTGAGTCCGCAAAGACTTAGCAGGATTCCAAGAAAACCGCCAAGAACAGGGTACTGATGTTCACTACTAGGCGGCCTAGAACCAGACCGCCCACACTATGCGGACAAGGTACAGTCCGCACACGACATCACATGGACAACCACAACTCCTTCAGTGACATTCCGCACATGCAAGAGGCAGTCCACACAGTACAAGAGCAAAGCCTCCATCCTCCACAAGTCCACGACCAAAGGCAGTCTGCCCGGTCAACAACGAACTTGGCGGATACTGCGGACACATTGGACTTGTCACAGAATGTGACCAAGTCTAGTAAAGCACCAAAGGCCTAGTGCGAGCTCAGCGGACAAGGCCCAGTCCGCCAATACTACTCGCACAGCTACCCAAACAAACGGCCAACTGCCGGACTCCGACACCAGTCCGCGCAGTCCTCCACAGCAGCTAACACCTGCTGTACTACCAGATCTATGCAAGGGCCACAACCAAACACCAAGGCCAGTCCGCTACTGCAGACATCGCGAACACACCAGTCCGCAAGCCTCCCAAGGATAAGGAACCCAACCCGCCGATTAACATAAGCTTGCAATACAAGACCGCTGAACAAGGCACTGCCTACAGCCCGCAAACCGTAGTCCGCTCAGTCCGTTTCACCAGAAGCCCGACACACTTGGCCATAGGCCAACCATGCCGCATAGCAGACCGAACAAAGCCGCATACCAGGCCGCTCAAGCCGCTTCTCAATTAGCCAAGCCACCAAGACAGCCAACACCCAGGACGTAACTCGCAGTCCGCCCAAGCCGCGGACTCAGACCGCTCAGGCCACACAAGCTGCTCTTCAACATCCAAGCCAACCAAGGTCCCCAGGCCGCACCAGCAGTCTGCCCAGACCGCAGACTCAGTCCGCTCAGGCTTCTTTGACCGACCGGCTTGTCCATCACCCACTTCCACTTCATAAATTTCAACACTCTCCCTTGAAGTGAGAAGTGGTGATCAAGCCCAACAAGCTACGTAACCGCTGAAAAGGCCCCTTCGACAGCGGCTTCATGAAGATGTCAGCAAGATTATCTTCACTCCGAACATGCCCGACCAAAAGAGATCCCTCCAACACCTTCTCCCTTATGAATTGATGTCCGATCTCAATATGCTTAGTCCTTGCGTGACACACTGGATTGTTTACCAGTTTGAGAGCACTCTCATTGTCACCCCGGAGCAAAGTAGGCCCTTGCACTTCTTCATGAACATCCTTGACAAGCCTTCTTAACGAGATGACTTCCCGAGGAGCCAAGGCTGAAGCCTTATACTCAGCTTCTGTAATAGATACGGACACTGAATCCTGCTTCTTGCTACACCATGGAATACAAGCTGAACCACAAGTGAATACATAACCGAAAGTAGACCTCCGATCATCCGAGTCACCACCATAGTCAGCATCCGTATATCCAAGCAAACCAAAGTCTGCATCTCTACTGTAGAGGAGTCCCATATCAGAAGTTGACTTGACATACTTTGGAATGTTCTTTGCCGCCACCAGATGAGACTTCCTTTGTTCAGCCATAAACCGACTTACTCGGACAATAGCATAAGCAATATCTGGCCTTGTAATCGTCATGTAAATCAAGCTCCCTACATCTCGCCCTGAACACCAAAGGATCAGGAAGAATCCTTCCTTCATCTCGCCGAAGCTTCAGCCCATCTTTGAGTGGAGTATAGCAACTCTTCCCTTCACCCATGCCAAATCGACTTATGATGCGATCTGAATATCCCATCTGGAAAATGAGAATCCCGCACTCCTTCCTCTCCACTTCAAGACCGAGAAAGTGATGAAGCTATCCCAAGTCTTTCATTTAGAAGCCTATAGCTAGCTCGGCCCTGAGCATAGCTACTTCCTACTCCGAATTCCTTGTGACGATCATGTCATCCACATACAGCAGGACCAAGACTTGAAGCTCCCCCTTTTTCTTGACAAACAAGCTAGAGTCCGAGTTGGAAGCAAGATGTAACACCCCAGTTTTAAAAGAGGGTCGATTTGCATTTTTGGAAATTTTTGGTTTTTAGCAGGGTGCACACGGCCTGCGATACGGGCGTGTCACAGGGCGAGTCGAGCCTGTGTCGACACTCGACCCGGGATGTCGACATTTTTGCTCGACAATGTGTCGAGACTAGGGCACACGACCTGTGACACGGGCGTGTCGCAGGGCGTGTTGAGCCCGTGTCGACACTCGGCCCGGGGTGTCGACACTTTCGCTCGATAGTGTGTCGAGACATGGCACACGGCCAAGGACACGGGCGTGTCCAAGGCCGTGTGGGTCTGTCGATGATCTTTAGCCGACGATGTTCACTCGACGAGTGTCGAGTGTCGAGTGTCGAATGTCGAGACTGGGACACACGGCCTGTGACACGGGCGTGTCACGGGGCGTGTCCCGCTTGGTCGACGATCTTCGCTCGACGTTTTTCTGCGGTGTCCACACAAAGGCTGTCGACGAGTGTCGAGACTTGGCACACGGCTTGGGACACGGGCATGTCCCAGGCTGTGTCACCTCTCGGGTTGGTTTCGGGGCCGTGCCGATGGAGGCACACGGCCAGTCACACGGCCGTATCATTGGGGACACAGGCGTGTCGGATCGAACACGGGCGTGTCGGATGCACGTGAGCTGTTCCAGGTGCGTCGATTTGAGACGGCAAATGAGGCACACGGCCTTGGACACGGGCGTGTGCCAGGCCGTGTTCGGCCCAGGTCTTTTATTTTTCTGTCGGATCGTGGCCTTTTCTTCCCCTGGTTTTAGGATCTGATGGCTCAGATCATTTCTTTAGGAGTTAAGTCCGAGAATAGGGTTGAAAACCCTCATTCTTCTCCAAGCATTCTCTTACTAAAGATATAGAGAGAAGTGAGAACAAGGAAGAAGGAGAAGGAGAATTTGGGCTGTAGGAGAGGTTTCGGTGCTCCAAATTGCGAGCCGAGTCCAGATCCGTGGAGGTTAGATCGTTGCGAAGGTTTTCATCCGGCTATTTTGCCATGGAAAGGAAGAGGAGTCGGAAGGTAACGACACTTCTCCTCTCGGTCTTAGGATGCATGTCTTAGCATCATTTATTTTTCTTTCTAGCTTTTGGGCACCAAACTCTCAAATAAGAGGGGTTTTGGTTTGCCAAGGTTCAAGAGGAACCTCCGGGTTGATTGAGTCCGTCCCCGGCATGATTTGCATTAGAGATCCGCTCCGTTAGTGGATTAGGCATGGTGGGTGAAGCCGTAGTCACGACCGTTAGTCTGACTCGGTGATGTTGCATACGAATGTTAAGGATTCGTAGAGTTTCCGTTGCGGCAAGACGCCGTTTGTGATGTGGTGATGTTTTCCCCCTTTTCTCGAGTGAGTACGTGTAGTTGGAACCGGGCAAGGTTAGCTCCTCGTGGCGGTAGATGTTTTCCTTGGTGGACAAGGTTAGCTCCGCATAAGTTGGAGATGGTTTACTTGGTGCGCGGGAACGCTGCAGTACAAATGAGGGAATAGGGTGGATTTGTCTTGGTTTGTATTGTGCCAAGCTGTGGCTATGTCTCTGTGGTCGGCTGGCTATCCCGTGACGTTCACGTCATGTGCGGAGAGTGTCCTGGTGAGACTAGCCCCTTTTGTGAGACTGACAAGAATGCCAAGCTTGGGGACAAGCCCGGGCAATGAGGCCATGAGCGGGTGGGGTCCGGTAAGGCTTCTTAGAATCGGTCAGTTTTGTGTTTGTTGGAATCCTGACATGAGACGTCAGAGCTTGTAGGCAAGCCCGGGGCTAAGACCTTGAGCGGGTGGGGCCTTAACAAGAATTCCATGAGGCGGCCTGTGAGCCGTTTGGTGGAAATGGTGACCCCCCTTTGTTTGCTTCTTTATGCCAGTGGGGAATCCATGAGTACCCATCTGATGTGATGATGTGCTAGATGCATACGAGTTAGGGTGCCTTTGGTGAAACCTAGGTTATTGCATACATGATTGCATAAGTAGGCCCTTTTATTATATGCTCAACCAGTAGAGAACAGGTATGATGTGTGTGACATCCAAGCCTGTTTCTGTAGTTGCTTTTCTTACTTATGATTATTGCATATGAAGTGCTAACTTTCAGGGTGGAGGGGTACCCCGGGGTCCGTTAGGGGCGGCCGGGAGGAGATGTGTTGTTACACAGTTTGAGGTCAGCCTTTGCTGACCCACATTACTAATAATTTTTACAGGGTAAGGATCGCATGCAGGAGCTAGCTCGCCGGCCAGAAAGGCCTAAGCCTCATGAAGTGCTTTTCCTTTTGTAGCTCTACTTATGTGATGTTGTATGTTTGAGACTATTGTTGTCCGGCTTGCATGCCGAGGTAGACTAGGAGTGCTAAGCACATTCATGATTGTTGTATTATTGTTTTTTGGACACTTAATGTAAGGCCATAAGGCCATTTGTCTTACTCTTCTAGTGGTGGATAACTTCTTGTCTTGCTTGTGTTTTCGCTGTGTTGTGCAAAGTGTTTTGAGTGTGAGTAGTTATATCAACTTTTAATACTAAAGCTGTGGTGTCCGTATGTTGTGGGGCCCCGGCCGGACCCATATTATACGTTCACTACAGGGGAGGTGTTACACAAGATAACCGCAGAATTGTAAATACCCTACTATCTTCTCATACCAAGCTCTAGGAGCTTGCTTTAACCCGTAGAGAGCCTTCCTGAGCTTGCAGACATAGTCCAGATGAACTTCAGAAACAAATCCAAGTGGCTGATCCATGAAGATGTACTTGTCAATTTCTCCGTAAAGAAAAGCATTCTTCACATCAAGCTGCCACATTCTCCATCCCTTGCAAGCAGCCAAGGCGATCACCACTCTAACTGAAGTCATCTTTGCAACCGGACTAAATGTCTCCTAATAGTCTTCTCCACACTGCTGTGAGAATCCTCGAGCGACCAGGAGAGCATTGTACCTATCAATGCTCCAATTATCCTTATTCTTCAACTTATACACCCACTTGCAAGTCACTGGAGTAATGTCATCAACCTTGGGCACAAGATCTCAGGTTTCATTCTTCTTAAGAGCAGCAATCTCTTCCTTCATAGCATCATCCCACGCCTTGACTCCAGTGGCGTCATTGAATTTTACAGGCTCTCTGATGTAGGGATGTCAGATCGGAGATCTCCACGGATCTAACGCTCTATCTCCGCTCTACACGTCGTAGATCTACCTCACCTACACAGCACCTATCGCCCATAATAGTTTCTCATCACAAAACGCAGCACAAACAACAGGGGAGGAATGGTCGACTCGAAAACAACGATCGAAAATTTGAGTCGGAATATTCCCCAAGAAAACACAAAGGTTGCCACTCCTTTTTGAGAGCAAGACCAAGGCTATATGCCAAGATCCGCTCAGGCAAATAGTATCCACCCGATCCGGAAATAAAAAGCCTTGCAACGCCGTTTTCGTTTCAAAATTTGCAGCGATTAATTTAAAGATCCGGAGAAAACGATTTGTGAAAATCCACCACAACTAAGGAGAAGAATCACACAAGGAAGAGGAAAGAGATTACCCAACCGGAAAGCGTTTCACATAAGATAACTGTGGGAGAATCACTCTCTCCACGGATTCACCGGTTTCACACAGAATGGGGCTGCTTCCTTATTCCACGGAGTCGTACCGATAGAAGCCACGCCGGAGTCGCATCGAACGGGGGTGGAGGAGGCAAGGTTTGGCTTCACACCAAGGGGGTGGGGGGGGGGGGGGGGGGGGGGGGCTATAGGATTCTCTCCATGGTGGCCGAAATTCCTCAAGGGGGATTTAGGGTTTCTTTTTCCAATGCTTTAACTCTTCATGATAGCCTCCTTTAAATAGGAGTTACAAACAAGGCTTAGCCTTTCATGATGGAGATTTAATCTCATCCATCCGAATGGCTAATTGCACACCAATACTAAAAATGGTTCAAAATGAAAAAATAACAACACATGCAATGAATATAAAATTATCACATAAGCATAGGATAATTTTA
This sequence comes from Platanthera guangdongensis, assembly GCA_039583875.1. Classification (NCBI taxonomy): domain Eukaryota; kingdom Viridiplantae; phylum Streptophyta; class Magnoliopsida; order Asparagales; family Orchidaceae; genus Platanthera; species Platanthera guangdongensis. The sequence goes on from CM077160.1 coordinate 32,182,777, forward strand.
TATTCCAAATATAAAATAGAGTGCAAGAAAAGGAAATAAATAAAGCTAATGCGTTGCCGTGGCGGTAGCACGTCGCGGGCGGAGGTTGTAGCATAGCCTTCTGTTACCGTCATCGTGCCGCCTCACGTCCTTGAGTCATATGGCCTTATCAACCGGATCATCAGCAACATCGTCAGCATTGTCTTCAAATGGTGGAGGAGGGGGCACGCCATCACTCTCGCTCATCGAGAGGACCTGCAAAGAAGTAGGAGACAAAGCTCACTACATTCCCATCATAGTACCGAGCAGGTGGCTTCACAACCCTCTTCGATATCCGAAGAGGCTGTTCCTTGCTCACTACCTCTGTTGCTTCTTCAGGCTCAACACCATCTTCAGGAAAGCTTTGAGCAATGCTCCCCCTACTTCCTAAGCCAGAAGTCTCAGCACCGGAACTTGAAGCAACAGGAGCTGCTGGTGAAACAACAAGCTCCTCTTCCAAGCCTTATGGTCTTCATCAACCTTACTTCCGATTAGCTCAACCGAGCAACCTCCATATGACGTCAGCTCATCAAAGACAACATCTCTTGACACAACAAGCTTCTTCGTCGCAGGATCCATGCATTTCTATCTCTTCTTCCGCTCATCATAGCCAACAAAGATAAGCTTCCTTGCCTTTGCATCCAGCTTAGTCCTTGAAGCATCTGGGACATGCACATATCAAGTTGAACCGAACACCCGAAGGTGTTCCACACTAGGCTTCTCCTTCAGTAAGAACTCAAAAGGAGTCTTCATGTTGATCGGGCTAAGCGGCATTCAATTGATGACATAAGAAGCACAAGACATCCCCTCTGCCCAGAAGGACCTTGAAATGTCTTTCACATGAAGCCAACATTGCACAAGACATCCCCTCTGCCAAACGTTGGAAAGGGATTTGCAAGGGCGTCAACTTTCGTGTTTAGTCGAAAGCCCGGATCTAGACATATCCTTCATGAAAATGGCCTAGAAGATTGCTGCGCGTAGAATACAGATTCAGCACGCATCTTGAGGCGGAACGAACGACATCGGTTCATCTTCCTCCTCAAGTCTATCCTCTCAAATCTCCTCCAGAAATTTCCTCCACCCTTATTCACCCTCATGAGGCCTTTACTCTTCACGAAACCGTCCCCCATCTCCACATAGAAGATCGGAGAGGTTGAAGACACCACTAACCAAGGGCACAAACCCTAGATCGACCTCATTCTAGAGAAAAACATCTTCTCACAAGTCAAGACTCCACCGAGTCGACATCTCGCCTATATATATACAGATCTAGCACCAAGGGAGAGGGTGGGAAACTCACCTCATTTCCGGCATTTCCACTATTTCCGGCCTTGGATCGTGTAACTCTTCTTGGCAACATCTTCTCCCTCACAGCAACGGCAGATCTTCTCCTCTAAAACTAGATCCAGCAACTTCCTTCTCTCAACAGGAGTTTCTCTCAGAAAACAGGGATTAAGTGAGCATGCAAACAGCTAGGGTTTTCTCTTCCCCTTATATATGAAACGTGACACGGGTAGGGACATGCCCGTGTCCTTACCCATGTCCTTCTTGGGCGAAACGGCAACGACAGTTTCCGTGTCGGTTCAATACTTGACACGGGTAGGGACACGCTGGTGTCCCGACCCGTCTACACATGACACGGCCATGTTCCCTGGCCGGGTCCCTCTCTGGATACATTTCGACGAAATCAACTCGACATAATGGCTCACAGGTAGGGACATGCCCGTTTTGCTACCAGTGTCATACAATTCATCGATCTCGACACGTAGTTCGTCGATCTCGACATGCTCTGTCGAGTGTAACTCGACACACACGGGTAGGGACACGCCCGTGTCGCTACCCGTGTCATATGATGTCGGTACACCTCGTCAGTTTCGACACGCCATGTTGAGTGTAACTCGACACACACGGGTAGGGACACGCCTGTGTCGCTACCCGTGTCATACGATGTCGACACACCTCATCGATCTCAACATGCCTCGTCGAGTTCAACTCGACGCACACGCACACGGGTAGGGACACGCCTGTGTCTCTACCCGTGCCACGTCACACGGGTAGTGACACGCCCGTGTCACTACCCGTGTCCTTCTCTGGACATACTCGATTCATCGACTCGAGAGTCGGCCACTCCCACAAGGTTAGGGACACGCCCGTGTCTCTACCCGTGTCATATGCTTGACTGATTTTTCATACTTTTCACATGTGTTGCCCTGTTGTCAGCACTCCCAATGAACCCTAGTCAGATCTCCTGACTCAAAAACACGCACGAGGGGCCTAGTGCGATTCGGGACGTTATAATTGTTATGTCCTAGAGTGTAGGCCAAGTCCTTAGAAGAAACACTACATGGACCAGCCATCATCAGACTACCAGAGTCCTAAATACTTAGAGATTTTCCAGAGACCAAGTAAAATGAGTTCGACGTTCGTCGAACTCAGGTCGACGATAGTTGTCCTTAGCTCGACGATCTCAGAGTAAATTCTCTGAGCTAAGCTCGACGAACTTGGTACTCAGGTCGATGAAATTTGGACACTATACTTCAACACTTCAAGATCAGAAAACATCTCTTTATTCTAAGTCTAGAGTCAGACTTTGGTCAACGAACTTGATTCTCAGCTCGACGAACTGTGACCACAATAGCTAGAGTTTTCCAGCAGCAGTTAAGTGTTCCTCAGCTCAATGAAACCAATTCTTAGGTCGATGAATTCTGGATACTTCACTTCAAAACCTTCATCTAGAAGCATCTGAAATTATTCCAAGTCCAGAATCATCTCCAGTCAACAAAGTTACAATCTCAGCTCGTCGAACTTGAGACACAAAATAAGAAAGTCTGAATAATGCAGTTTTCTGCTTTAGCTCGACGATCTTGGAACTCAGCTCGACGAACAGAAGTCATCTGCTCGATGAACTCAACAACTCAGCTCGACGAACTGTGGACTCAACTCGATGATTTCTGATATCAGTTCGACGAGTCCAGGCTTAGTCATTTTTCCATCCTTTTGTCCCCATTTTACTGCAATAATTCCTGAGTAATTAGTGCTCTAATATTCTCTAAATATAACCGTTAGAAGAGAATTGATTATGGTATTCTCCAGGATTATTACCTGCCGTTTTTCCATGGGATAGTTGGGGGAATAATTTAATGCTGTTTATTCTCAAGGCCGTCATCATTGATTGCAGAAGATTTCAAAAAATTCAAAAGACCATTTTCGATAGGAAATACAAAAGTGATTTTCTCTCTTCTTCCTGCATGAAGTGAGATAGACAGAATACCGAAGTAAGAAGGACCTGTGACATAGAGACAACAACACAATCAGTCTGCTCTCATTTTCTTACATAAGATTTCTGATACAGAAGAAGCCCTAGACCAGAATATCAGTCACTTTTGAAGAAGAAGAACAATCTATCAAATATCAAGAGTCTTCCTTCTTCAACTCTCCAGGATACTTCAAAGTACAACAACTAATCCATCTGTCAAAGAAGTTCCTGAAGATCATTTCTGGTCAAGGCTGCAGATTGAAGGCCTACTTACCCTGTGCAAAGCTTCCCAGCCTGAACCCTTTTACATCTCAGGGGGAGCTTTGACAACATCATGTAATCCACATAGTCTTCTCATTGTGATTGAGAAAAGAAGACTTTCATCACTCTCTCATCCCCAAGTCTATACAGGGTTTTAATTCCCTTAAAAAATATTCTGGTTCACAAGTCTCCTTCCAAAAGACTTGAGGTTTGGTTTTTGAGCACATGATCAAAAGCTCATTGGTGTCAGACACCTGATCAAAAATCTGAGTGGATTCTTACCAGGGTGGTAGAAGAGTGGATGTACCCAAGTTAATGGGAACCACTATAAATTCTTGTATTGACTGGATTGCTCTTTTCTTTTGTTTTTGTGCTGTGGCTGTTTGATAGGATTGTCGTTTTAATTTTGTTTCTGCACTAGATTAAATTAGAAGAAAATCTTAAAAACCCTGAATACTCTATTCATCCCCCCTCTAGAGTAATCCTGATCTAACAGCTCACTTTCAAATGGTATGAGAGCAGGTTCCTTTGGTTGTACAAGCTAACCCTTGAATCAAAGATCCTTTGTTAGATCTAAATTTTATTTTTATTTTCAGTTATATTATATACATAGCAATGACACAGAACAAAGACTATACAAGCACCAGACCTTCAGTTTGCAACCTAAATAGGTTTGCCATCTGGAAGGCAAGAATCAAATTGTATATGAACTCTATTTATGAAGATATCTACAATTCCATCTTGATAGGTCCTCCTCAAGCCACAGCTTCTACATCTACAGCAGCCTCAAGAACAACTTTAGTTCCACCACCTGAGTAGACTGAGACCCAGAAGAAAGCAAAGATTGATGATGCCAAGGCAATAAACATACAGGCACAGACTATGTCATATGAGATCTTACAAAAGGTTTTTAAATGCACTTCAGCTAAATCCATCTGGGATTCCCTAAACCAAATGGTGGCTGTATTAGCAGATGAAAGGAAAGATAGAAGATCAAACCTCATCACACAATATGAAAACTTCAAAAAGGATGAAGCAGAAACAGTTGAAGTGATGTACAACAGGCTTAGCTCCATCATCAGTGAGCTAAGGACCTTAGATAAAGAAATCACCTTGACTGAAGTAAATGAAAAGATCCTTATGTGCTTCCTAAGCTCATGGGATTCAAGGATCTGACCCATCAAGTAGGACAAAATCCTAAATGAGATCTCCACTGAATCTCTTTTAGGCAAGTTAAAGTCCTATGAACAGCTGATTAAATCCAGGGAGGCAGCTGATTAAAGAACACCCCCTCCAGCAAGAAAAGAGCATAGCATTGCTTTCAAGGCAGCTAAAGAGACAGAGACTCCCTCAACAAATAAAGAACTCATGAGTCGTTTTGCCAAAATATTCTACAAGTTGGCAAAAAAATATTTCAGGAGGAAGTCATCCAGACAGGATGACAAACCAAGATATGATAAGACACCAACCAAAGAAGTTGTGTGTTTTGGATGCAGGATGCTTGGGCACTTCATCTCTGAGTATCCAGAGAATCAGAAGAAAGACAAGAGAAGAGAGAAAGATACCGGGAAATAGCACAGCAGCAGACCTTCCTCCAGCAAACACAAGTTGAAGGAGAAGGGTTTTTGGCTGAAACCTGGAGTGAGACTGAAGAAGAATCAACATCTTGTAGCTCCAGTGAAGATGAGGAAGAGACAAGGGTCAAGGAGGTTTGCCTCATGGCAATTGATGCTTCTAGGAGCCATTCAGAAGAAGATGATTCAGACAATGAAGCAGTTTCAGATTCTGAAGCTGACAAGGTATTGTCTTCTTTTAATTACAGTTCTGATTCCTTTAAATTTGAATTTAAAACAATGTGTATAGATTTAATAAATTCATAAAAGGAGATTAAAACTCTTAGGGAGAAACTAGGAATTTTAGAAAATGTAAACTCTGAAAATAATAGATTAAAAGATGAATTGTGTTTAGCTAATGAACAAATAATAATGTTAAAGACTGAGCTTTGTGATGCCAAACATTTTGAGGAAACTCTTAATGGAAGAAGCCTCAAGCTGATGGACATCACAAGCACTGTAAATGTCAGACTCAATTGCAAGATAGGCTTGGGTGCTTCATCAAGTTTGCCCCCATCCTCAAGAAATTTTTTTTGACAACCCCAATAAAATTTGTCTCTGCTAAGGGGAAAGAAAAATTAAATAATAAACAAACAATGGAAAATATTCCCATATCAACAGGTCGGAAAACCAAAAATCAGAAAACCTTAAGTAAAAACAAGGTTCAGCAGAATTCGTCGAACTTAGATCGACGAAATGCAGCCAGTTCGTCGAACCCAGATCGACAAACTCTGAACGAAAACTATAGCTATAATTATTCGTCTAACTGCGATCGACGAACTCTGTATGGTTCATCGAGCAGAGGTCGACGAACGTGGGGAATAGAAAATGAATATGTTCATTCTCTAGGCAGAGATTGATGATCTCAACCTAATTCGTCGAACTCTGGTCGACGAACTCACAGAAATTCGTCGAACCCAGAAAGACTTAACCAAAACATTAATTATAACAGAAACCTAAATAATTCCAGGAAAGCTTTTAATCCACTAGCTGATTGGGTCATACCACCTAGGAGATATCACCCTCTAGGATATAAATCTCAACCAGAATATTCTGTTATTTCCAGATTTTCATACCAGGAAATCAAAGGACCCAAGGTAACCTGGGTCAAGAACACTTAACTATTTTCATTGCACGTGAAGAGCTGTCCAGCAAATAATCAAACATGGTATCTGGATAGTGGCTGCTCCAAACATATGATAGGCAGCAAGGACAATCTATCCAACTATAAGTCCAATTTGGGGCCAAAGGTTATCTTTGAGGATTCCAAATGTGGCCAGTCAGAAGGTTTTGGAGAAGTGAAGATTGGAGAAGTTACTTTCAAGAAAGTGACATATGTCAAAGGACTCAAACATAACCTCATCTCCATAAGTCAGTTATGTGATCAAGGTTATCAGGTACACTTTAACTCATCCTCTTGCATTATTTTAATAAGGAAAATCAAACAGTTTTAATTGGAAATAGACAAGGCAACATAGAATTAGTTGACTTTCTAACTGCCAATTCTGATATCTACTTACTGAACTTAATTAGTAACCAGAATGATTTATGGCATAAAATACTAGGTCATGTTAATATGAAAAACATTGCTAGGCTATCTAAAGACAACCTTGTTAGAGGTCTACCTTCTGGTCCCTACAAAAAGGAAGGTCTCTGCAGGGCTTGTCAACTAGGCAAGCAAACTAAATCTAGTTTTAAATCTATAAATAAAAGTGATTCACCTAGGATTCTGTATTTTCTACATATGGATCTCTTCGGACCCATTGCTGGACAAAGCCTAGGAGGGAAATCCTAGACCTTAGTCATTGTTGATGACTTTTCTAGGTTTACTTGGGTATCCTTTCTGAGATTTAAGTCATATACCTTCAAGGTTCTTACAGATTTTCTCAGGACCATACAGATTGAGTTCTCTACTCATGTTGCATTGATCAGAAGTGATCATGCCACAGAGTTTGAGTCTCTTCTTATGCATGAGTCCTGTGAGAAGGAATGTATCAGGCATTACTTCTTAGCTCCTAGAACTCCTCAACAAAATGGGATAGCTAAAAGGAAAAATAGGACACTCATTGAACCTGCAGGTACATTGCTTGCAGATGCTTACATGGCACTCACATTTTGGGCAGAGGCTGTAAACACTGCAAATTATGTCCTGAATAGAAACCTAATACATAAACTGAAGAATAGGACTCCCTGTGAATTACTTCAAGGTAATAACCTAAACTCAACCATTTTAAAGTATTTGGATGTATATGTTATATTCACAACAATAACAAAAGATACATCAGAAAGTTTGTGACTAAGGCTGAAGAGGGAATTTATCTAGGGTATTCCCAAGTAAGCAAAGCCTATAGGGTTTTTAATTAATCATCATTAAAAATTGAAGAGTCCATTCATGTTTCATTTGATGAAACTAACTTATCTTGCAAGGAGAAAGAAATTTGTACCAATAGCCCTTTGTAGGTACCTCACTTATGTGAGAGATTGGATGAACTAAACCTTACCCAAAAGGTTCCAACACATCCTTCTCCACAAGTTAATGAAGAGAGTGAAGATGAAAGCATTGAAGGAATTGAACTTCCTCCAACAACAAACACAATTCCACAAGAGAAATTAATCCAAGATATTGTTGCACAACCAACTCCACCCACTGATTTAGTCACACTTAGGGATCACCCCAGATCTCAAGTGATTGGAGACATATCACTAGGTGTACATACAAGGCATCAACTCAACCAAGATTTGATGCATGCATGTTTTCTCTCTCAGGTTTAACCTCTATCCATCCATAATGCAAAGCAAGATCCCCATTGGATCATTGCAATGCAGGAGGAATTAAACTAATTTGAGAGATGTAAAGTTTGGGATTTGGTTCCAAGACCCCAAGACTATCCAGTCATTAGAACCAAATGAGTATACAGAAACAAACTGGATGCCCAAGGAGTGATTGTGAGGAACAAGGCTAGAATTATTGCTCAAGGTTATAGGCAAGAGGAAGGGATTGACTATGACCAAACATTTGCAATAGTTGCAAGGTTGGAGGCCATCAGAATTTTTCTAGCCTATGCAGCATACAAAAAATTCAAGGTGTATCAGATGGATGTGAAGAGTGCATTTCTTAATGGAGTACTTAAAGAAGAGGTTTATGTTGAACAACCTCCAGGTTTTGTCTCTCCAACTCACCCTTACCATGTTTTCAAATACATAAAGCTCTTTATGGTATCAAGCAAGCTCCAAGAGCTTGGTATGAGACCCTAGCTAGCTTTTTGATAGAGCATAAAATAATTAGAGGCATTGTAGATAGAACACTTTTCACTAGACATCATAAGGACCAAATATTGTTAGTGCAAATATATGTGGATGACATCATATTTGGGTCTACTAATTACAAATTATGCAAGATGTTCTCTGACCTCATTCATTCAAAATTTGAAATGAGTAGCATGGGTGAGCTCTCCTACTTCCTTGGTCTCCAAGTGAAGCAGTTACCTGATGTCATCTTCATATCTCAAGCTAAGTATGCTAAATAGCTTATAAAGAAGTTTGGGATAGATGATGCTTCAGCAAAGAAAATACCTATGGCTACTAATGCTATGATATACTCTGATCCACATGGGAAACATGTGGACCAGAAATTATATAGGGGCATTGTTGGGTCCCTACTATGTATACAACCCCATATTCGCTGAGCCAGACAAAGAGGCACAATGGTCATAGGAGGGTTAGCCAAAGTGGTCCCACCCTAAGGAGGATCTCGCCCACATAAGGCGGAAACGCTCTCGCCGGATGCTATAAAAGAGAAACCATGGGCCGAGAGTGCCAAGCGCGGACTGCGCGAAAGCGCTCTCGCCCAAACCAAGCCTCAATCCCGAAGAGTTCTCGCTTGCGCTGGGCGAGAACGTTCGCGCCACGCCCTGGGCCGAAAGGTCTCGGCACCATCTCTCACCGAGTGGGGCCCAGGGTCTTTGGAAGAATGTCCTAATTGCCCTCAGGAGAAATTACTTCAGTACCCTCAGAAAAACAGCGGGTTTTGGCTATTGGCAGACTAACCGGGGGCTTTTCAGTAAATTCAGGACAGCAAGATGCTATAAATAGACCCATAAGGGCTCCTTAGAAGGCAAGCTATCATCGTCTCCCAAATTCCAGTGCTTTCTGAGGAGCTCCTAGCCCAGCTTTGGCTTTGGAGGGGAAGCTCTCAGAGATCTTCCGGGTGTGAGGTGGGACCTCCCTGCTGAGGCTTTTGGGTCAGTCTTAGGTCCTTAGAATCCAGTCAAGGGGCGAGACTTGAGAGAAGTAGGTTTTGGCTGCACCCCTTTTTCTTCGAACTTCAGTTGGGGTCATATTTGGCTTCAACAGTTCTGGTGCGGTGAGCGTGGAAGGCAGCCGATTCAAGAAAGCCTTAAGTTTTGTCCCATGGCAGGAGGGGAAGGTGAAGGGTCAGGTTCTGGAGGCTCCCCCACCCGGGGAGAGGAAGCGACGAAGAGGATGCTGGATGAGTTCAAGCGAGAGGTTCTGCAGACGATCAGCTTGGCCTTCTCGGCGAGAGGCGAGTGGGCCACCCCTCAGGTCCCTATAGAAGAGGTTCCGCTCTTGGGCGAGAACGCCCCAGGGTAGCGCCCAGGAAAGGAGATCCCGGGCGAGGCTGGCGAGAGAGATATGGCGGTGCGGGAGCTATTACCAGGCCAGAGCCAGCACCCGGGCAAGGAGGCATTAACAGAGCCAGGCGAGAAGGAGGCGGCGGTGCGGGAACTCTTCCTAGGGCACGGTCTCGCGCATCGAGCGAGCCAGCCGAGGCCGCGAGACGTGCCTTCTCGCCAGGCAGGAGGCGAGAGCCCATTTAGCGAGCTCATCATCTCGGCTCCGGTACCGGAGGGGTTCCGGGAACCCGACATGTCCTACTACTCAGGGAAGGATGACCCGGTGTAGCACGTACAGTGGTTTGAAGACGTTGTGTCAATAAGACAGATGACGGATGCCTTCAAGTGCCGGCTGTTCGCCATCACGTTGAAAGAGAAGGCTCGGGACTGGTTCCACCAGTTGCCAGCAAGGTCAATATACTGTTTTGAAGATCTGCGGAGAAGTTTCCTGTTAAGATTCTCAACCTCAAAGAAGCGAAAGAAGGAAGCGGAGTGTCTGTTTGCGGTGAGGCAGAGGCCGGATGAGACGTTGGGTCACTATGTCAACCGGTTTCAGGAGGAGATCCTTCTGGTCCAGGAGGTTCCAGGGTACGCACTGATGCTGGCCTTCACCCTGGGGCTGAGACCGGGATTTTTTAGCATAGAATTGAAGAGGATGCCCCCCCTCTCCTTTGAGGAGCTCATGGAGAGGGCGGCAAAGGAGATTGATTTCGAGAGAGCAAACCCAGCATTCGCCAGGAAGTTGGCCAAGCTAGCAGAGGATGACGGGAAGGAACCAGCAGCGGGGAGACAGAAGGAGTCGAGAGAGCAGAGGGAGCTGAGGGAAGAAAGGAGAAGGGAGGAGCCCCGAAGGTTTGGGCAGCAGCAGGGTTGGGGGGCCCGGGAGCCAGTCAACCGGTTGGGTTGGAGGCCCCAGGAGGGTCGCCCCCAAGGCCCAGGAGAAGGCTTTCGAGGGAGAGATAACCTGCGGGAGCCCCGGAGGTTCAATCGACCGGCATGGAGGCAGGAGCCGAGGGATCGTCCCCCACCACCGCAGGAGGCCATGGAGGTAGGAAGGGGGAGAGGAGCAGCCAGGGGAGCTCGAGGAGGAAGAAGAGGAAGGGGAGATGGGAGAAGGGGCGGGGAGGCGTTGCTCTTTTGTGACTTCCACCAGGAGGAGGGTCACGCGACGGCCACCTGCCCAGAGTTCTTAGAGCTGAGGGAGGCCAGAGGAGCAGGGAGGCAGGATCCACCGATGAGGATAGTGGAGGTGCAGCAGGGCGAAGCGGAGGACATGTGCGAAGACCGGGTGGATGTAGGGACCCGGGGAGGAATCGGGGTGATTCATGGAGGAGTGGGGATTGAGGCAACCCGTAAGGGGAGTCTTCAATCCATGTACCAGAGAGGGGTGGCCTCAACCTCCCAGGTTCCTCCACCAGAAGAAAAGATTACTTTCTCATCAGCAGACATGCCAGACTATGAAGATCCATTCTGTGATGCCCTGGTGATCCAGACGGCGGTGGAGAACTATACCGTTTCAAGGATACTGGTAGATAACGGGAGCTCAGTTAATGTCATCTTCAAGAAAGCTTTTAATGAGATGAGGGTTGAAGGGAAGAGGGTCTTGGCATCGGATGGACCTCTGTTCGGGTTCTCCGGGGAGAGGAAGGAGGTAGAAGGAGGAGTAGGGTTACACGTAAGGTTGGGGGGCGTGTCGCGGAACTGCAGGTTCGTGATCGTGGACGCCCCGAGCAGCTATAATGCCATCTTTGGGCGTCCCCTCATCAGCGCCTTTCGCTGCGTCCCCTCCTCGTTCCATCAGTGCCTCAAGTTCAACAATGGGGGGTACAGGTCAGGGTCAGAGGAGACCCGAAGGTGGCAAGGCAATGTTACGTTACGGCAGTCAACACCATTTCGTGGATGGCGGAGGCGGAAGAGTTGGAAATAGAGATGGCGGCCCTAGAGGAAGTTGTGGAGGAAGAGGAGATGGTTCTTGAGGAGGTAAGGAAGGAAGCTGGAGAGGAAGCCGGAGAGGAAGAGACAGAGAAGATGCGAGGGGATGTGCAGGTGATACGGAGGAGCGATGTGCAGGAAAGCCCGGAAAAGGGAGTGGAAGTAGAAGAGCAGGCGGCGAGAGAAGTTGAGGGAGAGGTCCCAGGAGGCGTAGGAGCCGAGCAGCAGCAGCAGAGGGGGATAGAAGCGATGGAAATTGAGGAGGAAAAAGGAGAGCTGGAGCTGGAGGAAGAGGCAAAAACCGGTTGGGAGCAGTCGCGGCTGGAACCGGCTGAAGAAGTGGTGGAGATGGAGGTCTTCACCAAAGCAGGAGAGGTGCAAAGGGTGCGGGTCAGCGGGGGGTTGAGTCTCGAGGCCCGGGAGCAGGTGCGAGCTTGCATTCAAAGCAACGTTGACGTCTTTGCTTGGAGCGCGGTGGACATGCCGGGCATCGACGCCGATATAGCTTGCCACCGCCTGAACCTGGATCCCCGCGCCCGCCCCATCCGTCAGAAGATGAGGGCCATCGCTACAAAGCTGGAGGAGCCCATTCGCGAGGAGGTCAAGAAGCTCCTGGAGGCGGGCTTCATCTCAGAGATCCAGTATCCAGGCTGGATCTCCAATGTGGTAATGGTGAAGAAGGGATGTGGTAAATGGAGGATGTGTGTTGACTTTTCTTTGTTGAATAAATCATGCCCCAAGGATTGCTATCCCCTGCCTCGGATCGACGCGCTGGTTGATTCAGCCGTCGGTTTTTCTGTCATGAGTTTTTTAGATGCTTTTTCAGGTTATCACCAGATCCGGATGCACCCTCCTGACACCAAGGATGTTTCCTTCATCACGAGGGATGGATGCTTCAGTTACAAGATGATGCCCTTTGGGTTAAAGAACGCAGGGGCTACCTATCAGTGCATGATGGATCGGTTCTTCCGGGACCAGAGGGGGAGGAACTTGGAGGTCTACGTTGACGACCTAATGATCAAAAGCAAGAGCATAGCTTCACACCTGCAAGACCTCGAGGAAACATTCGCCACCCTGAGAAAGTTTAAAATGAGGCTGAATCCCTTGAAGTGTGTCTTCGGGGCAAGCCGCGGGAAGTTCCTCGGGCATCTCCTGACTCCGGAAGGAGGGAACCCAACCCGGACAAAGTCAAGGCCATCCTGGATTTGGAGTCACCTCGCGACGTCAAGGAGGTCCAGCGCTTGACAGGCAAGCTGGCTGGGCTAAGCAGGTTCCTCTCCCGGGCAGGAGACAAGTGTTCTTCTTTCTTTAAAGTGTTGCGGGGGAATCAAAGGTTCGAATGGACGGCCGAGTGCGAAGAGGCCTTCCAGGGGCTGAAAATACAACTCTCTCAGGCTCCCCTCCTTCAGAGCCCAAAGGATGGGGAGGACCTGACCTTGTACCTCGGAGTAGGGGCGGAGGCGGTGAGCTCCGTCCTAGTAAGGGAAGAAGAAAAGAAGCAGCTTCCCATCTATTACGTCAGCCGGATATTGAAAAAAGCAGAGCTTTGCTACCCTATCCTGGAAAAGCTCGCTTATGCCTTGGTCATCTCGGCCAGAAAGCTCCGGCCATACTTTCAAGCGCATTCGATTAGGGTGGTGACCGACCACCCTCTTCGCAAGGTCTTCGAATGAGTGGAGCACTCGGGGAGGCTGGCTAAGTGGTCCATTGAGCTAAGCGAGTTCGACATCTCCTTTGTACCAAGGCTCTCCATCAAGGCACAGGCAGTGGCAGACTTTCTAGCAGACTACGTTGTTGAGGTCGGGGGGGAAGAGCAGCAACCGCGAGAAGCATGGAAGTTAATGGTTGATGGGGCCTCAGGAAGGCACTCCCTAGGGGCAGGGGTGGTGTTGACAAGTCCCTAGGGGGTAACCATAGAGCAAGCAGTCATTTTACATTTCCCAGTGACCAACAATCAAGCAGAGTATGAGGCCGTTATTGCCGGCCTTCGCCTGGCAAAGGAGCTGGGGATTCAGGCGGTGGAAGTTGTCAGTGATTCAAAGGTAGTGACATCGCAGATCCGGGGAGTGTTTGAAGCTCGGGAACCCACCCTCATCAGATACCTCTCCAAGGTAAGGGCGATCATCGGAGGATTTCGGTCTTTCTCAATTCAACATGTTCCAAGGGAAGAAAGTGTAGCCGCCGATCGACTGGCCAAGTTCGGGCCTCAGGTAGGAGGGACCTTGACAGAGCTGTTCCGACCAGCTATCGAGGAAGGAGAGTTGATGCTTGTGGATCGGCAACCCTCGTGGGTAGATCCATTGGTGGCCTTCCTAACCACCGGTGAACTGCCTGAGGGGACCAAGGCGGGGAGAAGCTTCAAGCGTAAGGCGGCTCACTACTTGATGATGGAGGGAGGTCTGTATCGCAAAATGTTGTCAGGGCTTCTAGCCAGGTGTGCAACCGAAGAAGAAATCCCGAAGATTTTAAGGGAAATGCATTCGGGCGAGTGCGGCAGCCACTCGGGAGGAAGGACGCTGGAGGCCAGGGTGGTCAGACAGGGCTACTTCTGGCCCACCCTAAGGAAGGATGCCATGGAGTTTGCAAGGAGGTGCCAAAAATGTCAACTCTATGCCCCACTCCAACTCTTGGCAGCTCAAAGACTACGGAGTATCACGGCACCATGGCCATTTGCCATCTGGGGAATGGACTTAGTTGGGCCCTTTCCTCCGGCTAGTGGGCAGAGGAGGTTCCTCTTGGTCATGGTTGATTATTTCTCAAAGTGGCTAGAGGTCAAAGCCTTGGCCAAGGTCACCTCGCAGGTCATAAGGAATTTCATCTGGGGGGAAATCATTTGTAGGCATGGATTGCCCCAAGCAATAGTGACCGATAACGGCCCCCAGTTTGCCAGCGAGGAGTTCATCAGCTTCTGCGCTCAACTCGGGATAGATCTCCGGTTTGCCTCCGTCCATCACCCTCGGAGTAACGGTCAAGTGGAAGCAGCAAACAAAATCATTATAAATCTACTAAAGAAGAAGGTGGAAAACTTGAAGGGAAATTGGGTGGAACAGCTCCCATCGGTCCTGTGGGCACTACGAACGACTCCGAACACGGCCACCGGAGAGACCCCCTTCAAGCTCTCTCATGGGTGTGAAGTCGTCCTACCGGTGGAGTTTGAGGTCCGGTCCCCGCGAGTCACAGCCGCGGGCGAAGGAGACGAGGCATGGAGGGTGGAGAACGAGGAGGGGCAGCGCCTCTCGTTAGATATGGTGGAGGAACTGCGAGATGTGGCAGCTATCAGGCAAGAAGAGATCAAGCGACGGATGGCCAAGCATTTTGATAAGCATGTCAGGATCAAACAGTTTGCTAAGGGGGATCTGGTGTTGAGAAAGGTCGACGCGGCGGGAAGATCGGCTCCCGTAGGTAAGCTCCACCCGAACTGGGAAGGTCCATACATTGTAAAGGAAGTCCTCGGAACAGGGGGATACTACCTCCAGGACGTGGAGGGAAGAGCCCTAAGCCACACTTGGAGTGGTGATGATCTAAAGCGCTTCTACCCCTGAAGGGAGAAGGATGTAATCATGTATCTCAAAAATGAACTTATTATATTATACCGATTGATTCTCCTTTAACTAGTGTCGAATTTTTCATGGCATAACATAGTTGAATGTTTTGTGACACCCCGAGCTCGGCTCGGCCCCAGGTAGACCCGCTGCGCAGGCTCTCATCTAGCTGGCAGGTCCGAAGGCTCGCCTGTGGGGGATAGGTTTGGTTGGTTTGAGATCTTCATCGGCACCCCGAGCTCGGCTCGGCCCCAGGTAGACCCGCTGCGCAGGCTCTCATCTAGCTGGCAGGTCCGAAGGCTCGCCTGTGGGGGATAGGTTTGGTTGGTTTGAGATCTTCATCGGCACCCCGAGCTCGGCTCGGCCCCAGGTAGACCCGCTGCGCAGGCTCTCATCTAGCTGGCAGGTCCGAAGGCTCGCCTGTGGGGGATAGGTTTGGTTGGTTTGAGATCTTCATCGGCACCCCGAGCTCGGCTCGGCCCCAGGTAGACCCGCTGCGCAGGCTCTCATCTAGCTGGTAGGTCCGAAGGCTCGCCTGTGGGGTATAGGTTTGGTTGGTTTGAGATCTTCATCAGCACCCCGAGCTCGGCTCGGCCCCAGGTAGACCCGCTGCGCAGGCTCTCATCTAGCTGGCAGGTCCGAAGGCTCGCCTGTGGGGGATAGGTTTGGTTGGTTTGAGATCTTCATCGACACCTCGAGCTCGGCTCGGCCCCAGGTAGACCCGCTGCGCAGGCTCTCATCTAGCTGGCAGGTCCGAAGGCTCGCCTGTGGGGGATAGGTTTGGTTGGTTTGAGATCTTCATCGGCACCCCGAGCTCGGCTCGGCCCCAGGTAGACCCGCTGCGCAGGCTCTCATCTAGCTGGCAGGTCCGAAGGCTCGCCTGTGGGGGATAGGTTTGGTTGGTTTGAGATCTTCATCGGCACCCTGAGCTCGGCTCGGCCCCAGGTAGACCCGCTGCGCAGGCTCTCATCTAGCTGGCAGGTCCGAAGGCTCGCCTGTGGGGGATAGGTTTGGTTGGTTTGAGAACTTCATCGGCACCCCGAGCCCGGCTCGGCCCCAGGTAGACCCGCTACGCAGTCTCTCATCTAGCTGGCAGGTCCGAAGGCTCGCCTGTGGGGGATAGGTTTGGTTGGTTTGAGATCTTCATCGGCACCCTGAGCTCGGCTCGGCCCCAGGTAGACCCGCTGCGCAGGCTCTCATCTAGCTGGCAGGTCCGAAGGCTCGCCTGTGGGGGATAGGTTTGGTTGGTTTGAGATCTTCATCGGCACCCCGAGCCCGGCTCGGCCCCAGGTAGACCCGCTGCGCAGACTCTCATCTAGCTGGCAGGTCCGAAGGCTCGCCTGTGGGGGATAGGTTTGGTCTGGTTGGCTTGGTTAGTGTAAGGCAGGAAGCACGTTGGGAATACCAAATGAAAAGTGAAAATGAAGAAATAGATCTCGGCAGAGATGGATCTCGGCAGAGATAGATTTCGGCAGAGATAGATCTCGGCAAGGACAGGTCTCGGCAGAGATAGATCGCTGCAGGAGAATCCCCCTCAAAGGGATCTCAAGGTGGGGAGGCTTTCGCCAAAAAGGTTCCTCTCAGAGTTCTCGAACAAATAGGCGAGATCGTTATACGATGAGCTAGTGGGGACTCGCGCAGTCTAGAGGGGACGGTCCCGTCCTAAGGATTCAAAAATCACGCTTCCGGCTGGCCGGTTACCGCGGGTTCTTGCTGATTCATCGCTAAGGATTTCCTAAGAAGGCCAAGGGCCTTGGCGGAAGCCTACGCCGAAAGCGTTCAACCACGACAATTACATCGAACACATTCGCAAATAACAAGAAATGTTCGCAAGAAAAGCATTTACATTAATAATACAATGTGTGGGTACAAAATGATAGCGTCTCGCGCTTTACAGAGAGGTGAAGAACAGAAACGAGAAGGGGACCCTCAACGGGACAAACTGTACCCCTCGGAAGTCTCGCTGGAGCTTCCGCCGGAGCTCCCCCCGGAAGTCTCGCCACCCGCTGCGGGGGACTTTGAGACATCCGAGGGAGGGGTATCGGGGGCGCCCAGGGGCTTTGGAATGGGCTCGAAGAGCCATGGGACAAGTTGTGGAGCGGTAATGTCTTTGCCCCTCCCGTCCCAGCAGTTGACATCGTGCAGCGTCTCCAGTGTCAACTTTACGGTGGCTTGCGCGTTCCCCTGGAGCAGCTTGTCGATGTCACAAGCCGAGTAATACTGGCTCTTCAATCTCTCGTCCAGCGGAGGGGCTGCACTGGCCTCGAGGCGCGCGATCTGCTCTCGCGGGAGAACGTTGTCATATCGGGCCTGAGACAGCTCCTCGCGAAGTGCGGCCTGAGCGGAATCCTGAACAGCGGAAGGTTAGCATCAGAGAAAGGTTAGGATTGCGAGAACAAATGATTATGAATGGTCTCGCTTACCCCTTCCGCTTGGCGCGAGGATAACAGTTGCTGGGTCTCGGCCAGCTCCTTGGCCAGAGAGGCCGCCTGGGCCACCGCATCGTCCCTGGCCTTGAACATGTCTTGGAAGTTGCGGTCTATCGTAATGCTCCGCCGGGCGCACATGTGCGCAAGCTCCAGCCCACGCATTAAAGCGCGAGTGGAGTCGTACGCCAACAGCCTGGTCGACATCCTGTCGTAGACGCTAGCGTCCTCCCGGCTGTAGAGACCGTAGCCTAAGGCGAAAGCTTCGCCGGTGACCTCGTCTCGCTCCGCCCAGCTCGGCAAGAGGGACGAGACCGTGACCTTATTGGCGTCAGGGTCCCATTGCAGCAGTGGCTTGTTCTCCGCGTCCAGGCACCTCATGCCGAGACCAAAGTTACGATGACCCCGCGGCACCTCGTCAGACAGGGGTTGGCCGGAGGTCCCGGCGGCCGCACCCTCGCTCTCGGCGGTGCCAAGGGTCCGAGGGTTCTCGGTAGGAGTCCCGGGGCCGCCCCTGGTGGCCGCAATCTTGCTTACTGCCTCCAGGACCTCCTCGAAGGAGTGGCCGGCGGGGAGAGGTTGGACGGGAGGTACAACAACAGCCTTTCCCTTCTCGATATCCGTGGTCTTGGGCCTCTTGATTGGCTGAGGTGCGGAAGCACCCGGCTTTCGCTTCACAACACCGCTTGAGGGGGGAGGCCCGTCTCTTTTCGGCAGGCTTGCGCGGCGGCTTTCGCAAGAGCCAGCGGGTCCTTAGGAGGTTGGCTCTCTCTGGCGCGAGCCTCGTCGAAAGGCTGGCGGAGAGGGATCTCGCGCTCTCCTGCGAAACAATAGCGATCAATTCCAACCTTGGAAAAAGCAAGAAGGCAAATACGGGCGAGATCTTACCTTCTCCCGGAAGTACGGGATGAAGAGAATCGACGTCTCGCCGGAGGTAGAGGACGTCGAAATCCTTGGTTCCGAAGAACTCAAGGAGGGCGCTCTCGCGGGAGCCCAAGGACGGAGGCTTGTAGGCGGCATCCTCGTATTGGATGGGGGAGAGGGGTACGTTCCCGAAGTCGCCGGAAATGTAGATGAACCTCTCGCCCCAGTGATGGTGCTTGTTGGCGAGACCGATCGTTTTCAGCAGTTGCCTAGAGAAGAACACCACGCCTCCCTTCGCGCGAAAAGTAAATAACTTGCGGAAAATCGGCAAGCTAAACTCAATCCTCTCCGACCGCATATAGCATATGAAGGCCATGAGAATCGCCACGGAGTTAGGGTTCAGCTGCGCGGGAACCATCCCGTAGTACCGGAGAGCCTGCCGCATCTCAGGCCACAGCGGAAGGCGGAAGCCCACCTCGAAGTGTTCGATAGGGATGGCGAGCTCCCCTTCCCCTGCAGTGTTGACTTTGTCATGACTGCCCGGGGGCCGCGCGACGAAGCCAGCGGGAACGTGCTGGGTCTTGATCAGATTGAACTCGCCTAGAGTGAGAGTACAGGAAGGGAAGAGATGCTTTTGGAAGGCTTCCGCGCAGTTGGATCGTCCTTCACCACCGCCCGGCATCGCAATAGGGTTTGAAGGCGAGATCTACGGGGGAAGGCGAGAGCGAGAACGGGGCGAGAACGGAAGTGGAAGACAGAAACGGGCGAGAGCTTTGCGAAGACCGCGAGAACAACAACAAAGAGGAGAGAGACTGGAATCAGAGGAATGAATGTGGTAGGTGAGCCTCCTATTTATAGAAAATCGTGGTAATGATGGCTGTTTTCAGAAAGGCGGCGAGGGTACAGCCGCCGCGTCCTAGGTCAGCGGCGCTTCGTTTTTCCCAGCCCGAATCTGACAGCGACCGATTAAGCAGCTGGCGCTAACGTTGCGAAATGTCATATGGCCGGTAAGATAGGCGGAAGCAAGGTGGCTCTCGCCACCCCAAAGGCCTGGGAAGGTAACTCATACGCATACAAAAATATTACAGACAGAGCTATTGCTCTCGCTGAGCGGGAACGCAATAAAATAATAAGCGAATAAAGTGCGGGAACATTAGTTACAACTCCAAGCGAAAAAATGAGGGTACATTAGAGAAGGGAAGGCCAGGGGAAGAGGAGGGAGGTCTCGCGCTTCAGTACGGCTCCCAGCGCCATTTCCCTTGCTCCCAACGCCACTTGCCTCGGTCCCGCAGCTTGGTCCGGGGAGGCGCCTGCGGGTTGAAGTAGGATGACAGAACGCTGCATCCCAGGTCAACCCGGCGAGACAGATCCCGGATTCTCTCGATGCATCTCTCAGGTGAGGACCCGGCGGTAGCTCCCCCGGGCCGGTCCATCTCGCCTAGAAGGAAGTCTCGCTCCAGGGACTCCAGCCTCTTCTCCACTGACTGGCGAAACTCTCGGGCCGCAAGGTCGCGGACCCGTTCTCGCCGGATGAGTTTCGACAGGATGGCGGCAACCTTCTTCCCTCGTCTTTTCGCGCTCCCGGCACCGGTCAGGATCTCCTCCATCTCGTCAGATGAAGGGAAGGGAGAGCTCTCGCCGTCTTCTCCCTCTCTTTCTTCTTCTTCTTCTTCTTCTTCTTCTTCCTCGACCTCAGCGCCAGGCTGCGAGTCCATGTCCCCTGTCGAAAGAATCCCCATTTTAGCGGAAGCTGAAGGATAGCAGCGATAAAATTGCCGTATACCTTCAGAGTGACGAGGCCCCCCGGTCGACGGCAGGCGAGAAGGCCCAGCCCCCCCCCCCCCCCCCCCAGCTCCAAAGAGGAGGTGGATTGGCTTTCCTTTGTCGGGGGGGGGGGGGGGTAAACTTTGCGGATGGTGATCCCGGCCTGATCGAGAGCAGGGGAGCGGGTCTCCTCAGCCGCTGGAGGGCTAGCATCTAGCGGTGGCGCAGGGATCTCGACATTTTTTCCTCTCGCCGGTAGGGAGGAATCAACCGCATGAGCAGACTGATTCGCAGTTCTCACCCCACCATCCCGGGTGGCGAGATCTGGAGGTGCGAAAACTGACGCTGCGAGGAATCAGGTCAGCATTTAAAAATACCAGGCGAAGGCAAGAAGGGAACCTTTACCAGCGGTGTTCGGGTCTGGTGGAGGAGGCGCCTCGGGAACCTGTGGTTGATCATCGTGATGGCTAGAGGGTGGATCCAAACGTTCTCGCGGGGACGCGGCAGCGTCAGGAACCGTCTCCTGCGAGAGGTATCAAGTTAAACAATTGAGCAACTGGTTGTTAATTGGTATATCAAGCTTACCTTCCGCGGCGAGGTGCCGTCCGCGCAACTAGGGGTCGGGGTGGGCGGGCTCCTGTTCTCGCGGGATAGGTCCCGCTGAACCACCTTCGCCTTCTTCTTCTTCTTCTTAGGCAGAGAAGGCTCAGCAACTGACGACTGTCTCGCTAGCCATGGGGCGACCAGGGCGCTGTTAGCCCGAGCTCGCGCCTGCGCCGCGTTAATGCGGTCCTGCAAATCCTGCGGAAGAGGTTTATCGGCACGCTTGGAAGGCATAGCGAGGGAGATGGCGAGAGCTCAGGGGGAGAATGACGGCTCGAGGGAAGTGTTATGACCGTCTATCGGCACTCATATTTATAGGCGCCGTACGGCCCACCGAAAGATTCCCTGACGTTGACACGTGCTCAGCGAATATTTTGGGTTGAACATATCTTTTCGAGCGCGGCGCTAGCTCGAAAAGAGCGGGGATTGTGTACAACCCCATATTCGCTGATCCAGACAAAGAGGCACAATGGTCACAGGAGGGTTAGCCAAAGTGGTCCCACCCTAAGGAGGATCTCGCCCACAGAAGGCGGAAACGCTCTCGCCGGATGCTATAAAAGAGAAACCATGGGCCGAGAGCGCCAAGCGCGGACTGCGCGGAAGCGCTCTCGCCCAAACCAAGCCTCAATCCTGAAGAGTTCTTTCTTGCGCTGGGCGAGAACGTTCGCGCCACGCCCTGGGCCGAAAGGTCTCGGCACCATCTCTCGCCGAGTGGGGCCCAGGGTCTTTGGAAGAATGTCCTAATTGCCCTCAGGAGAAATTACTTCAGTACCCTCAGAAAAACAGCGGGTTTTGGCTATTGGCAGACTAACCGGGGGCTTTTCAGTAAATTCAGGACAGCAAGATGCTATAAATAGACCCATAAGGGCTCCTTAGAAGGCAAGCTATCATCGTCTCCCAAATTCCAGTGCTTTCTGAGGAGCTCCTAGCCCAGCTTTGGCTTTGGAGGGGAAGCTCTCAGAGATCTTCCGTGTGTGAGGTGGGACCTCCCTTGCTGAGGCTTTTGGGTCAGTCTTAGGTCCTTAGAATCCAGTCAAGGGGCGAGACTTGAGAGAAGTAGGTTTTGGCTGCACCCCTTTTTCTTCGAACTTCAGTTGGGGTCATATTTGGCTTCAACACTATATCTTAAAGCAAGCACTCCTGATATTATGTTTGCCACATGCCTTTGTGCTAGGTTCCAATTGAACCCAAAAGAATATCATCTAATTTTCTTAAAAAGGATTTTGAGATATATAAAGAGTTATCCTAGTCTAGGCCTATGGTATCCAGCTGATTCAGAATTTGATTTAATTGGATTTTCAGATGCTGACTTTACTGGATGCAGGGTTGATAGGAAAAGCACCTCAGGGACTTATTAGTTCCTTGGTATGTGGTTGGTATCCTGGTTTTGTAAGAAACAAACATCTGTGTCTACCTGAACTGCTGAGGATGAGTATATTGTAGCTGGAAGCTATTGTTCCCAGATGTTGTGGATTAAAAATCAATTACTAGACTATGGTCTCAACTTAAATAATTCAACTCTATTTTATGATAAAACAAGTGCAATAGCAATAGCATAAAATCCAGTCCATCACAGTAAGACAAAGCATATAGACATTAGACATCATTTCATTAGAGAGTGTGTGGACAAAAACAAAATTAATCTTGTCTATATCTACATTGATTTACAAAGAGCTGATATATTCACCAAACCTCTGGATGAGAGGAATCACATATTCTTTATAAATCATCTTGGAATGATTAATGGAGAAGATTTGGTTTAATTTCTGTCTGCACTTGACGAATTTTCCAGAGTTCGTAGAATGGAGCTCGACGAACTAGGGAAATTTCGGGAAATATTCGTCGAACGAAAGTCGACAAACTCTCTGTGAGCGAACCTATTTTCGTCGAACGGAGATCGACGAATTCACTTCAGAAAACTTTCGTCGAACGAAGCTCACCGAAATGTCTTCAACTCTTCAAGCTGAGCTCGATGATTTATTTCACTATCAATTATTTTTTTGATCTCAGGTCGAAGAATTTCATATTTTTCATGGAACGGAGTTTGTCGATTCATATTCCAGAAAATCTTATAACTAGGTTTTCTTCGACCTCTGTCCCGCGCATTCTGTTCCCTTTGCACTTGATCACCATTTCTCTCTCTTTTGCAGGTGATTTCATGGCGATTCAAGCAGGAGCCCTAGCCGCTATGAAGTTTGACACAGGATTTGATCTCGACTTCGAATCATTTCAACACTCGGATCCAATTTTTCTGAACATTCTGACTCTACTGGAAGAATAGAATTTGAAAAACCTGATGACAACAAGAATAAAGCTGGCTGGAACAGAAATTAGAGAATGGGTCTATACTTCATCTACATCAGAGGAAAACACCATGTCAGGAACAATCGCCGGTAATGCTGTTTCTTTGACTCCCGCTGTTTTAACTGAAATTTTTGATCTGAGTAATGGAGAAGAAGATTTAGAGATTGATTCTGAAGAATATGATATGATGTTGAGTTTAATGGGTTATGCTAGAGATAACCCCAATAAGTTGTTGAATAAACATTTATCTGCAGAATACAAATTTCTGGCAGATATAGTGGGAAAAGCCTTGTTGGGCAAGCACACTGCTCATGACTACATCACCAGGCATCAATTCCTGGTCATGTGTGCAGTGGTCAATAAAAAGAAAGTGGATTTGGCACAGATCCTCTTTAATCTGATAAGGAAATAGAATAATAAGAAAGAAGTTTGCTTTGGAAGGATCCTGCGATCTTCCTGAAGGAGAAGGCTACTGAATCCCTGGTCTCACAGACCATATTCATTAATACCAGCAAGAGGCTCATATGCACCTTGTTTGGCAGGTGGGAGAGGGCCATAACTTAGCCATCCAAGGCTTCAACCTCTTCCACCCCAGCTTCTGAAAGCACAAGGGCTGCTATAGCCACTCCCCACCCTACTAAAGAGATCATCCCCACACCTCCATCCCTTTCAGCAACTCAACAACCACCACAACTCCAACAATAACTTCCACCACATCAACAACCAACACCCTCTGTTCATATTTCTACTACAGCTACATCTTCTGCCACCTCTCCACCCCTAGATCTTACCAACATCCCCTCATCTCTTATTCAGGAATACCATCAACCCACTCCATCTCAATCACCCCTATCCCCCAATGATCTACCAGCCCCAACACCACCATCATCTCCTCTTCCACCTCACATATCCTCCATTCCAACTTTTGATCCTCTGACTTCCCCCCTCAACTCTCCATCCCCTCCAGATTCACATATGCTAGATGTCATCCCTCCATCATCTCCAACATCTACCATCCCTCCAAATGACTCCAACCAACATTCTACTGAACCATCTGCTACTCCACCTCTGGATCCCTCCACCATCTCCTCTATAATTACTCTCATCACCCCTCTACTCAAATCTCTTATAGCAGAGGCCATTACACCTCTTGCTACTTCTATCTCCACTCTTTCTGCTCAACTCTCTTCCTTCACTATTGCCCCCTCTTCATTCAAGGGCCTGGCTCCAGTTTTTACTGAAACCAGGCAGGGGGAGATGCTTGATGAAGAAGCTACAGCAGCTCTAGCAGTTCAAGCAGCAGCTTCAGCTCTAGCAGTGATATAGGTAGTAACAACAGCAGCAGTTGATACAGATTATACTTATACAGATTTAATTGATTTAATTCAATTCATTGATACTGACATGGACTTAGAAGAGTCAGTTATTGAGGACATTATTACTGCTGTTGATTTCATTTTACATCCCACAGTAGGTATAGTTAATTTGTTGAGCATTTTTGATACTGCATATTTGAGATTTCGTCCAGTAGAGTATACTAAGCCGTTCTTGGCTATTGTACCATATACTTCCCCAGTAAGTCCTCAAGTTGCAAAGCAACTTAGTGACAGCTTTGTTGTTCCAGAACCAATAGTCATTCCATCTTCTCCAGCAATTTCTTCTACATCTACTTTTGTCATGGATGACCCTCCAATGCCAGATCTGGATGATTTGATCCTGGCTGATATTGAAGAAGAGGAAAAGGCAGTTGCTGAAAGAACTATCAAAATTAGTTCTCCAGCTTCTCCTGTGGCTTCTCCTCCAGCTCCTGTTGAAGTTCCTGCTCAAGCTCCATCTCTACCTGAAAAGCCTATCATTTCTACTGAGGCTCTAAAAGCTTTAAAGGAATTATATGATAACCCTTAGAGATCTGATGATGATGATAAGGATGAGGATGATGATTCTGATGATGAGCCCAAGAGGAAGCCAGTTTCCAAGAAAAGAAAAACTCCTCCTCCTCCTCTCCAAAGCCAAATCCAAACAATGACACTCACTATTATATTCTCCAAAAGTTAACTCCATACAAGGGGATGCCATCTTGGATGTGGTTATCCAAAAATTAGCAGAAGGAGAAGAAGAAAAGCAGAAGGTACTCTCCTCCTCCAGTTCAAAGATTCAAAAAAGATCCACCTCCTCAACTTCCTCCAGCTGCTGGTGCTTCAGGAACAACTTCTCAAAGATCTGCCCCTGTTCAAACATATCAGAGACACCATGAGAGATCATCTTCTGAAACCAGTCAGCATAGGTATTACTCTTCAGGCAAGTAGCATCAACCACAGTAGCAGCATCAACAACAGCTATCATCCCCTGCAGATCAGAAAGCTGAAAGTCCTAAAAGTCCAAACTCTCCTCCTGTTCCTTTTGAAGATCCAGAAACAGCTAGTACTGCTAGAATTGCCAGGTTCCAGGAACTAGTAGGCCTTTCTATGATTAACAAAGCCAAAGCTGAAGGAAAGGATCCTTCTGAATATTCAACAATGTCAAAGTACAGGATAGAGGAACTTAAAAGGTTTGAGAAAGCAAACAAATTTTTCAATGTTGATGACTACATGAAGTTGCACCCAGAAGCAGTTATCTCCAGAGCCACATCTTTGAAGATTATAGGAGCTGCTGATATGACCTTAACAAAAGTACAAGCTTCAGATCCAAACAGAGAGATTGTGTTTACAAAGTCTGGAGAGAAGAGCAAGCAAGAAATGCCAAAGGAAAAGAAACAGAAGAAGTAAATTTTGAACTCTTTTATTTTTTTTATAATTATCTATAATTTCTCTATATTTTGAACAAAGCTTATGTATATATATATCTGTTGCATGTGTTATTAAACTATGCCAGATATATGCTTTTTCTATTTGTTTATTTTCAATTTTAATTTGAGTCTGTAATTAGTGACCTCACCCAAATAGGGGGAGATTGTTGGATCCCTAGTAAGATTTGGGCTAGGTTCACTAACTTAGGATCTTATGACCCACAATGTATATCCAGGGTCATGGTTGTGTCCTACAGTCTAGGCCAAGTCCTTAGAAGCAACACTGTATGGACCAACCATCATTAGACTTCCAGAGACTCAAAGACTTAGAGATTTTCCAGAGACCAAGTAAAATGAGTTCAACGTTCGTCGAACTCAGGTCGACGATAGTTGTGCTCAGCTCGACGATCTCAGAGTAAATTCTCTGAGCTGAGCTCGACGAACTTGGTACTCAGGTCGACTAACTTTGGACACTATATTCAACACTTCAAGATCAGAAAACATCTCTTTATTCTAAGTCTAAAGTCAGACTTTGGTCGACGAACTTGATTCTCAGCTCGACGAACTGTGACCACAACAGCTATAGTTATCCAGCAGCAGTTAAGTGGTCCTCGGCTCGACGAAACCAATTCTTAGGTCGACGAATTCTGGATACTTCACTTCAACACCATTATCCAGAAGCATCTAAAATTATTCCAAGTCCAGAATCATCTCCAGTCGACGAAGTTACAATCTCAGCTCGACAAACTTGAGACACAGAATAAGCAAGTCTAGATAATGCAGTTTTCTGCTTTAGCTCGACGATCTTGGAACTTAGCTCGACGAATAGAAGTCATCTGGTCAACGAACTCAGCAACTCATCTCGACGAACTGTGGACTCAGCTCAACGATTTCTGATATCAGTTCAACGAATCCAGACTTAGTCATTTTTCCATCCTTCTGTCCCAATTTTACTGCAATAATTCCTGAGTAATTAGTGCTCTAATATTCTCTGAATATAACCGTTAGAAGAGCATTGATTATGGTATTCTCCAGGATTATTGCCTGCCTTTTTTCCATGGGACAGTTGGTGAAATAAATCAATGTTGTTTATTCTCAAGGCCGTCAGCATTGACTGCCGAAGATTTCAAAAAATTCAAAAGAACATTTTTGACTAGAAATACAAAAGTGATTTTCTCTCTTCTTCCTACATGAAGTGAGATAGACAGAATACAGAACTAAGAAGGACCTGTGACATAGAGACAACAACACAATCAATCTGCTCTCATTTTCTTACACAAGATTTCTGAAACAGAAGAAGCCCTAGACCAGAACATCAGTCACTTTTGAAGAAGAAGAATAATCTATCAAATATCAAGATTCTTCCTTCTTCAGCTCTCCAGGACACTTCAAAGGACAACAACTAATCCATCTGTCAAAGAAGTTCCTGAAGATCATTTCTGGTCAAGGCTGCAGATTGAAGGCCTACTCACCCTGTGCAAAGCTTCCCAGCCTGAACCCTTTTACATCTCAGGGGAAGCTTTGATAACATCACTGAATCCACATAGTCTTCTCATTGTGATTGAGAAAAGAACACTTTCATCACTCTCTCATCCCCACCTCTATACAGGGTTTTAATTCCCTTCAAACTTATTCTGGTTCACAAGTCTCCTTCCAAAAGTCTTGAAGTTTGGTTTTTGAGAACCTGATCAAAAGCTCATTGGTGTCAGGCACCTGATCAAAAATCTGAGTGGATTCCTACCAGGGTGGTAGAAGAGTGGAAGTACCCAACTTTAGTGGAACCACTATAAATTCTTGTGTTGTCTAGATTGCTCTTTTCTTTTGTTTTTGTGCTGTGGATGTTTGTTGGGATTGTCATTTTAATTTTGTTTCTACACTAGATTAAATTAGAAGAAAATCTTAAAAACCCTGAATACTCTATTTACCCCCCTCTAGAGTATTCCTGATCTAACAGCTCACTTTCAGACCAATTTGTAAACAAGTTTTAGGGCGTTACAGTTCTCCCCTCCATAAAAGATTTTCGTCCCGAAATTACAAAATTGAAAAGTACACAAAGTTAAATGGTGCCTAAGTAGAAAAGCTCGGGATACTCCTCAAGCATGGTCTGCTCTCGCTCCCACGAAAGCTCCTCAGGACCACAATTGTCCCATCGGACCTTGACCATCCTGATAGCTTTGTTCCAAAATTATTTGACCTCTATATTCTCAATCCGAATGGGTCTCATTTTCGTTGTTAGCCCACTATCGACCGATACTTGATCCGCAATAACCACCTGCGCTGGTTCTTTCACGGCTTTGCGTAGGCTTGAAATGTGAAATACGTCATGCAATCCACTTAGTTCTACCGAAATATCCAGCCAATAAGAGGCTTCACCCACTCGCTCCAAGATCTAAAAAGGCCCAACATACCTGGTACTATTCTTATTTAAGCGTCGAATCCTTGATACGCCTTTAAATGACTTTATCTTGAGGTATACCCAGTCGCCCACCGCAAACATCACGTTCTGATGTTTGGCGTTGTAGTACTTGGCCTATCTATCTTGAGCAATCAGTATCCAATCCTGAATCAACTGAATTGTTGATGTAGCATCTTCAACCTCTCTTCACTTACAAAGCTTCGATTCTCCTATTTCTACCCAAGCCAGAAGTGCACGACACCTCCTTCTGTATAGAGCCTTAAAAGGCACCATCTGAGTACTGGCTTGGTAGCTGTTATTGTATGCAAACTCAATCATGTAAAGAAGAATCTCCCACCTTTTACCATAATCCAATGCACACATACGAAGCATGTATTTCATCATCCTGTTCACCATTTCAGTTTGTCCATCTGTCTGCGCGTGAAAAGCTGTGCTAAAGTTCAGCTTGGTACCCAACAACTGATGAATGAGCCTCCAATCATTGGATGTGAACCGACCATAATGGTCAATAACGATGTCGTCGTCAACATAAAATGGTTCATCTGACCCATCCACGCACTTTGCCAAGCGACGTTTCAAGCTTACGTACAACTCCAAGGACTGTCAAATCCTGTCCGCGAAGTCGTATTGAACCTCTATCCAACTCAAACACGCATTAGCACTAGATCCCATGTCAACACACGAGATCTCCAAAGCCTCCAAATTACAAATGAGTCGCGCGTCATGCATCTGCAACCAGTTGGCCTCCATAGGATTTATACGACTCAGAGTATCTACCACAACATCCCCCTTCCCGGGAATATAATGAATCTTGTTGGTGTAGTCCCCAAGAAACCCCATCCACCAACGTTGGCGCATGTTAAGGTCCTTCTGATCAATCAGATATTTCAGACTCTTGTGATATGAATAAATGTCGACCTATACTTCGTACAGGTAATGCCTCCAAAGCGTGAGAGCGAATACCATAGCTGCTAACTCCAAGTCATGGATCGGGTAGTTCCTCTCATGCACCTTTAACTGACGTGATCCATAGGCTATTACCGACCCGTGTTGAAGCAAAACACAGCCTAACCCACACTCATAGGCGTTAGTGTAAACCTTATAGCCTTCAGAACCACAAGGCAAACATAACATAGGTGTCGTGGTCAAACGACACTTTAGTTCTTCGAAAGCTTGTGTGAATTCAGGCGACTAAACAAACTTCTCATCCTTAATTCCTTGTCAGAGTAGTGAGGGGCAATGCTATACGTGAGAAGTTCTCCACGAAGAGCCTGTTATAGCCGGCAAGCCACAGAAAACTCCGGACTTCCACCACCATAGACAACACATGCCACTCCCGTATAGAAATTATCTTTGTCGGTTCTACCGCAATACCTTCACCACTAACCACGTGCCCAAGGAACGATACCGAGGACAACCAAAATTCGCATTTGGAGAACTTGGCATACAGTTGGTTCCTCCTCAATGTCTCCAACACCATATGCAGGTGCTTGAAGTGATCCTCCTCGCACTGCGAGTAAACCAGTATATCGTCGATAAAGACTATCACGAATTGGTCCAGGAATTCTCTGAACATTCTATTCATCAAATCTATAAACCCGGATGGCACATTCGTCAGGCCAAATGGCATGACAGTGAACTCATAATGCCCATAACTTGTGCTGAAAGCCATCTTGGGAATGTCACTTTCCCTTATCCGCAGCTGATAGTATCTGGATTTCAGATCCAACTTTGAGTACACAGTCGAACACACCAGCTAGTCGAACAGATCATCAATCCTTGGTATCAGATTATTATTCTTTTCCATTAGCTTATTCAACTCACGGTAATCAATGCAGAGTCTTAATCTTCTATCTTCTTCTTAACAGAGAGGACCGGCGCGCTCCAAGGTGACGAACTTGGATGCACATAACCTTGTTCCAACAGTTCTTGAAGTTGAGCTTTCAGTTCTGCCATCTCCTTAGGCACTAACATATACGGAGAGCGTGACACAGGTTTGGCACCTGGCACTAGCTCAATGGTGAAGTCAATCTCTCGCTGAGGTGGAGCTATAAGGACATTTTCATGGAATATGTTAGGAAACTAAGATACAACTGGGATGCTGTCCAAACCAGGCTTAGGCTTCGAAGCCTCCGCTAAAGTGAAAAACAGCTCTGCACCTCTACGAATTGCCTTAACCACCTGGAGAGTAGACATCAATGTCTTGCTTGACCCCTTCAAGCCTGAGAACGTCGTCTCACGATCTGTCTCTAGTCCCAATCTGACCACCTTATAGTTGCAATCAATGTACGCACGCTTCTCCAATAGCCAGTCCAGACCAAATATCACATCGAACTCCACTATCGGTAGTAGCGACGCTTGCAAGTCATAATCGTGACTCCCAATCCATACCTTCATGCAACAAACTCTATCTGCGTGCAAAGAGCACCCGTTAGGCAGCAACACATCCAATTTGTCCCTTGACATCGAAGAAGGTACTCCAATACGCGATACAAACTCTTCGGACAAAACGAAATGCGAAGCTCCCGTATCGAACAGTGCTCTCGCCGGAAAATCAATGATTGAAACAAAGCCTGGCACAACCAATCATAATCTAACATGCATAAGGCAACAAATATTTAAAGCAAAACTGCTATAAATTAAAGCATACCTGTCACCACGTTAGCTTGCTTCATGGCCTCTTGCTGGCCAAGGTTGTACACTCTAAGCTGGGCTGGGGCATAATGTGATGTGGTTGACTCCAACGCCTTGCCCTTCTCCTCACAAGTTGCTCCAGGATTCTTCTCAGACTTCGGACGTCCAATCCAACAATCTCGGGCAAAGTGTCCCGGCTTCCCACAGTTATAACATGCACCCGGGGTTCGGCCTGTAGTTGCCCCAGATTTACCAAAAGAAGGGGCTGGACCTGAAGTCCTAGCCTTCTTATTCCACTTATGGAACCCAGACTTTGAGGAGGTCGGCACCTTGAACTCCATCTTCTTTGATCTAGAATCCTTCTTGTCTTGGACTCTCTTCAGATCTTTCTCCAATGATCGGGCCGTATTGACCACTGTTAGGAAGCCCTGTGTTATAGGCACAGAGAGTAGTAGCCTTAGGTCATCACACAGACCCTCGTAGAACCGGTTGGTCTTACGCTCCTCATCAGCAAATGTAGAGATAGCATAACGACCCAACCGCATAAACTTGTGGAGGTACTCATCCACGCTACTATCTCCCTGCGTTAGTCTCTGGAACTGATTCTGCATAGCGACCATCTGTGCTGAGGGGAGGTATCTTGCAAAGAATAACCTCGAGAATTCCTCCATCAAGACATCAGTGAGTTGCCTTCCAACCAAGTGATGCATCTCCAACTCTTCCCACCACAACCTCGCCTCTCCATCCAATAGGAAGGTGGCTATTGTGGTCTTCTGCCATTCCTCTGTTTCCATAGCCGTCAAGACTCTCTTCACTCGAGAGAGCCAATCTTCGGCCTAGGATGGGGTTCCAGTACCCAAAAATAGCATATGGTTAAAGCTCCTTATATTTTTGGGCTACTTCTCTATTGATCATCTTGGTACTAAAGGCTCTACCACCACTTGTTCCACCATCCTAGGTTCTACTGTTCAAAGTGGTACCTGCTCCCCTGCAGGGGCAGGATGCTGCACTTGCCTTCCTAGATGGGCGTTTGGCATCGAAAACACAGCATCAGCCACAAGTCTTATTATTTTTGCCAAAGGAGGCGTTGAGGCACGTCATTGGGTGTACTACTTGCCTCAGAAAGCGGGTGTTCTGAATGGCTTGCGCCACTCCTGGTCACCTATAGTCGTACAACAAACCATTAAGCGACAAAACAAAATTGCAAAAAGCAATTATATTAACACGCAGGTTACTCAAACATGTGTATTTTCATTCCTAAGTGGACATTCATGGGTACTTTTCATGTTATAACGATGACACACATACATGTGCTCACCACCCCTAAAAATAATTCGTCCACGAATTCAAATAAGCAAGACTGATGCCTTAGTCTAACACCAAATTATAACACCCCTATCCGTCACACGAAATATAATAGAAGGTTCGGCCGGGGCACCACGCCATATTCTACAGACAGTTAGTGGAACTAAATAAGAATACCAAATTAACAACATAGGAATACGCATCCTAACTCAGAGCATTGTAGCGGAAGATTATAAAACAGTTATAAGAACCCATACATAACACATGAATGTCCACTACAATGACATTAGGAATGAAATAATTTATACCAATCCTTTGGCCTTATGTCCTTTCATTAGTTTGATCAATAAAAGTGTCTTACAAACTTTGGCTCGCCGGCCGGCCATACATGACATTATAAAAATAAAACACTTCGCTTGGGCCTTCAAGGGCCAGCACCTCACCAAGGGCTTCAGCCCTCTATTTGCCACTAGTCTCACATGTTCCTGCATAAGAACAATCCACCGCACATTGGCAAAACAAGGCAACGGTTAGCTAAAGCTGACCAAATTATAAGGACCCTGCCCCTTAATCGGGGCGGCGGTGCTCCTTCCATGCACTTTATTAGTATAATCAAACATGATAATGAAACTATAATTTAAGCACACTTCACCACAGGCGTATGAATGCACGGCCACACACCCCGTGCTCTCCGGGAACCATCTGAATATTGGCTTGGTAGTTGTTATTGCATGCAACCTCAATCATGTAAAGATGAATCTCCCACCTTTTACGATAATCCAATGCACACATACGAAGCATGTCTTTCATCGTCCGGTTCACCCTTTCAGTTTGTCCATCTGTCTGCCGGTGAAAAGTGGTGCTGAAGTTCAGCTTGGTACCCAACAACTGATGAATGATCATACAATCGTTGGATGTGAACCGACCATAACGGTCAATAACGATACCGTCGTCAACATAAAACTGGTCATTTGACCCATCCACGGACTTTGCCAAGCGACGTTTCAAGCTTACGTCCAACTCCAAGGACTGTCAAATCCTATCCGCGAAGTCGTATTGAACCTCTATCCAACTCAAACATTCATTAGCACTAGATCCCTTGTCAACACACGAGATCTCCAAAGCCTCCAAATCACGAATGAGCCGCGCGTCATACATCTGCAACCAGTTGGCCTGTATAGGAATTCTACGACTCAGAGCATCTTCCACAAGATCCCCCTTCCCGGGAATATAATGAATCTTATTGGTGTAGTCCCCAAGGAACTCCATCCACCAACGTTGGTGCATGTTAAGGTCCTTCTGATCAATCAAATATTTCAGACTCTTGTGATATGAATAACTGTCGACCTATACTTCGTACAGGTAATGCCTCCAATGCTTGAGAGCGAATACAACAGATGCTAACTGCAAGTCATGGATCGGGTAGTTCCTCTCATGCACCTTTAACTGATGTGATCCATAGGATATTACTGACCCGTGTTGAAGCAAAACACAGCCTAACCCACTCCCAGAGGCGTCAGTGTAAACCTCATAGCTTTCAGAACCACAAGACGAACATAACACATGTGTCGTGGTCAAACGACACTTTAGTTCTTCAAAATCTTGTGTGCATTCAGGTGACTAAACGAACTTCTGATCCTTAATCCCTTGTCAGAGTAGTGAGGGGCAATTCTATCCGTAAGAAGTTCTCCACGAAGCGCCTGTAATAGCCGGCAAGCCCCAGAAAACTCCGGACTTCCACCACCGTAGAAAACACATGCCACTCCTGTATAACAACTATCTTTGCCGGATCTACCGCAATACCTTCACCACAAACCACGTTCCCAAGGAACGATACCGATTACAACCAAAATTCGCATTTGGAGAACTTAGCTTACAGTTGGTTCCTCCTCAATGTCTCCAACACAATATGCAGGTGCTTAAAGTGATCCTCCTCAAACTGCGAGTACACCAGTATATCGTCGATAAAGACTATCAAGAATCGGTCCAGGAATTCTCCGAACATTCTATTCATTAAATTTATAAACACGGATGGCACATTCGTCAGCCCAAATGGCATGACAGTGAACTCATAATGCCCATAACGTGTGCTGAAAGTCGTCTTGGGAATGTCACTTTCCCTTATCCGCAGCTGATAGTATCTGGATTTTAGATCCAACTTTGAGTACACAGTCGACCCCACCAGCTGGTCGAACAGATCATCAATCCTTGGTATCAGATATATATTCTTTTCTGTTAGCTTATTCAACTCACGGTAATCAATACAGAGTCGTAAGCTTCCGTCCTTCATCTTAACAAAGAGGACCGGTGCGCTCCAAGGTGATGAACTTGGACGCACATAACCTTCTTCCAACAGTTCTTGAAGCTGTACTTTCAGTTCCACCATTTCCTTAGGCGCTAACAGATACATAGAGCATGACACAGGTTTGGCACGTGGCACTAGCTCAATAGTGAAGTCAATATCTCGCTGAGGTGGAGCTCTAGGGAGATTTTCAGGGAATACGTCATGAAACTGAGATACAACTAGGATGCTGTCCAAACCAGGCTTAGGCTTTGAAGCCTCCACTAAAGTGAAAAACAGCTCTGCACCTCTACGAACTGTGTTAACCACCTGGAGAGCAGACATCAAAGTCTTGCTTGACCCCATCAAGCCTGAGAACGTCGTCTCACGATCTGTCTCCAGTCCCAATCTGACCACCTTATAGTTGCAATCAATATACGCACGCTGCTCCGATAGCCAGTCCATGCCAAAGATCACATCAAACTCCACTATCGGTAGTAACGACGCTTGCAAGTCATAATCATGACTCCCAATCCCTAACTTCACGCAACAAACTCTATCTACATGCAAAGAGCACCCATTAGGCAGCAACACATCCAATTTGTCCCTTGCCATCGAAAAAGGTACTCCAATGCGCGATACAAACTCTTCAGATAAAATGAAATGCGAAGCTCCCGTATCGAACAGTGCTCTCACCGGAAAATCAAAGATCGAAACAAAGCTTAGAACAACCAGTCATAAGCTAACACGCATAAGTCAATAAGTATTTAAATCTAAGCTGCTATAAATTAAAGCATACCTGTCACCACGTTAGCCTGCTTCATGACCTCTTGCTGGCCAAGGTTATACACTTTAGGCTGGGCTGGGGCATAATATGATGCAGTTGACTCCAACGTCTTGCCCTTCTCCTCATAAGTTGCTTCAGGCTTCTTCTCAGACTTTGGACGTCCACTCCAACAATTTCGGGAAAAGTGTCCCGACTTCTCATAGTTATAACATGCACCCTGGGTTCGGCCTGTAGTTGCCCCAGATGCACCAAAATAAGGGGCTAGACCTGAAGTCCTAGCCTTATTATTCCACTTATGGAACCCAGACTTTTAGGAGGTGGGCACCTTGAACTCCATCTTCTTTGCTCTAGAGTCCTTCTTGTCTTGGACTCTCTTCAGATCTTTCTCCAATGATCGGGTCGTATTGACCATGGTTAGGAAGCCCTGCATTATAGGCACAGAGAGTAGTAGCCTTAGGTCATCACACAGATGCTCGTAGAACCGGTTGGTCTTACGCTTCTCATCAACAAACATAGAGCTAGCATAATGACCCAACCACGTAAACTTTTGGAGGTACTCATCCACACTACTATCTCCCTGCGTCAGTCTCTAGAACTGATTCTGCATAGCGATCCTCTGTGCTGAGGGTAGGTATCTTTCCAAGAATAACCTCGAGAATTCCTCCATCGAGACATCAGTGAGTTTCCTTCCAACCAAGTGATGCAGCTCCAACTCTTCCCACCACAACCTCGCCTCTCCATCCAACAGGAAGGTGGATATAGTGGTCTTCTACCATTCCTCCGTTTCCATAGTCGTCAAGACTCTCTTCACCCGAGAGAGCCAATCTTCGGCCTGGGTTGGGGTTGCAGTCCCCAAATCTAGCGGAGGGTTAAAGCTCATTACATTTTTGGGCTGCTTCTCTATTGATCTTCTTGGTACTAAAGGCTCTACCACCACTTGTTCGACCATCCTAGGTTCTGCTGTTTAAAGTGGGACCTGCTCCCCTGTAGGGGCAGGATGCTGCACTTGCCTTCCTGGATGGGCGTTTGGCATCGCAAACATAGCCTCAACCACAAGTCTTATTGTTTTTGCCGAAGGAGGAATTACAGGCATGTCATTGGGTGTACTACTTGCCTCAGAAGAGGGTGTTCTGAATGCCCTGCGCCACTCATGGTCACCTATAGTCGTACAACACACCATTAAGCGACCAAATAAAATTGCAAAAAGCAATTATATTAACATGCAGGTTCCTCAGACAATCGTATTTTCATTTCTAAGTGGACATTCATGGGTTCTTTTCATGTTATAACGATGACGCACATACATGTGCTCACCACCCCTAAAAAGAATTCGTCCACAAATTCAAATTTGCAAGACCGATGCCTTAGTCTGACACCAAATTATAACACCCTCATCCGCCACATGAAATATAACAGAAGGTCTAGCCGGGGCACCACGCCATATTCCACAGAACGTTAGTGGAACTAAATAAGAATACCAAATTAACAACATAGGAATATGCATCCTAACTCAGAGCATTGTAGCAGAAGATTTTAAAACATTTATAAGAACCCATACATAACACATGAATGTCCACTACAGTGACATTAGGAATGAAATAATATACACCAATCCTTTGGCCTTATGGCCTTTCATTAGTTTAATCAATAAAAGTGTCTTATAAACTTCGGCTCGCAGGCCGGCCATACACAACAGTATAAAAATAAAACACTTCGCTTTGGCCTTCAAGGGCCAGCACAACACCAAGGGCTTCAGCCCGCTATTTGCCACTAATCTCACATGTTCCTGCATAAGAACAATCCACCGTACGTTGGCAAAACAAGGCAACGGTTAGCTAACACTGACCAAATTATAATGACCCCGCCCCTTAATCGGGGCGGCGGTGCTCCTTCCCTGCATTTTATTAGTATAATCAAACATGATAGTGAAACTATAATTTAAGCACACTTCACCACAGGCGTAGGGACGCACGGCCACACACCCCGTGCTCTTAGGGAACATTCTCGGTGAATTTGGTCCAATTTGAGGCTTCACCACGACCCCCAGGATGTCAAACTTCTTGAGCATTTTAGTCTCTCCGGCCGAATCCTAAGACCCTCCATCTATGTCATCGGTAAGTACCATGTACCTTAGGCCTCTTTAACCTAACCACATATAGCGGGTATAGTTCAGCCTAAACCGTTGCTCACACCGCCACGTCAATTTAAGCTATAGGCGCGGGTCAAGTTTCCCCGAGTCCCAAATTGATCACACAAATTTGCATAACCCAGTTATGTGCAAGTTGGCTCCCAGGCCACTAAGATGGCAAAACCACGCATCTGCCTAGTTTTCCCGGTACACCATGGAGTTAGTCCCCAAGGCTCCCTGTTGCAATCTGCCACGTAGAAAACCCAAAATAACAAACAACACGGAGACTTCTCCGGCAATACATGCAAAATGAAAACATCACCGATCCAGACCAACATGTCCGGATAGGCTTCACACATCATGTCTACGTCCATACTTCGATTCCGGGCTCTATATGCAAAACTAAGGGGATAAACCATATCTACTCGAAGGAATACCTCATACTCACTGCACACTCGCGGGAGAGAGTTTCCTATGCAAAAAGTAAGAGGACTTCACATGTCCAAGTTGAGAATCGTTAACCTAGAGGTTCCCTTTGGCGTCATGGAAAACTAGCCAGATGCAAACCACCGCAACGGACTCGCCTCCGTGGATCTGGGCTCGGCTCACGATTCGGAGCTCCGAAGCTCCGACAATGGAGGGATTCCTCCTTCTTCTTCTCCCTTTGCTCTCGCCTCTCTCTACCTCTTAGAAAGAGAAAGGGCCAAAGGAAATGAGGTTTAAACCCTCATTTCCCGACCTTATACCACAAGGGAGGATTTCGGGCCGTCCGATCCTACTTACATGAAACGAAAGGCTCTGATTCGCCCTTAAAATTATCTTCCGGGGTACATACATAGCTTGTGATATGCCCGTGTCACAGGCCATGTCTCACATCGTAAAAGAATTCGTCAATCTCAGAACAGGACACGGCCTCTGACACGCCCGTGTCAACCATGGACACGCCCGTGTCAACCCTGGACACGCCCATGTCACAGGTCATGTGTCTCAATCGATGCTGAAACTATCACGCCAGAATAGGACATGACTTTGGACAGACCTATGTCCTAGGGTGTGTCGCTCACTCGACAAAGCCCGGCAAACACAGAGCAGGACACAGCTTTGGACACGCCCGCGTCAACCCTGGACACGCCCGTGTCCAAGGCCGTGTTCAACAGTCGACAGTACTTAGCCAAATCCAAAAAAAGGACACGGCCCTGGACACACCCGTGTCTCTGGCCGTGTGAAACCATAATGGCTCCAAAGCTCTTAAAAATACTACCCATTCATCCCCATCTTTCATAGGGCTACGTTAAGGGTATTATAAACCTATTGACCAATTCATAAACAAGTTTTGGGGCATTATAGTTCTCCCCTCCTTAAAAGATTTTCTTCCCAAAATTACAGAATGGAAAAGTACAAAAAGTTAAATGGTACCTGAGTAGAAAAGCTCGGGATACTCCTGAAGCATGGTCTGCTCTTGCTCCCACGAAAGCTTCTCAAGACCATAATTGTCCCATCGGACCTTGACCATCATGATAGCTTTGTTCTGCAATTGTTTGACCTCCATATCCTCGATCTGAATGGGTCTAACTTTCGTTGTTAGCCCACTATCGACTGATACTTGATCCGCAACAACCACCTGCGCTGGTTCTTTCACAGCTTTGCGTAGGGACGAAATGTGAAATACATCATGCAATCCACTCAATTCTACCGAAAGATCCAACTGATATGCAGCTTCACCCACTCGCTCCAAGATATCAAAATGCCCAACATACCTCAGACTAAGCTTCTTTAAGCGTCGAATCCTTGCTACGCCTTTAAACGACTTTATCTTGAGGTATACCCAGTCGCCCTCCGCAAACTCCACATTCTGATGCTTGGCATTGTAGTACTTGGCCAATCTATCTTGAGCAATCTGTAGTCGTTCCTGAATCAACCGAATTGTTGGCGTAGCATCTTCAACCTCTCTTCGCTTATAAAGCTTCGATTCTCCTGTTTCTACCCAAGCCAAAGGTGTACGATACCTCCTTCCGTATAGATCCTCAAAAGGCGCCATCTGAATACTGGCTTGGTAGTTGTTATTGTATGCAAACTTAATCATATAAAGATGGTCCTCCCAGCTTTTACCAAAATCCAATGCACACATACGAAGCATGTCTTCCATTGACCTGTTCACCCTTTCATTTTACCCATCTGTCTGCGGGTGAAAAGATGTGCTGAAGTTCAGCTTGGTACCCAACAATTAATGAATGAGCCTCCAATCGTTGGATGTGAACCGACCATCATGGTCAATAACGATGCTCCATGGTACATCATGCAAATGGACTATATTATCCACATAAAGCTTTGTCAGCTTATCCACGAAATCATCCTTCTTATTGGGTATATAATGTGACACCTTACATAAACGATCAACAATCACCCAAACGACATTGTTCCCCTTGTGCGATCTTGGCAAACCGGGCACAAAATCCATAGAGATGTCATCAAACTTCCACTCCGGTATTGGCAAGGACTTTAGAAATCCACCTGCCTTTTGGCATTCAGCCTTCACTAAGGCACATGTCTGACACTTCGCCACGTATAGCGCTATGTCTTTCTTCATACCTGGCCACCAGAACAGCCTCTTCATGTCTTTGAACATCTTTATGCTCCCAGGGTGAATTGAGTACTTGGTAAAATGTGCCATGTACATCAATTCTTCTTGTAATTTCCCAACATTAGGGACGAACAACCAACCACCTTTCCATAAAAGGCCGTCGTCAACATAAAACTGGTCATTTGACCCATCCACTGACTCTGCCAAGCGACGTTTCAAGCTTACGTCCAACTCCAAGGCCTGTCAAATCCTGTCCGCGAGGTCGTATTGAACCTCTGTCCAACTCAAACTTGCATTAGCACTAGATCCCTTATCAACACACAAGATCTCCAAAGCCTCCAAATCATGAATGAGCCGCGCACCATACATCTGCAACCAGTTGGCCTGCAATGGAATTCTACGACTCAGAGCATCTGCCACAACATTCCCCTTCATGAGAATAAAATGAATCTTCTTGGTATAGTCCTCAAGGAACTCCATCCACCTACGTTGGCGCATATTAAGGTCCTTCTGATCAATGAG
Source organism: Platanthera guangdongensis (assembly GCA_039583875.1). Lineage (NCBI taxonomy): Eukaryota > Viridiplantae > Streptophyta > Magnoliopsida > Asparagales > Orchidaceae > Platanthera > Platanthera guangdongensis. Next base: position 32,223,433 of record CM077160.1, read on the forward strand.
ATATTTCAGACTCTTGTGATCTGAATAAATGTCGACCTTTACTTCGTATAGGTAATTCCTCCAAAGCTCGAGAGAGAATACCACAGCTGCCAACTCCAAGTCATGGACCGGGTAGTTCCTCTCATGCAACTTTAACTGACGTGATCCATAGGCTATTACTGACCTGTGCTGAAGCAGAACACAGCCTAACCCACTACTAGAGGCGTCAGTGTAAACCTCATAGCCTTTTGAACCACAAGGCAAACATAACACAGCTGTCGTGGTGAAATGACACTTTAGTTCTTCGAAAGCTTGTGTGCATTCACGCGACCAAACGAAATTCTGATCCTTAATTCCTTGTCAGAGTAGTGAGGGGAAATGCTATCCGTGAGAAGTTCTCCACGAAGCACTTGTAATAGCCGGCAAGCCCCAGAAAACTCCGGACTTCCGCCACCATAGACAACACATGCCACTCCCGTATAACAACTATCTTTCCCGGATCTACCGCAATACCTTCACCACTAACCACGTGACCAAGGAACGCTACCGAGGACAACCAAAATTCGCATTTGGAGAACTTGGCATACATTTGGTTCCTCCTCAATGTCTCCAACACCATATGCAGCTGCTTGAAGTGATCTTCCTCGCACTACGAGTATACCAATATATCGTCGATAAATATTATCACAAACTGGTCCAGGAATTCTCTGAACGTTCTATTTATCAAATCCATAAACATGGATGGCGCATTCGTCAACCCAATTGACATGACAGTGAACTCATAATGCCCATAATGTGTACTGAAAGCCGTCTTGGGAATGTCACTTTCCCTTATCTGCAGCTGATAGTATCCGGATTTCAAATCCAACTTTGAGTACATAGTAGAACCCACCAACTAGTCGAACAGATCATCAATACTTGGGATCAGATACTTATTCTTTTCTGTTAGCTTATTCAACTCACGGTACTCAATACATAGTCGTAAGCATTGGTCCTTCTTCTTAACAAAGAGGACGGGTGCGCTCCAAGGTGACGAAATTGGATGCACACAACCTTGTTCCAACAGTTCTTGAAGCTGTACTTTCAGTTCCGCCATCTCCTTAGGCTCTAACCGATAAGGAGAGTGTAACACAGCTTTGGCACCTGACACTAGCTTAATGGTGATGTCAATCTCTAGCTGAGGTGGAGCTCCAGTGAGATTTTCAGGGAATACGTCAAGAAACACAGATACAACTAGGATGCTATCTAAACCAGGCTTAGGCGTCAAAGACTCCACTAAAATGAAAAACAGCTCTGCACCTCTACAAATTTCCTTAACCACCTGGAGAGCAGACATCAAAGTCTTGCTTGACCCCTTCAAGCCTGAGAACGTCGTCTCACGATCTGTCTCCAGTCCCAATCTGACCACCTTATAGTTGCAATCAATATACGCATGCTGCTCTGATAGCCAGTCCATGCCAAAGATCCCATCGAACTTCCACTATCCGCAGTAGCGACACTTGCAAGTCATAATCGTGACTCCCAATCCCTACCTTCACGCAACAAACTCTATCTGCGTGCATAGAGCACCCGTTAGGTAGCAAGACATCCAATTTGTCACTTGCCATCGAAGAAGGTACTCCGATGCGCGATACATGTTAAAATTCAACAAACCGCAGACGCCCCCTTGGATACCCTGCTGAAAACCCAACAAACCGAAGGAGAATACGCCCACTTATAATGTTGAAAGTTTTCCCGGATCGTGGAGTTAGCAGGGGTTATCTCAACAAAGCAGTAACAACCAGCAACAAATGCAGCACAAGCTTCTTTATTGATCAAGAGCAAACTTCTTTACAAGACGAGACATACATGGCGAGACATGCTTCACCAAAACCCAACACCGGGAGAGCAGAGACAGTTACAAAGACAAGAACAAAAAACAAGCCGCGCGGACTCAATCAACAAGCCGCCGACCTACTGCTGTGGACTCCGCTCAGTCCGCCAGGTCGCCAGACCGCAATCCAAGCCGCGCGGACTCACCCTAATTCCAATGCTTAGCTCTTCACCGCCGATCTGGACGCCTCCAGACCGCACAAACTGCTGTTTACCGCCTGTTTCTTAACCGCAGAGTCCGCACTGTCCCTGACCGCAATCAGAGCCAAGTCCTGGCTTTCCAGCGCTATCCGCACAACCTGCACAGCACAACCGGGTCAACTCTCAATCCGCGCGGACACAAAGTCCAGACCGCAGCAACTTACGCGAGCTCAATTACTGTTCACTTACTTCGGTCTAGGTTCTTCTATTCCTGATGTGACATGGGTCCTATTTATAGGCATGACGATGAGTATGGTCACCGCCCTAACCGATAGGATCACTGCCACAACCCGCAGCTAGAACAAGTGTGTCCGCCAGCCCGCGGACACACATTCCAATTCGCCGCTCCTGTGCAGATAGCCAGTCCGCCCCAGCTTCTCCAAGGCCGGACTCCAATATCCAGCCCGCCTTGCCGCCAGAGACCAAGCCAGGACTACCACGGCCGGACTCCACAACTGCCGTGTCCGCCATTCTGCGGACAAGGCATCAGCCCGCAAAACCCGAGCCCGCAGCCTCGCCATCAAGGCACCTGCCGGACTCAGCGAACACCCGGCTTCCGTCCGCATATCCCAAGTCCATTACCTCATCTCCAAGGCACCTCCGGACTTAGCGGACACGTCGATCCAGTCCGCTAACAGCAGACTCCAGTCCGCAACTCCTGAGTCCAAAACCTCATCACAAGGCTAAACCGGACTCAGCGGACTCCGGCTCCAGTCCGCACGCTCCTGCACAAGCAATCCTCCAGTCCGCATTCCCCCAAGCTAGCAAACAAGGCAAAGCACTTCTACTACGCTTGGCGGACTGAGAAACCAGCCCGCGCTCCACTGCGCGATCTCCCCGGACTGAGCCAACCTGGACTTGGTTCAATTCCCACCAAGTCCAGTCCGCTGGCCACAAGGGCCAGTCCGCACTTACCAGCGGACACTGGATCTAGCCCGCCATACCGGGCGACCTCCAGTTCCTGTCCGCGCTGACCGGCGGTCTCCGCGGCTTCCACTTGCCGCTTCACTAGAGCAAGACCAAGGAAACTGCCAAACCGGTCTGCCGAGCTCCAGTTCTTCAGTCCGCTTCTTGCCGGACTCCGCAGATAACATTCCTATCCGCCCGGTTACTTCCTGGGAGTCAACCGCCTGCTGAGCATACACTGTCCTGTCAGACCGCCGCTGCTGTCCGCGCAGTCCGCGCGAACAGACCGCCCAGGCCGCCACAGAGCAAACCGCCTGCAACATCCCTGCCGACTTAGCAGTCCGCCAACCCAGTCCGCGTAGTCCGCGCGGATAGGTTTCCCAAGCCTTCCATTCACCCACTTTCACTTCACAGAATTCAACACTCCCCCTTGAAGTGAGAAGTGGTGAATAACTCCAGCAGCTCCCGTAAACTTGCACCTGGTCCCGCCGATAGCATCTACGAAGAGATGTCCAAGACATAGTCCTCGCCCCGCATATCATGGACCATGAGGGAGCCCTCCAGCATCTCCAAGAAGGAGTCATGCTTCCCTCTGCCTTCTTCAGCTTCAACCTCCACTCATGCATCACAGGAGTATCACCAACTTCCTTGGACACTGAAGTCCAAGCCTCGTTATCTCTGAGAGAAGTCACCTCATCAGCCTTGGTGTCAACCACCTCCTTGATTCTAGTGGGGTCATCACAGCCAGAAGTCCCTTGCTCTACCTGAGGTTTAACAAGGAAACACGGGATCAAGTCTGCCGTGTTCCCTTCACAATATCGAGCTGGTGGCTTACTGATCCTCTTCGATCTCCGAAGAACCTGATCATGGCTAACCACCTCCGCTGCTATTGAACCAGCTCCATTCCCGGGAAAACCCGGAACAATGCTCCCTTTGCTCCCTGAACAAGACGCCTCCTTACTGGAACCAAGAGCACCTGGAGCAACGCTCCCCCTGCTACCTGAACCAGAAGACTCCCCTCTTGAACAAGAACTGCCTGGAACATCGCTCCCCTTACTTCCTGAACCGGAAGCCTCCGCCTTCGAGCCAGAAGATCATGGAGCATCGCTCCCCCTTCTTCCCAACTCTGACGCCTTTGCCCCGGAGCTAGAACAACCTGGAGCACCTGGTGACTCAGGCAACTCCACTTCCTTAGCAGCAGCCTCCTTCAGCCCAGCATCTGACCTGCTTATCTCTAGCTCCACATAAGAGCTACCCCGATACGGCGTCAACTCATCAAAAACAATACCTCTCGACACTATGAGTTTCTTCGTCGCAGGATCCATACACCTCCATCTTCTTCTCTGCTCATCATACCCAACAAAGACTAGCTTTGTTTTGAGAGCACCCGGAGTGTGTATATAGCAGGTAGATCCAAACACCCGAAGGTGCTTCACTGAGGGCTTCACTCCGAACATCAGCTCATAAGGAGTCTTCATTATGATCGGACTAAGAGGCATCTGGTTGATGACATGAGCAGCACAGGCTATTCCCTCCGCCCAAAGAGCCTTCGGAACGCCTTTACTCTGAAGCCAACACTTGCAGGTCTCCGTTAACCAACGGATCATCTGAGCTGCAAAACTACCTTGTTGTGAAGTATGTCCACAAGAAAGCTCCATCCGGATCCCTTGCTTCCTGCAAAAGCGTGAGAACTTGGTTGAGCCAAACTCACCACCGAAACTTGTCCTCAACACCTTGATCCTCCGGCCAAGCTGGCCTTCCACAAGCTTCTTGAACTCCACAAACAAGCATACCATGTTGGACTTCTTCTTCATAAAGTATACCCAAGTATACCCAGAATAGTCATCAACCAATATCAGCATGAACCTGCTGCCTCCAAGACTGGCTGTGACGGTCGGTCCCACCAGAGCACAGTGGACAACCGCCAATGGTGCATTACATCTGGATTGTGCTTTGTCGACCATGAAGCGATAGGCTCCACTTTCCTGACATCCCGCACACCCCCGACCATCGCCATAGGATGACAATCTAGGCAAGCCTCTTACGAGTCTTCTTTCCGCCATTGCTTTCAGCTTGTCCATCCCTACATGCCCCAGTCTTTCACGCCAGATAGCTGCACTATCACTGGCATTCCTCCGATCAACTCCAGAACTGGTTGATATCCCAACCATGTTCTTCTCCTTCCTCCCTACCTGAGCTACGTTCGCCGAGAGCAAGACAACCTTGCACTCCTTCCGAAGATGACCTTGCTGCTTGCATTTATAGCACCGTGGTCTTTCCTTCCTCTTCCTATCACGCCTAGGAGAAGCACTCCTTTCTTCCTGATACGAAGTAGAGGGACAATCTTCCGCAGCTACCTTCACCTTCTTCCTGAACAACCCATCAAGGGAAGTCCAGACCTCCGCATCTGACCGACATCCACTGATGTGGTCCAAGAGCTCCGATGAGATCACCTGCTTGAGGATAGACTCCGCTTTCGCATTTGCCTCCTTCCAAGCTCTCATCGCCTCAGCATTGCCAGCAGTATCCTCTTGTCTTCCTGCTCCGCATACAACCTCCCAAAGGTCCTCGACAAGAAGAAAGCTCTTCATACAGGACTTCCACCGTTCACAGTTCGCCTCTGTAAGAAGATCAATACCAAGACAACTTGCATCCTCCACTGCCATGGTTCTACCACTGGTTTCCTCTACATACGAGCAACTACTTCCATTGAGCACTGCTTGACCACTCCAACAACCTCGCTTTGATACCATGTTAAAATTCAACAAACCGCAGACGCCCCCTTGGATACCCTGCTGAAAACTCAACAAAGCGAAGGAGAATACGCCCACTTATAATGTTGAAAGTTTTCCCGGATCGTGGAGTTAGCAGGGGTTATCTCAACAAAGCATTAACAACCAGCAACACATGCAGCACAAGCTTCTTTATTGATCAAGAGCAAACTTCTTTACAAGACGAGACATACATGGCGAGACATGCTTCACCAAAACCCAACACCGGGAGAGCAGAGACAGTTACAAAGACAAGAACAAAAAACAAGCTGCACGGACTCAATAAACAAGCCGCCGACCTACTGCTGTGGAGTCCGCTCAGTCCGCCAGGTCACCAGACCGC